>JAWNOR010000033.1:0-600000 GCA_035045885.1 Drosophila borealis | reverse complement strand
ACATATAGGCTGTTACGAGCCTTGAATTTGTTAGAAAACCGTTCTGTTTTGTTTTAGCAGGGACGACCCCTTTGATCTTATGAGAAATCGGACCGTAAAAAACATGCGACATCAGCATGCGCACAACGAAAAAGTGTGTAATGTACGAAGTCGAGAATTGACCTTTGCAGTGAATCAGGAAGTATTCCTCCGGAACTTCCACGAGAACAGTTTTTCTAAAGGATTTAATGCTAAGATAGCTCCCACTTTTGTGAAAGCCCGAATCAGGCGTAAATTAGGAAACAGTTATTACGAACTAGAAGCCCTTCAGGACAAACTAGTAGGAAAATATCACGGAAAGGATATAAAACAATAGATACTTTAGTTCCAAGCGCTGATCCTGTTTGTCATGATCATGTATTATTTTTTTTTTTTTTATTAAGCATAAAACTCAAAAAAATAAAAATTAAATAAAACAAATTATAAAAAAGACCCTGATAAAGCAAACATTATAGGGTGTGTTTGTATTAGTTTCAGTCTTACATGGTTGTATTAACTCTAGCAGTAGCCCTCTAGCGTTCAAGAATGGCATCATATATTCGATCCAATAAGAAATGCTAGCCTAACTCCACGCACCTCCGGTTTAATAGATTTAAAAACTAACTACGTTCTTTTCAGAAGTAAGACATACCAGCTAAGGACGATAAAAGTTATTTGGTCGCTAGAAGTGTTTCTAGTCAGTGTTAGAAAAACTACTATTTTTATCTCAACAACGTTAGGTTAAAAAGCTCCCGGGTCACAATAAGACTACGGGAAAATATTGAAATACAGTGCCACTAAGTATAGTGTCCATTTGAGTGCCTGTGCACCCACCTTATGGTGCCTAGCGGAGTACCTACGCACCCACATTAAAGCGTCCACCACGTGCACCCAGGAGTGAGAGCCTATCAACTGCTAACTTTCGACTAAAATTACCATGTGCCAATAAGTCGACGTGTTCAGAATAATTATGGAAACTCTAATTTAGACGCAGCAATCCCGGAGAAAAATCTTTTGCCGATAAAGACAAAAGAAAATTGTAAGTGATAATCTTGTTAACCCACCTATTTTCTGTTTGGTTACTGCCCAATAATAAATCTCTGATAATCTTTCATAAATACACATAACCGATCGTTTTTAAATAACTGCTCTTTAAGCTCCGGCAGCAACAGATAAGCGCTCGATCGTTTGAGTGAGCAAGTGTTTTCTTCTTTTTCTCTCTCGTCCTCCTACGGTAATAAGTTTGTAGAAAACAAAATATTGCACCGATAAAAGTCGTCGCTCATAAAATAACCGCAAATGTCATTGTACACATTTTGAAGGTTCTGATCGATTTGCTTCAGCTTACCCATATGTTGTAACAAAAAAAAAAAAGAATAAAAATACAGGCGAGTTCCGAATAATGCGTACACTATATAACTCCTTATAAGAATTTTGTATTAGTCGATTACAGTTATGGCCACCGATATGAAGTACACTTAAATCATTTATAAAAGAGCAAAATAGATATATACATAAAATGATGTTAATAAATACAAAAATTAAATGCTATTATATCGTAATTTTTATATCCTGAACCCATTGAAAACGCGTAAAAAGCGTATAATGTATTTATGCAAATGTATGTAACAGGCTGAAGGAACCATCTCCGACCGATAAAGATCAGCATCCACAGCCGAGTCGATCTAGCCATGTTCGTCTGCCTGTCCGTCCGTCCATCCGTCTGTCCGTATGTATGAACGCAAGGATCTCAGAACCTATAAGAGCTAGAGACAATTTTTAGTTGTAGGTGCTCCTAGTCCATGCGCAGATCGAGTTTGATTCAGATATTCGATAACTTGCTCCGTTTCCAAGTAATCGATAAAAATCGATATCGAAATCCTGTTTTTTTAACAATTTTGCTAAATGGTAAGAGCCAGATACACTAAAATTGACATGTAGCTTCTAGAATAGAATATATATATCAAGTATCTTTCATTTTATAGCTATCGCCACCTCCCCTTTACCACCTTAAAGCTATAAATCATGTTAGTAAACCAACTTGTATTGCTTACCTAATTAAGTCACAGTTTAAATGCAATTGTCATTTTGAGAATACACGAATATATTAAAGTACAATAAGATATACTACTAAAAATTTGATCAAGATCGGTTAAGAAACACGAAAGCGCAAATTCCAAGAATTCCTGTATACATGTACACACACATTCATGCGCGTCTTTTTTGAATTCTATCAACATCATTGCAATTCCGATTGTAATATTTTCTGTGCTGCTATTTTAATTCGTTTTTTCTCATTAAGATTTAATTGTTGGTGTGACTATTGAGTAAAGGTGGCAGAAAGTAGCGCGGTCAGTTACGAGTTCGAACCATTTCAAGGAAATAATTTTTTTTTTTGGCTGGTGTGGCTGTTGCGTAGAGGCGGCAGCAAGTAATGCGGTCAGTTGCGAGTTCGAACCCTGACAGGGTAATTTTTTTTTTAAATTTATATTTTTTACTACTAAAGCAATCGAGCGCGTAGCGCGAGCTGCATTTGATGTTGGGATAAGAGGATTCAGGGTACCCCTAGTAGGGAGCTCCCGACTAGAACCTCTTACTTGTTAGTAGTGTTTCTTTTGAATTTCCTTATTATTATTTTTTCTTGGTATGAATAATTATGTTCCGAAATAAAATGTTAATAATGAATCTTAAATAAGCTTCTGTATTAATCCGGAAGTCATGTCGCACTGAAGTACGCCGTCGTTAAAGGACTAACGCCACAGTGTGTCAAAGGGGTGACCATTGTAGGGTGAGGCTTACGGCCACGGTATCGCAACATGGGGACAGTATCCTATTACACCATTATGGATGCTTGAGGAAATCTATCTTGCTAAATCTCTTTCTTCTTCTCTCTAACCCTTCCCCTGCCGCGAGTCGAAGCTAGTCATGCGGCTTCCAAAAATTCTCCCTTCAAAGCAGTAAGCGAGTTACTATTTGAAATAACTAAAAGAACGAGCGAGAAGCATTGTGGGATCCCGCCCCCCTTGACCCGCAGCCCATATTGTCGACAAAGATGAGCCGGATCCAGCGCGTACTCCACCGAACATGCATTCATCAACATCTGCACGGCAACAATCTAGGGTTGAATGTTACAATTCTAGGGGACCCACCAAATATCCAATTGGCTGATCCCTCATTCCACATGAGCTCGTAGATTTACGTGTTGTTAGGAACATTGTCCACATTGCACACAATCCAACATATGCAGCTCGCTACTGGGCACGGAGACCATCTTCGGTTGGATCCTGACTGGCCCAGTAGTTAACTCAAATGCTGCGAGAATCTCGTCCTTTTCCACAAGGATTTGGGTTAGCCCCGAACCACTTATAAATGATCTTCTCACTAAGTTTTGGAAGGTGATCAAGGATTACCTTGGAACATATGAAACAAGTGGCTCCTAGTAACGACTCCAATAATTTTATATCCCTCTCCCTATTAAAACCAGACAGCACCACCACAAACATTCGCTTTGTGTATAACGCCTCCAGTCCTTCCCCAAATAGCAAAAGTTTGAGCGATGTCCTACACACAGGATCAGTTTTGCATCTGAACTAACCATCCATATGTTTCCAATGTCGATATTACCAAAATTTATCGGCAAACCCACGTTGTCTCAAAACACATCCAATTTCAAAGAATCATCTACCCGAACAGTGAGGGCGTGCTCTGTGATAATGAGCTCAACACCGTCATCGATTTCATGCAAGATATCTGGCTTCATTATCTGTGTTGGGATGCATCCTTGCCAAGCCAAGTCCTCCAATGATGGCAAGAATTCCTCACTAAGATAAGCATCCCAAGATGGGTTCAATCTTCCCCTAAGGTCAACTTGCAGTTCCAAGGGGTTTGGCAATGCGTCGCAGAGCGCTTACGGAGCAGCAATTTATACCCGGACTGAAACTGCACATGAAGTTTCAGTGCACCTGCTGACTGCGAAAACGAGGATAACTCATGTGAAGTCCGTCCTCTGCCTCGCTTAGAGTTGTGTGGCGCTGTCCTGCTTGCGCAACTGTCCGTAGCACTCCTACCACAGCTGTCCGACTCAACTATAGCCTGGCTCAGCAAGCAACTTTGCAAATAGACGACTTTCGTGGCTAATAGAGTCGCCAAGTTCGCACAATCCCTGAGCTGGCTAATCTGGCTAGCAGATGTGTTTCCTTATGCGACCTCGTGACCAATGATCTGTGGTGGCATGGACCAGGATGTCTACAATTGCCACAATCGCAATGACCAACTTCTATCGAATCAGTCCATTGAGTAATAAAAAGACAGAGGAGGCTTTTGGATCAAAAGCTCTTTTTCGAAACAATTAATGAGCGAGAGTGAGGTTGCAAACAAAAATTGCAAACACAACACCCGGTTGTCTACAGCTACTTCTGCCGTTGCCCAAAACTCAAAGACAATTTCAGAACATTTCCCATATGAACCAACAACAACCATAATCAAAACAAACGATTCGACAATGAAAAAAGCACACCACAAATTCATTCCCTGCTATCCCTTTTGATTCGAGGCTACAGCCTATGATCTAAGTTTCTACACTCTTCTAACTCATTGTTGTGGTTTCTAAGCACTGCTAGGCCTTTAGTTCGCAAAGTCACAAAGTCATGACTTCTTCTTCTCCACTAACGTTCAACTTGCAAGCAGCCAGGCAGATTTTTATAATATTTCATTATTCGATCAGCAGCTGTAACCAAATACCACTAACCTTCTTATATAAACATTTATATCTAATGTCTGAGAAAAATATAATTTCGTATTTAGTGTATTAGTACAATCAATTATAATTGTTTTCTTTAAACATTCTATACAATTTCTATATATAAGGGTATCAATGCCTTGACGCGCCAAAAAGTCTGCAGATATGTGGCTGCCAATCCAGGGCAGACTATATGCATTTAAGAATATTGCAATATTGCACAGCTTAAGGCTTTTTCTGTGCGATCGTTGCGTACAGTAAATAAATACATTTTTGCATTATGCATTGCATTATTATAAAAGACCCTATTAATAAATTACTTAAATGATCGTAATAAAGATAGAAATATATTGTAAGCATCACAAGAAATAAAATTCTATGAACTGTGACGTCACAATTTTTGATGTTAACGCGCCGTGTGCGTAACCCTTTGATTTGAACCCAAATAGTGTTGTTGTTGTTTCTACGCGCAGCATTGTGGTAACGGCTGAAAAACCCGTAAAAAGCACAGTAGCAGGGTATGTCCATTTTCTTTGCACTGAGTTTCCTATGTCCTCATAATCGCTCACAAAATCTTAATATCAAGACGTACGACGAAAAATAAATTGGTTTCGTGCGCACTGTTGTTTTGCAAGTGATTTGTTGTTGCTTCCTATGGTAAACGAGCTTTATTTTTTGAGTTTGATTTTGCGTTTGCGGACCAACTTGATCCACCACTCATGAACTTTAAAATGGTAAAAAAAAGCTCGAAGTGAGTCTTCAACTCTGTCTCTTTATTACTCAATGGAATCAGTCCATGAAACTGATGAAGAGATACGTCCAGTGGAAAGTCTCAGAAATCTCATAGCGCAGATCTCTAAATTCGGCAAAACAAAACCACATATTCAATTTCTATCCGAAGATGAAGAGTGGCTAGTTGTCCATATTCAACGCATTGTGTACCCCAAGGTGTATCAGTGTTTGGTCGACAAGCAACTTATACCAAGTTCAAGTGCCACCATTAATTTCAATCCGTTCATTATAAGATTCATGAGGGCATGCGGGCGTCTGAAAGTTTCTGAGTTTTTGCGCTATGACAAGAGACATCCCATCCTCCCTTCTTATGGAAGCACTTTTACAGGTCTCCCCATCGTTTTACGCATCGCATCCCCCTCCATTGTGGATACCAGATAATGATGCGCCTGATCCGCTGCATGTTCTAGATTCCAAAACTCAGGAATCTAGTTAAGGCCACGATAAATTCATGTGGAGTATATTTAGTTTATTGCAAGTAGTTGGAAGCCCAACTCATGGGTGATTCGAATGATCCACGTTCTCTAGTCCGTTCACGCATACAGGCATCGATTTCGCAGGGCCGTTCGATTTGAAAAACTTCACAGATCGAGCATGACTCATCATCAAGTCTTTGTATGCTTCAGCACACGAGCCATACGTTTAGAAGCCACTTCACACCTGACGACCGTACATGGCCGCTTTCGCTTGATTTGTTTTTCGACGGTGATGCCTCCACCAAATGTACTCCGAAAACGGCAAAACGTTCGTTGGAGCCTCCAAAGCCTTATCGCGCGATTTCATAGAGGCTAAAAACGTTAACAATTTCATCTTACAACCATCAAAATTTGTCCGGGCGCTTCAACCCTCCTAGCGCTCCCAACATGGGTAGCTTATGGGAAGCAGGAGTAAAGAGCTTCAGACACTCTTTTACATGGCCACTTCCTCATTCAAATGCACGTTTGAAGAATTATTGTCTCTCCTATCAAAATAGAAGCTTTCCTCAACTCGAGGATAATCTCCCCATTATCAGAGAACCAGGTTGACCTACTGGCCCTCAGTCCAGGCCATTTATTTTTTGGCGATCCTCTTATATCGATTTCGGAGCCTTAAATTAAAGGGAGTGCAGCGTCCATCCTGAACCGTTGACAATGTCTCAAGGCCCTTAATCGGCAGTTTTGTTTCCGTTGGTAAGAGGAATATCTCAAGGAATTGTACAAAAGGAACAAATGGCAACATCCAATGAGAAACCTTCAAAACGGTGACATGGTTATCGTCAAGGAAGATAACCTTCCATCCAACTAATGGCGGCTCGGCCGAGTCCAAGCCACGTATCCAGGCAAGGATCAGATGGTCCGCATGGTAGATTTCCTCACTGCCCGCGGCGACATCAAGAGTGGGTAATCTCATCCACCTTCCAATTGACTCCGATGCCATCATTTTGTAGATACAGATCTCCCAGCTAACACCTGTGTTGTCCTTTGTGTCTAAAAAACAACATTTTTGAAGCCACTACTTCAGCGAAATGTTTTTTCGCCCAAACATCAACAACTAACAGCTTCGTGGAGTGGGGTCGTACCGATGCCGGATCTGCCGCGGACTCCACGCGGAAGTGCCAACGCTTTCTGAGCCTGAGCCCTGAGAAGCGCCTCCGAGCAGTATTGCTCCAACTGCCTGGCCCACGAGCACTCACATTCATTATAGTTATTCTCCAGACGGAGAATAAACTTATGATTGGGACCCCTGTGAAACAAATCGAGAAGTTAATTTATGAAAAACCTCCCTCCTTTCCAAGGATCTCCAATAGCGATAGTATTCCTACAATGTCGCTACCTTCAACAAACGAGAGGAAAACCACCTCACCACATTTTCAATAACAATACTTTTAGGGAGACAAGCGAACTGGTACGTGCCGATTGGAGCAAATCGACAAGTGATTTATTATTTATTATTTTTACGTAATGCAAGTGGCGAATGTGTACCAAATGCACGAAAGGAACGAACTTAATTAACTCGATGCACAGCATCGAGGCCTTAGCATATGTTAATACTTGGGCAATAAATGATTGTAACAACGAAGAGTGCCAGATCAATGTAAACAATGTTAAAAGAGAAATTTAAGTAGTTGCTTCACAAACCAACGTTATAGGTAAGTGCTGCTCTTATCAGTTGCGAAGTAAATCCAGCTGTTTTAGCTGCGTAGCCAGACAGTTAAATAGTTTGATTTGGCAACTGTATAACGTGAGAAATCAGAGTGATTTCCCGACTTCTAAACTATTAATATTACCTCGACTTCATATTTTGTAATCTCATTAGTTCCTGAGAACCATAAGTTTCTGATAACGATGAACGCAGATATCATAGTTGTACAGTTGGGACCAATTGACTTGCAGAATAAGATCATTTAGCCTTACGAAAACAGCGGACACGATCAGATTATTCCAATTCCTTGATATGCACACGAGCTAGTAGATCAATGACCAAATACAAAGTTGGATGGTCTTTAAATTCTGAAACGAATCTTAAAGCAAACTCTAGCTGTCATCAGATTAAGATACTTCTTCCTTTAGCAAACTTACAAAACTCATACTGTAAGTCACTCACTTACAGATAACTCTGTGACATGTTACTGCATTGCTTAATGAGGGTGTAAAATAAATAAGGTAAGTTTTACAATAGCATATTATGAAGGGCTGGGAAACGAACCGCGCCAGCTTGGAAAAATCATGAATTACGGTTGAATGAAACTATTTTGCTTACCTTCCGATCTGCTTTAAGGTAATTTTCAAAGATCATTGTTGAAATACAATTAAAAGCTGTTTCACATTTTCGGAAAACCCGCTAAATTAATTGCTTAAGATCATAATGGATATTAATATAAGACGTGTTTCACGAGCTACGAATATGTTCAGCTCGCTCAAATCGTACGAATCGTACAGAAGTGTTATGGTCTCCAATTCAGAAGATACTTAAGTTTTTTTATGTTGGATTTGTCGACCTTTCCATTTTAAATTTATTTCTTGGGCTGGCTCGAGGACCGGCTATTTTATTCCACACAAAAATAAAACGCAATTTTGTTAAAATATAACCAATATATTTCGGCTGCACTTCGGCAACCGTCTTCAAGGCACTAACACAAAAACAAAAAACAATTAACATTAAGATACATTAAATGAAATTAACAAATATTTAATCAATTTAAAACACATACATTGTTTTGCACGTCTGCGCTTTTTGACTTGGAGGTTGAAACTATTTGGCAGTTTAACAGATGTCTGTATAAGTGAGCGCAGTTTTCGATATCTGTTTTGTAGTTCAGTCGTCTATTTGTTGGTGTGTTTGTCTCTTGTTATAGTGTTGTTCTTATTGTAAAATTGTTGTCGCATCGAAATTTGGTGTGTGGTTGCTTTTCATACAGTGGGTCATAAGTGCTGTTTTTATACCCTGAACCCATTGAAAATGGGTAAATGGGGTATAATGTATTTGTGCAAATGTATGTAACAGGCAGAAGGAAGCATCTCCGACCCCATAAAGTAATATATATTCTTGATCAACATCAACAGCCCAGTCGATCTAGCCATTTCCGTCTGACTGTCTGTCCGTCCGTCCGTCCGCCTGTACGTCTGTCCGTATGTATGAACGCAAGGATCTCAGAACCTATAAGAGCTAGAGACTTGAAATTTTAGCTGTAGGTCTTCCTAGTCCATGCGCAGATCGTTTCCAAGTAATCGATTAAAATCGATATCGAAATCCTGTTTTTTGATCAATTTTGGTAAAAATAAGAGCTGGAGTCACCAAACTTGACATGTATCTTCTAGAATAGTACATATATATCGAGTATATTTTATTTTATAGCTATCGCCACCTCCCTGCTACCACCATAAAGCTATAAATTATGTTAGTAAACCAATTTGTATTGCCTAACTAATTAAACCACAATTTAAATGCAATTGTCATTTTGAGAATACACAAATATTTAATGGTATAATAGAATCTACTGAAAATTTCATCATGATCGGTTAAGAAACGCGGAAGAAAATGTGTTTTGGTGTGCAAGCAAGTGCAGAAGCAAGCGCAAATTCCTAAAATTTCTGTATACATGTACACACACACATTCATTCGCGTCTGCTTTAAATTCTATCAAGAGCATTGCAATTGCGATTGTATTGATTTTTGTGCTGCTATTTGAATTGGTTTTTTTCTCATTAAGACTTAACTGTTGCTGTGGCTATCGAGTAGAAGCGGCGGAAAGAAGCGTGATAAGTTACGAGTTCGAACCTTGCCGAGAAAAGCGTTTTTTTTTCCGGTGTAGCTGTTGCGTAGAGGCGGCAGCAAGTAATGCGGCCAGTTGCGAATTCAAACCCTGCCAAGGGAACATTTTTTTGTTTAATTTATCTTTATTGCTACTTAAAACTACGAGCGCGTAGCTCGAGCTGCATTTGGTGTTGGAATAAGAGGGTTTAGGGTAGCCCCTAGTCGGGAGCTCCCGACTAGAACCTCTTACTTGTTTTAGCTTAGATTTTGTTGTGCCGATGTACACTCTGTTGCAAATATTGTTGTTGTCCCCGCCACATGGTATTTTGTAAATGACGTTCTTTTGTCCATCATATGTATTTTCGCCTTTGTATTATTAAAGAATTTTTGTAACCTATTTGTGGGCTTGTGTCTCATTTTATTTCTTGTCTGTTATAGCAGTCTGAGTTTGTGAGCCGTTCCGATAATCGTGATACATATGTTAGAGATTTGTATATTTTTGTAGATTCTGTTGGCATTTTTGTTCTGATATGTTGTGTTTTAAATATTGTTCTAATTATATTCTTCGGGAAGTCATTTATGGTCAATAGTTTTCTAATTTCGTGTTCAATTTCTTCATGGTATATATTAGGTCCGATATGTTTGTCATTCTTCTCATACAGCTTAGTGCTGTATTTATAATCGTCCTTTTCTTTTACTTTTGGTTAAGAATGACCTTATAAGGCCATATTAGATGATGCTTTTTTTAACTTTAAAACCTATAACTCATCCAATCTCTAAAATTATAGTTTGATAGAACATTTTTGAAAATTACAATCTCATAACAGTTATTATCTGCTGATGTATATTTTTGGTCTGCTTATTTCTTTGATCCTTGTTGCTGATTTACTTTAACTTAAAGGATCCAGTTTTTCTTGTGTCGGTAGATGAAAGATGGTTCTAGGATTTTGTTCATACGATGAAAACACAACTTGCAAATTGACTGATTGATGATCGTATGAATCCACTTTTCTGACCTCGCGTAGTTAGATGTTGGATGCTCGATAAGTTGGCTATGAATTGTGTGTAGGGAATGATGAAGGAGCTAGGAAGATATTTCGTCTTCTATGTTTCGTGTGAACATATATGTATCAAAATATATTTTAACTGGTGCATCAGGGTGGTATGCGTCTTTTATATTCTTGCCGACTGGGTAAAACAGTGCGTTGTATGGTTTTTTTCAGGAAGTTGGAAAAACTGCTTGAAGGAGTCAGCTGTGAGCTCAGGCCCGTTCGTGCTGACTGGGGTTATGCATATACGCATATAAGCCCATGTTATCAAATACATCCCGGTAAAGTATGAAGTATGTTAATTCGTTTCCAATAAAATGCTACACCTGGCCAACTCTGGTAGTAAAGTTTGCTTAACAACTAAATAAAGAGGCAGAAGAAATGTATGAACATAGTTAAGTTATTTGGTATAGGCTACAGATGAAATTTATAGCCCGATCGGAACTGATAGCTGGGAATGGTCAATGAGTTCGCGAAGGTATCCTGAGAGCGAAGGTATACAGAGATATATGGATATATATATATACATATATATATACATATATAGAGATATATATACGGTTGGCCAAAGAGAAATGATTAAGTAGAAGAAGTCTGCTGGAATTTTGTGGTAACCGCATAAACCTCAAAGGGCAAAAAGTATAAATTGCATTTAAATTGAATCAATGCCATCCTGACTATTATAATCCTGCGGTGGCCAGATACATGAGCGGAACTCAAGTATAGGACGTTCAAGCGAGATTTACAAAAGTTTAGTTATGAAAGTATAGTAAAATAAGGCCTCTGACATTCTGATACAGAAAATACACTTGGTCGGAAGACAAGTTTAGTTTTTTTTTAAAGGACTTTATATCGAAGGGACCTTAAGGGTGAAAGGGAAAGCTGATTTTGCATTTTAAACTTAATCAGAATCATGTGCAGGGACCAAAATTTAGGGTCACATATTAAATGATGATCTGGTCAAGATTGCGCGCAGGTCTACCCATGCGGCCAGAAACTGCTGTAAGGACCGCATTAAGTTTTAAGATGGGCTCTATCGGGATTAATCCAGGGGATACCACAGGGGTGATATTACGGCAATCGCTTAGAGAAGTCGAAAATGACAACACTGGGGGATAAATCCAAGTTGTGAGGCACAGATAAAAGTGGCGAAGGTTTTTGGTGTTTGAGACTCCAGAATTATGGAGAAGTCAATTTGCTTATCGATGCATACCGGGCATGCCCAACGCAAACCGCTGTAACCTTTCTTAGCAATTGGGGCGATCTTGTCGAATCATGCATCATATGTTAACATTACCAGCAATTAACAAAGTGCGGCTGTGCAGAATCATAGTCCTGCTTGAACGCTCACGTATCACGAAATAGTGACATATGGGATGAAAAGAAAAAAACGTTGCGAGAACGCAGATCGATAGAAAAACGTCACAAAAATAGAGTAACGAAAATGTTGTACACAAACAATATTGTTTAAATCAAAGGGCAATACCAAAAACTTGTGAAATCGCGATGTACAACAAAAATATGCACAAGCGAACTCACGCACAATCAAGTGTATGCGCAGGAGAGCGCCAAAATAGGAAAGTGATCAAAAGAAAACTAACAACAATGTGGGACTGACACAAATGAAATACTTAACTTACTCACGCCTTATAGCAGATAGCACTATGCATAAGATTTAAAAGCTTTTTTATTTCACTAAACAAAGCAAGTAAATTATATGATATATGAAAAAAGATATATATAACTAAAAATTAAGTCTAGAAACGAAAAAATATATACAAGTTTCGGACCACAAATAGAGCACGTAAATCACACACAAATTGAGAACTCTCTCTCTACGGGGATATACGAATATTTTATTGCAAAGTAAGATATACTGCAGTGAATTGCATCAAGATAGTTTTAAAAAAGAAGGTAATTATGGAAAATGTCTAGTTATATTAGCGAACCACGTCGTAGTTATGTGCATGTGGACACATACATATGCGTTGTTCTTTTTCAATTTAAATTACTTGCAATTGCGATTGTATTGTATCATGCGCAGTATATATTTGCTGATATTTAAGGTAAGATTTTGTCCATAAGAATTCAAATGATTGTATTACGGAAACCAAAGCTATAAAATTAATTTTTATTTTGAATTAGTGGTATCTCTTTATTCATTAAATAGGTTTCAAAAAGTGTGTGTAAGACAACCAGTTCCCTTACGTGTGTGCATGTTATTTATTTTCATAAATAAATAAGAAAACACCTGCGGGTGATGCTGACGCGGAAGAAGAAACCTGCTGAGAGGTAAAGAGGAGGAGCAATCAAGAGGAAGGTGCAGCCCAAGTCAGGCTTGAATAAAGTCGGTGTATGAATGAGTACAAGCAAATGCTTGTAAACGTGAAAAAGGGTTAGTGGCTATTATTCCTGGAGCGCTATAAGGACGAACCCTAGGGGCGCGCTTATAAAATAGTTCGAGCTAGAGGCACGGATACGGATGTGAGTAGCCGCTTTATTGGTGACGACCAGTTAACGTCATGGAGTATGATTGTTTTGTTGAATTATTTCTTCCATCAGGAGGATGTCCCATAGTATAGATGGATTCAGTGGGGAAACGTGTAAAGGTGTCTGGAAGTCAATCCAGAATATATGAAAGCAATGTATGCGAAGTGTCTGAATGAGGATTATTTCCTTAGTGAATGGAAGTGTGCGAGAGTAATAGTGCTCCTGAAGTCGCCCGACAGGATTAGACAATCCTAGATCTTTTCAGTGCATCAGTCTTGTTCCGGTTCCTTGAAAGGATTATGGTAGAAAGGATTCAGGAGACAGGAGAGAATGCGTGCCCAAATGTCTGACAGGCAATTTGAGGATGCGTGCAGGTATGTTAATAAATCTGTTGAGGCTAGCAACTACCAACCACGTATGTCCCAGGCTTCTTTGTTGACTTTAAAGGTGCATTAGATTACCTCAGTTGGGCGAGTGTATTGAAAAGGTTGGGTGAATGTGGGGAGAGCTATTTCTCTGGCAGACGTGCATGTGCTATAGGTCAGTGTGAGACGAATGCGGGTATGTGCTTGGGTACTGTGTATGAGTGGGGTGAAAGCGTTGGAGTAAGTCTGGCAATGGACAACACAGTGTCAATGTTGCACTAGGGCACATTGGCACCTAGTCGACCACCCATTGTCAGGCTGAAAAGAGTGGTTGTGAGGTATGCGACTGAGGTGACATACCTCGGCATAACCTTCGGCTACAGGATGTGATTCACTCTTTATAACGCTCAAGTGATTGTGGCCTAAGCAGACGTGCTGACCGCACCATTTATAAAGGTCTGTTTGCTGCTTGTGGAGCATATGGATCGTCTTTGTGGTTTAAGGCAGTCACAACAGTGGTTGGCAGAATGAAATGGCTTGCCAGAGGGTGATATTGCTAGGTTGTTTGCCTGTGTGCTGCACTGTCTCCACGAAGGCAATGCAGGTTTTGTTAGGAGTAGCCGCTCTTGACGAGGATCAGGCATCGAGCCTTGAAGACAGAAAAAAAGGCGGATGCCATTACTGCAAAATGAGTGGTTAGCGGATAGGGATTTGGTGAGTTAGGGGCTTAGTGAGTGCAAGAGATTCGCGAAAGCGTCTGTTCTGTCTGACTGGCAAGTCAGGTGGGACACACACGTGTCATTCATCGGCTTATACGGGAGGTTACTTTTGCCTTCAGCCAATCAGCTTTTGGGTTCTGCCCGGGTCTTGGATTCCTATTGACTGCTCACGGTTCCCTCAATGCATTTTTGCATTCGAGAAGCCTTTGTGAATGCCGTTGTGACTCGGCTGCAGAAATGGGAGCATGGCAGAAGTACTCTGTAAATGTTCAAGGTATGCAGGTCTTCGAGATCTGGGGAGGATAAGCGTGTTTGAGGTTTAATGGCGGCTTTGACGTAAGTCAACTGCATTTGCTAGGCGACGTTTGCAATTACAAGAAGGAATTGTATGGAAGATGATAGATGGTAGATGAACAAATGTGGGGGTAAGAATGAAGGAGTACCAACGTGGTGGGTGTGTATGAATTGGCACCTCGCTGAACATTGTGATTGTCAAGGGCTAACAATCCATAGCATCATGGAGCTAAAACTAGAAGTATCCTTTTAGGGTACTAGCTCTGACCGGAGGACTGATCTGGTACCACGTGAGTTAGGGAACTCAGAGGAGGTCTCGGCGCTCTGCTTCCTCCGCCATAGTCTTTTCGGACTTGTTGGAAGAGGCAGGAATCGGCCTCGCTCCTCACAGTGAGAAAACTATGCCCATGAGCATGGCGTACACTGTTCCACCTGTCGGTTGTTGTTAACATCAATTTCGCTCTATTCCCTGCAGCAGTGTTTAATCTTTTGGGGTCAGCAACACTTAACTGTAGAACAGTCAGAACATTTCTGTTTTAGTACGCTTACTGACGCTGAGATTGTCTCAGGTAAGGTGTCTTTTCTTACACGGAATATCTATTTCACACGCTCCTATGTTCCTAACTCTTCTGATATTCAAGTTGATATGAAACTTATTACTTGTATTTAAGAAGTTTCTTCACACGTTCGTGATAATGACCTATTTATGGTGTGAGGTGTTTTTAATTTACCGTACATCTCTTGGTCACTTTTCACTGCCGAAAATTATCTAGTAATGCATGCCAGACCTTTCCTTGTTTCAAATAAATCAATTTCCAATCATTTGAATAGAGCTCTCGATCTGGTATTTGTTAATGACTACCTTATTGCTAATGTGTTCGGGTCCTCTCCTTTATCCCTTCCTGAGAACGTATATCATCCTACTTTAGAGGTTGCAATGTTCAATTGCAATCCTCTCATTTTGCATTCATCTGCTACCTATAAGCCCTGCCGTTGCTTTCGCAAAGGAAACTATTCCTTGCTTAATCAACGTATTCATGCAAACGATTGATATGAATATTGATATTAATTTTTCTTATAATACCCTAAACTCCATCTTAGATGATTGTAGTCCCAATTCATTGCCCTCAATTGCTTCTTCAAAGCCACCTTGGCTTACTCCCAGATTATCCAATCTAAAAAATATAAAATCTAAATATTTTAAAAAGTTTAATAAGTCTGATTCGTGTACAGACTTGGCTAAATATTCCATAGCCAAGTCGAACTTCTCTCTTCTGAATTCTTAATGCTATGAGAATTATCTAACTCGATGCAAAAGGCAATTTGCCCTAAATCCGAAACAGTTTTACAATTTTGTAAACTTAAAGCGTAAATCTTCAAGTTTGCCATCTTCTTTTTCTATCGGGATGGATAAACCTAGCAATGATTTTGATCTTTTTCCAATCAACCTACTCTTCAGTCTTACTAATAATAATTCTTACCCTTATACTATTACTTCCTCTAGTCCTATACCTGTTCCTATTATTTCCCATTCCTCTTTCCTTTCTGCTATAAATTCTTTAAAATCTTCCTACTCTCCTAGGCCTGACAATATTCCTGGTTAAAATGCAAACTGACGTCATTTACACTGACTTTAGTAACGCGTTTGACTTTGTGCACCATGCTATTTTACTTCTTAAACTTGACCGGTTAGGTTTTCCTCCGTCTCTTTTGCTTTGGATAAGTTATTTTTTAAAAGGTAGGACCCAAAGAGTAATGCTGAGGCTGACAACCTCAAAACAGGTTCACGTTACTACTGGTGTTTCTCAAAGTAGTCATCATGGACCTATACTCTTTACCCTTATTATAAATTATCTGCCCTCGGTTATATCACATGCGCGGGTACTTAAGTATGCGAACGATGTGAAACTTATTCTATCATACACTAATCCGCTACATCATTCTCGTCTTCAAGACGATTTGAACGCTAAGCAACTTTGGTGTTTGGCCAATCAATTGCATCTAAATTTTTCAAAGTGTATGTTTATGACCTTCATTCGTACACCTTATCCTGTTAGTTATACAATCGACAATTCTCCATTGCAACGTATACTAACAGTTAAGGATATAGGTGTTCTTTTTGATTCTAAACTCAGTTTCAATCTGCATATAAATACCGTCGTTAATGAGACATAAGGTGTACTTCGATTCATTAAACGATGGTCTAAGGAGTTTAACGTTCCTTTTATAACGAAACTTCTGTGTATTTCTCTTGTTCGCCCTTTCCTTGAATACTGCTCTAGCATCTGGTCTCCGCAGTATAACAACAGCCGGGATCGTATTGAATCTGTTCAGAAGCAATTTCTGCTTTTTGCCTTACGAGGTTTAAATTTGGACCCTAATCTTCGGTTGCCATCCTACTTCAGCAGGCTACTTCTTCTTAATCTTCCGTCGTTAACCAACCGTAGAACAATTCTCGGTGTGGTCTTCCTACATGAACTGATTGTTGGCGACATAGATTCCTAGTTTCTGTTAGGGCGTCTTCAATTCTCTGTTCCTTCTACCAGGAATTATCGCCCGTTATTCCTACCTACGTGCACAACAGACTACGCTATACACAATTCTTATCGCGTGTTGTGCAAAAATTATAATAGTTTATATCACGTTTTCTCCGCCGAACATTGCCTTCAGGATACCTTCGGGAACTCACTGACCAAACCCAGCTATGAGCAGGGGCATAGTTTGCCGGACAGGCTATAAATTTTCCTCCCCCGGGTCGGTGATTTCCCATTACTATCTCTTTATCCTATCTACTTCACACTCTACATTTCTAGCCTACATTTCATTACATTGTAAACAACTTCGTACTTTATATTTTCCTATTTATTGTATTTTCTTAAATAATATACTAAATTAAGATTATTTTTAATTTTACTTGAGGACACTATTTTTGTTAGTAACACCCTTCTTTTTAGCTGTAGGCTCCAATAGCGTTACTGACAAAATTGACTGTGAAAAGGGGCACAGCTGGCCGGACTGGCCGGTCACCTCCATCGGTCGGAGATGCTATTAGATTAGAATTGTGTATTTTAACTAGGCTTTAGCAATTAATTTTCATAATGTATGTATAATGTATTGAATAATTATGAAGACACTCGTTCTGTCGATCAATAATAAAATAAATAAATAAATAAAATAACTGATGCAAATGATCGCATTTTTGAGAGGTACCGTAAGATCAACCGGACGAATGAGAACCTAGTGTGGTTATTCAAAAGGGCCAGAGCTACCAATGCAGATGGAATTGAATATTGCCGGTTTATGAATGAGCACAAGCAATTGCTTGTAAAGCTGAAAAAGGATGAGTGGCACTCTTTCCTACAGCGCAATAATATAAAATAGTTCGAGGTAGAGGCAGGGCTACGGATGTGAGTAGCCGCCGTGTTGGTGACGTCCACTTAACGGCATAGAGGGATCATATGATTGTTTTGTTGAATCAGTTCTATCAGGACTCACCACCTAGTGTGGTAAATGCTGGTGATCCGCTTCTAGATAGTGAGTTGGAAGTGGCTTTCTCAAGGTTAAAGTCGAGGAAGTCCCCTAGAATAGATGGTCCGCTACTGTAAAGGATTATGGTAGAAAGGATTTAAGAGACAGGAGGAAATTAGTTACCAACTGTCCGACAATTTTGTTTAGGGCAGGGTAGATGTGTTGAGGATGCGTGGAGGTATTCTTCTTTGTTGACTTTAAATGTGCATTCGAGTACCTGAGTTGGGCGACCCATTGTCAGACTGAATGAAGTGATTGTGAGGTATGCGACTGAGGTGAAATACCTTGGCATAACCTTCAGCGAACGGATTTGATTGACTCCTCATATCGCTTGTCTCAAGGCTCGGCTACTTGGTTTGGTGGGGCAAGTGCGTCGTATTTTGAGGAGTGATTGGGGCCTAAGCAGACGTGCTGACCGCACCACGGTCACGACTGTGTGCAGAATGAAAGTGATGGCTTTCCAGAGGATTATCTTGCTAGGTTGTTTGCCTGTGTGCCTCACTGTCTCCACGGAGGCCAATGCAGGTCTTGCTAGGAGTAGCCGCTCTTAACTTGGAGATGAGGCATCGAGCCTTGATGTACAGAATCAAGAGGCGGATGCCATTGCTGCAAAATGAGTTAGTAGATAGGGATGTAGAGAGTTAAGGGAGTCATCTTCCTACTCGCAACAATGAAAAGAGCACCAAGGTCCATTATACTCATCTATAAATGGATTAAGCTGCTGCTGGCTTTGCCCCATGCACGTGCTCTTTCGAACCGTATATGTGTCATCTTTAAAGTCATCTCGTTGGATGACATCAATTCAACTATTTTCTCGAAACCTTTTTTTCTTTCGAGCTTTACTGATAGATTTTTACAGTTTTGAATAAAGTGCAACACATAAGCGATCACTATCAAAAGACTGGCATCTGATGAAAACTATTAAAATTTTACAAGATATCTGGTCTGCCAACCATAGCTTCTAGCCCAACAGCAGATTTGCGTACTTAATTCCTTCCTGGATTCCCTTGGTTCCTACAAAAATGAATGCTCATTGAATATTGAATCGAAGCTAGTAACTCGTTAACATCGCAGCCATTAACGCGAATCCCGATGCAATGTACTACATCCCACCTCCCGCCCAACCGACCGAGGGGCGCAGACGTGTTACGTACGACACGAGTTGCAAAGTAAATAACTAAAAAAACGAATACAAACTACGACTACATGTACAAATACAATTGCAAATACAAATAAGACTATCTACTAGCTAAATAGTTTAGAATATAAGACTATATATGAGGAAGACAGGACTCCGAGCGAAATACTCTGTAATGCTTGTTAAACTCATCACAGAGAACCCTGAACGGTTCATGCAAGGCATAATTAGTTGAGCAAACTGGAAGCGATAAGGGTGTAAAATTACGTGTTAGTCTAGTAGGGATAGAAAATTTTAATTGGCTAGTCAACAAAGAAGAGTCAATTTCGCCAGTAATTAATTTAAGGATAAATATTACACCCAGCATGATTCTACGATTAGTTAGGGAAGGAAGGATTAGTTAATCATCAGAAGTCTGCTGGAGTATGATGGTAACCGCACACGAGGATCCCAATTAAAACCACGAAGGGCAAACAACAAGAATTGTTTCTGAACGGATTCAATTCTGTCTTGATGGATAGAGTACTGTGGTAACCAGATACAAGAGGCATACTCAAGTATAGGTCGTACCAAAGATATATAAAGGGTTTTGGTCGTGTGCGGATCGTCGAACTCCTTCGACCATCGCTTGATGAAATCCAAAAAAATTCTGGCATTTTTGACCCCGGTCTTAACATTAGAGTCGAATTTAAGTTTATGATCAAGGATGATACCTAGATCATTAACTTGATTAGAAGAACTGTTAACACTCTCAAACGGTAAGCTATCAAGGATGTAAGAAACCAATTGAGGGGGGCTTCTATAGAAAGCCATTACCTTACATTTGGAGCAGTTTAAGTTTAAGAGGTTGGCTAGACACCAAGCTTGAAATGCATCAATCTCAGCTTGTAAGAGATAACATGATGCCATATCTTTATATGCAAGGCATAACTTCACATCGTCAGTATACATTAGTACTCGAGAGTGAGACAGTATCGAGGGAAGGTCATTAATGAAATGATTAAAGAGTAGCTGGCCAAGATGACTACCTTGAGGAACACCGGAAGTCACCTGAATTCGCTTAGAAAACGAATTTCTGCAAAAAAAAACGTTTGGGTTCTGTTACGCAAATACTCTGAAATCCAGTTCAAGAGATTGACTGGGAAGCCGAGAAGGCATAATATATGAAGCAGCAAGGAGTTGTTGACAGAGTCGGAAGCCTTACTGAAATCAGTGTAGATGACATCAGTCTGCAGTTTAGTGCAGGTTAGTGGTTGTAGATCTGTGCTTCACGTACCCATGCTGGGAAGGTGAAATGATAGAACTACCTAAATGTTGCAAATAGTCGGAAAAGATTAAGTGTTTACGGACAATTCAAAAAGTTTTAACTTAGGTTTACATAATGCCCCAGCACAGTACCTGAGCACCCAAGCAGGAACACCATCAGGGCCCGGTGAGTAAACCGGCTTGATAGTGTTAAGATCGCTGAGCAGCGAACTTTCCGTAATAATGGAATTTAAGCTGCAGTTTGATCTCTGTAACTAATAAGGATAAGGCTGATTTTTATTATACCTAGAGGAGAAGTAGGTAGTTTGAAAAAATATTGACTTTGCCTTGATCAGTATTCGCGCTCTCATAGGCAAAATATATGTCCTTCTTTTAGAATTGACAAAGTTAAAAAATTGCTTGGGACTATCAGAAAATTAGAGGCGACAACGGCGGAGGTAATCCTTATAGCAGTAGGAATTTGGAGTAGAAAAGTTTGATCGGGCAACTGCATAGCGGGAGAAATCAGAGTGATTTCCCGATTTCTTAAACTTTTTATAACACATTTTTAATCTCAAAAGTTCACTTGATCAAGAGAAACGCAGACATCAAAAAACGAGTACAAGGTATCATTAGATAGTTTAATGGCAACATCAATGTCTGCACAATTGTAAAGTTGGGACCAGTCGGCTTACAGAATAAGATCATTCAGTTTATGAAATCAGCCTTTCGATAGGCACTCGGGCTGGCAGATCAATGACCATATCCAAAGTTGGATGAAAAGGTTCTTCAGGAAGCGTAAGCGGATTAACCCTGTGCACAACACTGTCGAACGAATCAAACACGAAAATTAGATCAAGAGATCTGTTTCTTGAATTGCGCACACGATTAACCTGCCTTAAGGACATTTCATGAAGACCATCAATTAATTCGTTTGATGAGGACGGCAACAGAAAGTTTTAGTCTGATAACGATGACCAATCGACATCTGGGAGATTAAAGTAACCAAGAACTACTGAAAGGTCGCTATCGGAAAGAAGGGAGGAGATAGATTCAAAAGCATTAAAATGGCTTTGATAAATTGACAAGTTAGATAGAGGGGGTATATATGAACATGAAATAAAGACGGAAAAACTTACAAATACAACTCTTACAGCCACCAACTCAATGTCTGAGATGGGAAGTTCAATGCGTTCCGACGGAAGAGCAGACTCGACAGCTATGAGTAGTCCTCCCCCGATACGGGAAGATCGATCACAAAAGTTGAAAATCGGAGTTCGATTTTTCTTTTTGGCCTTATATTCTTTAACTATTAAGTGTTCCGACCAAAAAACTTTACAACATATATCTATAAATATTTCTCTCGAAACACTTATTTTAAAGGATGCAATATCCCTTTCATAGGCCAACTTAAATATATCCACCGTTATACCTGGGGCTTAGATTTTTGATGGAAAAAAGGCTTTTACATCATCTGATGAGAAGTGAGGGGCAAGCCTAGAAACAAAAATATGTCTTTTCGGTGGAACACCAACTAGAGGCTTAGGGGCCACAGGTAGGATATGGGGAACACTATTAGCTGTGGAACCTAAAACAGCCGGTAGTCCGGACGACGAGCTTTCTAGCGGCAGCTGTAAATTTAATTGTTGCTGTCGCCCTTACGAAACTTCTACGACAGCGGACGACACGAATAAATCGACTGGTTTTTCTCGTGCCGATGTCACACATTTCGGGACAGAACCAGTGTCCACAGTAGTTCTCGCTGCTACCGGGGTAACAAACGAGATGAGCTGCTGTGTAATCGGCGTAGTAGGCTGCTGAATTGCTGTCAGAGGCTGCAGGGTATTAGGCAACGGCAAATCACAAGGAGTGGACTTTTTAGGCCCTGGAGACTCATCCAACAGTTTTAGGCTATTAAATTGGGTATCCAGGAATGTGAGCTGATCGTTTAGTTTACGAAAACCAACAATCAGACCCCTAACGCCACTCCTGGTCTGACGCATAAAAGCCCGCAATTCAGCATCAATCTCCCTACACGAGTCGCAACCATTTCGTTTGGCAATAGCATCCCCCACTAAGCCAGTGTAACCCGCACATTTAGAATGCAAGACATAGCCAACAAGGTATGCTGGATTGACTTGTCGTAATTTGCATTTGGCAAGTTTTTTTTAAGCGGACAATTTTATGGTCCATTATTATGGGTCTCTACTGTAATAATGCATAAGGCAGTTATTTAGATTAATAGCGTATATAGCACCAACAAGCGGCAGAAAGTAGAAAAAGATCAAAGCACAAATTGATAAAAAGGTGGGAGAGCGCGAGAGTGCGAGAGAGTAGTCTATTTATAGATTGCTTGCTCACGAACTCTTGCACACCAAGAGAGGCGATGTGCAGTTAAACATAAACAACCAACAACAACAAGAGCTTACCCACAGAGCTAATAGCGCAAGCGCATAAACAAAAATGCACAAGAACACAAATTTAAAAGAAACAATATTTATATGATGAAATGCACAGGCCACAACCATGCACTCGCGATAAAATAAAATATAAACCGAGAAGGCAAACAGAATAATAGAAATATATATAAACATTAAAAAGCCGGTGTTTTATGAATATCAAAACAAAAGGGAGAGCACAAAAATCACGTCTGTTCGCTTCGAAGAGGAGAACGATTATAGAAACGATGTTTGCTAGGTTTTGCTCTGTAGGGACATGGTGCCATTCAGCGATCTCTGTCTACTCTTGAATTTCAGCCCCGCCATTCGACTGGTTAAGGCAAGATGTCGTGTATAATGAAGTGTATAGTTAAGGGCAAGGAGCCATGTAGCCAGCAAGAGTGTCAGTTAAGTTTAAATTTAACCGCCGGCCGCCGCAGCAACCGTGCGTTGTCGATCGGTTGCTCAACACCGTCTTCGAGCGCGCAACTTCAATTCGGCGGCGAAGAGCGAAAGCTCCAAGGCGAAGTTGCGAAAGCTCGCGGAGAAGTTGAGAGGCCGAGGCAAGCGCATGGCACGCTTGCGAGCGTGCCGGGACTTTTGGAGCGACTATCAGTGTGAGTAAACGTGCATTGCGAGTGAAAAACGCACAGTGTATAGTGGAGCGCTAGGGCTCCAAGCAGTGCGGCAGGGCCCTAAGTTGTGATAAATGAAGGAAATTTGCTAATTCTTTTATTCTCCAATAGTCCTATTTGTTCTAACATCGGGATTAGCCGAGGCTCACCCTAACCTAAAGTGGGAACATGTAGTGCGAGACTATGGCCCAGGAGTGGGTATTACGAGTTAGCTGTCTGGTAGTGTAGTTGGTACGAGGCCACGGCCCGATAGCGTAGTTGGTGCGAGGCCACTTCCGAATAGTGTAGTTGGTTCGAGGCCACGGCTCGATAGTGTAGGTGGAGCATAAGTAGAGTGAGGTATGGTTCGGTCGAAACGCTCACTTCCCCTCCCCCTTAAATCATCTTTCCCAGCGAATTTATAAATCTCTTGTAACTCGCTGGACCTGGTAAGACTGAGAGTCGCACCCCGTTCAGTAACTTCTTTACAAGTCTTAGTCATGAGGACGGTTACTTTAGATTTGGATGTCAACAATGAAACACGACAACCTTCTGCAGTATGATTAACGCTCTTATTGAGGCGTCGGCGAAACCATCTTTCTCGATCGGTGAAGTTAGCTCTGTAAACGCAAAGCGAAGTAACTTTATCCGTTGGAACTGAATCAAGGATATTTCAGGTGCTGCAAGCTCCAAACTCTGAGCGATAGATTCATTCCAGTCTAACTTCTGAATCCAGAGCTCTTGGAGTATGATTTTAACCTTGATTATCATAGGCCTTAACAGGCCAAGCGAGTCAAATAGCCCCGATGTCACCGAGAGAATGTTCCGCTTTGTCACTCTAAGACCCATGAATGAAACGTCTAGCTTGAATTGAAAGACATCTTAATTCGGCAACCACAATACGCCGAGTGAATTGGTTGTGTAAGATTTTGAGATCGTTATCAGCTTGGCTGCGTTGGTTGGGGAGAGCTGAGGAGAAGACCATTTGGATAGTTCGAAACCAGCGCTTTGAAGTATTTGCGACACTTCAGACTTAATTGTCTGAAGGAGCTCTACGCATGCAGCACCAGTCAGTAAATCATCGACATAAAAGTCGTGGTTGATAACGTCATCATCTTTTGGGTGCGATGACTCGCTCACTTCACTTAGCTTTGTTGAACACCGTATCATTATATTATTATATGAAAGAATCTAATGGTTTCTACCTGTCGTTGCCGTGGAGGAATTGGCAGGTCGCCCTTAAAGAAGGAGCTTCGGGGACGCTGCGCACCTTAGTTGATTATTCAGGGCAGTATGATCCTCAGTTGTGCGCAGCAAGGCTGCTGGCATGACCACTAAGGACGTTGTTCAACAGGTGGTGAAGGGGATGAAGGTCCCATGCATAATATTCTTGAAATCGAGCGCTGCTATGTGAAGTAGCAAAAGTTGTGATTAAACTGCTTCGCCAGACAGCACCAGTTGAAAGATTGCACTAGCGCACATAGTTGTTTCACGTGCAATGGACGTCACAATACGCTGCTCAAAAGGTGACAGACCCCAGGTGCCCTCCGCTTCCACAACACCAATAATTTTGAACCCTCCTTCGCCTATACAGTCTACTTCTACTTCTACCCAAGCTACCGTTCAAAACTACTTTGTAGCAAATTCACATGGTGTTCTCCTCGGCACGGCTGTCATCAAAGTGTATAATTTGGGCACAAAATAAACAGCTCAGCCACTAATCGACTCTGGGTCAGAGGAGCGGTTATTCTAAAGGGTTAAACTTCCACATCAGCCCGTCGACGCATAGGTCTCCGCTTTAAAACAAGCTATTTCGGCTCAACCACTAAAGCCCTGCCATTTTAATATTGGCTCTACAACAAATCCCAGGGTTCATATCGAAACCTCTGCTTATGTTCTTCCAAAGCTGGCAGGCAATTTGGCCTCCTACACCATCCCACAAAATGCTTTGAAAGAACTTCCAAAATGATCCCACCCGTCATCGAATGGCAAAAGTCTGCACGATGTGCTACATGCAGGACCGTTCTGCAATCCGACTTAACCATTCAAATCCTAAAATGGCGGTTCTTCCGATATGTCTTCAATGCCGACATAATTGTGCATCCCAAACACACGCCCTGCCACAGAATTCTGTTCCGAACAAACGACAACAAGCTTCGTGACTTCGAGCTCAACACAGTCACGTTGGGTGTAAACTGTACCCTTTTTTTGGGAATCCGGGTAATACATCAAATATCAGATGACGTTCGTTCGCTCTACCTCTTAGCAAGTCACATTATCGCAAACAATATGTATGTCGACGATGTACTGGCAGGAGCCCATTCCAAATCAACAGCAGGTCAGGCAATTGCAGAACTCCGCAAAGCCCTTGAATCTGCCGGGTTCCCCTTGCGAAAATGGACATCCAATGAAAAGGACTTGCTAAGAGCGATTCCCAAGGACCACCTGCTTCGCGCCGACTTCTTAGAAATCGAGGAGGCCTGTTCGGCGAAGACTCTCGGGTTCAGATGGAAAGCTGACACCGATGAGTTATTTTTCACTCCATCTAAGCTGACAACCAAGCAGTCCGTCTCCAAACGGGAGGTCCTATCACAGATTTCCAAACTGTTCGATCCAGCTGGTTGACTGGGTCCAGTCCTTGCTCAGGCAAAAATATTTTTGCAGGCGATCTTGCTCCAAGAAATGGGCTGGGACGATCCACTACCTGAGAGTTTTCTCAGTAAGTGGCAGTTATTCCTAAAAGAGTATCCGGGCCTCAGTGCGATTCGCACCCCTAGATGGGTCGAGTTTCGCCTACAGGGGAGTATTCAATACCACGAGTTTTGTGACATTTCGCAGCAGGCATACGGGGCTGCCATTTTCATGCGCATCTCAGTCCATCTCCAAACAGCAGAAACGATGGTCGCTCCAGTCAGGATGGTGTCTTTGTTGTCCTTGTTGTCCTTGTGCGGGGCAGCACTTCTGTCCGAAGCACTTCTGCACTCAGCCCCCAGCTACCTTCCGCTGGCGTCGACTAGTTCTATTGGAGAGATTCCACAATTGTGCTAAGCCACCTGCGCATGGACTACTTTTTAGCAAACAGAGTGGCAAAAATTACTTAGGCCGCCGAATCCAATAAATGGTCCCATGTACGATCCGAGTACAATCCAGCTAACCTAGTGAGCAGAGGTGCCCCACCACAAGCTTTAGTTAACAACGAGCTTTGGTGGCACGGGCCAGAATGGTTACGCCTACCTCAGAGCCAATAGCCCATTCCTTCGGAACCCCTCCCAGATACGACAATAGAGTAACGCACGATCAAAGTAAACCTCGCAAACACGGCTCCCTCATTTCCTTTCCTTGAACGCTTCTCCAAGTTCGACCGAGCCCTGCGAGTGTTGGCATGCATTTTTCACCTCTACAAGCGTTGTCGCTCCCGTCAACTAAAGAAATTGACAGCAACGATATTTCTTATGCACAAATAAGACTCATTCTCCTTAGATCCACAGACCAACCATCCGTATAAAGTTGCATAATTAATGTTTATCATCTTTAAACTTCTTCACGTAACAGCACGATGTCTCCACGCCAAGAGCAAGGCCGATCCAAGGGCCGCCCGGCAACGGAGTCGTTCCTATGCCGAGTATGTCCACGCGCTGCGAAAGTGCCAGAGCTTTCCGCGGCTCCTAAACTCTCCTAAACAAAAAAATCCGAGCAGTATTGGTGAACAAATATTGCCCAAATTGCCTAGCCCACCAACACTCCAAGGAGTCATTGTCCTTATGTCGACTAGGGACAAGTGCCGCAAGTTCCAGGGCGACCATCACACCCTGCTGCACTTCCAAGAAGCACGTCGCATGCCATCGCGATCTCCGGAACGTTCCAGGACCTCCAGCTTCCAACGAGAGGTCATCCTGCAAGTGATGACTAAGCTTCAGTATAGGACTCCATCGAAACTCATCAGCGAGAAGCTAAATGAGACCTTTCATAACGTCCGATTGGCAGACGATCGCTGGAATCAGCCGGAGACATCAAGTCTGGTGTTGTGCTCGGACATATTTCCCGAGCTAGTTCTCCAAAGCGTCCTGCCGAGCCATGGCGGCGCACCATTGGCCCAAAACACGGTATTCGGGTGGATACTATCCGGATCCTGCGCTCGCCAATAAAACCAGACCCACTACCCTCTCCTTTTTATACCCTGAATCCATTGAAAATGGGTTAAAAGGATATAATGTATTTGTGCAAATGTATGTAACAGGCAAAAGGAAGCATCTGCGATACCATAATCCGTCTGTCCGTATGTATGAACGCAAGTATCTTAGAACCTATAAGAGCTTGAGACTTGAAACTACTTTAGCTGTAGGGCCTCCTAGTGCCCACGCAGATCAAGTCTGTTTCCGATATTCGATAAGACTTAAGACTTAAGTATTGGTGTGGCTATTGAGTAGAGGCGGCGGAAAGTAGCACGTTGAGTTACGAGTTCGAACCCTACCGTTTCCAAGTAATCTATAAAAATCGATATCGAAATCCTGTTTTTAAGCAATTTGGTAAATAATGAGAGACACCAAACTTGACATATAGCTTCTAGAATAGAATATATATATATAGTATCTTTCATTTTATAGCTATGGCCACCGCCCCGCTACCACTTATAAGTTATAAATCATGTTAATAAATCAGCTTGTCTACCTAATGAGGCCGCAATTTAAATGCAATTGTCATTTTGAGAATTCACGAATATTTTATAGTACAATAAGATCTACTACTGAAAATTTCATCAAGATCGGTTAAGAAACATGAAAGAAAATGTGTTTTGGCCTGCAAACACGTGCAGCAGCAAGCGCAAATTCCAAGAATTTCTGTACACATGTACACACACACATTCATGAGCGTCTTCTTTGAATTCTAACATCATTGCAATTACGTTTGCATTGTTTTCTGTGTTGTTAATTTTATTCGTTTTTTTCTCATTAAGACTTAATTATTTGAGTTGCTATTGAGTAGAGGCGGCGGAAAGTAGTTACGAGCTTGAACCCGAGGAACTAGAGGAAGGAGATTTACAAAGCAATTTGTGTCAAATATTTCCTTTTTAAAATTTTCGATGAGACAAAACGTGTTATTACATTTAGCAATTTTGTCGTTTACAAAAAATGTTCCATCTGTCTGAGATGTGGATTTGGCGTGGTATAACTTACAATTATAATTAATAGTAGGGTATTTTATAAAGACTATAATTAAACCTTGGTATGAAAAAATCAAAAAAGAGGAAATGTCTAACAGATCGATTAGAGTTATACTTGGTGTTTCGTGATTGAATATATTTATCATATCTTGTTTATTTAAAATTTTTGGGTTTAATATTCTGGCTTTCGAAAATCTGATTGTATCCAGCAGATTTTGTAGGTCAAGTGACAATAGCTTAAGTCAATATTTTTTCAAAGGTATTCCTGATTAATTTTAATGTCTCTCAAAAGATTTGTGATTTAAGGGACTTCTTTGAAAATTGCAGAAGTGATTTGATTTTGCTTATTGTTGTTTTGAACAAGTTTATTGATTTTAGTTTGAATAGTTATCATGGTCTGGTGTTCCTGTGACCCATTTTAAAATGGTTCCTAGTTCATTGACACTATGTTTGGCAATGTTGTGAGGTGTAAATTAAGAAAGGAGTGTTTTGACTAAATTGAATTCCATGTAATTTCCCAATCAATGCTATTGTTTTGTTTACTGTATTGGATCAAAAATAGCATTCATTTTTTTTACAACACTGTTGGATAAGGTGATGTTTCGCCAAACCGGTTTGAGTCCTCAGGCTTTATCATGGAAAACGTCAAAAGCGGCTTTGTTGAATAAGGCTGCATCGTCACGTGGGTAGTCGGGAGACTCTGGGGCGTATCCTATGTCGTGGTTGCCCTCCCCTGAACCCAAAATGGTGATCAGCAAGGATGGCCATGTGATCCATAAGCCTTGCAAGTCGGGCGACAATCAGTCTTTCCCAGACCTGCGACAAGGCAGGAGACTGATCGGCCGATATGACTCAGGCTCATATTCCGGCTTGACCGACTTATGGATCATCGTTAATTCCAGTGGGCAGGGAAGTGTTGCATCCTTAATATGGAGTTAAAAATCAACGTTATAAAAAGCAGCGCGCGCATTGGCAAGGCCTTCAGGGCGGTGTGGCATATTCCATCATGGCCAGGAGCCTTAGTCCTAGGAAGGGCTTTGACGAAGTTGATTACCTCCTCCACGCGGATGGGACCGATAGGTGGTGACATCTGAATCGCCAACGCTCGGGTAGTCTCATCGAGCTCTTCTGGGTAGGCCGAATTGAATGATGTAAGCCGTTCCTCCAGGTGGCTGACGAAGGTGTCAGCATGTTTTCTAGTTCTAGTTTCTGAGAGCAGCATTATTCCGATGGCGTCTTTTTGTCCTTGGGCCTCCAGCTCTAGTACTTTACCTGAAATGCCATTGGCATTCCAGATTACCACCTTCAGTGTTCAGTTGTGTTCAGTTGGATAGCAACGCGGCTAAAAGGGTAAGGATTTGCTGTTGCATACCAAAAACCTGCTGTTGTATTTCTGCCATCCTCTCGATAGCTCGGATTATGTTCTTGATGGCAGAGGAAAGTCGTTCCCCGTATCCAGATATCTGCTGTTGCTGTTGTTGCGCAGTCAGCCTCTCCTGTTGCTGTTCTCCCAGCAGTCTATGTAGCCTAGCTTGCGCTGGTCCTTGTCGCTGGCTAGAGCTGGGGCGTTGTTCTAGCTAGTCCTTTTCTGGTGGCAGCGGCGTATGAAAGCCCTTCTACTTGTTCAGTGGGTGCTGTACGGGGAAGTCAACACGTGTCGGCCCATGAACCTTATTGCTGCGGCTTCGGTTCGCTTGAGTCGGTGGGAGATTTTTCATTTTGCCGGGCTTTGGGTCCCCCTTACGCTTTGTATATTCGGTGAACCACTCGTAGCCCTTATAGCCCTTGGCAGGTTGGTTTCCACCGCAGTGGGCGCATGTTGCTGGTACTCAGTCGGGCCGTGTGCAATCTGCAGTGCGATGATTGAACTACAGTATGTGGCCGTGGCTTCTCCGAGCAGTCTTCACCTGGACCACCTGCTTACACAGCTTCCTGATGGTAAAAGCCTTGTTGTTGGCCGCCGTCTGCAAGTTAATGAAGTGAATATTCATGGGCTCCTTTGTGCCTTTGCTGCTCGGATTGTGTACGTGGAGAACGGTATGGCCCTGGCTCCGCAGGTCGACGATGAGCTCTTGGTTGAGTGTGGAGTGGTGGAGGCCGTTGATTATTATGCGGTAGGGCTTCTCTTCCTGCACCTGGTATGAGTAGTACTCAATTTTTTGTTCTTCCAGTTTCTGTATGATGGCCCCGTATGTGGGCACATCATAAGCTAGGAGTCGCAGAGTCCTAACTAGGTTGGATTTGATGGTCAGGCTATCCAGGTCCACTACTTCGGATAGTATGAGCCACACGTCGTTGATGTCGTCAATGCCATTAAGGACGATGGGGGGTGGCTTCTTTCCTCCAGTGAGGGCATAGTTGGTGGGCCTTTTTCGGGCACCGAGGAGCTGTTGCTAGCATGGGCGAAAGCGTTGGGCTGACTGCCGCCTCCAACCTGAGGAGTCGCTGAAGTAAGCAGGTTCTCTTCTTGAACTGAGTTTTTCTGCTCGGCCTCAGATTCGTCAGTATCCATGTCGTCGTTATCGGGTGGTGCCAAGAGTGCACATCTATTGGGAGTATGTATGCCAACTGGACTGGTGTCAGTCTTGTTCTGTTTTCGCCGCGCGGCAGTTGGGACCTGCTGTTTATGACTATGCGCTTATCATTTTTATTTCTCGCCTGTGATTGAATCAGTCGAGCCACAGCTGCGGCGGATGAATTGGGTTTGACGATATCTATTATACGCACTAGGGCGTCACATTGGGTCTTTTCACACTAGCACCAGCGTGTGGGCTGCTGCCGGGTTCTTCGGAGTCCATTAAAGGGTAGGAAGGTGAAACTGAAGTCCTTCTTGCAGACATCAACGCGGAGGATTTATTGGCAGCTGTTGTTAAGCGGCTGTTAAAAATTGAGGTGTTCAGCGGCGTAGCAGCATCAGCATTTAGTTGGCCGAGGAGTTTAGTGGCGTAGCGGTATCAGCATTTAGTTGGCCTAACATGTTATTTCAGGACGACCCCTTTTTATACCCTGAACCCTTTAAAATTCTTTTTTTTTTGTTAAAATTCTTTTATTTACATCTAATCTTCTGTTACTCTTGCTTAGCAACTTTTATCAGCGTGTGTTTTGGTGAATGATAGCTTAAATTAAATATTTATATTGTGTATGTTTATGTACATGTTTATTTTCTTCTTAAGACGGCGTTTGGTCAGGTCTATAGGATATGACTTTTTAGGCCTCCTTCTTCTTCGCCAGGACGTTAGGTTGGTTGCGGAGCTTAAATAGGTAGCTTGTTGCTTGATTGTTCATAACGTCTCCTACCATAGGAACCTTAAGGTCCTTTGCGATGTCTCGTGTGCGAATATACCATTCGGCTTCAGAGATTTTTCGGAAGGTCTTAGCGAGGATGATGCGACGTTTGTCTAGGTGCGTCTTCGCGGCAATTCCGCAAACCTGAAGCCCATATCGCCACGCAGGGGCAAGGATTACCTTATAGATAAGTACTTTGTTTCGGAACGACAGTTTGTTATTTGGGCTTACCAGCCAGTTGAGACGCCTGATTTTTCTTTTCAAGTTGTTCATAACCTCGGTGACATGTTTCTTGAACGTAAGTCGTGTGTCGAGTGTGATCCCTAGGTATTCATGGTCACGCACCTGCTCTAAGAGCTCGCCATGGAGAATAAGTCCGGGGCAGGAGTCCTTGCGCAGGGTGTGAGTGACCGTTGCACATTTTTGTGGGTTCACTGAGATATTCCACCTACAAGCCCAGTTTTCGAAGCGCTTCAGATACTCCTGCAGGATGTCCTCTGCTTCGAACACGATATTATTCTTGGCAAGGATTGCCGTGTCATCAGCAAACGTAGCCACCAGGAGATACTGCCGACTGACAAAGGCCATTTCACTGCCACCACATACTCTTTCCAGGAAAAGCCGTCCAAAATAAAGTTTGTGACCCTATGGAGTTGCTAAGCGTTTTATTTCGGGGGTATCCAGGATCCTGCCAAGGATGTACCTTTCCAGAATCTTGCCAAAGGCAGGCAGGGGCGATAGGATTCCAGTTGATTAGGGGGCTTTCCGCTCTTGTGCAACATGATGATTTGTGCCTTCTTCCGAGCCACTGGATAGTAACCTAGCCGAAGAGCAGCATTAAAAATGGCGACGAGAAAAAGCACCGCCTTGTATGGCAGTAACTTAATTGTCTGGTTGTCCAACCGATCTTCCCCAGGGGCTTTGTTTCTTTTTAAGCTCTTGATCACCTGCTTCACTTCTTGGAAGTTGATTGGTGATACAGGGAGTGACATTTGGAGTGGCTCTTCCAGGATTTGCGTGACTCGCTTTATCCTTCCATGCGATGCGGTCTTAAACGGCTTGAAGCGCTCCTCCAGGTTGCAGGCGAAGGCTTCGGCTCTGTCCATTGGCAATCTGGCCCAGGTGCCATCGGGATGTCGAACGGGGAACTTTGGCGCAGCTTGCCGCTTGTTTAGACTGGTAAGTTTCCACAGCGCAAATTTGGAGCTCTCGTCTGCCGTTGATTCCTCCAGCATGGTGTCTGTGGCTTTTCTTTTCAGTAAAGTTAACTCCTTCCTGACCCTGTTGGCGATACCGCAATAGATCCTGTCGATTTTGGGGTCCTGGGTACGGACGTACTCCCGCCTCAGTCGCTTTTCAGGGAAAGAAGGCCTTCAACGATGGGGGGAAACGTCTGGGAGCAGTGGAAATTTCACCTGCCTTGCTGGTCTTCCCGTTTTTTGTGGGTACTCTCCCTTTTTGACGGCTCCGGCCTTTAGTGTTGTTCCTAGCCGTTTTTTTGTTTCAGCCGTTTGCCATTCGACCAGCAGTTCCTGGAAAGCTGGCATAATGCCTTTGCTCCTTAGAGGGTGCAGAGCAGGGTTTTGGTTGCAATGAGCGCTGCGAGACGCAGCTGCCGGGGAAGAGCTCTGAGCGCTATATGTAGTTACCGGCATGGGCTGGAAAGCATCATTGGAGGTTTTGGGGCGTGTTCCAATGGGCTCCAGTGCGGCACAGCTTGTACCAATGGAGGCAGAGGTTCTGCAGCCGCTACTTGAGGACGCGGTGGTTGTATTTGTTGTGGTTGCTGTTGAGCTTATAAAACCGTGTTGCTGGAGTAGAAGCTGGTGCGTCTGACTCCATCCCTCAAAGATGTACAGGTGCGCCTCGTTGATGGCAACAGGTGGAGATCCAGTTGCTTCAGTGAGCTGGTCTGGAAACCCCTGCACTTGATTGCTGTTGGCTTTGGGATTAGCTGGTGGTAAGATGTTGCTGATTACTGCAGGACTGGTGCAGGTGTTGCTGCGTGTGTTGTATGCATGGGCAGCAGGGAGGTCTTCGTTTTTTATGTTTTTATTTGCCATGGCTGCCTGACAGTTGTTTAAGCTGGCTGCCATTGTTGTGGCCAACTCGGCATTGATATTGGCAGCACTTGCTTTGAAAGCTCCCAGTTTTTGCTTTTGTGCAAATTGCACAGTAGCAGTTTTGATTTTTGGGTCTTTTTTTATTTTAGGCACTTTTACGCAGTTTTTGATTAGTTTGGGGTTGAATTCACTTTTAAATGTATTATTATGCCACTGTTGGGTGGGCTTGTCCGTTTTTGTCACTGTTTTTTCACGATTTTTGCGGAGCAAATTACGCAGTGAACTTATTAGGGGAAAAGCAAGGCATGCTCTGATTAAAAATGGCTAAAAAGGCTATAATGTATTTGTGCAAATGTATGTAACAGGAAGCAGGAAGCATCTCCGACCCCGTAAAGTATATAAATTCTTGATCAGCATCAATAGCAGGGTCGATCTAGCTATGTCCGTCAGTCTGTCCGTCCGTCCGTCCGTCTAGAGCTAGAGTCTTGGAACTACTTTAGCCGTAGGTCCTCCTAGTGCCCGCGCAGATCGAGATTGTTTCCGATATTCGATAACTTACCCCGTCTCCAAGTAATCGATAAAAATCGATATTAAAATACTGTTTTTTGAACAAATTGGGTAAACAATAAGAGCTAGAGTCACCGAACTTGATATGTTGCTTCTAGAATAGTATAGAATATACATCGGTATCTTTTATATTTTACCCATCACCACCTCCCCCCTACCACCGCAAAGCTATAAATCAATTAAATAAACCAATTTACATATGCAGCCCGCCAATATTAGCCACAATTTAAATTGCAACTGTGAGAATACACGAATATTTTAAAATACAATAAGATCTACTGATGAACATTACATGAAGATCGGGTAGAAACATAAAAGAAAATGGGTTTCGGCTGCCCGAGCGTTTGCGACAGCTAGCGCAAATTGCAAGAATTTCTGTATACACACATTCACAAAAAAAAATGTTTCCTCGATAGGTCTCGAACTCATGACACACCACACCACTTGCCGCCGTCTCTACTCAACAGCCACACCAAGAATTCTGTCTCAATGACAAAAAAAAAGAATTAAAATAGCAGCATAGAAAACAATACAATCGCAATTGCAATGCTGTTGATAGATTTCAATAAAAACGCGTATGATTTTGTGTGCCGCAAACACGAAGCCATCCAAAACACGTTTTCATAGTGTTTCTTAACTGATCTTGATGAAATTTTCAGTAGAGCTTATTGTGCTATATTCGTATATTCTTAAAAAAATAATTGATTTTAAAATGTACTTTAAGTTGGTGGGTAGTTCAAATGTATTTGATTTATTGCTACGTATTGGCTTTTAACCACTTTTATGGGTTCAGACTATAAAAAAATTGATCCCTCAAAAGGTCTCGAACTCGTGACAGACCACACTATTTGCCGCCGCCTCTACTCAACAACCACACCAATAATTGAGCAAATGTATGTAACAGGCAGAAGGAAACATCTCCCACCCAATGAAGTAACTATATTCATAATCAGCATCAACAGCCGAGTCGATCCATTTTTTATGGGTTCAGGCTATAAAAATGAAAAGATGGCTTTCATAGAAGAATTTTCCCCTACAATTTTTTACAAACCAGGATCAACAAACGTTTTAGCTGACGCGGTATCAAGGGTATCAATGTTCAATCAAAACACACTATAAAACATTTTCACCAATAAATTTTTATTAACAAGAAAGTTTGTCCTAGACATCGAAAACTAAAACGACAAAGAAATCATATGCTCGTGCTCAAAGAGGCTTGGATGCAACATTATACAAAAACCATAATCAACACATACGCTATTACGAAATTTGTAACAAAAATAAAAATAACAGAAACCCGAAGCAAATTCCTATTTCCAAAGCTCCTATTCCGGAAAGAGAAGTTAAACAATTACATATTGACATTTTTTATGTTCTAAAATGAACATTCATGACATGCTTAGACGCATATTCTAAATTTTTGGTGATAAATGGAATCAATTGCAAATAAGATATGGCAAACAAAGTGTTTGAACTTATCCAAGCTTTCCCATGTGTTAAATCTAAAATTATGGACCACGTACCTACGTTTTCATTAGCACAATTCAAATCTTCAATGTCAAGGTCAGGTATAACGATTTATTATGCAGACCCCAACCACAGTTTTGGCAACGGTCAAACAAGTAAGAGGTTCTAGTCAGGAGCTCCCCACTAGAGGATACCCTTAACCCTCTTTATCCAACACCAAATGCAGCTCGCGCTCTTCTGCTTTATTAATAAATATAAATTTAAAAAAAAACGTTTCCTTGGCAGGGTTGAAACTCGCAACTTACCGCACTACTTGCCGCCGCCTGTACTCAACAGCCACACCAGTCAAAAATAATAAAAAAATGTCCCTCGGTAGGTCTCGAACTCGCAGCAGACCGCACTACTTGCCGCCGCCTCTACCCAACAGTCACACTAATTATTGGATCTTCATGAGTAAAAAACAAATTAAACAAGTAAGAGGTTCTAGTCGGGAGCTCCCGACTTGGAGATACCCTGAACCCTCTTATTCCAAACCAAAATGCAGCTCGCACCACGCGCTCGTTTGCTTTAGTAGTAATAAAGATACATAAAACCAAAAAAAAAAAAAAAGTTCCCATAGCAGGGATCGACCTGCATAACATGCTGCCGCCTCTACTCAACAGCCGCACCAGCGAAAAAAAAAATTAGTCTCCTCGATAGGGTTCGAGCTCGCAACAGACCGCACTACTTACTGCCGCCTCTATACAACAGCCACACCAATAATTGGATTTTAATGAGAAATAAACGAATTGAAATAGCAGCACAGAAAGCAATACAATCGCAACTGCAATGCTGTTAATGAAATTCAAAGAAGACGCGCGTGAATGTGTGTATGTACATGTATACAGAAATTCTTGGAATTTGCGCTTGTTGCCGTTAATAGGTGAAACGTCAAAACACGTTTTCTTTAATCATTTCTGTGTTTCTTAACCGATCTTGATGAAATTTTTTACAGTACATCTTATTGTATACTATAATAGAATATTCGTGTATTATCAAAAAGTCACTTGCATTTAAATTGTGGCTTATATTTATGGGCAGCATAAATTGGTGTGTTTACTTGATTAATAGGGGTGAGCTGGTAGCAGGGAGGTGGCGATAAGTATAAAATGAAAAATACTTGATATATATATCCTATTCTAGAAGCTACATATCTAGTTTGGTGACTTTAGCTCTTATTATATACCAAAATTCCTCAAAAAACAGAATTCCGATATCGATTTTTATCGATTACTTGGAAACGGGGCAAGTTATCGAATATCGGAAACAACCTCGATCTGCGCGGGCACTAGGAGGACCTACAGCTAAAGTTGTTCCAAGACTCTAGATCTTATAGGTTCTGAGATCCTTGCGTTCATACATACGGACGGACGAACAGATGGACAGACGGACTGTTGGACGCATGGCCAGACAGACGGATGGACGGACGGACGGACGCCCAGACAGACGGACATGGCTAGATAGACTCGGCTGTTGATGCTGATCAAGAATATATATACTTTATGGGGTCGGAAATGCTTCCTTCTGCCTGTTACATACATTTGCACAAATACATTAAACCCTTTCACACATTTTTTATGAGTTCAGGAAATATAAAAATGAAAAGATAACAAGCATTTTTTACAAACCAGGATCAACCAACGTCTTAGCTGTGCGGTATCCAGGGTAATGTTCAATCAAAACACACTACAAAACACTTTCACCAATAAACTTTTATTTACAAAGAAAGTTTGTCCTAAACATCGAAAACTAAAACGACAAAGAAATTATAATAGAAGAATCACATGCTCGTGCTCTCGTTGTATTCAAGAAGAGTACAATATAATGGATCATTCCGAAGTCATATACCGAGCCGTTAAATAATATAACAACACAATTCAATCCACAACCCAACAAAAACCATGTGACATATTATTAAACAAAATAAAATATCCAAAATTGTGAGATAAATAAATATTAGAGTATCATAACGAAAAGAAGTCACAAACAAATTACTAAGTAGGTGAAATAAGTTATGAGAAAATACATGGTGAACGAAACAAACTTCGGATAAGATTTAAACAAGAAAGAGGTTGAAGTCGGGAACTCCCGACTAGAGGATACCCCAAACCCTCTTCATCCAACACCAAAAGCAGCTCGCGCTCGTTTGCTTTAGTAATAAAGATAAATTTAAAAAAAAAAACGTTTCCTTGGCAGGGTTCGAACTCGCAACTAACCGCACTACTTGCCGCCGCCTGTACTAAACTGCCACACCAGTCAAATAAAAAAAAAATTTCACTCGGTAGGTCGCGAACTCGCAGCAGACCGCACTACCTGCCACCGCCTCTACCCAACATTCACACTCATTATTGAATCTTAATGAGAAAAAAATAAATTAAGCAAGTAAGAGGTTCTATTCGGGGGCTCCCGACTAGGAGATACCCTGAACCCTCTTATTCCAACCCAAAATGCAGCTCGCACCACCCGCTCGTTTGCTTTAGTAGTAATAAAGATACATAAAACCAAAAAAAAAAGTTCCCATAGCAGGGATCGAACTTGCATTACATGGTAACGCCTCTACTCAACAGCCACACCAGCGAAAAAAAATTAGTCTCCTCGATAGGGTTCGAACTCGAAACAGACCGCACTACTTACCGCCGCCTCTATACAACAGCCACACCAACAATTGGATTTTAATGAGAAATAAACAAATTAAAATAGCAGCACAGAAAGCAATACAATCGCAACTGCAATGCTGTTGATGAAATTCAAAGAAGACGCGCGTGAATGTGTGTGTGTACATGTATACAGAAATTCTTTGAATTTGCGCTTGTTGCCGCTAAAACTCGTTTTCTTTAATCATTTCTGTGTTTCTTAACCGATCTTGATGAAATTTTTTACAGTACATCTTATTGTATAATATAATAGAATATTCGTGTATTATCAAAAAGTCAATTGCATTTAAATTGTGGCTTATATTAGTGGGCAGCAGAAATAAGTGTTTGGTGCAGCACAGAAAACAATACAATCGCGATTGCAATGCTGTTGATAGAATCCAAAGAAGTCGCGCATGAATGTGTGTATACAGAAATCTTGCAATTTGCGCTAGCTTTCGAAAAAACGTGGGTATTCGAAACACATTTTCTTTTTTGTGTCTTAGAGATTGTTCAGGGTATCCTCTAGTCGGGAGCTCCCGACTAGAACCTCTTGTTATTTACCCAATTTGCTCAAAAAACAGTATTTCGATATCGATTTTCATCGATTACTTGGAAACAGGGCAAGTTATCGAATATCGGAAACAAACTCGATCTGTGCGGGCACTAGAGGACCTACAACTTAAATTTCAAGTCTCTAGCTTTCATAGGTTCTGAGATCCTTTCATTCATACATATAGTCGGACGGACGGACGGACAGCTTCTGGAATAGTATTATATATATCAAGTATCTTTTATTTTTTTATATCGCCACTTCCCCGCTACCAACACATGGCTATAAATCAAGTTAATTATCTAAGTTGTATTGAGCAATAATTCAAGTCATTATTTATAGGCAATTGACTTTTTGAGAATACACAAGTATTCCATAACACAATACGATGTACTGTCGGAAATTTCATGAAGATCGGTTAAGAAACACCTTTTATCAGCGGCAGCAAGTGCAAATTAAAAGAAATTCTGTATACATGTACACACACACATTCATGCGCGTCTGCTTTAAATTCTATCCACAGCATTGCAACTGCGATTGTGTTGTTTTCTGTGCTGCTATTTTAATTCGTTTTTGTTGCGAGTTCGAACTGTGCCAAGGGAAACTTTTTTAATTTACCTTTATTACTACTAAAGCGAACGAGCGCGTTGGTTTTGGAATAAGAGGGTTCAGAGTATCCCCTATTCGGGAGTTCCCGACTAGAAACTCTAACTTGTTAAGTTTGGATTTCGTGCAGAAACCGTAAAAGAAAGTGGTTGATGGTCTGTTTGGATTTCCGAATTTGTAACAACATACAGGTAATTTCTAAGGTTTTTTATTGCCCATACTATGGCGTATAGTTCCCTTCCATTTGTGGCGTAATTCCTTTATGTTTTAGTTAAGGTTTAAGTGTGGTTTTAGGTTTGGCTGAGAAATTCTCTAAGTATTGTTAGTAGTTGTGTACTGTGTGATATTCTATAATATGTCTTGTTTTGCTGAATACTTCATATTTTTCGTGAATTGTAATGTTGTTTTTGGAAATAAGTAATTGTTGATTAAATGGTTCAATAGTTTTTTAGCTTCTTCAAGTACGTTTTTATAACTATAACTGTTGGCTGAAAAAATAGATTCATTATCGGACCACGGCTCATCTTCGGAAACGTAATTATCTTCATTGGAAATGTGATTGATCATTACTCTTGATAACGCGTCAGCTACGACGTTAGTTGATCCTGGTTTGTAAAATATTTTAGGGGAAAATCCTTCTTTGAATGCATGCCATCTTTTCATTTTTGTTTTATTACATATTAAAAATGGGTAAAAAGGGTATAATGTATTTGTGCAAATGTATGAAACAGGCAGGCGACCTTATAAAGTATATATATTCTTGATCAGCTTCAATAGCCGAGTCGATCTAGCCATGTCCGTCTGTCTGTGCGTCTGTCCGTCCGTCCGTATGTATGAACGCAAGGATCTCACAGCCTATGAAAGCTAGAGACTTGAAACTACTTTAGCTGTAGGTTCTCCTAGTGCCCGCGCAGATCGAGTTTGTTTCCGATATTCGATAACTTGCCCCGTTTCCAAGTAATCGATAAGAATCGATATCGAAAAAATGTTTTTTGAGCAAATTGTGTAAATAATAAACGCTAGAGTCACCAAACTGGACATAAAGCTTCTAGAATAGTATATATTTATCAAATATTTTTCATTTTATTCCTATCGCCTGTTGGAAGAAGAGGGTTCAGGGTATCCCCTAGTCGGTAGCTCCCGACTAGAACCTCTTACTTGTGAAGTTTGGATTTCGTGCAGAAACTTCAAAAGAAAGTTTTTAATGGTCTGTTTGGATTTCCAAATTTGTAACAACATATAGGTAATTCCTAAGGGTTTTTAATGCCCATACTATAGCGTATAGATCCCATTCATTTGTAGCGTATTTTTTTTTTGTTTTAGTTAAGGTTTACGTGAGATATTAGGTTTTCAAAAGCAGAGATAGCTTTTTCGTCTAAGGATATTTTTGTATTTTTTGACAATTGTTTTGGAACCATACCGTTATGTCCCTGTAACAGTTTAGTGAGTGTCTTTGATATGGTCGCGTAGTTTTTTTTACAAACTTCTAATAGCCAGTTAAGCCAAGAAAACCTCGTTATTCCCTTAAATTATTGGGAGGAGGGTATTTCATAATCGGTTCGATTTATTTTTTGAATCAGTTTTAATAATATTGTATGATACTTTGTATCCTCCAAATTCTATTTCTCTTCAAAAGAATTTTGATTTTTCCAAGAATACTTTCATGTTTGCTATAAATAAAATTTCAATGAGATCTTGTAAATTCAAAATGTTGTCCCGGAGTATGTGAAAAAACTATAATGTCGTCCATATAAATGTGACAAGTTTGACAAGATGCTTGGTGCGTTCGCAAGCCCAAATGGCAAACGAAGAAATTCATATTTTCCATTGTTAATCTGCTAAGCCATAATAACATCCTATTTATTTCCTGACTAACAAAATTATTAGCTGAATGAGGATAAGGATATTGCTGACTGTAAATTAAAGTCTCGTTTAATGTTCTTATCTCTCCTCTAATGTCTGTTCTAAAAGGGAGACATGTTTGAATCTGAGAATGCTTGGTTTTTATTTGTTGAACGTCTCGTTGCTCAAGGATATTCAAATTATCCATTTCATTAATGAAATGATTTATTTTGCACAAAGAAGAACTTGTCAAGGAAGATACCGACATCTTTCGACGTCTGCTCTTTTTGACTTGTAATTTATCAAGCTTTTCTCCCTTAAGATTATCGTCAACTTTAATTTATAAGATATGTGGGCTATGAGCGTCACTTTAAGACGATGATGCTGTTTCGAATACATTAAATATAGAAAATGATGTACATTTTCCATTTAAGTAGTCCAAATAAGAGGCAACGTATAAGTTTGGTTGGAACTTTTTAAATTGCCGACCGTTTCTTGGACATACATAATTATTATAAAGAAGGGTTCCCTTTTATAAGTCGATTACTGCTTTTATCTACTTTTAAATTTTTATTTGTTTTTTTGACTGTTCTGAAAATGAAGGGAAGTCCTCCTTATCTTCCTCAAAAAATGCTCTTTCTCAAGGTTATTAATACGCATGAGTTTGTTAGGTTGCTGAACCGAAGGGGGGGCGTATTCCCGTTTATTTCGTTGCGCTGAAATTAGATTTTTGGGATACGTATACGGTGTATTTTGAAGTTGCATAGATTTGTCTACATCCATGGGCTTCGGTGGAGGTTGATGAGTCTTGCTGCTTTGCTCAAAATTTTGATATTGTGGTACCTTATTGAACTGAAAGTGATTTTCATACCTTTTACTAGGTTCTTTTGCTGATTTTTATGCCCTGGGAACTGTACCGTGATTAGTCAAGGTGTCATTAGCTTTACCTGTAATTTTATTTCTTATACATTCGCATGGCTCAGCTAGCGGCGTCGCACCAACTAACATATGCATGATAGCTGCCTGAGAATTCTGGTATAGAGTTGATGACATCAAATGATTCATTCAAACGAATTAAGTCATAGATTTCAGTAATTTTATATTATTGTTCATAATTAGATGAGAGTGTAATTTCAATTTCTATTCTGCAATTTGCTTTTGAAGCGCTCTGGTCTGAGTTGCAATCAAATGAGCTACCAAATCAGCTGTCAAGTTATTATTAGCCATTTTTAAATGTGGAAAACCTTGACTTTCTATTTGGTTATCCAATTATTTTAAACAATTATTGTTCTTGCAAATGTTCTGGTAAATACATTTTCTTCTTATTACTATAAAGTAAATGTTGGTGGCTCACGTAAAAGTTCTTTCTTTAGTGGTGATTGTAAAGTCGTCCAAGTATTCCTTCCTTCCTTCTGGTTTTAGGGTCTTCTTTATTGTTGTTCTTGTTCGGGGATCTCGGGTTGATGAAATTTTTGAAATTTTATTGAAAATTTTTGATCCCTTTTGGTTGATAAATTTTTTTAATGGTGAAAATTTTTGATTTTTTTTTTTTGGGTGATGATTTTTTTAATGTTCGCGTTTATTAGAATTTTTGTGTTCTCTTATTCCTTATTTTTACAAACACTCAATATCTCCGATAACGGAACATTTTAATGCTCTCTCGAGTTTTTAAAACAGGAAATTTCCTTTTATTGGACATTTTTATTGTTTCTTTAAGAAGCACATGCTTCTTTTAATGCTCCTTTGAGATAGTTTTGGATTTGTACATCGGCACTTTGCTAACTCGCTAATCAGTAAGGATTTTTTCTTTTAATTATCCTTTTCTTGTATTATTAATCGCGAGCCCCAAGATGGGCGCCAATTAACCAATTAGTGACGACTAATTGGAAAAAAATATTTTTACTGTGGGAGGCTAGAAGCTTCCGATTTATTTGAATCCAAAATTGGAACTAAAATACAATTGTGGACTTATGCTACCAGTCAGCTATTTTCATGATCAAGGTTATTTTTGAAAGCTCAAAAGCTCGCGGTGATCTTGTGCTACCAGTCAGCTGTGTTTATGTACTTATGAACTTGTACTCATTAAACGTTCTGTGGCTTCTTTCAACAGTAACAACTGTTTGGCGATGGTGTGCTGTTGATGTTATATTATCTATTCTTAAATTATTACATACATATGTCATTTATTACAGAATTCTTATATTCTGTACCCGTTATGAACGTCTTCATTGGACCGTACTTTAGAATAAAAGATTCAAATATAGTTTAAAATAATAAAACAGTTTTCTTTTAATTGATAGCTTATTAGCAAACGGCCTAAGACGTTGATGAGTACAGTGGCAGAGCGGGAGCATGTATATATGCATACACTTAAAGCATATACTTTGAGCATTTATATATATCGCAAGACAAAGGAATGGTATTCGGCACAATATGCAGACATTGCATATGATGCTCATGCTACACCTCCTTTTTTTTTAAAATAACATAATATTCTGTATGTAGTTATTTTAAAATTATAGTTATTTTAATTTAATTCTAAATAAGAATATAATGAATTTAAAAAAAAATTTTTTTGTTATAATTTTTTTGAAATAAAATTGAAGTTACAATAACTTAATAGTGTTTTTTTTTAATATAATTATATATAATGAATATAAAATATAAATAAATGAATATTAAAAGAAGAATAGATTTTTTTTTGTTTTTGTTTTTAATATGGTGGCCAACCATTCTTTTTTTTTACTCATTAAACAATTTTAACCTATCGTTATGTACTGTTTGTTTTTTGTTCTTATTATTCTTTATAACTATGTTATCGTTAGGTTCTATTTCTATGACCTTAAACGGTCTTATATATACTGGATCTAACTTATGCCCTGTTTCATTTCTTAACAGTACGTTATCTACAATGTATAATTTTATATTCTTTACTTTATAGTTTGTTCTTTTGCTTGTTTTGTTCAAGCATTATTCTAGCTCTTTTATATGATATTTCCAATCTATATTTTGATTTTTGAGCATAATCCTCTGCATTATACAAAGGTTCAATGTGTTTGTGGAAGCATAAGTAGTTTGAATATGTTGGCGCCGTGGCGGCGTGTGCTAGAAATGTATGTGAGAATTGTATTGAGTTTGTGTTAGTGCGTAAGTGGGTATTTCACCAGAATTGCAAGTACATTGCGATATTGCGTCAGCCTGTTTGTGTGTCTGTTTGTGTGTCTGTTTTGTTGTCTGTTTTACTATGTAGTTTGGAAAAGTCCCGTTTTGGCGGGCGACAGCGTCTTTAGCTGTCGCCGAGTGTGGTTCGGTAGAAAGGCACGAGAAAAAGGGAAGACACAAAGTTAGTTGTGTTTAGGATCTCGGTGCGACCGAAACTCGCTGCGCCTAAAACGATGGCAACTAATAACGGAAATAATGACGCTGCAACATCAGAAGTGGGATCTGGCTCGCTACCTAATACGTCAATTGATCCATGGCGAGTGTTAATGGAAGTACAAAATAAAAATTTTATTGAACTTGAGAAAGCATTGAAATCAACGGCTTCCGAAACAAAGAATAATAATGCAGTAGTTTTGCCAAAATTTAACGTGGATCTTGTAGGCGCCGACGCATCGGCGTGGTGCGCTACAGTAAATATAATTTTGGCAGAAAACAACATAAAAGGCAGTGCGTTGGTGATGGCTTTGAGTGCAGCATTAGAAGGCAGTGCGTCGCAGTGGCTCTCACAAATATGTTATCCTGACATAAATTGGGCTGATTTTAAGGAACTTTTTCTTCAGCGATTTACCAGTGTTGAGACACCAGCAGCTATGTTGTTAACAATGTTATCAACTTGCCCGACTGAAGGAGAATGTCTCTCCAATTATGCTAGTCGCATGGTGACGTCACTCATCACCAAATGGCGTGAGATGGATGTGGAGGAGATTGCTGTTTCCGTGACGCTTGCTCAGCTGGCGCATATTGATAGCAGATTGCAACGTCTTACTTTTACATCAAACGTGCGCACCAGGAGTGAACTACAGACAGAGATAAAAGCTTTTACGTTCAACAAACGGAAGAAATCCTCACAAGAAGAAACAGCGGCATCCGACTCGAAACGACAGAAATTTTCAACAATAAAATGTCATTACTGTGGAAAGTTGGGTCACAAGATGGTTGAATGCAGAGCTAGACGGCAGCAAAATCTTCCTCCCCGTGCTGCTGAGCGTAGCGGCAAGAGCGTGTTTGGTCACCAGCAGCAATCAAATTTAACCTGCTTCAAGTGTGGAGAGGTTGGACACATTTCAACCCATTGCAGTAAGCCCAAAATGGACAAATTCAAAGATACGCATCAGGTGAAAAGAGTGCAGCTATGCGAAGTTCATGTGCCCAAAAGAGAGATGATTCACCATGGCGAGACTTTCACGACAACGTTTGACTCTGGAGCGGAATGTTCATTGGTTAAACAAAAGATAAGTGCTAAGTTAGTTGGTAAAAGAATTAACAATACAGTAATGTTGAAAGGTATTGGAAATGACAGCATTTGTATTTGTATTTGCAATGTACTTTGCAAGGTACAAATTAACAATCATTGTATTGAAATGTTATTCCATGTTTTGGGTAATGAATATTTGAAGAATGATATTATGATTGGTAGAGAAATACTGTCGCATGGATTTTATGTCATTATGTCACCTGGAAAATTTGAAATTGTTAGATCAAAATCTGTTAACTTTTGTTCAAATGATGATGTATTTTCTAAATTGAATACTGATCTTGTCGGTGAAGATAAAGATAAATTAAACAATTTATTGGAAAACTATTCAAAATCTTTTACAAAGGGAATTCCTTCATCTACTATCAGTACAGGTTAAATGAAGATTAAATTAGTAGACAATAAAAAAATTGTTCAAAGAAGACTATACAGGCTTAGTCCAAATGAAAGAGAATTGGTACGCGACAAGATTAAAGAGCTTTTGGAATGCAATGTCATAAGGCCAAGCTACTCTTCCTTTGCAAGTCCTATGATGTTAGTAAACAAAAAAGACGGTTCTCATCGTTTGTGTGTTGATAACCGTGAATTGAATTCTAACACAGTTTCAGATAGATATCCTTTACCCCTTATAGCAGATCAGAAAAGACTTCATGGTGCTAAATATTTCACTTGTTTGGATATGGCAAGCGGATATTACCAAATCCCATTGCATGAAGAATCAATAGAGTGTACGGCTTTTGTCACCCCAGACGGCCAGTACGAGTTTTTGTCAATGCCGTTTGGTCTGAAAAATGCACCTTCAGTTTTTCAGCGTACAGTGATGCATACACTTGGAGAACTGGCAAATACTTTTGTGGTTGTCTATATGGATGACGTGTTAGTGGTGGCTGCAACGAAAAGTGAGGCTTTGGAAAAACTACAGGTTACTCTTGATGTTGTCACGAAAGCTGGTTTCTTGTTCAATATTAAAAAATGTTCGTTTCTGAAGTCAACTGTTCAATATTTGGGATATGAAGTGAGCGAAGGTCAAATTCGTCCAAATCCTAAAAAAATTTCTGCATTAACTGCCTTACCACCTCCTCAGTCGGTTTCTACTTTAAGACAATTTATTGGACTTGCGTCTTATTTTCGGCTATTTATATAGGGATTTTCTTGTTTTTTGAAGCCTTTGTATTTGTTGACATCGGAAAAGAACGAGTTTATTTGGAAGCCAGAACATGAAGAAAAAGGACAAAAAGTTACATCTGTTCTTACACAGAAGCCAGTTTTTGTTATTTTTGACCCGCAATATCCAATCGAGTTGCATACTGATGCAAGTGCTCGTGGATACGGTGCCATCTTGTTGCATAGAATAGATAACAAGCCCCATGTCGTTGAGTTCTTCAGTAAGGCTGCCTCACCTGCTGAGTCAAGATACCATTCTTACGAATTGGAGACTCTCGCGGTTGTCATGGCCATTAAGCATTTTCGTCATTATTTGACAGGCAGAGATTTTGTTGTCTTTACCGATTGCAATTCGCTTAAAGCATCAAGAAATAAACGTGACCTATCGCCCAGAGCACAAAGATGGTGGGCTTATTACAGTCGTTCTCATTTGAATTACAGTATAGAGAGGGTAAACGAATGGCTCATGCTGATTTCTTTTCAAGAAATCTCCCATCTGCTGATGCAATTGATGCTCGTAAAGTTTCTGAAAAAAGAATTAATCTGGCAGAGATATCTAGTGATTGGCTGATGGCTGAACAGCGCAAGGATTCCGATATAATTAATATTGTGAATAAACTAAAAGACAATTCTCTTGCCGAGGACATTGCAAAAACTTACGAACTAGGAGCAGGAATAATTTATCGGAAAATACAGAGAAATGGCAGAACTCGATCTTTGCCAGTTGTTCCAAAAGCATTTAGATGGTCCGTTATTAATCAAGTTCATGAGACAATAATGCATTTGGGTTGGGAAAAAACATTGGACAAAGCCTACGATTTTTACTGGTTTGAAAATATGTCAAAATATGTAAGGAAATTTGTTGAAAACTGTATAACTTGCAAGATGTCAAAGTCATCCTCAGGTAAAGTTCAGGCTAGACTTTTTCCAATACCACAGGTCGACACACCTTGGCATACAATACACATAGACATAACAGGCAAGTTAAGTGGCAAGAGTGATCAAAAAGAGTATGTTATTGTTCAAGTGGACGCTAACTAAACGCTTACTAAATTTGTTTACTTAACACACACACTCAAGATTGATGCTGACAATTGCATAGGTGCTGTGACATCGGCTGTATTATTGTTTGGAGTACCAAACCGCATAATAGCAGATCAGGGTAGGTGTTTTGCCAGCTCTAAATTTAGTGAATTCTGTTCTAAACAAAATATAAGTTTGCACTTAATTGCGACAGGTGCTAGTAGAGCTAACGGACAGGTAGAACGCATTATGAGCACTTTGAAAAACTTATTAACGGCAGTTGAAACTAGCAGCAGATCTTGGCAAGACGCATTTGGCGAGGTACAGCTAGCCTTAAATTGTACTGTAAGTCGAGTGACAAAGGCAAGCCCTTTGGAATTGTTCATTGGCAAGGTTGCTCGTCCGTTGCTTCCACCATGTGACGTGGCACAAGAAGTTGATTTGGCAGAATCAAGAGCTCGAGCAGTGCAAAATACATCAGCGGCGGCAGCATATAGCAAATGGCAATTTGATAAAACTAAGACTAAGGTTGTTGGGTATGAAGTAGGAGACTTTGTGTTGTTGAAGAATGAAGAAAGGCATCAAACAAAGTTAAGTCCAAAGTATAGAGGACCTTTCCTGAAGTCGTTGACAAATAATAGGAAGTTCAAGTACGCTCATGAAGATATAAGGAAATTTCCAGAGGGATATGTTCCAGATGATTTAGAAAGTTGTGATGAGGATTTGAATGATATTGAAAAGGAAGCTGTTGCAAGAGACAGTAATGAAATGATAGAAAAAGAAGCTGTTGAAAGAGACAGTAATGAAGTGATTGATAAGGAAGCTGTTGAAAGAGACAGTATTGGAATGATGGAAAGTCAAACTGTTGAAAGAGACAGTATGGATGCCTGAAAGGCTGATAATAAAACTTGAATAAATTTGTCATATCTGTAATGCAAGCAAAAGTGCAAAACAAATGTTTTGATCATGGCGTGTGGCGCATAAAATAATGTAATGCGTAACCAAGTGGGTTTATGATAATGAAGAGAATTATTAAGAAAGTTTAATTAAGTAAAAGATGAATTTTATATTAGTTTAAGAACTAAGAATGGATGTTTAAATTCTGCATAAAGCTATGGAGTTTAAAAAAAAAAAAAAAAAAAAAAATTTAATAAAATAAAATAAATAAGTTGTAATTGAGAAATTTATAAGAAAAAGGAAATGTTAATGTTACATTTATAAATAAAATGATTTAGGAAGCTAAGCATTTTTTTAGAATTACACGAGGTCTTGTTATGGTCAGGTTGGCCGTGTGGAAGCATAAGTAGTTTGAATATGTTGGCGCCGTGGCGGCGTGTGCTAGAAATGTATGTGAGAATTGTATTGAGTTTGTGTTAGTGCGTAAGTGGGTATTTCACCAGAATCGCAAGTACATTGCGATATTGCGTCAGCCTGTTTGTGTGTCTGTTTGTGTGTCTGTTTTGTTGTCTGTTTTACTATGTAGTTTGGAAAAGTCCCGTTTTGGCGGGCGACAGCGTCTGTAGCTGTCGCCGAGTGTGGTTCGGTAGAAAGGCACGAGAAAAAGGGAAGACACAAAGTTAGTTGTGTTTAGGATCTCGGTGCGACCGAAAATCGCTGCGCCTAAAACGATGGCAACTAATAACGGAAATAATGACGCTGCAACATGTTCATTAACACAATTAAATGCCTTCTTAATGTTTGTGTTTTTGCTAAAAATTAGTTCATATGGGCAATAATTGTGCGTTGTGGAAGGTGTTGTATTGAAACAATAACCAAAATATTGTAGCCAAGTATCAGTTTTATCAATTGATATGTAGGAACGAACGCATTCGTTGAATGTTCTATGGCTTTGCTCTACTGTTCCCAAAGTCTGGTGGTGGTGTGCTGTTGAAGTTATGTTTTTGATACCAAGGTATTTACATAAATCTTCTATAACTGAGTTTTTGTATTCTGTTCCCATGTCCGAAATGAACGTTTTCATTGGACCATATTTCAGAATAAAATCTTCGAAAATAGCTTTTGCTACAGTTTTTGCACTTTTGTTTGGTATTGGTATGGCAACAAGGTATTTTGTTAAATCGCATATCAGTGTGACTGCGTATTCATTACCTTGCTCTGATTTTGGTAGTGGACCGATCGTTTCTATTACTACTCTATCAAAAGACATAATTGGTGTATCTGTTAGTGTTTAAGTAGTTTGAGTGTGCGTTGACACTTTTGATTTTTGGCATTTTGGGCACTTTTTCACATAATTCGTGGTATCACGCGTTATATTTTTCCAATAGTAATGGCGTTTTATTTTTGCAATAGTTTATGTTGTTCCCGTATGCACTCCAGTATTTATTGATTTCTTTGTTACTTTTTATTGTGGTCACCGGCTGGAGTAGCGCTACTCTTTAAAGGAATATATTGAAACGTATTCAAAGATTTCTTCGCACGGTGCCATTTTGAGTTGGTTGATACTATATATACCGGCTTCTTTTTCAAGCCTTTGGCAAAATTTATCTAAATCAAAGACTCCATTGGTATAGAGATCAACAACAATATTTCTTGCAATAATCTTTTTCCCATGTTTTAAGAAACATTTGGGCAAATTTATTTGCAAGGTCACTACTTTCTTAACATCATCATTTCGAATGACGTTATATATATTGGGCATCGAAGTGTCCGGTTGCTTTTGCAATTCGGATTTTGGTCCTGCGCAGGATTTATTCTGTCTACTTGAAGTTCTTGTAGTGACTTTTAGTACGTTAGCTGATGTGTTTTTTAATTCTTTTATTGTGATGCGTGATAATGCATCACCAACGAAATTGTCTTTACCCTTGAGATATTCTACAGTAAAGTCATACTCTTCTAAGTCTAGTCTCATTCTTGTTAATTTCGAACTTGGATTTACCATTGAAAACATATATGTCAATGGTCTATGATCTGTTTTAATTTTGAAATGTTGACCATATATATATGGGCGAAAATGTGTTATTGCCCAGTGTATTGCTGCCAACTCCTGTTCGGTTGTATTTTTATTGCTTTCTCCTTTTGTAAATAAACGAGAAGCATATGCTACGGGCAATTGTTTATCACCATATGTTTGAGTTAAAACTGCTCCGCAGGCTAATTTGCTGGAATCGGTTATGATGCAAAATTATTTGCTAAATTCTAGGAATTTTAGTAAAGTAGGTATTATTAGAGCTTGTTTTAAGTAATCGAATGCATTTTGGCATTCAATTGTCCATTCGAAAGGAACATTCTTTTTACATAATCTGGTTATGTGCCGTGAATAGTCGGCGAAGTTATAAGTTGCAGAATGCAATGAATCTTCTAGCGCTATCAGCTTCCGTAGGGACTGAGTATTTTTCAATGACATCGTATTTTTTGTCATCTGGCAAAATACCTTGATCAGAACATTTGTGACCTAGAAAAGTCACTTAATGCCTGAAGAATGTGAATTTTTCTGGATGTAGTTTAAGGTTGTGTTTCCTACACAGGTCAAAAACGTTTGTTAAGTTTTTGATCATGTGATTTTCAGAACAACCGATGACGATTAAGTCATCCATTTACAAGAATGCTTGTGAAGGGTCTAATCCCGAAAATGCTATTGTCATCTTCCTTTGAAATCGTGTAAAACGATAAGAGTCATTGCTCGTTGAAAAAGACGTAATATTTCTAGATTGTTCTTTTAGTTCTATTTGGTGTAAACCGGACATTAAGTCAAAGCATGAAAAATATTTAGCTCTTCCTAATTGATCAAGAATATCATCTATTCTTGGTAACGGGAATTTGTCTGAGAGTAGTTTTTTATTTACTTGACGATAGACTATAACTAATCGCCATCTCTTGGTATCGGATTCCGGTAATCCTTTTTTTGGAACGAGAAGTATTGGGCTGTTATATTCCGATACAGAGGGTTCAACAATTTTATCCGAGATGAGTTTTTTGACTTGTTTAATTACTTCTTCTATATGATTATGAGGAATTCTGTAATTTTTTATGTACACTGGCTCAGAATCTTTAAGTCTCAATTCTTGTTTATAAAAATTGTTAGTTGTTATTTATTCGGTTTCAAGTCCAAATATGTCAGTATACTTGGTGCAGAGATCTTTTAGTTGTTTTTTAAATAATTGGGGAAAGTTCTTTTGTAATGTTTTCATCACCATTTCCTGGCGATCTTTGCTAATTTCTTGGACTGTTTCATAGTCACTTAGCTTATCTATTTTAATGTCGTTAAGATGAACTATTTTTATTGAATTTGTTGTATTTAAAATTCGGGCAAATGTTTGATGATTATTGTTAATAGCAATGAATATTCCTTTTTCAATTTCTTGATTCGGAATGAAAATATTGTTTTCTGGCGATTTGACGATTTGGCGATTTCAGAACGAGCTGGAAGTGTTGTGGCATTATTATCACAAGTGTGAATTATTGGTAGTTTTATTGGATAATTTAAATTATTTGGCCGAAATATTAGAGAATCACATGTTTGTGTGAAATATAATTGGCAATTATATTTTTTAAAAAAATCGATACTAATAATGCCATCGGTAGATATTGGAAAATCTTGTCCGACTATATGAAATTCGTGTGGAATGACATATTTTCCTGTAGATAATTCTACGAATACTAAAACTTTAGAAACTACTTAACCTTCACCAATTCCAGATATTTGGGTTGATATGTTTGAATTTATATTTACAAATATATCAACATTTTCTTTTAATAGAGATTTGTCTGCACCAGTATCTAACAATAGCGTAAATGCTTTGCCTGTTTGTTCATTATTTATTTTAATAAAAATACTGAGGTTTAGATTTACTGTGTGTACTTTTGTATTTCTTTGTGAATATCTTAAGGAGCTTGCTGGTTTTCCGAGTAAGCCTGAGTAACTCGAACATTGTTATTACCTTGAATGTTGCCATTATTGTGGTTGTTGCCTCGGTTGGAATTATTCCTTCGTCGGTTGTGACCACGGGCATTACCTTTATAAGGTCCTCTGTTATTGGTGTTATAATGTTGGTCATTTGGGTTATAATTACCACGACCATTTGGTCTACCTCTTTGGGTGTAATGGTAATTATTACCTCTACCTCTGCCTCTGTGATACAACACAGTACTGGCACTTCCGGTCATTTCAGTGCTGCAATGGATATATTTTCCCATGACGCCATTGAAAGTGACGAAGTTTCCTGCTTTCAAGATAATACGGAGTTTATCATGTTCGCAGTTTTTAATCATAGCAGAAATTGATACTTTTGTAGAGAACTTTTCTGCATTGGCAGGTTCTAAGCCATCATCAATATATACTGCTTCGAGTTGCTTTTGCAAGTTGTCGATTTCAACGGTATATTGTGATGCTGTTTTATCATTTTGTTTAATGTTAAACAGTTTCGCTTTTAATACGTCAGGTGATTCACCTTTAACGTATTATGGCAGAGATTGTAGTTTCATCTTGTACCTTGTACAAGATTGGGCCAGTTGTCTTTGATTTGATAACTTCAATGGCCAAATCTTCTTGGTTGCCTTTTGTTCTCTCAACTATGCGTAGAGCTGTTAGGAACCGATTGAGTGACAGTTTTTTACCGTCAAATTCAGGGATAGATGATGAAACTTGTTTCACATATTCCCTACTCAAGGCTACTTGTTGGCCATTTTGTCGGTTTCCTCGATCGTTTCTGTATCGCTGTTGATTTCTGTGTCTATTAGTGGTTTAGACTGATCTATTTGATTTTATAAATATATATTTATATAAATATATATATCTTCAATGCTCTTTATCATTTTTGGTGTTTTTAACTCTATTGATGTAAAGATATGAGTTTTTATATTCCGTTTAGGTTAATGGCTCTGCTCATATAACTTTTTTAATTATTTTATTGTGTTTGTAAATGGTCAACAAAAATTGACAAACTGATACGATTGTTAAAATAAGCAGTGAGATCCACAAAGATTGTATATCTTCAGTGGGATCTACGATTTTGACATTATTGACTACGTTATCCGTATTGTCTTTTGTTTGACTGTCGTCACTGCCAAGCCAACCTATATTGGAAAAGTTTATGATTTTTAACAAAATATATATTTTCTAACTCTGAGAGCAAGTGGAAATAAATAAAAGAAAATCTATCAATAGGCTTTTATTTTTTATAAATAGAAATTATTTATTTTCAAAAAAATTTATTTTAATTTTTAAGTTTCTGTCATTTTTTTGAAAACTGTCCAGTATTTGTAAATTTCAATTTTAAACTGATTTAGGAAAAGGAAAAAATTGTGTTAATAAGCTTCTTCTAACTTGCCATGTAGCTTCTAGAATAGTATATGTATAAAGTATCTTTCATTTAATACCTTTCGCCACCTCCCCGCTACCACCGCAAAGCTATAAATCAAGATAATTATTCAAATTGTATTGCCCATCAATTTAAGCCTCAATTTATATGCAATTGCATTTTTGAGAATACACAAATATTCTTTTTTCTATTCTACAATTAGATGTACTGTCGGAAATCTTACTAAGATCGGTTAAGAAACATAAAAGTTATGTGCTCACGTGTTAGCAGCAGCTGCTGCGCAAATTCCAAGAATTTCTGTAAACATGTACACACACACACACATTCATGCCTGTTGCTTTGAATTCTATCAACAGCATTGCAATTGCGATTGTATTGTTTCCTGTGCTGCTATTTTAATTCACGTTTTTCTCATTAAGATTTAATTATTGGTGTGGCTATTGAGTAAAGGCAGCGGTAGGTGGTGCGGTTAGTTGCGAGTTCGAATCCTGCCAAGGGAACATTTTTTTTTTTATTTTCATTTTTCTTTATTACTACTAAATCAAACGAGCGCTGCATTTGGTGTTGGAAGAAGAGGGTTCAGGGTATCCCCTAGTCGGGAGCTCGCGACTAGAACCTCTTACTTGTTATTTATACAATTAATAGTCAAACTGTATGTATTAGTAAAAATCCTAACAGATTTTAGCATTTTTCAAGCAGCGCTTTCGCGCATCTGCTTGAATTAGAGTTTACATTTAAGGGCAATTTAGGCATTGGCAGGTTTGCAGCCCTTATTGGGTTGCTTCGCACCAGTAAAAAGTTGTTTCTCGATGATTTCGAGATGCTTTATTTGTTCATTTCTCTCCTGGGGCGTTGTCGCTGTCTTGATAAGATCCTGTAGGAGTCTTCTTTGTTGAAGCAGTTTAATCCTTCTTCCGCTTATTTTGGTTTTCTTCTTTTCCTTCCTCTGTTGTCGGGCCCGGTACTCAGCTATTGTGAGTGGGCGTGGTCCATTGTTGGGGTACACCTCTAAAGCCTCTTGCAGCAACCTCTTCAAGCCCAACGTTGATCATTTACTTCCCGCGTTGGTGCAAGGGGCGGACTGCCTCTCACACTTTTGGTATCTGCTGCTGCTGTCCGGGGCCTATGGGCTCAGGCGGTGCCGGTGCTGGCCATCTGTCATCTGTTAAGTTGCTTCTGTTGTTAAATTTGCAATTGTTTTCTCAGTTGTTCTTGTTGATTCAGATTTTGTTAGTTGTTGTTGTTGTTGTTGCTTGTCACTTTCGACTTATAAAACTTGTTCCACAATTTATATTCCAATTTTCGTTCATATCATTAATCAATCTTTGTTTTGACGCAATCTCATTACGCATTATTATTAATTTATTTTAATTTTTTTTTATTTTATTTTTTTAACAATTTCAACATTTTAATTTCTGTTAATTTTTTATTTTTAACACAAACAGCAAACCACTGTCACGGTCGCCATGTAAAATAATAAAACAGTTTTCTTTTAATTGATAGTTTATTATCAATCGTCCTAAGACGTTGATTATATTTTTTCGACTGATGTGTCGTTCAATTATATGTTTGTTCTTTAGTCTAACATTAGAATTTTTGTATATAAGTCTAAGTCAGCGGAAGCATGTAAATATGCATACACTTAAAGGATATACAGCAACAAAGTGACGCTAAATGGGCTATTGTTTATTTGATCTCATATACCCTTACATTGGCTGGGTATGTATTATATATATTGTGCTCATGCCACAAAAATTTTAGCGACAGTTTTTGCATTTTTATGTGAGATTGGAATGGCAACAAGATTTTTGCTAAATCGCAAATAAGTCTAACTGCATACTCGTTACCATTTTCTGATCTTGGTAATGGACCTATATTACCTTGTCGAAAGCGTATTGGTGACTCAGTTAGTGTCAAAGGTGTCTTTGTATGCTTCATTGTTTTAGCTTTTTTGCATTTCGGACAATTACGTATGTACTTTGTTATATGACGTGTCATATTTTTCCAGTAGTAATGTCATTTTATTTTTCGTAGCGTTCTATAAATTCCAGTATGACCACATTATATTAGATCATCATGGAATGTAAATAATATAGCTTCTTTTTCATTTTCATTTTCTATTTGGGTTACCGGCCTCAGAAGCGATACTGTGAGATTTTTTAGATATTTATTGCCCAATTGTTTGAAAGTATGAATGGAAATTAATTCAAAAATTGTTTCGCTCGGTACCACTTTGAGTTGGCTGATTCCTATTATACCGGCTTCTTTTTCAAGCTTTTGCAAAAATTGACCTAAGTCCAGAGTTCCATTGAAATATGTGTCGCTAATCTCAGTTCTTGCAATATTCTTTTTACCTTGCATTAATAAACATAGCATATTTGATATATGCAAGGTAACTATTTCGCGTATATCGTCTTTTTAAAGGGCGTCGTGTACTTTGGGCTGAGAAGCTTTATTAAGGTTTTGCTGTGGCAAAATTCCTTGTTCTTTTCCTGCGCAGGATTTATTTTGTCTACTTTGATGTCTTGTAGTAACTTTCAAGACATTACTGCTTGTATTTTTGAGATCCTTGATAGTTATTCTAGATATCGCACCTGCTACGAAATTGTCATTTCCCTTTAGATATTCTGCAGTAAACTCATACTCTTCTTAATCTCATCTCATTCTAGTTAATTTCGAAATGGGCTTACCATCGAAAATAAGTTCGTTAGTGGTCTATGTTCTCTTGTTATAGTGAAGTGTTGACCACAAATGTATTGTCGAAAATGGGTTACTGCCCAATGAATGGCTGCTAACTCTTGCTCTGTTGTATTTTTATTGCTATCACCTTTTGTGAATGAACGAGAAGCATCAGTTATTATGCAAAATTATTAGCTAAAATCGGGATACCTTAGTAAAGTTGGCTTCATTAGAGCTTTCTTTAAATATTCGAATGCGGTTTGGCAATCATTAGGCCATTAAAATTTTACAATCTTTTTGCATAACCTTGTTATGGATTTGTGAATAGTCTGCAAAATTGTTTATGAAACGTCTGTTATATTTGCAAAATTCAACGAAACGTCTAGCGCTATCGGGGTCTGCAAGGACGGGGTAGCTGTGTCATCTGGTAAGATACCTTGATCAGTACCCTTATGACCTTGAAAGGTCACTTAATGCATGAAGAACGTGAATTTTTCTGGGTGTAATTTAAAGTTGTGTATCCTGCATAAGTCAAAAACGTTGGTTACGTTTTTGATTATATGTATTTCGGAACAGCCGATGACTATTAGACTTAGGTAATCCAAGTAAAAAATGTTTGTGAAGGATCTTATCCAGGGAAGGCTATGGTCATCATTCTTTGAAAATAATTTGGAGCTATTTTCAGACCATATGGTAATCGTGTGAAACGATGTGAGCCATTGCTCGTTGAAAAAGACGTTATGTTTCTGGACTGTTCCTTGGTGAAAACCGGACATTAAATCTAGACATGAGAAATATCATTCTCTGCCTAGTTGGTCAAGAATAACCTCTATTCTTGGAAGCGGAAATTTGTTGATATGATGATAGTCTTTAACTAATGGACTTCTCTTAGTATCGGACCCAGGTAGACCCTTCTTTGGTACAAGAAGTATCGGACTTTTATATTCTGATTCTACTATTTTATCTAGAATGAGTTTTTCTACTTGTTTTACTACTTCCCCTTTATGAGCATGAGGCATTCCGTAATTCCTAATGTACACTAGTTCTGTATCTTTCAATCTAACCTCTTGCTTATAAAAATTATTTGTTGTTATTGATTCGGTTTCTAATCCGAATATGTCTGTATACTTGTATATACTTGTTTAGAATAATGGTGGAAATCTTGTTATTAATTTTTTCATAACGAAGCTTTGTTGTTCTTCGTTAATTTCATTGACTATTTCACTCAATGTTTAATTTTTAATTTTGTTTAAATTAACAATTTTAATTGAATTTGTAAAATATAATATTCGGAGAAATGTATCATTGTGATTAATATGTTTTTTGTTACCGAAAATAATTTGATTTGACGGACAACATCGGAACGGGATGGAACTATTGTGGCATTATTGTCACAAGTATGAATTATTGGTATTTTTATCGGATAGTTTAGATTATTCGGACGAAGTGTTAGAGTTTCACTTGTTTATGTTTATTCCTATTATGCCATCACTAGGTATTGGGAAATTTTGTTCGAGTAAATGGAAGTCGTGAGGAAATATATATTTATCAGTAGTGAGCTCTACGGATGCTAAACCTTTTGAAAATACTGAACCTTCGCAAATTACTGACATTTGTGTTTTAATAATTTTATTAATAATATCGAACGTGTCGACATTTTCTTTAAGTATTGAGATATCTTCACCTTGAGTTACTCGAACGTTGCCATTTCTATTATTATGATTTTGGCTGTTGCCGCGGTTGAAATTATTCCTTCCTCGGTTTTAACCACGGGAATTTCCTCTGTGATTTCCTCTAATGTTGTTATTATAGTTGACATTATTATTACTGTGGCCATTGCTTCTACATCGTTGGTTATTACGGTAATTATTACCTCTATAATTTCTACCTCGTTGGTATAATACTGTACTGGCTCTTCCAGTTATTTCAGTGCTGCAATGGATATATTTACCCATGGCATCATCGAAGTTTTTCATAGTCACAATTCTTTTCTCATTGCAGCTATTGATTTTTTGTGGATAATTTTTCTGGATTATCAGTGTCTAGGCAATTGTCGATATAAGCTACTTCGAGTTGCATTCTCAAGTTTTTGATTTCAGCTGTATATTGGGGTGCAGTTGTGCCTTTTTGTTGAATGTTATCAGTTTTGATTTTAAAACGTCGGTTGATTCACTCTTGACGTTACGATTTAGTGACAGTTTTTGTTAAAGTTCAAGTTTAATTATGAATTATGCCATCACTAAGATTTATGAACCAGCTCACATTTGTTCTTATTCTATGAACCTTTTGAAATTACTGCTCACGCTAAAATAAACGTTCGTCGTGTTCACATTGTTCGTCGTGTGTTCTCAGTTCTTATTTGGTTGCCTTATTATTACTTTGCCCTGTGCAGACTCTTTTACACTAACATGGGCCCAGAGTCACGAATTAATAAGGAAAAATGAGTCAATTTCAAATCGAAAAGTTAAATGATAAAAACTACGATGTATGGGCTATACAGATGAAAAGTGTTCTAATTCACCAAGAACTTTGGATTGTAGTCAACGCAGCTGCTGCAAATACAGTTTTGATGGATGAAATGGCGCTCGCGTGCATTGTGTCAAATGTTAATGTGGCGCAATTAAGCTATGTAAAAAATGCTCAGTCCTCTAAAGAAGCGTGGGAAAAATTACGTGAAGTGCATGTGCCGATGGGTCCGATTCATAAAGTTTCGTTGTATGAAAAGTTGCTAAACATGAAATTAGACATAAACGAAAATGTATCGCAATATATAAATTCATTTATTGAGGTTATTGACAAGTTAACTGAAGTGAGCATTGATTTGCAAGATGAGTTAAAAGTAATTATATTGCTGTCAAGTTTAAACACGGAATATGAACATTTCGTTGTTGCAATGGAGACAAGAGACTCATTGTCAGATTTTGAGGTACTTAAAATAAAGCTTTGGCAGAGGCTGATAGAATATCACAAAATTGTGAAATAGGTAACAAGCAGCAAGCATTCTTCGTAGGCGCTCGTGCGGAGAAAAGAGAGCACAAGACCGAAGGTCGCACAAAGAAAGACTGGAAATTTAACGGAATATGTTTCAATTGCGGTAAACGAGGCCATAAATCGGCGGAATGCAAAGAGAAGCGAGAGAAACAAAAGCAGTGCGAAAATAAAAACGAAGGACAACAGCAAAAATGCTCGTACGCCGTATACACAGCAATGCAAAAAGAACATGCAAAAAAATATAGTTGGTGTCTGGACAGTGGTGCCACTACGCATATGTGTTCTGACAGAAATTTGTTTGTGTAATTGAAAGAGGAAACATCACGATTATGTTAGCGGGAGATAAATTCATAGAATCTGCACGCAAAGGAGTCGTAAAAATAAAAACGCATAATTGTGAAATTCTGTTGCATGATGTATTGTATGTCCCGTCACTGTATATAAACTTCTATTTGGTCTGCAAAGCGTTGAAGTTCGGACATTCAGTTGCTTTCAAGAACAATCGTGCAGTAGTTAAATGCAAAAACGGTTCAGTGTTACTAATGGCTGATTTAATCGGAAATTTGTTTTTGTTTGATGATGTGAATCAAAATAAATTATTTTCAATGCAAAAAAAAAAAAAGTTTGGCACAATCGGTATGGCCACCTAAACTTTCGCAGCTTAAAAGAGCTAGTAAATAGTGAACGTGTCCACGGTATTGACTTAAAAAACTTCTCAACTGAAATAAATTGCAACACATGTAGTTTATCGAAAATTTGTGCATTGCCATTTCAAACGAACGATAAGGGTGCAACTAATTGTTTGGATTTAATACACACGGACGTATGCGGGCCTATAAATGCTCCATCAATTGGTGGTGCGAAATATTTCATAGCATTCATAGACGATCGGTCCAAAAGAATTTTTGTATATTTTATGAAATCCAAAAACGAAGCATTTGATACATTTGAAACATTTAAAAACCTAGTTCAGTGTCAAATGCAACACAAAATAAAAGCCATCCGTAGTGACAGTGGCAAAGAGTTTCTAAATGGTAAATTCGATGCGCTGTTAAAAAGATGTGCCATAAAAAGACAGTTAACAGTGCCCTACACGCTACAAGAAAACGGAGTGGCAGAGAGAGCGAATCGAACGCTAGTAGAAATGGCTCGCGCAACTGCAGCTTACATACGGAATAGGTCCCCCTCCCAGGCACTGCAAGGCACTACTCCTTATGAAGTTTGGAGCGGCCGCAAGCCATCAGTGTCTCATCTACGAATTTTTGGGTCACCCGTCTACGCGCTGGACAAATTGCATCACAAGAAATTTAAGCCCAAAGGAAAAGAAGGGGAGAATTATGAGAGTTTTGGAGATTCTGATTCAACAAGCATCCCTGATGAAGAAGTGGACATACGACGAGGCCCAGGCAGGCCTACGCTTATTCGAACTGGAAGACCTGGAAGGCCAAGGAAGCAGTACAACGAGCTTCATATTATGACAAACTATGACATCGAAACGCCAAATACAGCTAAGCAGGCGTTGCATGGCAAACATGCGTTTGAGTGGGAGGAATCTATGAAATTTGAGTACGATGCCCTCATCGCAAACAACACCTGGTCGCTGGTTGATCTTCCACCCAATGCAAAAGTTATTGGATGCATGTGGGTATATAAAGTGAAAAGAGACAGCCACGGTAATATTGAGCGGTTCAAGTCAAGACTAGTCGCTAAGGGTTGCAGCCAGCAATATGGCGTGAACTTCAGCGAAACATTTTCGCCAGTCATACGATATGAAAATATTAGAATGTTGTTGGCTGTAGCTGCAGAAAAAGAATTATATCTGCATCAAATGGACGTTTCAAATGCCTACCTCAACAGCGAGCTCACCGAGAGTGTCTATATGAAGCAGCCGGAACATTTTGTCAGCAAAGATTACCCAAATCGTGTTCTGAAGTTGAACAAAGCGTTATACGGACTCAAGCAGTCAGGCAGAGCTTGGAACAGCACTCTAGATGACGCATTAAAAAGACTGGGATTTAAGGCCACACAAAATGAACCATGCATGTATAAAAATATTTCTGAAGATTCGTACAATTCTAAACGCTCAGATCTAATGTACTTTAAGAAGAAGTTGCAGGAAATGTTTGATGTTCACGACAATGGCCAGTTAAATCACTTTTTAGACATTGAAATACAGCGTGAAGGAGAATTAGGTGCTATCTCTATTTGTCAGAAACAGTATATAAGGTGCCTACTGGTGAAATACGGCATGAACGTCTGTCGTCCTGTATCGACACCTTTAGTTCCTGGATTCCAAATAAGCCACAACGAAGGTAAATGCAGCAAAGCAGACGTGACTGGATACCAATCACTAATTGGACCACTTACGTATCTGGCCATCTCAAGTCGGCCTGATATAGCTCATTCCGTAAGTAAGCTAGCGCAACAGAATACTGATCCGCATCACGAGCATGAGTCCGCCGCAAAGCACATATTGCGCTACCTGGCAAAGACAATTGACCTAAAACTCCATTATCAAAAAACTGGTCAAGGATTGCACGCATTTGTCGATGCAGACTGGGCTAATGACAGCCTGGATAGAAAATCGGCTTCGGATTTTATCTTGGAGGTTCAGCATTTTCTTGGGAATCAAAAAAACAAGCAGTGGTCGCTCAGAGCACTACTGAGGCTGAATATGTAGCCTTTTCAACGACGGCAAAAGGGGCAACATATCTACGACGACTACTGGAAGAGATTGAGTTTCATCGTCCAACAGAGTCCGTGCAAATCTATGGTGACAATTTGAGTGCTCAGCAAATTGCAGCTAATCCTGTACACCATAAGCGAACAAAGCATATCGATATTAAATATCATTACATACGAGAGGTTCTAGCATTAAAAATTGTTTGTATTAATTATGTTCCCACAATTGAAAATGTTGCAGATATCTTAACAAAAAATGTAAAGAAATGTAAAGTTCAAGTTCAATTATGAATTATGCCATCACTAAGATTTATGAACCAGTTCACATTTGTTCTTCTTCTATGAACCTTTTGAAATTACTGCTCACTCTAAAATAAACGTTCGTCGTGTTCACATTGCTCGTCGTGTGTTCTCAGTTCTTATTTGGTTGCCTTATTATTACTTTGCCCTGTGCAGACTCTTTTACACTAACAGTTTTTTACCGTCAAATTCTGGGACCGTAGACAACATTTTTCGTATATTCCCTGTCCAAGGTTACCTGACCCGGCATGATGGAATCTGAAGATTCTTCGAATGCCTCAATGTCGCTATCGATTTCGGTATCGAGTATTGGCTAAGACTCGTTTAGATATTGGAGCTGGTTTGAATCAAACACTGCTGGTAGATATAGATCTTCTGGTACATTTATTTCAATGTGGTGTCAAATCCCAATTTTTACCAATCTCACGTTAAGTGATTTTAGGACTTTGAGACACTGTTTCTTATGTTGGCTTTAAAGCCTGTTTTCGAAAGTGCTAACTGTTTGACTTATATTATTATATTGTGTAATTAATATTTTTATATGGTGTATTAGCTTTTCGACTTTCTTATCTTATCTTTATTGACACATTAATGCGATTTTTCAAATTTTTTGCAATCATTTATTTGTCGTGCTATTACTGACCATTCGATATCTTTTTAATTTTATCTGTGCAATAGCACCATTAGTCTTCTTCAATTCGAATTTTTACTGAAAAATAAGGCAACATATTTCAAAATTATTCATTCTACTGTTTTTGAATACTGTATTAAAGATCTTGAATCAGTATTAAATGTTTCTACGTATTCGTTTTCGAATTCATTTATTGTTTTGAATTCACGATCTGAACGCAAAATATTTAATGCTCTTATATGAAAATTGGGGTTATTATTACAAGTATTTATAATTTTGGATTCTATATCGTTCATATTAAATATATTTTCTTTTTAATTATATTGTTCCGCTTATTCTCTAAGCATTTTTATACCCTGAACGCGTTGAAAATGGGTAAAAAGGGTATAATGTATTTGTGAAAATGTATGTAACAGGCAGAAGGAAGAATCTCCGACCCCATAAAGTATATATATTCTCGATCAGCATCAACAGCCGAGTCGATTAAGCCATGTCCGTCTGTCTGTCCACATGTATAAACGCAAGGATCTTAGAACTTATAGAAGCTAGAGACTTTGATGTGTAGGTCCGCCAAGTGCCCACGCGGTACGAGTTTGTTTTCGATATTCGATAACTTGCCCCATTTCCAAGTATTCGATAAAAATCGATATCGAAATCCTCTTTTTTGAGCAATTTTGGAAAATAATGAGAGCTAGAATCACCAAACTTGAAATGTAGCTTCTAGAATAGTATATATATAACAAATATATTTTTTTTTTTTTCATCAAGATCGGTTAAGAAACACGCAAGAAAATGTGTTTTTTTTCCTGCAAACACGTGCAGCAGAAAGCGCAAATTCCAAGAATTTCTGAATATATGTACACACACACATTCATGCGCGGTTGCTTCGAATTCTATAAACAGCATTGCAATTGCGATTGTATTGTTTTCTAAGCTGCTATTTTAAATCGTTTTTTTTTTCATTAAGACTTAATTATTGGTGTAGCTATTGAGTAGAGGCGTCGGAAAGTAGCGCGTTCAGTTTCAAGTTCGAACCCTACCGAGGAAACTTTTTTTTTTTTTTGGCAGTGTGGTAGTAGCGTAGAGGCGGCAACAAGTAATGCGGTCAGTTGCGAGTTCGAACTGTGCCAAGGGAACTTTTTTTTTTAATTTATCTTTATCACTACTAAAGCAAACGTGCGCGTATCGCGAGCTGTTTTTGGTGTTGGAATAAGAGGGTTCAGGGTATACCCTACTCGAGAGCTCCCAACTACAACCTCTTACGTGTTTTTATTGAAATACAGTATAATTTGCTTAGCTGCCTCGATACTTAGCTGCATCGGTAAGATAGCTGCCTGAAATTTTCTTTTCGCTGCAATAAGAGCTAATTTTGTATGAAATTAATAACGTTAAGTGCATCTAACTTAACTGCCTTTTGCACTTAAGCGCCTCCAATAGGCAGTAGTTGTTTGCCAATTTCTATGAATATCATGTAAGTTAACTGCGCCATCTATGATCAGATGTGCTGATTTTTGATTTGGTTTTCTTATGTATACAATAAACTGTATTGAAATTGAATTAAATGTAATTTAAATACATAAAGTTAATAAAAACTATCAAAATAATTTATTAATCTTAATACTGTTAAATAGAATTCAGTGCAACTTAAAAAAAGTCAATGTTGCTATAAAATCGGTTCACTTTAAAAAAAATATATATTAAGTTAACTGCCTTTTTAGGCTGCCTCTAATGACTGTGCAAAGTACTCGAGACAGCTAAACAAATTAAACTGTATGTTTTATTTCACGCTGGAATCTTCTAATCTCTATTTACAATGATTGGGCATTTACAATGAAGGGGAAGGGGTTTTAAAAAATTCGCCATGTAGATAGGTGTGTAGCCTGGCGGTCGCGTTCGGATGCTACATCAGCTTGTCGGCGTATCGGTTGCTGAGAAGTTTATTTGTTACCAACGTTTTAAGAGCCAGTCGAGCTTTTGGAGCCTTCTCAAGCATTTTACTTTTGTTGCTGAGATGTGGGATCCCCACATGAGTCTACGGCTTAAGTGGACGCCCAAGAAGCAGAATGAGCTGGTGTGCTCAATGGTCCCTCCATCGAATCGTGGTAACTGTCTGGGCGCAGCATGAAAGTGACGCAAGCGGACTTGCCACAGTTGATGGGGACGTAGCCAGTCCTGAACAGCACTTGTTGCAGCCTGTAGGGATTCGTGCGAAGCCAGGAAGGCGGTATTATTTGTCCTTGTGTGGAGAGGTCGACCGTATACAGCGTGTTTGCCGTCGAGAAACACTCCTACGCAGTATTCCTTCTGATCGGGGTAGCCGTGAAACTTCCTAAAGCCAAACTGATGGTCCGGGACCAGGCGCGTGACCTAGTCGAGCTCCAGATGTCGTGGGAGTGCCTTGGCTGCTCTATTGTCGATTTCGTCGCACCCACGGGTCTTCACCATCTGCGGTGGTGTATCGAGTGACTCAGTCACATTACGGCGCTGTGCATCATCTACGAGGTGGAAGGGCGATCATCCGATCGAAGCCAAAGGCCAAAGTGATCCATAATCGGAAAGGAAAAATAGGTTGCCTTTAATGCTTCTTTTGAGCTTCCACACTGAGAAAGTGCTGTCGCCGTCATGCCCAGCTATTTCCAGAAAGCTGTCTAGGTTTTCCCTTCGGGTCCTAGCCAGCAGCCGACGCAGCAGGTTGGACGCGCCGAACATTTCCGCACTGGTAGAGGGATCACCATTGCGGATGGACAGCCTTCTGAAACGCCTTTTGTCTGCAAGGAGACTACTAGCTTCTGGGCCTAGCAGGGAGCTTCTAAAGGTGTGAGTGCAAGGCGGAGTTTGCAGGGCTGCACGTCCGTATTTTCAATGATTGGGCATTTAAAAAATTCGCCATGTAGATAGGTGTGTAGCCTGGCGGTCGCGTTCGGATGCTACAGCAGCTTGTCGGCGTATCGGCTGCTGAGAAGTTTATTTGTTACCAACGTTTTAAGAGCCAGTCGAGCTTTTGGAGCCTTCTCAAGCATTTTACTTTTGTTGCTGAGATGTGGGATCCCCACATGAGTCTACGGCTTAAGTGGACGCCCAAGAAGCAGAATGAGCTGGTGTGCTTAATGGTCCCTCCATCGTATCGTGGTAACTGTCTGGGCGCAGCATGAAAGTGACGCAAGCGGACTTGGCACAGTTGATGGGGACGTTTCAGTTAGCTGTACAAGTTTCCACCAGTAGCAGCCAGTCCTGAACAGCACTTGTTGCAGCCTGTAGGGATTCGTGCGAAGCCAGGAAGGCGGTATTATTTGTCCTTGTGTGGAGGGGTCGACCGTATACATCGTGTTTGCCGTCGAGAAACACTCCTACGCAGTATTCCTTCTGATCGGGGTAGCCGTGAAACTTCCTAAAGCCAAACTGATGGTCCGGGACCAGGCGCGTGACCTAGTCGAGCTCCAGATGTCGTGGGAGTGCCTTGGCTGCTCTATTGTCGATCGAGTGACTCAGTCACATTACGGCGGTGTGCATCATCTACGAGGTGGAAGGGCGATCATCCGATCGAAGCCAAAGGCCAAAGTGATCCATAATCGGAAAGGAAAAATAGGTTGCCTTTAATGCTTCTTTTGAGCTTCCACACTGAGAAAGTGCTGTCGCAGTCATGCCCAGCTATTTCCAGAAAGCTGTCTAGGTTTTCCCTTCGGGTCCTAGCCAGCAGCCGACGCAGCAGGTTGGACGCGCCGACCATTTCCGCATTGGTAGAGGGATCACCATTGCGGATGGACAGCCTTCTGAAACGCCTTTTGTCTGCAAGGAGACTACTAGCTTCTGGGCCTAGCAGGGAGCTTCTAAAGGTGTGGGTGCAGGGCGGAGTTTGCAGGGCTGCACGCCTGGCAGATTCTATTATTATCGCTGTGAGGTGGTCGACATAGCTCTGGTGGAAATCTTGTAATTAATTTTTTTATAACGAAGCTTTGTTGTTCTTCGCTAATTTCATTGACTATTTCACTCAATGTTTCATTTTTAATTTTGTTTAAATTAACAATTTTAATTGAATTTGTAAAATATAATATTCGCAGAAATGTATCATTGTGATTAGGAATTGTATTTCCTATAAAAATTCCTTCATAAATTTCTTGGTTCGGAATTAATATGTTTTTTGTTACCGAAAATAATTTGATTTGACGGACAACTTCGGAACGGGATGGAACTATTGTGGCATTATTGTCACAAGTATGAATTATTGGTATTTTTATCGGATAGTTTAGATTATTCGGACGAAGTGTTAGAGTTTTACTGGTATATGTTTATTCCTATTATGCCATCACTAGGTATTGGGAATTTTTGTTCGAGTAAATGGAAGTCGTGAGGAATTATATATTTATCAGTAGTGAGCTCTACGGATGCTAAACCTTTTGAAAATACTGAACTTTCGCCAATTCCTGACATTTGTGTTTTAATAATTTTATTAATATTATCGAACGTGTCTACATTTTCTTTCAGTATTGAAATATCTTCACCTTGAGTTACTCGAACGTTGCCATTTCTATTATTATGATTTTGGTTGTTGCCGCGGTTGAAATTATTCCTTCCTCGGTTTTAACCACGGGAATTTCCTCTGTGATTTCCTCTAATGTTGTTATTATAGTTGACATTATTATTACTGTGGCCATTGCTTCTACATCGTTGGTTATTACGGTAATTATTACCTCTATAATTTCTACCTCGTTGGTATAATACTGTACTGGCTCTTCCAGTCATTTCTGTGCTGCAATGGATATATTTACCCATGGCATCATCGAAGTTTTTCATAGTCACAATTCTTTTCTCATTGCAGCTATTGATTTTTTGTGGATAATTTTTCTGCATTATCAGTGTCTAGGCAATTGTCGATATAAGCTACTTCGAGTTGCATTCTCAAGTTTTCGATTTCAGCTGTATATTGGGCTGCAGTTATGCCTTTTTGTTGAATGTTATCAGTTTTGCTTTTAAAACGTCGGTTGATTCACTCTTAACGTTACCCTTTAATTAGTTTATAATGCCTTGAATGATTGACTCTTCTTGAACCTTGTATTATTTTATATTTTATGACCTCTACGGCCAAATCTTCTTAGGTGCCTTTTGTGCGATCAACAAGCCTTAGAGCTGTTTAAAATCGATTTAGTGACAGTTTTTTACCGTCAAATTCTGGGACCGTAGACAACATTTTTCGTACGTATTCCCTGTCCAAGGTAACCTGATCCGGCATGATGGAATCTGAAGATTCTTCTTATGCCTCAATGTCGCTATCGATTTCGGTATCCAGTATTGGCGAGCTGTTTTTGGTGTTGGAATAAGAGGGTTCAGGGTATACCCTACTCGAGAGCTCCCAACTACAACCTCTTACGTGTTTTTATTTAAATACAGTATAATTTGCTTAGCTGCCTCGATACTTAGCTGCATCGGTAAGATAGCTGCCTGAAATTTTTTTTTCGCTGCAATAACTGCCTTTTGCTCTTAAGCGCCTCCAATAGGCAGTAGTTGTTTGCCAATTTCTATGAATATCATGTAAGTTAGCTGCGCCATCTATGATCAGATGTGCTGATTTTTGATTTGGTTTTCTTATGTATACAATAAACTGTATTGAAATTGAATTAAATGTAATTTAAATACATAAAGTAAATAAAAACTATCAAAATAATTTATTAATCTTAGTACTGTTAAATAGAATTCAGTGCAACTTAAAAAAAGTCAATGTTACTATAAAATCGGTTCACTTAAAAAAAAAAATATATATTAAGTTAACTGCCTTTTTAGGCTGCCTCTAATGACTGTGCAAAGTACTCGAGACAGCTAAACAAATTAAACTGTATGTTTTATTTCACGCTGGAATCTTCTAATCTCTGTTTACAATGATTGGGCATTTACAATAAAGGGAAAGGGGTTTTAAAAAATTCGCCATGTAGATAGGTGTGTAGCCTGGCGGTCGCGTTCAGATGCTACAGCAGCTTGTCGGCGTATCGGCTGCTGAGAAGTTTATTTGTTACCAACGTTTTAAGAGCCAGTCGAGCTTTTGGAGCCTTCTCAAGCATTTTACTTTTGTTGCTGAGATGTGGGATCCCCACATGAGTCTACGGCTTAAGTGGACGTGAAGTAGCTGTGAAACTTCCTAAAGCCAAACTGATGGTCCGGGACCAGCTCCAGATGTCGTGGGAGTGCCTTGGCTGCTCTATTGTCGATTTCGTCGCACCCACGGCTCTTCACCATCTGCGGTGGTGTATCGAGTGACTCAGTCACATTACGGCGGTGTGCATCATCTACGAGGTGGAAGGGCGATCATCCGATCGAAGCCAAAGGCCAAAGTGATCCATAATCGGAAAGGTAAAAATAGGTGGACTTTAATGCTTCTTGTGAGCTTCCACACTGAGAAAGTGCTGTCGCCGTCATGCCCAGCTATTTCCAGAAAGCTGTCTAGGTTTTCCCTTCGGGTCCTAGTCAGCAGCCGACGCAGCAGGTTGGACGCGCCGACCATTTCCGCATTGGTAGAGGGATCACCATTGCGGATGGACAGCCTTCTGAAACGCCTTTTGTCTGCAAGAAGACTACTAGCTTCTGGGCCTAGCAGGGAGCTTCTAAAGGTGTGAGTGCAAGGCGGAGTTTGCAGGGCTGCACGCCCGGCAGATTCTATTATTATCGCTTTGAGGTGGTCGACATAGCTCTCCAGTTTAGTTGCCGTATTTATTACGACGTTGAGCGCTAAGGTGTCCTCGAAGCACGTCCGCTATACGTCCAAGAAAGAGTATGGCGGGATCATTTTGCGACCAACTTAAGAGTTTCTTCTAGCTGAAACATAGTAGAAGGTTAACCGAGGTCAGGTCCAGAAGACTTCTCAGCTGTTCCTGTCTGAATCTTTTGTAGAGCCCGAAGTCCAATGCACATGGAATTGCAGTAGCTTTACATTAGCTTCTCCAGTGGCTATGACTTCATTGTCTCGGCTTCAATGAGTGAGAAGAGCGTTTTCCCATGGGGGCACATCCGGTATACTGCCGCGAGACTGAAGTCGCCTCTGTTGGATCCGAGTCGGATAACAGCGGCTTGCATATGCCAATGGCAGGACGACCCAAGCGGAGGGTGTGACAGGGGCCACCTGCTCAGTATTGGCTGTTGTCTGGTTGGTTGACGGTGAGGAGAGTGTAACCTAGCACTCTGAAGGTAATAAGGGAGTAGAAGTGAGTCTTCCTTAGAAGAAACGCATCGATGTAGTGGAGCTCGATGAAGGCAGAGATCTCCCTCCGAAAAGACTCCGTTGGAATTAAACAGTGCTACCCTAAGGGAGGTCATTTTAGGTACTGTTATTTTTTGCGCTAGTATTATTAGCGCTTGCATAAGGGACTCTACGATAGGAATCATTCTGTTCTATCTGGCGAACAGTTGCTCCAACCTGAGCTCGAGGGCTGAGTTGGGACTGTTGTCACCAACTAGATATGCTTGATTGGGAATACTGCCAGTATTTATTTTGCGAGACGAGCATCCAACTTTGTGGTCGGCGGGCTGGCTACCGTGCAGGGTGCTGGCAAAGGTTTGCTGACCGGGAACGAAGCTGTGGGCAGGAGGAGCTGCTTGGGGCGGCGGTCCCTAGAGCTGCTTGCGTCTTTGCCATTACCTTGTGCTGGTTTCTCTGCTGGAAAGCGTACTGGACGGTAAAGGTATTCGCCCCTAAGAAGCTATACAGTTTATTGGGGAACGTGGCGAAGCTGACGATGCCTAGCAAAGTTATTTTAGGCACCTTGGGGGAAGGGCGCTCCTTAAGGAGCGCCATCTGGGTGGGTGGCAGGTGGGCGCAAGTTTCTGATTACCGCTTGTTGCCTACTGGACCTTGCGCGTAGGCGTGCGAGGTGGATGATCTTTCATCTAAGTCTTCATATTTGTTGTTGGCAGCTAGCTCTTCCTCCATGTCCATGAGGCTTTTCGTCACAGAGGACCGAGAACCGGTTTTGACTGACTTTTTCGGCTTCTTACGAGAAATACTGGGCGAGAGAACACCACCTTCTCTTATTTTGGCGGCTCCTTTGTGGGCTTGAACATTGCCTTTTTCAGCTGGCTATACGGTTGGGTGGGTACTTGCTCAGAAAGGCATGGAGGTCCGGGCTTGTAGCAGGTTTCGGTGTAGGGAGAGACGGGGTAGTGGGACCCGTAGTCTTTCCAGGGAGCAAGCCGTTGTGGTTGTGCACGACGTAGTGGGCTGCGTATTGCCCCCACACTACGTAATGTATGGCGCTAGAGCATTTTCCGGTGGGTTATATATCTATATATAGTCAGAGAGTCGTGATAAGGATGATTTGATTTTTTAATTATTTTATAAAAATAACAAACTACACTTAATTGCAAAACTCACCAGTATTTTTGTAATAAATGACTTTGGTGAACAGGAAGCGAAATGGTAACTGGAAACTGTCAGCACTGTCACGGGCAGGAACTGGCTTGCCAGCACTAGCTGTGCTTCTATTGGTACGTGCTTTCCTAGTGTTCATTGAGTTCATTGAGATACATAGGAGGCTTTTGGATCGAAAGCTCTTTTGCAAAAAATTTTAAGCAAGATACCGAGGTTGTAAACGCAACACCCGGCTGTCTACAGCTACTTCTGCCGATGCCCAAAATGCAAAGACCATTATTGTTTTGTCTTCTTTCTCTATTCCTTCCATTACTGCCCGCTTTTTTGCAGCTGATATTCTTTATATGTGTGTGTGTTGCATATTTGTATGTGTATACATATGTGTGTAAGCATTCATATTCATTTGCGCGCTTTTTAAGAGAGCATTTAACTGGCAATCGATTTTCGTTTGCGCATTTTCATTTAAATTTTATAAGAAAACTTGTTTTAATGAGTACAGTGAAGTGTATGGCAACAGGATGCACTAGAGGCGGCCGTCTATTTCGTGTGCCAGACAGTAATGTTCTGGAATGATGCGCGAATTTAAACATTAACGTTCAAGATGTGAATTCTCGAACTAGAGTGTGCGACCAGCATTTCGAAAAAGAATGAATTTTATTTAATAAGATTAAAGAAGGTGCAATGCCTACGCTAAATTTGGGTGAGTGGCTACTCAACATATAAATATATATGTTTACATACATATGTTCATCTGTTTTATGCTCTTGTGTTTCGCTCGAAATTATATATATGTATGAATATATATATGTATGTACATTTGCTACTGTTCTAGCAACTGCAAACCTAGTAGCAGGTTATATAATTTAATGTATACATACATGCAAAAATATAAGAATATGTACATCCATTAATTTGATTATTATCTGTGTTTTTAATGTATATGTTTATGTGATGTCTTGTTTATTGTGTTGTTAATTAATGTTACGTGTTGAAATGTGCCTTATGTCAATCAATAGCATATACATAATGCATACTAATTTCAGGTGACGATGAAGAGCCCATACACATGAATGAATAAATAAAGAAAATATTGAAATTAATGAGGGTGATAGATTGGTTAGAAAGTCTGAAAATGAAACAGATAATTGCATTCAAAACTGGCTCGCTGAACCAGTGCCACTTTTTATATGAAAATGCTAAAAAGGGTATAATGTATTTTTGCAAATGTATGTAACAGGCAGAAGAAAGCATCTCTGACCCCATAAATATATATATTCTCGATCAGAATCAATAGCCAATTCGATCTAGCCATGTCTGTCTGTCTGTCCGTATGTATGAACGCAAGGATCTCAGAACCTATAAGACCTAGAGACTTTAGCTGTAGGTCCTCCTAGTGCCCACGCAGATCGAGTTTGTTTCCGAAATTCGATAACTTGCCCTGTTTGCAAGAAATCGATAAAAATCGATATCGAAACACTGTTTTTTGAGCAATTTTGGTAAACAATAAGAGCTAGAGTCACTAAACTTGGCATGTAGCTTCTAGAATAGTGTATACATACAACAATTATCTTTTATCTTATAGCTATCAGCATCTCCCCTCTACTACCTCATAACTATAAATCAAGTAAATAAACCAATTTGTGCTGACGGCCAATAAAAGCCACCATATAAATGCAGTTGTCATTGTAAGAATACACGAATATTTTATAGTACAAAAAGATGTTCTAACGAAAATTTCATTAAGATCGGCTAAGAAGCACAAAAGTTATGTGCGCACGTGTTAGCAGCAGCAAGCGCAAATTCCAAGAATTTCTGTATACATGTACACACACACATTCATGCGGGTCTTCTTTGAATTCTATCAACAGCATTGCAATTGCGATTGTATTGTTTTCTGTGCTGTTATTTCAATTCGTTTTTTTTCTCGTTAAGACTCAATTATTGGTGTGGCTGTTGGGTAGAGGTGGCGGCGAGTGGTGTGGTCTGTTGCGAGTTCGAACCCTACCGGGGAACTTTTTTTTTTTGATTTATCTAACGATCATTATTTTTAAATAAGCATGCACAATGGAGAGCGTACCATATATAGCCCCCGTTGTGAATTATACTGCCGTAATGAGGCTTATTATTATACCTCAAAATGAAATATGACAAGCGTGTTGAGAAATAAAAATCGAATGAAAAAAAAACATTTACAAGCAAATTAGCAGTAAATAATGAAATTTGGGCCTCGAGATGTGAAATCCGCAGATACGAATGATGAAAGTAAAGCATATGCAGCTATGCTATTTAATAGCAAGCAAAAACAATAAAGTGCAAAAAAAAGTGTTACTAAACCTAAATTATAAATCGAGCCTATTGATTTCCTTGCCGCATCCAAGAACATTGCTAAATTGGAGCCCGGCACGGAGAATAACATTAGGCAGAGATGAATTGGTTTGCTAAAATATATTCAAACTCGTTCAAAGTTTGTTAAAAAGCGAAAAGAATTGTGTACTAGAGTTTGATGAAATACACGGTCGCTGAGAACTTGATTACAATTCCACGACTGATGCAATTGATGGCTTAATAGATTATGGCAATGGGAAGAGGGTGCCAAGCGTGGCTGATTACTTTCTATTTATTCAAATTAAAGACTTTGTTAAACCGTGGAGGTACGCATTTTCTTATTATTGCAGCGCTAATGGAATGGGCCTTGCAAAGTTGACGGAAATTATAAAAGAAAATATAAATGTACTTTGTAAGATTGGCCTTCGCGTCAGAGCAATTGTAAGTGATTAGGCAGTAACAAATCGGGCTCTTTTTAAATCGTTATCAGTAAACAACGAACTGAAATTTACCGATATAAATGACAGCCTGATTTGAATGTTTTATGTCTATGTTCACTTATTTAAAAGCTTTAGAAATTGTCTGCTCGCAAATAATATAGTGACGCCTAGAGGAATAGTCAGTGCTATATCGGAGCTATATAAAATAAATAAAAACTCGACAACAACTAGAATAGTCCCTAAATTGACAGAGGTGCAATTAAGGTAAAATATGCAGCCCAAATTTTCTAGAGATCGGTTGTTAATGCTATTAAAGTATGTTATGATAACAAACTTTTTTCAGACGAAAATATGTCTAATGCAATGGCAACATCAGATTTTATTATAACCTTTAACAATGCATTTGATTAGCCAAATTGTAAATCTTTTAGCGCAGGCCAAAAAAATCTGTATAGTCGTAAAAATAGGATAAGAACGCAAATGATTGAGTTTAAATCATATTTAAGTTCCGTTAATTTCGTAAACCAGAATTATTGCCGTATAGGCTTAATAGTGACATTGAAAAATATAATTAGTCTTTGCGACGGTTTATTATATGAAAAAAATATTGATGTCGTGCTTCCGACTCGATTCAATCAAGATAGCATTGACAACTTTTTTGGAGCTATTCGCTCGAAGCTCGGCAAGGACTCAAATCCATCAGTGCTAGAAATGCAGTATTTAACTTCAAGTCTCTTATCAATGAAATTGATAGCTCAATCGCATTTCCAAGGAGAAAACTGTGAAGATGATGTGATCTGCAGTTAAAATGGGTTTTTTTCAACTGCCTACGGATAGTACTTTCTTGGCAGTGTCGGTGAAGTAGTATCTCGAAAATATTTTGATGGCTACTTGATAAAGAAGCACAAATTCGACGGCGAGGTTGCGATGATGCTCTATCTAAAGTAGAAATGCTCCAAAAAACTCGTTAACCTCTATTTAAATTCTCTTGCTTTTAATTTTCAAGTTATCGCTTTTGCTGAGACCTGGTTGAAGCCGGACATCTCAGACTCTTCAATTTTTACCTCCATATACACCACTCACAGATGTGATCGAGCTTCCCGTATCGGAGGAGAACAACTCATAGCTGTCGAGTCTGCTCTTTCGTCGGAACGCATTGAACTTCCCATCTCAAATATTGAGTTGGTGGCTCTAAGAGTTACATTTGGAAGTTTTTCTATCTTTTTTTCATGTTCATATATACCCCCTCTATCTAACTTGTCCATTTATCAAACCCATCTTAATGCTATTCAATCTAGTTCCTGCCTGCTTTCTGCAAACTTTCTCTTGCCGTCTTTCGTCAAACGAATTTATTGATGTCCTTACAGCACGTTAACCGTGTGCGCAATTCAAGAAACAGATCTCTTTATCTAATTTTCATGTTGGATTCGTTCGACAGTGTTGTGCAAATAAGATGAACGTTAGTTATTCTTTATATTTTGTATATTATAATTGATTTTTATTAAGATATAACTGAATCGCTTCGATTATGAGCTATTAAGCTTGGACGTGGTGTCGCAGGGCATACAAAAAGTGAACTGAACTAAAGAAAATATAAAATCACTAATCAAACTGCAAAGAAACATTATGACCGGTCGCGTTAACTTGGGTTAATTACGTTTGTGTTTCTCTGGAGATCGGACGTGAAAATTAAAGTCTCGTGTGTGTGTGCGCGTTGGTGCACCGCTGGCAGCAGGCATAAACAAAGAGAGTGACAGTGACACTGAATAGGGCCTGGAGTGTTATAGAAATTAACAATATTTTAACAAAAATTACCGCGTGCAGTGCGAGAGAACAAGTTCTTGCAAAACTGAAACTGCGCTAAGCTGATCGCAACTCAAGTGCGTGCGTGTGTGTGCGCGAGTGCAGCAAAGCTTTCGCGAGAGAGCTTTCGCCAAAGCTCACTTGCAGCTACACTGATAGTGCTGGCAAAACAGACTCTGCAGTGACAGTGCTAACACTAAAGTCACAGTTTGTGAGCAATCACTTGTTACAAAAATACAGGTTATTTTTGTAATTAAGTGTGAAAAAACTTTTGTTTTTAATTTTAATTTTTCCAGGCCACTGGAAGATTTTTATCAGTATTTTTACCAGGACAGGACATCTGCCTCAACAGGCACAAGCCGCGCCGCTTTAGAGCCCATCGGGACCCGCCCTAAAGCCGCCAATCTGACCTTGCAGTCCACCCCTTCTGGCACCCAGAGTTCCTCCTTGGCAGTTGCTTCTTGTGTCACAAACCCCCCTCTACCTCCTGTAAAGAACGCAGGTGCTACGCCAGCCTTCCAAGATCCACTGGTAGATTGGCAAGAGGTTGCCTCAAAATAACGGCGTGGGTCTCAAAAAAGGGAAGCAAGTCAATAATTGCAACACCTGCTGCGCTGGAGCTAAGCCCGTAACTCCCAGTACCGCTTCGACAAATAGCAACAGATATGCCCCCCTTGAGCCTCAGAAGGACGCCTCTGTAATCGATGACGGCTAGATGGACACTGCCGACGAAGCGCCACCAGCCCCAGACCAACAGCAAGCAGCGAAGAAGGTCTCCAAGCCCAGGCCGATAACAGTCCCAGGAGTCAGAGATATTGTCGCAATGGAGCAAACCATAGATCAGGCAGGGGGCCCAGACGACTATGAATTCAAGGTCTCTCCCTCTGGCTATCTAAGAATTTACGCCAAAGATCCCGACACTCACAGAGCAATTGTCCGCCAGCTCACCGAAGTGAGAGTGCAATTTACCCACTTCTGACTAAAGGAAGACAGACCATACCGCGTTGTGGTTAAAAATATGGCCGCTTTTACTCCCAGAAGCCAGATTGAAGCTGCCTTTACATCGCACGGCCACACTGTGACGAACTTATACAACCCGGGCGCCAGACAGCCAACAAGTTATGCCAGTGCAGACATCAACAACGACTCGCCAAGTCGCAACTTTTAGTATGTTGATCTCAAACAGGCTTTCAGCAACAGGGAAGCGCTGCGACTCAACGATGTTGGCCGTCAACGGGTTATTGCTAAGCTCCCGAGGAAGAACAATAGCATAAGCCAGTGCTTCCGCTGCTTCGAGTTCTACCACACCAAAAACTACTGTCTCGTGTGGTAGGTGCGGTCAGTCCCATTGGACAAACTCTGAGCAGTGCCATTCCAAAGCAGTGGCAGACCTGCGATGTTCCAACTGCGAGGGAAAACACAGCACCCTACAGGACGAGCCAGAAGTGGTGCTGCAGTGCTGACAAAGCAGGATTTAGCACACTACCATCTGCTCACAGTGACTTCCAGCGACACACAGCTGACTGCTATCATGGTGGAGACTCCCTTGGGCGAAATCCTCGTTGCGGCAGCATACCTACCACCAAACATCCCCTGGAACCGAGCGGAATTTGATTCTCTGTTTGGCCAGCTTGGCCCCAAATTCATTGTTGGAGGCGACTTCAACGCTAAGCATCGACTGTGGGGAAACTATTGAGCTGACAGCAGAGGCACTGCGCTGCATGAGGCGCTCACCCCCTGCTCAGCCCAGGTACACCCAGGCCACCGGTAGACCTACCCACTTTCCGAACAACCGGCAAAGTACGCCTTCCTGGATTGACTTTTTTATATACAAGGGCATCCCCAACAGCGTACTATCGGTTCACGAAGAGTACAATTTATCTACCGACCACCTGCCACTCCTTATAACAATCAATACGGCTGCACAAAGGATCCCAAAAAAACGCAGGCTTGTCCTCCCTGGGTCGGACATCCAACGATTTAAGGCTGAACTAAATAGCTTGATCAACCTAATCACGCAGATTCTGTCAGTTGAGGACGTCGACGCTGCAGTCCAAACCCTGTTGGACCAAGTACATGCCGCAGCCGCCAACGCTTCGCCTGCACATATGTACTCAGCCCCTACAAGCCAGCGCTCAGGGACATTTACCCCCATTTTGGAAGGTCTTCTCGCCCTAAAAAAGCGACTGAGGAGGGAGTGTGTACGTACCCAGCTCCCCGCGATTGACAGGATCTATCGTCGTATTGCTAACAGGGTCAGGAAGGAGCTGATTATCTTGAAAATCAATGCTACAGACACCATGCTAGAGGAAGCAACTGCTGACGTGAGCTCGATTTCGCGCTCTGGAAGCTCACCAGGCAGTATAAACGGCAAGCTGCACCAAAGTTCCCCGTCCGTCATGCCAACGGCACCTGAGCCAGATCGCCAAAGGACAGAGCAGAAGCCTTCGCTAACAATCTGGAGGAGCGTTTTACGAGACCGCATCACATGACAGGCTACAAAGAGTCGCGCAAACCCTGGAGGAGCCTTTCCAAATGTTCCTCCCTGTGGCACCAATCACAGTACGCGAAGTGAAACAGGAGATCAAGAGCCCTAAAAACCGGAAAGCTCCCGGCGAAGACTGCTTTGACAACTAGTCAATCAAACTTCTGCCCTACAAAGCGGTAAATTTTATTGTCTCCATTTTTAATGCAGCTCTTCGACTAGGACACTTTCCAGCGGCCTGGAAGAAGGCGCAAATTGTAATGTACGGAAAGCCTCCCAAACAGCTGGAATCCTATCGCCCCACCAGCCTCCTGCCTGCCTTTGGGAAAATTCTGAAGAGATGCATCCTTAGAAGGATCCTGCAAAGTACGGAGACATGCAATCCGGAAGTTCCAGTTTGGATTCCGACTCAGGCACGGTACACCTGACCAACTCCATCGGGTAGTAAACTTCATACTAGACAGTTTCCACAGAAAAGAGTATGCGGTCGCAGCATATCTCGATATCCAGCAAGCTTTCGACCGGGTGTGGCACGCAGGTCTTCTCTCCAAAATTAAGGATAAATTAAATCCACAGCTATTTAGCATCATTGCGTGCTTCCTAACTGAGAGAACCTTTCAAGTGGTGCAGGATGGAGTAGCCTCTGAAACCAAACGCATAAAAGCGGGCGTTCCACAAGGCAGCGTTTTGGGTCCCACGTTATATAGCCTGTTTACACATGACATGCCCACTGCAAATGCAAGCACACGGAATGATCGACAGGACCTTCTGGTGGCCACGTTTGCTGACGACATGGCAATCCTTGCAAAGATCAAATGTGTGTACGTGGCTACTGACCTCTTGCAGGAGTACCTCAAGCGATTTGAAAACTGGGCTTGTAGATGGAACATCGCAGTGAACCCTGGAAAATACGCCACGGTTACCCATACTCTACGGAAGGACTCTTGCCCCGGACTTTGTCTTCATGGTGAACTTCTAGAGCAAAATCGTCAAGACAAGTACCTATGGGTCACTCTCGACAGACGACTTACATTTAGCAAGCACGTCTCTGTAGTAGCGACCAACATCAAATCCAAGATAAGGCGAATGAGCTGGCTCCTTAACTCCAACAACAAACTCTCGCTCCGTAACAAAGTTCTAATCTACAAGGTAATCCTTGCCCCTGTGTGACGCTATGAGCTTCAGGTCTACGGTATAGCTGCAAAAACACATCTGAACAAAATTCGCATCATTCAGGCCAAAACCTTGCGAAAAATAACTGGAGCCGAATGGTATATTCGCACACGCGAAATCGCAAAGGACCTGAGGGTTCCAATGCTGGGCGACGTAGTCAACAGGCAAGCAGCGAGCTACTCAACAAAGCTCAACAAAGCTGCTAAGGAGGCGAAGAAGAAGGCGACTGAAGAGGACCTACCCAACCGACCTAGTCGATCGTTATATATACGTCACAAACTTGACTAAATACATCTAAATATGATTCTATGTATATGTATATATGTCTAACCTGTTAAACTAATTGTAAACCCACAATTGTAGCCAAGCTAAGTAATTATGTCACTCTGATAAAAGTTGCTAACATAGAGTAGCAGGATACTAGATTTAGTAATAAACAAAATTTAAAAAAATAAAATAAAAGGGTTAACTTCTCCCCTTTCAAGTTAAGGCCGCCCTCGGCCGACCCTATTTCTGCGATCGCCTTGTTCATCCTTTGGACCGCAGCCTTCTTCCTGATTATCCGCAATAAGGTAAAGCCGTCGCAAATGGCTATGCCACAGGCTGCTCAACGAAGAAGCAACAATATGGATAAGTTGATGTTGCCAATTTCGTCTCTGACTCCTTGTATTGTCTTCAAATTGCGTACACTTAATCGATGAAGGCACGGGAGACTGAGGATGTCCTGATGAACTGTGACGTTTAACAGAGGGGACGCTGCGATGCCTTGGAACCGGATCTAAACGTTGTTGCGGTTGATTTACAATTCTTCAGCGCGTAGATTTGATCCAGGCATTCGGCAATGATTTTGTTTTCCATTCGCAGCACATGGGTTTCGTGAGCAGCCGGGTAGATTGTATATTTCTTAAAGGTGTATGTAATTTTTTGAAATGAGATAATAAATTATATTATGCTTGTGAATTGTAAAAACTTTATGTACGCAACGGACATTAGGTCGGCAATGGGAGTTTTTATGAGCTCTTCAAACCAAACAGATTTTAAGTCTGCGTGGTAAGATATTTGGCCTACCAACGTCAATTTTAGCTAAGGTTATAAGCGATTGTATTTTACCAACACTTTCTCGCTAACCTCAAAGACCCAGTTTCTAGCCTGGCAGTGAACGGTCGACGTCAACTGGTCGTTTATCAGTGAACGAATGGATTGTCTTGTTGTACTCCACTGTAGACAACAAGATTAGCTCTACAGTGTCGCTACTGTTTTTGTCGATTTTAAACATCTACTGAGATCGACAAGAGTTCCATGGAAACGCCCGACCTGCCCGTTAGAAACTATATGCAAGGGCGGCGCATTTGAAATGCTGACTCCATTATTATTCATCAGCAGCGAGCTGATGGTCTGGGAGTTCAAAGCTAGCTCATTGTCGCAGTAGATTGTTTTGGAAGAAATTCATGAGCTGTAATAAGGGTACTTTCAAGTCCTCTATTGTTCTAGATGGGATTGATTGAACTATGGCTAATTTTGAAAACTTGTCAACGCAAGTCAGAAAAAATTGTTTGCCAGTTGAGAAGATGTCCACATGTAACATTTCCCCTGCATGTGAAGGAATCGGTGTCTCGCCAATTTTTTGTTTCTAAGGGTGTCTGTCGTATTTAGCCCTAGCGCAGGTCTCGCAGTTCTGTACAATTTCGTTGGCTATTTTAGTCATTTTTGGGAAATAGTACTCTGAGAGGACCTGTTTTATATTCTCTTCAGCTGTCTTGTGGGCTCCCTTGTGTGTTTTGTTATGAGAATTTCTCTTCTCTCACTAACACTGAACTTGATAGTTGGAAAATTCCTCACTAAATCGTCCTGCACCAGTGCCAAAGTGTGTAAATCGCAGTGCAGCGCATTTACCACATTAGTTTTGACTACTTCCACTAATTCCTCGAGAAGTGATTCTCTGCAGGTAAAACTTAGGGAATGTCGCCTCTTTTTTCCAAACGGGATAAAGCTACGCTTTAGTAGGAAACATGCCTCTTAAAGAATTATCTGGTTCTAGAAACAGTTCAAAAATGCGAGCGTTAGACTCGCCAATGCGTGCTTTCCACCGTTTGATCTTAGCGTCTGAGCTGGAATCAGACACGGCGAAGGCCAGTGGTCTGTGAATATGTTGATGTCGATTATACCTTATAAGTAGTGATGCAACTTGTCAAGGGCCCAAACGATGTATAGAAGCTCTCTTTCGTTTGTGGCGTAGTTAACTTCCGGGCTTTTTAACGTCCTAGAGATCGCCCTTCCTGAGAAAGCACTGCTCCAATACCATATCCCAAAGCGTCGATCGTTAGATCAAACGGCTTCTTTAAGTCAGGGAATCGAATCATGACATCCTCGAATGCCAATATGTTCAGCAGTTTCTGAAAAGCAGTTGGTGATCAGAAAATTCGACTGCAATTTTTCGTGATCTATGTTTGCTTACTGACCAATTTTCACCCTTTAGGATGTCGGTGATGCAAAACTTTATCTTTATCATCTATAAAAGCTTGCGAGTCCCAAGAACGATCTAACTTCAAAAATTGTCGTGGGCTCTGGGAAGTCCTGAATGGCCTTAACCTTGTCTGGGCTCGTTGTGGCACCGTTACTAGTGACAACAAATCCAAGGAAGTGTACACTCTTCTTAAAAAAGCGAGAATTTTCCTCAAATACCCTCATATTTGCTTCATACAAGCTCTTCAATACCCAGTCGACATGCCTGACATGGAATTTGCATCTTTCGAGAAAACATCATGGACATAGTCGTAACATGACTTGCCGATCTGTTCTCGCAGTATCGCCCTTTGGAAAATGCTGGCGGCGTTTTTCAGGCCGAAAGGAAGTCGACAGAATTCATACTTCCCTCAGTTCACCGAAATGATTTGGTGATAGCCAGACTTTAGATACAGCTTCGAAAAGTACTTGGCTTTACCTAAATTTCACAGAGTCATAGAGATATTGGGCATGGGGTATCTGCCAAACTTGAGGTGGCTGGATCTTAGGCAAAGCTCTGTCCGACTTGTGTTTACAGTCCTATAATCCTAATCCTCAAATGTTGAAAGTTCTGAAAGAAGGAAAAATGTAGCCTTTATTGCAAATATTGATACATAGCACTTCTCTGAAATCTTGGTAGTGTCATGAATGGAGTGGGTGGAAAATGGTTTATCGACTGGGCGCCTGATGAACGGCAGCAAGGACGTACCCCAAAAAAATTGAGAGCGTCAGAGTCCCCGTCAGCTATTTGAGCCTCAGCATTTTTTACTGCCGCTGCATACCCCTCAGATCGGCATTCTTGCCTCTGAGTTGTGTGATTTACCTTTTGGCGCCTCGGCGAGAGGTGTTCGTTGTCTTGTAAGCCTGTGGGTTACCCGAGTTGACGTATGCTGGCGCCTGGGATAGTATCAGAACTCTAGACATTGAAGGGTCAACGTCCGTTGGTTGCTGATCATTGCTGCCGTTGCTTTGCCTACCACTACGCTGGTCAGTCTGTTTGGGTTGTTGGGGCTTTTGTTGCCGTGTGTAATGTAGGTGCCTCGACTGCATCTGGGCCTTTTTATCGTTGCTGGGATTTAGGGTTTTGGTCGGGTTTCCGAACCGATTGCAAAAGCGTATCTGTCGTGATTAGCCTCGATTTCCTGTGCGAGTGCTAAAGCAGGAATATCGGAGAGACTGCGCCTAAGGCCAGAGATAAATATGCGCAAGGCATCACCTCTAAACTTCTCGCACATGATTTTTGCTAGTGCAGTGTCATACGTCATGTTGACTTTGTTTATGAGTAAAGTGAGTTTCTTCTCAGCTTCGTCATAATATTGAGGCAAGGGGAGTTGCCCTTGTCTGAGGGTGCCCATTTCTTGTTCGATATAATGAGCTGGCCTCTTGTCACTGTAGGTGAAATCTAAACGGTTGATGATGGCATCAAAATTTAGTATTGTGGCAAACGAAGACAAAACCGCTTCGGCCAAACCCTTTATTTTGCTTCTGAAAATTATTACTGCCTGGTAATGGCGAGAGCTGCCATTATATCGTTTAACTCTGCTAGACACTTGACCGCCTCTAGAGGCTCGTCGCAGCGAATGCTGTCTACGATTTGTATTTCTTCGTACGCATCAACTGGGGGCGCTGTGACCTTCAGATCTGTCACTTATTTTTGTTAACTTAGCAATTTGCCGGTTGAAGTTCTCCTTAAGAGCTGCATCTCTTTCATTCAATGCCCTTGTCTGCGCTTCGAGGCTGTAACCGCTGACTCGACTAAAGCCCTAAGTTGCTGGGGATCCATATCTGTTTTGTTTGAATGCACTGGGTTTTGCTGAATGTCTCCTGCGTATGGCTCTACCCTAATGTCGTCGCTATCTAAGCCCTCTGAGTCAAAATTTCTCGAGCTGTGGTCCCTATATTTTTCGAATGCCCTATTTATAAGTTGTTATAGGAAATGACAACTAGTCACAGAATCAGATTTGCACCAATTACGAGAGATAAACAAGAGAAAAAATCATTTTTTTCAGCTACACCTCGACGACCTAAAAACGAGGCGCATTACTTAAACATCTCCTTCTCCATTATTGTAAATTGTAAATTACTGTAAATATCATATAAGTTACATAATAGTAACTAAACCCTTAGTTATGTGCTTGTTAGAGATCAGAAGGTACTGATCGATTCCAGCGTAAAATAAGATATACATATTAAAAAAAAAGAACTTAAAACCTGTTATGAATGAAATAGTTCACTTGCATGGATTTTATGGTATCACAACCCAGGTTCACGTTACGTCGATGGCTGTGAATACCGCACAGATTTTTCTTTCGGTTGTATCGAATAAAAGTGCCTCAATGTTTGATGGGAGTCTTTTTGTTAAGTTTATTTTCTTCTAACACAATATTATAATGTTTTTGATCGAAATCCTCGGCTAAGCGACTTGGTAGCGAGCTCGAGATTCGTTAAAGTTGAACGCCAATTAGATGAATGTTAGTTATTCTTTATATTTTGTATTGTATTTTGAATCGTTTCGATTATGAATGAGCTATTAAGCTTGGACGTGGTGTCGCAGGGCATTCAAAAAGTGAACTGAACTAAAAACAATATAAAATCACTTATCAAGCTGCAAAGAATTGTTATGAAGTTGCACAATGCAAATTAATAGCGTCTGCAGAAACGCTACGCTCGCGCCTCGTTCATTGCCTGCTGAGCAAAGACATCCAGCCCAGAGCTGAGTCAGCGTCTGTGCTGGAGTCAAGCCCGGTCGCGTTAGCTTGTGTTAACTTGCACAGGATTAATCTGCCTGAAGACCCTTTTCATCCAACAATGTATATTGATCTACCAGCCCGAGTCCCTATCAAGGAATCGGGATTGGCTGAACGTGTCCGTTGTTTCCAAAAGGCTGATTTTCATAAACTGAATGATCTTACTCTGCAAGTTGACTGGTCCCAAATGTACAATTGTGCAGACATTTATATTGCCATTAAACTATATTATGATACCTTGTAATCGTCTTTGATGTCTGCGTTCCTTTTGATCACCCAGCGAGGCCTGAAACGCCACCATGGTTCTCAAGTGAACTTATGAGATTAAAGAGTTTAAGAGATCGGGAAATAACTTTGATTTCTACCGTTATGCAGTTGCCCGACCAAATTTTTCTACTCAAAATTCCATCTGCTATAGGGATTATCTTCGCTGTTGTCGCCTCCACTTTTCACATGCTCCTAACCAGTTTTTTTACTTTGTCAATTCTAAAAGAAAGACATCTATTTGGTGCTTCGGTTTAGTTTGCAGAAGAGAATGATCCAGGCATAGCCGATCTGTTCGCAAACTTTTTACAAACTACCTACTCATCCTCCTAATAAAAATCAGCCTTATACTTATCAGTTACAGAGGTAAAACTGCATCTTGAATCCCATTATTAAGGAAAGTTCGCTTCTCAGCGACCTTCACACTACCAAGCCGGCTTACTCACCGGGCCCTGGTGATGTTTCTGCTTGTGTGCTCAGGTACTGTGCTGCAGCACTATGTACACCTGTCTTAAATCTTTTTGAATTGTCTGTAAGCACTTCATCTTTTCCGACCATTTGGAAGGAATCATACATTATCACTCTCCGATGTCGAAAACTAAAGCGGTATTTCCAAAATATCCGTTATACCTAAAGCTTTTGAAAGAATCACATCTCAACAGCAACATTTATGTAGTTGTATTATTTGACCTTCCCAGCATGGGTTCGTGAAGCGTAGATACAACCAATAACCTTCTTGATGGGTTTTGCAGACTGACGCCATCTATAATGATTTCAGTAAGGCTGTCACCTCTGTGAACCTTTCCTTGCTGCTTCATAAATTATGCCTTCTCGGCTTCCCAGTCTATCTCTTGAACTGAATTTTAGAGTATTTCCGTAATAGAACCCAAATGGTTCCACTCTCGAGTATTAATCTATGCTGATGATGTAAACTTATGCCTTGCATATAAGGTTATGGCATCATGTTATCTTTTGCAAGCTGACATGGATGCGTTTCAAAATTGGTGTCTAGCCAACCTCTTAAACTTAAACTGCTCCAAATGTAAGGTAATGGCTTTCTATAGAAGCCCTCCTCAATTGGTTTCTTACATCCTTGATAGCTTACCGCTCGAGCGTGTTAACAGTACTTCTATTGAAGTTAATGATCTAGGTGTCATTCTGATCATAAACTTAAATTCGACTCTAATATGAAGACCGGGGTCAATAAGGCCAGAATTGTTATGGGTTTCATCAAGCGATGGTTGAAGGAGTTTGGCAATCCCTACACGACAAAAACCCTTTATATGTATTTTATGTATCTGGTCACAGCAATTCTTGTTGTTTGGCCTTCGTGGCTTAAATTGGGATACTCCAGCAGACTTCTGATGATTAGCATTCCTTCTTAAATTAATCGTAGAACCATGCTGGGTGTAATATTTATCCATAAAACATTACATCGAGATTCGCGCGTGAGGTAGGCATGTCTCAAATGTATGTATACAAAATGAATGGATTACGTTATACGGACAAAAAGGGAAGTGTGCATATTAAACATAAAAATCAAAAAATTTTGCTCTACATTATTTTCTTTTCATAGATCGCCCATGGTTAACATAAAGAAACAACTTAATATACCTTTCGGTTTTATGATTCCTAATAAAACACTCAATGTGACACTGACTGGATCATGTATGGGAGATGTTTGTTCCAAATATTGAGCTCCAACTATTCTTTTTGAATTTAATAACAGTTGTTTTTGTTGAAATTTTTTTATAATTTATGTATATTTTATAATTTATTACTTTTGATGGTTATTAATATTAGTTAATAATAGGGCAAATTAATAAAAAAAAATCGAATTAAAAACATAAAATAACAATATCTAAAAAAAAATTTATATTTTTGCAATGTTACAAATTTTAAATATTTGTTTATTATTAGTTATTTTTCAGTAAAAAGATACAATCAGCCAAAGTGGTAAAGTGCACGAACACAATCGAAGTGAATTTCGGTAGCCAGCCCAGCCCAGCTACTTCAGAGCACTTTCCATTAGAAACAACAACAACAAATAATTAAAACATACGACTCAACAATGAAAAAACAGACAACTACAAATTCAGTCCTTGTTATCCCTTTTTGTTTTGGGCTACAGCGTGTGATCTAAGCTACAGCACTGTTCTAATGCATTGTATTTTTTTCTTAGCACTGCTATGCCTGCGATTTGCAAGGTCACAATATCAGGTCTTCTTCTTCTCCACTCGCTTTCAACTTGCAAGCGGCCCGGCAGACTTGTATCATTTTTCGATTTTCGACCAGCATGGCACCGTTTCTCAAAATGGGATATTTAAACTATTGATAAGGACTGTAACCAAATACCACTAACCTTCTAGTACATACATTTTTATCTAATGTCAGAGAAAAATATAATTTCGTATTTAGTGTGCAACTGTTGGAACAATTAAAAATAATTGTTTTCTTTAAACATTCTATACCGTTTCTATAAATAAGAGTATCAAAGACTCGACGCGCCAAATAGTTGTTGGTATGTGTGCCTCAACTCACACATTTTGGTGCAAATCTGCATGTATGTATGTGGCTGCCAAGCCAAGGAAATTATATAAATTTGAGAAGATTGCAATATTTTGTTTCACATACACGACCAATCTCCGCGAAAGTTCAAGGCAAATGACAAAAATTTTAAGGTAGTATTTCCGGTTGTCATTTTTTTGCTTATACAATATTTGCGTACAAATACAGCACCATAAGAGATCATAAAAATTCGAAACACAATTGTTATGGAAAATATTGGCAAGCCACGTGGCACTAGCGCCATACATTAACATATACATTTAACATACATTTATAAAGGTGCCACTTTAAAATTATATAAATAGAATTGCAATTGCGATATTATTGGATGTCATTCAGTTTGTAAGTGTTGCTATTTAACTTCGGGTGCAGATTCTATTTTGGTAGAGGACTAGAGCACTCTTTATTTTTTAAGTTTTTCGCAAAACACACGAACTTTGGCCTGCAATGGCACTTAATATTGCCGTTTTATTTGTAATGATTAAATTTTATAAATTTTGACAGAGGAACAGGCTTATCACAAGTTTATGCCAGCGTAATTATTTCCTTCTTGATGTTAAGCTAAACTCGCTCACACAAAAAGTTTGTGAGTGAGCTATTTCTTTTAAATTTGTAAACCAAAAAATTAAAAATTGAGCTTATAGTAAAAGCAAACAACTAAAAAAATAAACAACAGTTATAAGAAACATTGTCATATTAATATTGTCATTAATACATACCCCTACTAGCATCGCTGGACTTTGATGAATAGACCGTTTTCTTCGCCGTATTTCTTCAGTACCATCATTTGTATCAACTGATTCAGTAGCTTCCATGGGTAGCATCATTATATTATTACTTTCTTCTTTACTCTGAAAAAACATTAAATTTAGACTCGGCACAATCGAAAAAGTAAGGCAAATATATTATATTGATATATATTATAATATATGGTCGGAGATGTCATCATCTGCTTTTTATATTCATTAAAATAATATCAATTTCGCACTTTCCCCTATTTCAAGAATATATATTATAAAACTAAAGACTAAACCTTGCAGTAGATTACTTGATTTCAACAATAGTAAACGCCTGTCTCTACTTAAATCAATGGTCTGATAGGGGGAAACAGAGTATCTAGTTGACTCATGTCATCCCTGAATCACGCTAAGTACTGGTTGCCACACGATCCGCTTCTTGGAGAGCTGGTGTAGCGGCTATTCCCCGCAACAACGCTGAGTCAATTTTCTAACCACCCTCCTAGAATTCACCCATTTCTGATTACATAGTCGTACCTTGGGTTTCTATATTAATTGACTTTTTATCTCCTCAATATAAACAAAAAGTACACAATTCAGGAGAATATTAGGAACCGACCTCACAACCGCGCTTTAGTCTACTACCTGGAAATGATTACCAGCCGATTATTCAACTGCACTGCAGGCATCCAGAAGTACTATCATTTTTATTTTCGTCAAATAGCTTACTCTCCAAAAATTTATTATCCACATGACCTGATGACTGGACTCCTGGCAATACATAGATGTAAAAAACAAAAAATTGTAACCTAATATCTACCTTTCAATATCGTACTTACCTTTATATAAATATACTTAAAGGTCTATAGAAAAAATAAAGTGAGAGTTATTTACCATAGTTATGCACATAAGGACCTGCAAAATAAACATTCCGAAAGATAAAAATGCTAGTGTGGTTAAGGCAACATCTGTGATATCTTTAAGGCTGATTTCCTTAATATTATTCGTTTGTTGTGATATTGCATTTGACAGCTCTGATGGAGTTTGGTGGATCCCATAGTCTTCCAAAACAGTTTCATAGCCTGTAAGATATCATCATCATATAACTCACAGAAAATTTAAAGAATCTTACCAATTTTGTTAATTTGCTTCATTTTAACACCAAACTGTGGATTTTTTAATAATAACCGGGGCATATGCCTAACTTTATGCGGTGAAACCTATAAAAGTAAATTGAACATATATTTTATTTTGGTTTTTTATTAGAAATCCTTTCAACAAATATATTTAAGCGAAACTGTAATAAAATTATATTTTTATTAATGGTTTGAATTTTATTTTCAACAAATATTGAGTAAATATATATATATATATATGTTATTAGTTTGCAAAAGAAACCAAAAAACATTTCCCATTAGTTTCACTGACTAGCTGATTTCTGTTTCTCCCTAACAGTACTACATATAGAATTTTGCGATCACTGTCTTTTCAACTGTGTTGACCTTTGCCACTTGCCACACAGGCTGATAGCTCACAAAATTGAACTTGAGATTCCTCTTAACAGGGCTATTAGGCGTCGTCGCCTGTAAGAAATCTGTCCGAAAGGTAACTGGACATTTGGTACCCTCCTTTATGGGCAAACACTTACCAGTTACAGTCCACGCTCCCTCTTCAAAAAGGTCTCTATTGCCTCGAGGGGCAGCGTCGGCCAACCAGTACTCTTTTTACGGTTGGGTACCTGTGAAAGCCGTCACAAGCAATCGCTCAACTCAAAGTCGCAGACAACGGCCACATTCAAAATAATGGAAAGAATATAATAAAATGAATTGATACAAAATCGGATATCAATCGCTGACTTCCATATGGTTGCCATATTTTATCCGAACAGAAATTGCATTCCCCATAATAAAATACTTTTAGCCGGACAATATCATTTTAATTAGGTGTGTATAATTGGTCTGATTTTAATAAATATAAATAATAAATAATTATTTGTAAAATGCAAACATTTTCAACAAGCTTATGCAAAAAGAAATGCTTTTGCCAATCTTATCTTATCTTATCGATAGTATCTTAAGACTTCCCCATGCAACATCTTTTGTAGCTTTCACTTAGCTTCGGCTAATTTTCTTTTTTAATTCATTTTGTTTAATAATATATAAAATTAACATAATAATATATCCATTTCCAAAAAAAGGAAAAATAACACCAAAGTATGTGGTTTAGGCACTGCATAAGAGGCTTTGTGCCTCAACAGCAACAAACGTGCTAAAGTTAGTTAATTTACTAAGGGCAAACTCTGTTCAGGAGTAAGGGTAATGGCTTTATGCTAATACAAGCTAAATGATAAATATACCAAGTAAGAGCCTCTATTCGGAAGTTCTTGACTAGGGGACACCCTGAACCCTCTGCTACCAACACCATGTTATTGATTATCGGAATTTTGGACTGCACGGCATCAGGCGGACCTAAGTTCAAAATTTCAAGTCTCTTGCTTTTCAGGTTCACAGATCCTTACGTTCATACATACGGCCCGACGGACAGACGGACTTGGCAAGATCGACTAGGCTATTGATGCTGATCAAAAATATATAAGGGGTCGGATATGCTTCCTTCTGCTTGTTACACACATTTACAATATATGTATATCATTTTCCCCATTTTTAATTGGTTCAGAGTATAATCAGGGTCCTGAGCGAGATCCAAAAAAGGCACAAGTCTCTTCTATAGCAGTAGCTTATGCACAATGCAGTCCTACATTGTATATATCACACTATGTCTATCACACACTTATACTATATATACTTCAAATAGTAACGGCCAAAAACTACGCATATATCGAAAATCGGCAATCGGAAATCGACAACACGCAAAAGTCTGTATTGTGATGCAATCGCAGGCACAGACTAAATCGATTACTGCTTCTTCTGAGCACATTTGAAGAAAGAGTGTTAGAAAATACTCCCCTACCTCGACGATTTAATACACTTACATATGAAAATATGCGGGCTACTTACTAAATTATTAGAACCACATATAAACAACATTAATCTAACAATAATAATTATTAAATAAATATAATAAAAAAATAAAATAAATTATTAAAATCGTGTAACCATAATAGATGTCTACGATATGTAATTCTTAAATTACGCGCCAGTTAACACTTGGGAATCCCAGACGAATGGAATGAGTAAAGCCTTTGGATGTCTGTTCAGATAGATGGCTTAAGTAAAGCCTTCGAACGTCTGTGTTCTTTAGGTGTCAAGTTTATTCTAAGCAGACTTCAAGCGGACAGTGGTATAAATCAAAGCTTAAGACTATTGTACACAATGTATTTGTTGTGTTGCTCTAAATGTTTTATGTAAAGTTGCAACGTTGTTGCTGTTTGTATGTTCTGTAAATAGAGTTGCAGCATTGTTGCTGAGTGGTTTGATTGTGAGGTGAAGAACCGAGAATGTACTGACTGGCACTAATCCGAGTTATGAACAGCGCTAGTAGCGCTAACAAACCTACAACCGAGGTGTAGGTATGATTTCTAGTGATCTGGCGGAGGTGTAATATTTGGTTGCTAAAACTGATATTTTCCAAGTGGAGTCTTTGCAAGCTAAGGACCTTGATGGTTACAAATAATTTTCCGTGTTTCTGGAAGGAATACATATGGATGTTCCTCTTCATGGTAGACGGTGTTGTCATAGTTTATTTCGTTGATTCCTATCGAGCAATTCGAATATTTAAACGTTGTTGAATGAAGATTACGCCTTCTTCGCGTTTAAAAAAATTCAGTAGAGAGGCCGGTTTCTTTGAATTCGCAGGAGCTTGAATTGGCATGTAGCAGGTGTTGTAGGCATTTTGAGCTTTGGTCAGGATTATCCGTGGGGTCTTGGCAGTATAACTTATTATCTATTTTTGTAAATTTTTCTTAAAATGTTTTAGCTGTGTGCTCATTGTAGGCTACATACTTATGTGTAATTATAAATTGTGTTTTATTAAATGGTAGAGGTATGATTCTAGCAAAAGTAAAGTTGTTGAATCGGACAGTTATTGTGTTGGATTGTGATAGTGTTTCTTATTTTAACATATTGATCTAATTTGCATATTTTGAATTAAGTATAGTTGTTTGATTTTACTGATTTTAAAATCGTCTAGGATGGCTTTAGATTCTATGTTTAATTTTCCCAGTAGAAGGCTGTCCGTTATATCTTTTAAATGGTCATTTAATATGTCTATGTTAAATCCTATTTTATAGATGCACTGAAGTGTTTGTATATGTTCATTTTCTGAATTGATTTAGTTGTAAATGGTATTTTTGAAGTTTGTTGAGAATGTATTTATAAGGTTTTGTTCTTTGTAGATATGGTCTGGGATATTTTTGTAACGTGTTATTATTTCATGGTTGAATGATGATTGTTTCATGGTTATATCAGAAATATTTTTTACTACTTTTTTTATTTTCAAAGTTCTTTATCTCTTACTTGGGCATCATTATTATCCATGTTTTCACAAATTGTTTTAATTAAGGTTTCCAGACCATTCTTTTTTTCTGTAATATGGCGTAAAGGTGTTAAATTTATGATTTAATTGTTTTTATTTAGTTTTTAGTAATGTTATTGAGTCGGAGAAGTAATTATCGCTTCCTAAAACCACTATTGCATTGGCAAATATTGTTGTACACATTTATTGTAGTCAGTTAAGTCTTTTATATGGCCTGCTATTTGGAGGTTTTAGTGATATAAGCTTCACCAAGGTTGATTTTTGCAATTGGAGAGGTTCCATTGTTCGGGAATACGGACAAGTTTTGGGTGGTGGCACTTAGGCCTCTCTGGGCGGAGCAAAGAAAACGATTTTGGTGAGTTATTTATGTCCGTCTTTCAAACTACGTCGAATATTTAATTTACGAATTTTTATACCCTGAACCCATTGAAAATGGGTAAAAGGGTTATAATGTATTTGTGCAAATGTATGTAACAGGCAGAAGGAAGCATCTCCGACCCCATAAAGTATATATATTCTTGATCAGCATCAATAGCCGAATCGATCTAGCAATTTCCGTCTGTCTGTCCGTCCGTCCAGAACCTATAAGAGCTATAGACTTGAAATTTTAGCTGAAGGTCCTCCTAGTGCGCGCGCAAATCGAGCTTGTTTCCGATATTCGATAACTGTCTCTGTTTTCAAGTAATCGATATAAATCGATATCGAAATTCTGTTTTTTGAGCAATTTTAGTAAATAATATGAGCTAGAGTCGCCAAACTTGACATGCAGCTTCTAGAATGGTACATATATATCAAGTATCTTTCATTTTAAACTTATCGCCACCTCCCCGCTACTACATAGGTGTATAAATCAAGTAAAAACCCCAATTTATGCTGCCCTCCAATATAAGCCAAAATTTAAATGCAATTGACTTTTTGATAATACACGAATATTCTATGCTACAATAAGATGTATAAAATTTCATCAAGATCGGTTAAGAAACACAGAAGTTATTAAATAAAGCATGTTATTGCTGGCCTCGAGTTTGGGGCAGAAAGCGCAAATTCCAAGAATTTCTGAATACATTTACAAAAACACTTTCATGCGCGTCTACCTTGAATTGTTTTCTGTGCTGCTATTTTAATTGGATTTTTCTCATTAAGACTAAATTGTTGGTGTTGGCAAGTGGTGCAAACTAACCAGTTGCGAGCCCAATCCCTGCCAAGCGTGTAGAGCGAGCTGCATTTGGTGTTGGCATAAAACGGTTCAGTATATTTCCTAGTCGGAGCTCCCGACTAGAAGCTCTTACTTGTTTTATATTCTGATCGTCATTGAAGACAGTTGTGCTCGCGAGAAACAAAAAAAAATTATTTTAACATTTTGTCTTGTTACGTTAAGAAAGAGTTTTTTTGCCGCCCATATAAGTTCCAGATAAGGGAAAATAAATTTTGTTTGTAAAATATTGAAAAAGGGCCAAACCCAAAGAGCGGTAAGTTGGACCAAGTTTTTTTTTTAGTCTTAGGAAGACTGGCATTCCACGAGTTCAATATATGGTATAAGTTTACACAAGATGAAAAATTAGTACTAGACTAATGCTTACTACCAGACTGAATTAAGTGCCGGCTAAGTTAAACACCAGTCGAAAGTAGTGCAGGCTACATTGATGCCGTGAAACAAATCATTGAATTCGCTTAAGATGCTTGCGAACTCCCAATCAGATGTTCCCTCTGGAGGTCAGTTAATGCGCTCTCAGCATTAAAGCGATTTCGCCGCCGTATAGTGGAGCTTCAGGGACAGACTATCGTCGCTGTATTATCGCCAAATCGCTTAGGCGCATCACTTTAAAAACTTTTAAAACTATCTTAAATTCTAAAATTGTATAACCTCATAAAGACCACAAGTAATTTTTCAATCTGTCCATTATTTTTAAATATTTTTAATTCTCCTGCTATCTTTTTCTCTCCGTTGCGATGATGTTGGTCAAGACAGCATTTTCTTGAAAAGTGTAATTTTTGTACCCTGAACCTATAAAAATGGGTAAAAGGGTATAATGTTTTTGTGCAAATGTATGTAACAGGCAGAAGGAAGCATCTCCGACCCCATAAAGTATATATATTCTTGATCAGCATCAACAGCCGAGTCGATCTAGCCATGTCCGTGTGTCTGTCCGTCCGTATGTATGGACGCAACGTTTCCAAGTAATCGATAAAAATCGATATCGAAATCCTGTTTTTGAGCAATTTTGGTAAATATTAAGAGCTAGTGTCACCAAACTTGACATGTACATTCTAGAATAGTATATACATATATATCAAGTATTTACATTTAAATAGTAAGTAAAGTAAATATTAAGAGCTAGTGTCACCAAACCTGACATGTACATTCTAGAATAGTATATATATATATCAAGTATCTTACATTTTATAGTAATCACTACCTTCATTACTGCCTTATAGCTATAAATCAAGTTAATCGAACTTGTATTGCCCACCAATTTAAGCCACAATTTAAATGCAATAGACTTTTTGAGAATACACAAATATTCTATGGGACAATAATATGTACTCCCGAAAATGTCATTAAGATCGGTTAAGAAACACAAAAGTTATATGTTTTAGTTGCGCACGTATCAGCGCAAGCAAGCGCAAATTCCAAGAATTTCGGTATACATGTACACACACACATTTATGCAGGTCTGCTTTGAATTCTGTGCTGCTATTTTAATTTGCTTTTTTTTCTGGTTAAGACTCAATTATAGGTGTGAATGTTGAGTAGAGGCGGCGGCAAGTAGTGTGGTCTGTCACGAGCTCGAGACCTATTGGGATCTATTTTTTTTATACCCTGAACCCATAAAAAATGGTTAAAAGCCAATACGTAGCTATAAATTAAATACATTTGAACTACCCACCAACGTAAAATACATTTTTAAATCAATTTTTTTTTAAGAATATATGAATATTATATTGCACAATAAGCTCAAATGAAAATTTCATCAAGCTCAGTTAAGAAACACAATGGAAACGTGTTTTGGATGGCTTCGTGCTAGGGAATATTCCAAGAATTTCTATATACATGTACACACACACAATCATACGCGGCTTTATTGAAATCTATCAACAGCATTGCAATTGCGGTTGAATTGTTTCCTATGCTGCTATTTTATCATTTTTTCCATTGAGACTGAATTCTTGGATTGGGTGTTGAGTAGAGCGGCGGCAAGTAGTGTGGTCAGGACCGTGTAAGCAATTATGTTTGTATGTGTGTGAATATACCTACATATCAACATATTTGTGTGTTGTTATTCACTACTCTGGCTTTCGCTGGCAAAGAAATAAATTTTGTTAGTTTTCTAGCGCTGATCATGAGGTATCTCAAATTTGTATTCACATAAGAATGCATGTTGTGTATTGAGGAGGGCTCCGTAAGAAATCTGTAATTTTAGGTCGATGCAAATATTTTAATTATTTCTTGAAATAAATGATTAGTTGTTTTATTTTATTAAGAAATAAAAAAGTGCCAAAAATACAAATAGGGTAAATTAAATACATCGGTAGCTAATTCGACCGGCAGAAAATAAAATAATTGACACAAAAATAAATTGGTAAAATGTATCTTTAGTAAAAAAAAGTTTGCACTCCTATTTCATTTTTTATTTTTTAAAAATAATAATAATTTAATTAATAAGTTAATTTAAAAAAATTATATAAATATTTGCATCGACTTCAAAATACAGATTTTCTACGGATGCATTTCTATGCATTCATATGTCAGCACAAATTTGGAATAGGTCATGATTAGCGCTATAAAACTAAGAAATGTATATTCTATGGGACAATAATATGTACTCCCGAAAATTTCATTAAGATCGGTTAAGAAACACAAAAGTTATATGTTTTAGTTGCGCACGTATCAGCGCAAGCAAGCGCAAATTCCAAGAATTTCGGTATACATGTACACACACACATTTATGCAGGTCTGCTTTGAATTCTGTGCTGCTATTTTAATTTGCTTTTTTTTCTGGTTAAGACTCAATTATAGGTGTGAATGTTGAGTAGAGGCGGCGGCAAGGAGTGTGGTCTGTCACGAGCTCGAGACCTATTGGGATCTATTTTTTTTATACCCTGAACCCATAAAAAATGGTTAAAAGCCAATACGTAGCTATAAATTAAATACATTTAAACTACCCACCAACGTAAAATAAATTTTTAAATCAATTTTTTTTTAAGAATATATGAATATTATATTGCACAATAAGCTCAACTGAAAATTTCATCAAGCTCAGTTAAGAAACACAATGGAAACGTGTTTTGGATGGCTTCGTGCTAGGGAATATTCCAAGAATTTCTATATACATGTACACACACACAATCATACGCGGCTTTATTGAAATCTATCAACAGCATTGCAATTGCGGTTGAATTGTTTCCTATGCTGCTATTTTATCCCTTTTTCCATTGAGACTGAATTCTTGGATTGGGTGTTGAGTAGAGCGGCGGCAAGTAGTGTGGTCAGGGCCGTGTAAGCAATTATGTTTGTATGTGTGTGAATATACATACATATCAACATATTTGTGTGTTGTTATTCACTACTCTGGCTTTCGCTGGCAAAGAAATAAATTTTGTTAGTTTTCTAGCGCTGATCATGAGGTATCTCAAATTTGTATTCACATAAGAATGCATGTTGTGTATTGAGGAGGGCTCCGTAAGAAATCTGTAATTTTAGGTCGATGCAAATATTTTAATTATTTCTTGAAATAAATGATTAGTTATTTTATTTTATTAAGAAATAAAAAAGTGCCAAAAATACAAATAGGGTAAATTAAATACATCGGTAGCTAATTCGACCGGCAGAAAATAAAATAATTGACACAAAAATAAATTGGTAAAATGTATCTTTAGTAAAAAAAAGTTTGCACTCCTATTTCATTTTTTATTTTTTAAAAATAATAATAATTTAATTAATAAGTTAATTTAAAAAAATTATATAAATATTTGCATCGACTTCAAAATACAGATTTTCTACGGATGCATTTCTATGCATTCATATGTCAGCACAAATTTGGAATAGGTCATGATTAGCGCTAGAAAACTAAGAAATGTATATTCTATGGGACAATAATATGTACTCCCGAAAATTTCATTAAGATCGGTTAAGAAACACAAAAGTTATATGTTTTAGTTGCGCACGTATCAGCGCAAGCAAGCGCAAATTCCAAGAATTTCGGTATACATGTACACACACACATTTATGCAGGTCTGCTTTGAATTCTGTGCTGCTATTTTAATTTGCTTTTTTTTCTGGTTAAGACTCAATTATAGGTGTGAATGTTGAGTAGAGGCGGCGGCAAGGAGTGTGGTCTGTCACGAGCTCGAGACCTATTGGGATCTATTTTTTTTATACCCTGAACCCATAAAAAATGGTTAAAAGCCAATACGTAGCTATAAATTAAATACATTTAAACTACCCACCAACGTAAAATACATTTTTAAATCAATTTTTTTTTTAAGAATATATGAATATTATATTGCACAATAAGCTCAACTGAAAATTTCATCAAGCTCAGTTAAGAAACACAATGGAAACGTGTTTTGGATGGCTTCGTGCTAGGGAATATTCCAAGAATTTCTATATACATGTACACACACACAATCATACGCGGCTTTATTGAAATCTATCAACAGCATTGCAATTGCGGTTGAATTGTTTCCTATGCTGCTATTTTATCCCTTTTTCCATTGAGACTGAATTCTTGGATTGGGTGTTGAGTAGAGCGGCGGCAAGTAGTGTGGTCAGGGCCGTGTAAGCAATTATGTTTGTATGTGTGTGAATATACATACATATCAACATATTTGTGTGTTGTTATTCACTACTCTGGCTTTCGCTGGCAAAGAAATAAATTTTGTTAGTTTTCTAGCGCTGATCATGAGGTATCTCAAATTTGTATTCACATAAGAATGCATGTTGTGTATTGAGGAGGGCTCCGTAAGAAATCTGTAATTTTAGGTCGATGCAAATATTTTAATTATTTCTTGAAATAAATGATTAGTTATTTTATTTTATTAAGAAATAAAAAAGTGCCAAAAATACAAATAGGGTAAATTAAATACATCGGTAGCTAATTCGACCGGCAGAAAATAAAATAATTGACACAAAAATAAATTGGTAAAATGTATCTTTAGTAAAAAAAAAGTTTGCACTCCTATTTCATTTTTTACTTTTTAAAAATAATAATAATTTAATTAATAAGTTAATTTAAAAAAATTATATAAATATTTGCATCGACTTCAAAATACAGATTTTCTACGGATGCATTTCTATGCATTCATATGTCAGCACAAATTTGGAATAGGTCATGATTAGCGCTAGAAAACTAAGAAATGTATATTCTATGGGACAATAATATGTACTCCCGAAAATTTCATTAAGATCGGTTAAGAAACACAAAAGTTATATGTTTTAGTTGCGCACGTATCAGCGCAAGCAAGCGCAAATTCCAAGAATTTCGGTATACATGTACACACACACATTTATGCAGGTCTGCTTTGAATTCTGTGCTGCTATTTTAATTTGCTTTTTTTTCTGGTTGAGACTCAATTATAGGTGTGAATGGTCTGTCACGAGCTCGAGACCTATTGGGATCTATTTTTTTTATACCCTGAACCCATAAAAAATGGTTAAAAGCCAATACGTAGCTATAAATTAAATACATTTGAACTACCCACCAACGTAAAATACATTTTTAAATCAATTTTTTTTTAAGAATATATGAATATTATATTGCACAATAAGCTCAACTGAAAATTTCATCAAGCTCAGTTAAGAAACACAATGGAAACGTGTTTTGGATGGCTTCGTGCTAGGGAATATTCCAAGAATTTCTATATACATGTACACACACACAATCATACGCGGCTTTATTGAAATCTATCAACAGCATTGCAATTGCGGTTGAATTGTTTCCTATGCTGCTATTTTATCCCTTTTTCCATTGAGACTGAATTCTTGGATTGGGTGTTGAGTAGAGCGGCGGCAAGTAGTGTGGTCAGGGCCGTGTAAGCAATTATGTTTGTATGTGTGTGAATATACATACATATCAACATATTTGTGTGTTGTTATTCACTACTCTGGCTTTCGCTGGCAAAGAAATAAATTTTGTTAGTTTTCTAGCGCTGATCATGAGGTATCCCAAATTTGTATTCACATAAGAATGCATGTTGTGTATTGAGGAGGGCTCCGTAAGAAATCTGTAATTTTAGGTCGATGCAAATATTTTAATTATTTCTTGAAATAAATGATTAGTTGTTTTATTTTATTAAGAAATAAAAAAGTGCCAAAAATACAAATAGGGTAAATTAAATACATCGGTACAAAAAAAAATTGGTAAAATGTATCTTTAGTAAAAAAAAGTTTGCACTCCTATTTCATTTTTTTATTTTTGAAAAATAATAATAATTTAATTAATAAGTTAATTTAAAAAAATTATATAAATATTTGCATCGACTTCAAAATACAGATTTTCTACGGATGCATTTCTATGCATTCATATGTCAGCACAAATTTGGAATAGGTCATGATTAGCGCTAGAAAACTAAGAAATGTATTTCTTTACAACCAAAGTCAGAGCAATGAATAACAACACATACAAACATAGATGCTTGCACGCCATTGGCTGAGACAAGAACTTCTCTCGAGCATGCACTGTCCAAAAAACAAAACTGAAATCTATCTATTTCTGCTAATTTTCTAACATAGTTTTTGCACAATATACCGTAGTGTATTCGTATATATAATACAAAACTCAACTTGTAACCCTTTGTTGCAAGTATAAACAATTATAAAAGAACAGACTCAAGCGCATAGCATAAATATAATCGTATCTATGTATGCACATACACATGCGCATACATGATGTCACTTGAGCAGGCCAAGAGCGTGAGACGGTTGACCAACGGATAACCGCTTATCTTGCACTTTATCCGATCAGAGCGTAAGCGTCCATATGTATGAGTACACCCGCTCTCTCTCTCTCTTTGTAGCTGTGAACAAAACAGCATAAGTGTATTGCATTTTTTTGTGCTTTATTTAAAAAGCTTTAATTAGTTGTGTTTTGGTGCTCCCCTGTACATACACTTGTTTGTGCGTGTGTTCGCTGCTGCATATTACTGCCTGTGCGCGCTTTATCAAAACTTTTGCTGTTGCCTTTCGGTCCAATCAATTTTTTTGTGTACAAATATTTTTTTGAGCGTTTGCTTGGTCTATTTTTGTGCACTGTCTTTTGTTTTGCTCTATGCTCTCGCAACTTCTGCTTATCTTTTAACGCCGGTAGAAAATATGTCGTGCTGTAAGAAAACTTGCACGTTCAAGCAGGCTGATGATTCTGCACAGCCGCAATTTGTTAATTGCTGGCTATGTGAGAATATGATGCGTGCTAAATGTGCAGGTATCATTGGGCGTGATTGCGACAAGATCGCTGCAATTGCCAAGGTCGTGCCCGAATTGCATCGACAAACAAATTGATTTCTTCAGAATGTATTACTTTGTGAGAAATCAATTCTTAAAACTTAATAATGTGGCTAAGCAGCTCTCGAGTAGCTTTGACTCGAGTTTTGAGTTGCTTAGCAATTTCAAATTCGAGTCTCCACCCAATCGCCGGTAAGAGTATCAATTTTTGCAGTTGACGTCTCCGTCTGTCCAAACACCTACGCCCCTTTTGTCCCTGTCTAGTAACTTGGATCTATCTCCAATGTTTTCATTAGTTGCAGTTGAACCTGCCCTAATCAGCGAAACTGCTTCAGCCCCGTCAACTTCTGACCGCAACCCAGATTGTTAAAAGCAATCATGGTGCCTCTTTGGCCCCACCAACTGTAATAGTACCTTCAGCCCCATCAGCTCCAACTCTGACTGTTGTTGCCCCTCGTAGGCAAGTTTTTGTGTCTCGAGCTTCGTCTGACACCACTTGTGAGTCACTGGCAGCCTATATTGCTAGCAAATCTTCTGCTAGCGTGTCAATAACTAAATTTAATTTCTCCACCCCTCGTGATATAGCATCATTTAAAATTAATGTTTCACATAATTTATTCCCAATCATTTGTGATCCTAAGTGTTGGCCTCCTCAGATGATTGTTCACGAGTGTAAGCAAAACAATTAAGAGTGCTCTAGTCGGAGGTGCCCGACTAGAAAATATCCTGAACCCAAGTAAAAGATCAGAAAACAATTTTTAAAATAATTCTTAAGTTTATATTAAACATATTTTAAATAGGCCTATATATAGAAACTTAATTTATCCTATCCTGAACGCTTAGAGAGGTACCACTGTGGTAACTGTACACTGTGTCGAATGTCCTAGCGCTAATTTCCTCACTGGACAGTTGAAAAAGCCCAATCAATGTGAGAGTCACAATTGGTAGTGGGCGTTTTTAAATCTAAGAGACACCTAAATCCCTTCCTGAGCAATTCATAGTATATATTTGGCAGTGGTTTTTAGGAGAAGAGACATGCACAATCCCTGTGTTTCGGAAGACCTAAAGCTACTAACGGCTTGTAAAATTCTCTGTCGCAGTTAAATGTGTTGCTTTAATAAAATCATCGGCGGTAGAAATAAATTGATCGGTCGGAATTGATTTTAGCTTTATCACATCCGATTGCTGACAATGCGGGATCGGATAAGACTAATATCATCGGCTGTCATGTTTTCCGATGCCATATTATTTAAAGCAGAATCAAACGATTGGTCGCCCCGTTGTCGCATGATTTCCATGAGCTCAAAATACTTGAAAAGGTCCCACAGCAATGAAGCATAAATTGCACTGTAGGAATCATTAAAGTTGGATTCGAAAATCCAACGGTCACTTACTGGTGATAACTGTAGATCCCCGAAAACTATGACAGAAATAGAGTATATTACCCTCGAATGCAAAGTATTTACTAAATCATTACTTAAAGCCCTCAAATCGGAACCAGATTCATTAAATGGTAAGGAAAAAATGGAATTCAGTGTTGAGCCACTGATTCCGAAAGCAGCTTTACCTGTTGGAGCACACAAAAGTATTTTAGAAGAAGTTGGATCACTTCCTGGCCTACATTACGGGCAATAATACGCGAAATCTATCATCTACTACTTCTTGATTTTCAACATTTTCTTCATTTTCTGCCTGCACTGCATTTTCAAGAGCATGCTGAAGCTCACTGTCATCTAAGCTATTATATTTTCTGCGATTGCTCTCGATTAACTCCTGATTCTGACTGCAAAACGATTCGCAGTCTCTTGCTACTAGTTCTACATTTTCATCCCTCCATGGGACATACAACATAACTAATTCTCGAAAATAATTGCTCCTATCAGTATTAACATTGAATTTTCTATACCTAATTATAATAGGTGTGTTTCTCTTCTTTACGAAGCCACTACCATCGCGAAGTGCGTAAACTAATTGCTGGGAAACCCTGGGTGTTTCGATGTCATCAGCATCATCTATATTTTGGCGAGTACCACTATGCCGTTTGCTAAAACTGTAAAATGTAGCAAAATCAGCTAGGCATAAACTATCTTAAGCATCGGGGCGCTGAACATAATGGTTTAGAAGACCCATTTCCAATATTGCTACTGAGTCATCGGGTAAGTTTTGCAACTGTTGCCTAGACTTCCTTAACCCAACCCGATGCTCTGGTAATGAGGTATTGATATAAACCACTGCGTTACTGTTTTCGGACAAAGACATACCTAAACAGCAGTAAACGGCTTCCTGAGTGGATATTTCCGTACCCGAAATAAACCCTATATGCTGTAACCTTTGCTTTATAGTTACATTGCCCCTGCTAATCTCACTGAAGCTGTATCACGCATTAGCTTTGAAATTCCTCTCTGGGACTTGTTGATATAATTATCGACGTAATTGCAGCAAACATAGGGATCTAATATAAACTGGATGTTTATACTGGCTCGCTGCAGTAGGAGAAGGTGAGTATTATAAGCGTTAAGCTTAATTGCTTCGAATGATCGCTTTAAATATATTTTGGGCTTCTTAATAATCGACCTGAGTGCATTTATAACTTAAGTTAAGTTAATCGTGGAACAAAAAGTTATTGAAATCGTTAAGGTAATCTATGGTTTCACGATCAAACGGATATTCTAAAACGCCCTGAATCTTTTCGAAATTTCTGCGATGCACTTCCTTATGTTCAACATCGTCTTCTAATGGGAATAGAATTTCTGTTTGGGGCATGGGAGGGTATGGAATACCAAATCTACATATTTTTTGTGCCCTAACTTCTCGCCTACATGAGTGCCCGTGATTGTAAGTTTGATACTCCAAAAATAGAACCACATCAGGGTTATTTGTTTCAGTTGTGATCAACTGATCAATAAAGGACTTTACCGACGAATTGCTTGACTCATCAGCCAAGTCAACCTTCGGGGCATCTTTCAGCTAAAACATGCAAATAATACTTAATAGCTCTGTGACTTCCAAAAACACCGCCTTCCCTTTTCATTAGTATTAAAACCTATAAGGGAATTCAAAATACCTAGCGCAAGTAAAAGGGTCGGCTCTAATTAGACGGGCTTTATTGCCAAAAGTTAAATTAGCTGCCGATTCTTCTGAAATTTCTAACTTATCGACATTCTTAGAAAGTAAAACTAACAGTTCTGCCCATCTAGTCTCTGCTTCCGAAAAGGTTATAAAAAAGGTCGGAAGACCAATCTGCCTAATTATCGCCATGACCTTCTTCTTTTCAGCTTCCCAATGAGGAGGTGAAGTGCGAATATTTTTCAAAACCCTATAGCAATCATCGTGACGTATTAAATGTTCTAAATACTCCTCATTAGGTACTTGTGCTGCCGTAATGCCTCGTGTGGCGCTGTGCTTACGTAAGCAAATGGAAGTACTGTTCCTTATATCAATCAATTCTAATTTTTTATAATTGAGAAATAATTGATCTGTTCTCCAATCTCTCCTATCAAAGTTTCTAAGTTCTGACTAAACTATAGTTGTAAAACTTTCTGGACACTTTCTCTTAATGCCAGCAAAAAATATTTGGGAAGGCCAGCTCCTCTGAATCACAATCATCGCTCATGTCCAAAAGACGCTGACCGTCTCCTCTTATAACTATTCTTTGCATGGCAATATTTTCGACAGGGACGTCTTCTAACAATATTCCTGGCCTCCTGGATTAATTTCTTCTTCTATATTATTTTGCCCATCCGTGGAGGCTTGAGCAGATCTTGTCACTAACTCCGATACTAAGTCCCTATCGTCAGCAGATGCAACAAACGGAACTTCGTCAGACAATTGACTAAAAATTTTATTGCATCAGCAACTTTAGAAGGCCTAATGGTTTCGGCCATGAAATCATGGCTATATTCCATCCTACGTTTGAGATGAATTTGAATCACCTCGCTCTCACATACCACAGGAATTGGTACATTGACCACAGCTCCTTTAATTGCATTTTGTCGACCATATCCTAAGGACTTAATAATCATGAATGGAAGGCGAGGGGAAATCAGCCTTTTCTCTAAGCCTTTAAGCCGTTAAGCCTTTCAAACAATCTGGCAAATCGGTAATGTCAAGGCCATTTGCAATAGAATTTTTTGTTTTTTTGCCTAATTTAATGCTATGACTGCACGTTTTGCAAAAACTATATTTATTATTATTGGAGGGATATTTAGAGGATAGATATAAAATATCGTAGCTTACTTCTGCACTACACTTGCTTTCAATAACCTCACGAGAAATTGTATCCATTTGATGTGGAAAGCATAAGCCTTTCCAACAAAGGCAAACCTGATCGGGGCCCTGCTTAACTGTTCTATTAAATTCAGCTATCAGTCCATATAAGTTATGTCTAATAGCTGGAGAAATTCTATCCTCTGGAATTTTATTCGCACGTTCTTCCCTGTTCCTGGTAGCATCGCGCCTATTCTCTGCTATCCTATTACCTGTACTACTCCTATACTGGCTAATTCGCTGCGACAATCTTCTATTCGCGTCAAAAGCGTCCTGTCGTGCTTGAATTCGAGCACTTCGCCTTGTACTTGTATTACGTGCTTGCTAAATTATCGTACGAATCGGATTCTCTCTAACCTGAGGCATTTGATTTCTATCCCTAGCTCTTCGTCGAATATTGTCTTGTACTTTGCTCGTTTGCCCTATAAACTGGGTCTTGTCTGCGTCTCGATCGACGCGAAGTATCAGCCACTTGCTCCTGTTGCCTAACTGGAGAATTAGCTCGTCGAGACGAGTGATCTACAGTATTGTGTCTTTGTTCGTTGGCCCGGTAGACTGGATCTTGTCTGCGTCTCGATCGACGCGAAGTATCAGCCAATTGCTCCTGTTGCCTAACTGGAGAATTAGCTCGTCGAGTCGAGTGGTTTACAGTATTTTGTCTTTGTTCGTTTGCCCGGTAGACTGGGTCTTGTCTGCGTCTCGATCGACGCGAAGTATCCGCCAATTGCTCCGCCAATTGCTCCTGTTGCCTAACTGGAGAATTAGCTCGTCGAGTCGAGTGTTCTACAGTATTTTGTCTTTGTTCGTTTGCCCTGTAAACTATGTCTTGTCTGCGAACTTGGTTTCGTTGCCTATTCCTATTTCTCTGAGTTTGGCTAAAACCTTAATTTTCCCTACGCTCTCGTTGGGACTCTATATTGTTGATCCTCTCCTGCTCAGCATATTCAGAATTAGACCTATTTAACGCATTTCTAGCTCGTTGTCTCTGAGACCTATTCAAAACTGACAACTTTTATGTCCTAGGCATTTTACATAAATTTAAAACTTTAATAAAAAAAAAAATGTAATATAGTAAAATTTGTAATTTAAATTAATTAATTCCAATAAATTATTTGCAATATAATTTTATAGAATTGTATTAATATTAATATATATATATGTACTTATATATTTATTATATTGTTATATATCTGAAATAAATAAAAAGGAGGTAATATTTGTATGGTCTTTAAAAATACTTTAAAAATATAATTATAATATATTTAAATAAAAACTTGCGATTTTAGCTAAATTGTTCTCCAAAACAACACTAAACACAAGGCTGTCACAAGCCGCTCACAAGTGTCTAATAAGTGTCTATCACACACTTGCACATACACGCCAAATAATAACGGCCGAACTATTTTTATCGATAATGCACTGTTTTTTATTAAAATGGTCACAATACACTGATATTTATTTATTTTCAACCGCTCGGAACCGACCAAAAAGTTTATTTGCTTGAAAATCGTCATTAAATCAGTAAAAAACGCCTAAATTGCAAATCGACAATCGAAACTCGGAAACACGCAAAAGTCTGTAGTGTCACTAACCAAGCAGAGTATATAACAGATAACACCGCTCGATTCCGAGGCTTACTATCAATTAAACCAGTCCCTGAAACTGCGAGGAAGTCTAATTTTTAGTAGTTTTTTCAAACAGTTTTTTGGATTTCCTAGATTTTATGGCATTTAACGAGCGAAATTTCCAAACAAATTTATGAAGGTGCAGCAGGTAAGAAAATAAGTTAAGTGGTCAGTCACTTGACCTGCATATGCAGGTGCTGGTGCTTTCCAAAAGTTCATCCTTCTGGCCCAACGGGCTGCTGCAGGTAATAAGGGGTCAACAAAAATTCATAAATATCGTCAAATTTGAATCGGACAGCCAGGCAGGCACCACAGGCACACAAGCGCATAAATGGTTCTGTTCATGTACAAAATATGCACGTATGCGTGAATAGCAAGTCCAAAAACTTTTAAATGCACACATGCCACCGCTTAGGCACCCTTTCCAACAATAACGAGCTAAAATGCAAGAATTTTGCATTGACGTGGCAAACTATTTCATTATTTTATATGACTCATCCCTTCAAAAGGGAAGATATTTAATATAAATTGAATTTGTTTTTTGCTTGTGCTGACACATACACACACAAACATTTAAACGGTACCTAGACATAGAGAGAGCATTGAGAGCATTGAGAGTAAGTGCGAGCGAGATAAAAATAAACAGCGATGCCGTTCTATCGCACAAATTCTACGGCATGTTCCATCTAAATGCTCTTTGGTTAGTGATACGATGCAATCGCAATTGTAATTCTTTTTGTGTGTATTTGTGCACATGTATACAGAAATTCTAGCGCTTTGCGCGAGGTGCCGCTGACTTATGGCCTGTCAATATATATCTATATAACCACATGGTTTCTTTAACAACTTCTATGTATCTAAACCGATCTTGACAAAATTCAGCAGTAGATATTATTGTGCAATATTCGTGTATTCTTAAAAAGACAATTGTGGCATTAATTAGTGGGTAGTTTACTCAAAAACAGGATTTCGATATAAAAAAAAAAACAGTTCCGCCAATAGGACTCGATCCCGGAGCTCAACCTACTTTTTGCCACAGCCTCTGCTCAACAGCCACACCAATAATTGAGTGTTGACGAAAAAATAAACGAATTAAAATATTAAATTCGCAAAGAAAACAATACAAACGCAATTGCAATGCTGTGGATAGAATTTAAAGAAGTCGCGCATGAATGTGTGTGTGTACATGTATACAGAAATTCTTCATGTTTGTAGAGGTCGAAAATCAGAAATCCCAAAATATCGTCAAATTTGAATCGGACAGGCAGGCAGGCACAAGGTTATAAAAAAGGTCGGAAGACCAATCTGCCTAATTATCGCCATGACCTTCTTCTTTTCAGCTTCCCAATGAGGAGGTGAAGTGCGAATATTTTTCAAAACCCTATAGCAATCCTCGTGACGTATTAAATGTTCTAAATACTCCCTATTAAGGGCTTGTGCTGCCGTAATGACTCGTGTGGCGCTGTGCTTACGTAAGCAAATGAAAGTACTGTGCCTTATATTAATCAATTTTAATTTTGTATAATTGAGAAATAAATTATCTGTTCTCCAACCTCTCCTATCAAAGTTTCTAAGTTCTGACTTAATTATAGTTGTAAAACTTTCAGGACACTTTATCTTAATGCCAGCAAAAATAGTTGGAAAGGCCAGCTCCTCTGAATCACAATCTTCGATCATGTCCAAAGGACGCTGACCGTTTCCAGGAGCTATAACTATTCCTTGCATGTCAATATTTTCGACAGGGACGTCTTCTAACAATGTTCCTGGCCTCCTGGATTAATTTCTTCTTCTATATTATTTTGCCCATCCGTGGAGGCTTGAGCAGATCTTGTCACTAACTCCGATACTAAGTCCCTATCGTCAGCAGATGCAACAAACGGAACTTCGTCAGACGAAAAGGACGACAACCACTGTTCGTTAACAGTAATTTGATGCTTTCTGTAAAGATCGGTGTTGACTAAAAATTGTATTGCATCAGCAACTTTAGAAGGCCTAATGGTTTCGGCCATGAAATCATGGCTATATTCCATCCTACGTTTGAGATGAATTTGAATCACCTCGCTCTCATTAAACGCTCTCTGGAGGGACTTCACAACCTTTGCCTCAGGAATTGGTACATTGACCACAGCTCCTTTAATTGCATTTTGTCAATATATCCTAAGGACTTAATAATCATGAAAGGAAGGCGAGGGGAAATCAGCCTTTCCTCTAAAGGCGTTAAGCCTTTCAAACAATCTGGCAGATCGGGAATGTCAAGGCCATTTGCAATAGAATTTTTTGGTTTTTTGTCTTGTACTTGCTCGTTTGCCCTATAAACTGGGTCTTGTTTGCGTCTCGATCGACGCGAAGTATCAACCAATTGCTCCTGTTGCCTAACTGGAGAATTAGCTCGCCGAGTCGAGTGTTCTACAGTATTTTGTGTTTGTTCGTTGGCCCGGAAGACTGGGTCTTGTCTGAGTCTCGATCGACGCGAAGTATCAGCCGATTGCGCCTGGTGCCTAACTGGAGAATTAGCTCGTCGAGTCGAGTGGTCGACAGTATTTTGTCTTTGTTCGTTTGCCCGATAGGCTGGGTCTTGTCTGCGTCTCGATCGACGCGAAGTATCAGCCAATTGCTCCTGTTGCCTAACTGGAGAATTAGCTCGTCGAGTCGAGTGGTCTACAGTATTTTGTGTTTGTTCGTTTGCCCGGTAGATTGGGTCTTGTCTGCGTCTCGATCGACGCAAAGTTGTAGGGACCAGCTGGCACAATATTCATTAACTCGTCCCATTGTACCAGCACCCGTTAAGAGTCAGAAAAGTTACCAGAAATGTATGCATTCATCCCATGGTAATCGCATTTTGCTTTTATATGATGCTGCAAAATGCGCTATCTCAGCGATGGTGCGGTGCCTCGCTCGCACTCACGCTAGAATGAAGGAATGCTCGATAGATCAGGCCATATCAGCGTTATAATTTAGATGTGGTGAAATACAATTGTATTGGTAGGTGTGTTCTTGCTGAAATTGAAGTTAGACAGAAGGTCCGATTGCCACGCTGCATTCTTTTCAATTTGACAGCAGAACAAGCAAGACGCATATTTTGAGTGTGCATAAGTTTTACTAAATAAAAATGTAGAGGCTGTACACAGCTTCGGCTTGTTCAGGGCATATTGAGCCCAACGAATTTCAAGTCTGCAGTGTTCATAATTCCACGCTCAGAAGTTTTCCGCCATCAGGTGATATTCGTTATAAATTAATTGAGTGCGTTATTCTTAATAAACCCCTATTCAGTGGGTACAATCTTATTTAGCTACCGGCCAGCCATTGCGCAACCACGCCTTCATGTATTCTTATATATATATATATACACATCCAAATTCAGCGCGGCTGGTCGGTCATAGCCAACTTGGAAATTTTGAAAGCATACGTCCGCTCAAGGGAGCGACAGCCCTACGGGAGTGGAAAAGGTCAAGAGGACTTAAGATTTCTGTGGGATCGCTACAAACAAAGACTGCGGCAACACCAGTACATTGCGGCTGAGCCTGCACCCCGCACTTATCCATTTGAGACTAAGCTACCTCCTGGTCGAAATTACCGTTCCAGCCCGATGAACGGAGTGTCGCTGGCAAGGAATTGAACCGATTAGGTGTCCGCATACCAAGATCAAATACAAATTGCCAAGGAAATAGCCTGTAGTGCGTATATGCCCGTACAGAATACCCTGTATTCAAATATAAAGTTTTTTTTTTTTTGTTTGTTTATTGTATTGAATCAAAAATAGCATACATTTTTATTACAACACAGTTGGCTTAGGTGATATTACGCCAACCTGGTTGGGTCCTCAGGCTAAATATAAAGTATGCAGCACTTTGTTGCATACAATAACAATAATAACGTAAACAAGCCCAGAGCCACTTTATGTATTGGCTCGGTCTCATATTACGCAGCGCGGTTCACTAGCCTCACTAGCTGACCGTTTATGCTTACGCTGCAGATCCCACGCTCCGTCTGAGCGCATTCCGTGAGCAATATATATGCTCACTAATACAGGCATATGCGAGCTACTCACTCTCCCTCTCTTTGTAGCTGTTAACGAATAACAGCATAAGTATATATGTATATCCATAGGCTAGGCACACATCAAAATTGAATAAAATCATTATTAATATCTAAGCCAACCAGCACTGACGTGCTACTGCAATGAGTTCAAATCTGTTAATACAATGTGTGTTATTACATGGCGACCGTGACAGTGGTTTGCCGTTTGTGTAAAAAAAAAAAAATAATAATAATAATAAAGCTAGGCACAACTATACAATTAAATATAACAATTACTGTGCTTATGTTGAAAACAGCAACAAAATATAGAAGAAGCAAGCCCCAAGCGCCACAAGCAACAACAGCAGCAGCAGCCACCACCACAGGTGCCAATTGCATTGATAAGTGATCCAAGCGCCCTGGCGCGTGCCGCGATGCAACTGCAGCATCTGCCCACAAATGTGGAGCAACATCCGGTAGTTTACTAACAGTAGCCTCTGCTGCCTGGCTACCCGACTACGGCGGGTGGTAAAGCACACAAAATCCGGCGGCCAATCGAAGCAACTTAACAGATGACACGAACGAGTAAACCAAAGACAGCCTGTGCGATGACCAGCACCGGCACCGCCTGAGCCCTTAGGCCACGGACAGCAGCAGCAGATACCAAAAGTGTGGGAGGCAGTCCGCCCTTTGCACCAACGCGGGAAGTAAATGAGCAACGTTGGACTGGAAGAGGCTGCTCCTGTTGAGCAAAGGGATGCACCCAGCCTGCAAGAGGCTTTAGAGGTGTACCCCAACGATGGACCACGCCCACTCACAATAGCTGAGTACCGGGCACGACAACAGAAGAAGGAAAAGAAGAAAACCAAAAGAAGCGGAAGAAGGATTAAACTGCTTCAACAAAGAAGACTCCTACAGGATCTTATCAAGACAGCGACAACGCCCCAGGAGAGAAATGAACAAATAAAGAATCTCGAAATCATCGAGAAACAACTTCGTACTGGTGCGAAGCAACGCAATAAGGGCTGCAAACCTGCCAATGCCTAAATTGCCCTTAAATATAAACTCTAATTCAAGCCGATGCGCGAAAGCGCTTCTTGAAAAATACTAAAATCTGTTAGGCTTTTTACTAACACATACGGTTGGACTATTAATTGAATAAATAAAAATTGTCAGCCAACCGTATGCCCTAATTAACTCAAATTTTTCCTTTTCCTTAATCAGTTTATAATGAATTTTACAATTATTGAACAGTTTTTAAAGAAAAATTATTAAAAATGACAGAAACTAAAAAACTAAAATAGATTAAAAAAAAAATTTTAATACATATATTTGGTATTGTATGGCCACTCCAAGAATTGAGAAGGAAAATTTTTTAAGAAATCCAAGAATTAGTCATGATTGAGGACAAGATTAGCCAGGTATATAACGACTATACAGACTTTCGTATGCGAGCCATACAAATTTTGCAAAGGCATAGAGAATTCATATCAGTATATGAGTTCGAATCCGAATATACAGAAGAATTCGGCACAGTGACAAGTCCACTCTATTCATGTTCTAAAATAGAGTGTGGAATAATCTTGTCTACACTACCCTACGTCAAAATAAAAACAATTATTGACGAGCATCCGATTCTTGGGCAGACAACAATTGTCTTAGTTCGTCTGCATAGGTAGTATTCAAAACAAAAAGCAAGAGTATTTATATAGGAATATGGGGGGAAAACAATCAAAGGCAGATGATAACACTGCCAATGTAGTTAACGTAGTAGAAGTTGTAGACACCACTCCCCATGTGCAGTTAACAAACATACTGCTAATAATACTCATTGTAATAGCCTCAGTAAACATCCTTCTGAAGATTTATCTTCTTCATAAAAAATCACTGAGGAAGCGTTACATAAGTCGAGCCAACGACTTAGACAAGGTCTAAGCCACTGCTTAAATAAAATATTTAAGTAGCGGAAGTTTACATGGACTGGTCACAAATAGTAGAAAAAATAAAGCGGCATAGGGAAAATTTCGATAAATCATACAAGTGCCTTAATAAAAGCGCACCAGTTTTAAGACCCACCATAATTAAACATACTGATATCCTTGTATATGAGTACAATGAAATCAGGAGTCTATTTACCGAGTGTCAAAATAAACTGACAAGTTTACACAGAGTCCAAACTTCAGACGTTTTACAGCGTCTAAGGGATAATCTGGTAAACTTAAATAAAAAGTATGATCTCCAGCTTTATCTACCATCAGTGTTAAGTACACCGGTAACATTTGATAAGTCACTCCTGACAAACGACCAAATAGAAGACACAAAATTAGTAAACATGGCACAAACAGTTGCAGAGTTTGACGGTAAGCCAGAAAATCTACAAAGTTTTCTAGATTCTTTGAATCTATTAGAAATCTTAAAAGGCACACATGAGCTAACAGCCATAAGCCTTATAAAATCAAAGCTAAAAGGCCATGCGAGAAATTTAATAAGTAATGAGCAGACAATTGCTGCAATCATTACGCAACTAACAAATGCAGTAAAAGAAGAATCGGTAGAAGTTGTATCTGCTAAGCTTCTTAATTTGCAACAGAAAAATAAAACGGCTAACCAATACACCCAAGAGGTGGAAAAGCTGGCAAAGGCCCTTGAAGGCGCCTATATCAGTGAAGGTCTAAGCCAATCACTAGCAAACAAATACAGCACTACAACAGCTGTAAAAGCTATGACCCAAAATTGTTCAATTGATAAGGTAAAACTTATCATGCAGGCAGGCACATTCAGTAACATGAATGATGCTATCTCAAAATTTGTAAATAGTTGCACAGAAGCAACTGGGCAGCCTAACAGTATCTTATTCTGCCAGAATTACTCTCAGCGCGGCGGAAACCGCGGTCGAATTAACTACAGAGGAAGAGCAACCGGCTCATATGGTTACAACTCATACGGCCGTGGCTACTACCGCGGTGGTAATAACAACCGCGGTGGTAATAATAATAATAACAGAGGCCGTGGAGGCTCTAGAGGTTATAATCATAATAACAATAACAATAGAACAATGTTAGGGTAGCCCAAAATACTTCGGGAAACTCGCAGACACCTCCAGATACTCAGGGTTAAACAGTAAAATATATACTGTTAACTTAAGTCTCAACAATTTCGTATCATTCAAAAATGTTGTAACAAATAAAAATGTAACATTTTTGATTGATACAGGCACATATATTTTAATTGTAAAAGAAAATTCTGATGTCTTTCATGACATCCAAATCAATAGAATTATAGACATTAGAGGCATAGGAGAAGGAGTAATAAACTCCAAAGGACTGGTCTCAATCGAACTACAAACAAACAAATACATTATTCCATACAAATTTCATCTACTTCATACAGATTTCGCAATCCCTTGCGATGGAATAATAGGATTAGATTTCATAAAAACATTTAATTGCCAATTAGATTACAATAGTTCCACGGATTGGTTTATAATTAGACCGCAAAACCTAACGTATCCTATCTATGTTCCAATAACATTTAGTTCTGGTACTAATTCAACACTGCTACCAGCAAGATCCCAAGTGATACACAAAATAGAGTTGTTTTCAGCAGAAGAAAACATTTTAATTCCCAATCAGGAAATTATACCGGGTGTTTATGTTGCAAATACGATTGCTACAGCCCAAAATACTTTTGTCCGATTTTTAAATACCACAGATAAATGCCAAATAGTAGGCATTAATAACATAAAATTTGAATCACTTTCGAACTACGATGTAGTTCAAAATCTAAAAGACAATAGAACAGAGTCTGTAATTAATAAATTAAAGAAAACCATTGTTTAAGAAACAACTTGAAGAAATATGCACCCAGTATAGTGATGTGTTCGGACTTGAATCCGAACCAATTACAACAAACAATTTCTATAAGCAAAAATTGAGACTTAAGGATGATAAACCAGTATACGTAAAAAATTATCGATGTCCGCATAGCCAAATAGAAGAAATCCAGCATCAAGTTGGAAAGTTAATTAAACAAAATATTGTTGAACCGTCTGTTTCACCTTATAATAGCCCATTCTTATTAGTCCCAAAGAAATCTCTTCCGTGCTCTAAAGAGAAAAAATGGCGATTAGTAATTGACTATCGCCAAATAAATAAAAAATTGCTGTCAGATAAATTTCCACTCCCCAGAATTGACGATATTCTTGATCAATTGGGTAGAGCTAAATATTTTTCATGTCTTTACTTAATGTCAGCTTTCCATCAAATTGAGCTTGAGGAAAGTTCAAGAAATATAACGCCTTTTTCAACAAGCAATGGTCCATATCGCTTCACGCGATTACCATTTGGTTTAAAAATAGCGCCTAATTCATTTCAGAGAATGATGACAATAGCATTCTCAGGCCTAGAGCCTTCACAAGCTTTCCTTTACATGGATGATTTAATCGTTATTGGTTGTTCTGAACGACATATGATTAAAAACTTAACAGATGTTTTCAAACTTTGTAGAAAACACAATCTGAAATTACATCCAGAAATATGTTCATTTTTCATGCACGAGGTGACGTTTTTAGATCACAGATGCACAGATAAAGGAATCTTACCAGACGATAAAAAATTTGATGTTATCAATAACTATCCAGTCCCTACGGACGCAGACAGCGCTAGAAGATTCGTTGCATTTTGCAATTATTATAGACGATTTATAAAAAACTTTGCCGAATATTCACGGCACATAACAAGATTATGTAAAAAGAATGTCCCATTTGAATGGACAACAGAATGTGAAAAGGCATTCCAGTACCTAAAAAATCAACTTGTTCAAGCAAATTTATTACAGTACCCAGATTTTAGCAAAGAATTTTGCATAATCACGGATGCAAGCAAGCAAGCATGTGGAGCAGTTTTAACTCCAAACTATAATGGACTCCAACTCCCAGTTGCATATGCATCCAGAGCATTCACTAAAGGTGAAAGCAATAAAAGTACTACAGAACAAGAACTAGCAGCAATACATTGGGCAATAACACATTTTCGACCATATATATATGACAAACATTTTACAGTAAGAACAGACCTTTAACATATTTATTTTCTATGATAAACCCAAGTTCAAAATTAACACGCATGCGACTCGAATTAGAAGAATATGATTTTACGGTAGAGTATCTGAGAGGGAAATATAATTTCCTGGCAGACGCCCTGTCAAGGATAACAATATCCGACTTAATTGACATAAATAGAAAAGTCCTGAAAGTTACTACCAGGCACCAAAGTAAACAGAAAAAATCCTGCGCAGGAAAAGATCAAGTAGATTTGCCTATGCAAACTCTTGACAACGCTTCTAAGCCCAACGTATATGAAGTCATTTGTAATGACGAAGTACGAAAAGTAGTGGCCTTGCTTATATTAAATAATATATGTTTCTTCAAACATGGAAGAAAAATTATAGCAAGAATTGATGTTAGCGATCTGTACACCAATGGAACATTTGACTTAGGTCAGTTTTTCCAAAGGCTTGAAAAAGAAGCCGGTATACATGAAATCAGCCAACTCAAACTGGCACCGAGCGAAAAGATATTTGAATTAATTTCAATTGAATCTTTTAAAAAATATGGGCAACTAAACATTAAAATCACTACAAGTAGCGCTACTCAAGCCGGTGACCAGAATAAAAAATGAAAAAGATCAAGAAGCGATATTGTTTACAAATCATGACGATCCAATACAAGGAGGTCATACTGGCATTTCAAAAACGCTAGCTAAAATAAAAAGACACTACTACTGGAAAAATATGACACGTCATATAACCAAGTACATACGTAGATGTCCTAAATGCCAAAAGTCGAAAACAACGACACACACAAAAACACCCCTGACCATTACAGAAACGCCGATAAATGCGTTCGACAGAGTGATAGTGGACACTATAGGTCCACTACCAAAATCCGAAAATGGAAACGAATATGCAATTACAATGATATGCGATTTAACAAAATATCTTGGAGCTATTCCAGTACCAAACAAATCCGCTAATACAGTTGCAAAAGCAATATTTGAATCTTTTATTTCATTTCGGACATGGGAACTGAATATAAAAATTCTATTATGAATGACCTGTGCAAATACCTAAAGATAGACAATTTAACGTCTACAGCACACCACCACCAGACAGTTGGAACAATAGAAAGAAGTCATAGAACTTTCAACGAGTACATACGTTCTTATATATCAGTTGATAAGACTGATTGGGATGTATGGCTCCAATGCTTTGTTTACTGTTTCAACACGACCCCATCTATGGCACTTAACTACTGTCCATATGAGTTAGTTTTCAGCAAACAAAGTAATTTGCCATCTTATTTTAATTCAGTGAGTAATATAAGTCCATTATACAATATAGAAGACTATGCTAAAGAAAGTAAATATAGATAAGAAGTAGCATATAAAAGAGCAAGAGTAATGATCGAAGAAAATAAAAGAAAGAATAAACATTTATACGATTCAAAACTAAATGACATAGGAATATCAATAGGAGATAAGGTCTTACTAAGAAACGAAACAGGCCATAAGCTAGATTTTAATTATATTGGACCATATAAGGTCAGTGGTATAGAGGATAGAGATAATATAGAAATATCAGATACTAAAAATAAAAAACAAAAAGTACATAAGGATAGGTTAAAAATTTTTAATACATAATCATTTTTGTAGTATGGCCATACATCTTGTAATATCCAAAAATTTCAATTTTTATTATAAACAACAAAAAAATAAAGAAAACCTCAATAATTAAGTTCATTTAATAACTACACATTCATAATGTTAAGTTATTTCTCTAAAAGGGGAGGTGTAGTGCGTATATGCCCGTACAGAATACCCTGTATTCAAATATAAAGTATGCAGCACTTTGTTGCATACAATAACAATAATAACGTAAACAAGCCCAGAGCCACTTTATGTATTGGCTCGGTCTCATATTACGCAGCGCGGTTCACTAGCCTCACTAGCTGACCGTTTATGCTTACGCTGCAGATCCCACGCTCCGTCTGAGCGCATTCCGTGAGCAATATATATGCTCACTAATACAGGCATATGCGAGCTACTCACTCTCCCTCTCTTTGTAGCTGTTAATGAATAACAGCATAAGTATATATGTATATCCATAGGCTAAGCACACATTATCAAAATTGAATATAATCATTATTAATATCCAAGCCAACCAGCACTGACGTGCTACTGCAATGAGTTCAAATCTGTTATTACAATGTGTGTTATTACAAGCCTCAAGGAGTTCGCACTTTGTGTGAGCGTAAACGTGTTCGGTTGGATTTCTTTTGTGTACACGCTTCGATCTAAATGCTCATGAATTAGTATTTTAAAACCATTTTCGCTTTGCTTAAATGAGATTATAATAGTATAAAAGCGACTGTCTTAGAAACTTCCTTTCTTTGGCAAGACAATAGAGCCAAGCTACTTTGTAATTTTGAAATATAACCTTTAAAAATATGTTGCTAACGTAAGAATGTAAAACTTAGAGTAAACTGAAATCTATGTGCCATGAGAATTAGGCGACGAGTGTACGGTATATCGCAAATTATTTGTAAATAGATTAACTAATATAAATTGCTCCGCAGATATTACCACAATGCTAACGATGGGCCTAACGTACGCATCGATGGATTTATTTGTTTCAATTTGTGTGTATGCAATGGCCACTTAAGCCAGCAGAAGAGTTTGAAGTATAACATGATAATTGTATATCGACGAGCCTTCAGCACTACCCGATATAGGAATCTCATGTAATTTGAATGTACCGTCTCCAAAGCCCATTATCAGTTGCCAGGCAGTATGATTTCTGTTTTTAATTATCTCATAGAGTTATAATCAGTTATAAAGTTTATCTTGTAGCCATGATACATTTTTGTCTGATCGTTAGTGCTTTCCGCATAAAAATGTCCTATACGAAACAAATAGGCAATAAATAATATGGAAATCGAAATTGATATGTTTAACTAAAAACTTTCGTGGTTCGTCGCCAGAACCTTAAGAAATTAAAAATGTGCAAACCAGTAAATTAACGAACAAGAGGTCCGAACAGGGGGTGGCCGTGACATTCGCCATGCCACCAAGGTAGGGTGGGTACAGACCGTGGGGTAAATTAACATCCTTGTTACCCCACAACCAAATCAAACGTCTGAGCCGCCAACGACTGACATAATACCGGTTACCGTTCCCAATTTCGACATTTTTTGAACTTGTAGTTTTATCTTTGTGAAAGTGCACTTATCATTGTGCTAGTGTGTAGCATAGCAGGATGAAGAAAGAACCCATACCCCATCCGACGAGCTAAATCTAAAGGAGAAGGCTAGAAGTGCACGACTTCTGATTCCGCTATGCACAAGTAGGCGAGATAAAATCTATCTCCTCAGTACGCACACGCTACAAGGTATCAGCCAATTGCTCCTGATGCCTAACTGGAGAATTAGCTCGTCGAGTCGAGTGTTCTACAGTATTTTGTCTTTGTTCGTTTGCCCTGTAAACTATGTCTTGTCTGCGAACTTGGTTTCGTTGCCTACTATTTCTCTGAGTTTGGCTAAAACCTTCATTTTCCCTACGCTCTCGTTGGGACTCTATATTGTTGATCCTCTCCTGCTCAGCATATTCAGAATTAGACCTATTTAACGTATTTCTAGCTCGTTGTCTCTGAGACCTATTCAAAACTGACAACTTTTTTGTCCTAGGCATTTTACATAAATTTAAAAATTTAATTAAAATAAAAATGTTATATAGTAAAATTTGTAATTTAAATTAATTAATGCCAATAAATTATTAGCAATATAATTTATTAGAATTGTATTAATATTAATATATTAACTTATATATTTATTATATTGTTATATGTCTGAAATAAATAAAGAGTAGGTAATATTTAAAAAGACTTTAAAAATATAACTATAATATATTTAAATAAAAACTTGCGATTTTTAAGCTAAATTGTTCTCCAAAACAACACTAAACACAATGCTGTCACAAGCCGATCACAAGTGTCTAATAAGTGTCTATCACACACTTGCACATACACGCCAAATAATGACGGCCGACTATATTTATCGATAATTTATTTGATTAAAAATCGTTATTAAATCACTAACCAAACAGCATATAACAGATAACACCGCTCGATTCCGAAGCTAACTGTCAACTAAACCAGTCCCTGTCCTAGAAACTGCCAGGAAGTCTAATTTTTAGTAGTTTTTTCAAACCGTTTTTTGGATTTACTAGATTTTATGGCATTTAACGGGCGAAAACCAAACAAATTTATGAAGGTACAGCAGGTCATAAAATTAGTTAAGTGATCAGTCACTTGACCTGCATATGCAGGTGCTGGGGCTTTCCAAAAGTTCACCCTTTCAGCCCAACGGGCTGCTGCAGGTAATAAGGGGTCAACATTCATTCATCAATTCAAACCCAAAATCATACAAAAGAAGAGCGTGCGACAGACGCGTGCCAATAATGACATTTTATTTTGCGCCCATGATCTGCCCATTCATGTGTGTAGAGGTCGAAAATCAGAAATCACAAAATATCGTCAAATTTGAATCGGACAGGCAGGCAGGCACCAACAGGCACACAAGCGCATAAATGATTCTGTTCATATACGAAATATGCACGTATGCGTGAATAGCAAGTCCAAAAAACTTTTAAATGCACACATGCCACCGCTTAGGCACCCTTTCCAACAATAACGAGCTAAAATGCAAGAATTTTGCATTGACGTGGAAAACCATTTCATTATTCTATGACTCATCCCTTCAGAAGGGAAGATATTTGAGATAAATTAAATTTATTTTTTGCTTGTGCGGACACATACACACACAAACATTTAAACGGTACCTAGACATAGAGAAAGCATTGAGAGTAAGTGCGAGCGAGATAAAAATAAACAGCGATGCCGTTCTATCGCACAAATCATGTGGAAGAGAGTAAGACAAAGCAGTTTCCTGTAGTGTAAGTGAATAGGAGACATCATATGTATATCTTAATCTTTTTTTGGACCAGATTTCTTCTACGGCATGTTCCATCTAAATGCTCTTTGGTTAGTGATACGATGCAATCGCAATTGTAATTCTTTTTGTGTGTATTTGTGCACATGTATACAGAAATTCTAGCGCTTTGCGCGAGGTGCGGCTGACTTATGGCCTGTCAATATATATGTATATAACCACATGGTTTCTTTAAAAACTTCTATGTATCTTAACCGACCTTGATAAAATTCAGCAGTAGATATTATTGTGCAATATTCGTGTATTCTTAAAAAGACAATTGTGGCATTAATTAGTGGGTAGTTTACTCCAAAACAGGATTTCGATATAAAAAAAAAACAGTTCTGCCAATAGGACTCGAACCCGGAGCTCAACCTACTTTTTGACACAGCCTCTGCTCAACAGCCACACCAATAATTGAGTGTTGACGAAAAAATAAACGAATTAAAATATAAGCAAAGAAAACAATACAAACCCAATTGCAATGCTGTGGATAAAATTTAAAGAAGTCGCGCATGAATGTGTGTGTGTACATGTATACAGAAATTCTTCATGTTTGTACAGGTCGAAAATCAGAAATCCCAAAATATCGTCAAATTTGAATCGGACAGGAAGGCAGGCACCAACAGGCAAAAGGTTATAAAAAAGGTCGGAAGACCAATCTGCCTAATTATCGCCATGACCTTTTTCTTTTCAGCTTCCCAATGAGGAGGTGAAGTGCGAATATTTTTCAAAACCCTATAGCAATCCTCGTGACGTATTAAATGTTCTAAATACTCCCTATTAAGGGCTTGTGCTGCCGTAATGCCTCGTGTGGCGCTGTGCTTACGTAAGCAAATGGAAGTACTGTTCCTTATATCAATCAATTCTAATTTTTTATAATTGAGAAATAATTTATCTGTTCTCCAACCTCTCCTATCAACGTTTCTAAGTTCTGACTTAACTATAGTTGTAAAACTTTCAGGACACTTTATCTTAATGCCAGCAAAAATAGTTGGGAAGGCCAGCTCCTCTGAATATTTTCCTGGATTAATTTCTTCTTCTATATTATTTTGCCCATCCGTGGAGGCTGAGCAGATCTTGTCACTAACTCCGATACTAAGTCTCTATCGTCAGCAGATGCAACAAACGGAACTTCGTCAGACTAAAATTTTTATTGCATAAGCAACTTTAGAAGGCCTAATGGTTTCGGCCATGAAATCATGGCTATATTCCATCCTACGTTTGAGATGAATTTGAATCACCTCGCTCTCATGAAACGCCCTCGGGAGGGACTTCACAACATTGGCCACAGGAATTGGTACATTGACCACAGCTCCTTTAATTGCATTTTGTCTACCATATCCTAAGGACTTAATAATCATGAAAGGAAGGCGAGGGGAAATCAGCCTTTCCTCTAAAGGCGTTAAGCCTTTCAAACAATCTGGCAGATCGGGAATGTCAAGGCCATTTGCAATAGAATTTTTTGGTTTTTTGCCTAATTTAATGCTATGACTGCACGTTTTGCAAAAACTATATTTATTATTATTGGAGGGATATATAGAGGATAGATATAAAATATCGTAGCTTACTTCTGCACTACACTTGCTTTCAATAACCTCACGAAAAATGTTATCCATTTGATGTGGAAAGCATAAGCCTTTGCAACAAAGTCAAACCTGATCGGGGCCCTGCTTAACTGTTCTATTAAATTCAGCTATCAGTCCATATAAGTTTTGTCTAATAGCTGGAGAAATTCTATCATCTGGAATTTTATTCGCACGTTCTTCCCTGTTCCTGGTAGCATTGCGCCTATTCTCTGCTATCCTATTACCTGTATTACTTCGCCTTGTACTTGTATTACGTGCTTGCTCAATTATCCTACGAATCGGATTCCCTTTAACCTGAGACCTTTGATTTCTATCCCTAGCTCTTTCTAAAAGTCGGCGTCCTATGTTTTGTCGATCGCGTGCTCGTGGAATATTGTCTTGTACTTGCTCGTTTGCCCTATAAACTGGGTCTCGTCGAGTCGAGTGGTCTACAGTATTTTGTGTTTGTTCGTTGGCCCGGTAGACTGAGTCTTGTCTGCGCCTCGATTGACGCGAAGTATCAGCCGATTGCTCCTGTTGAATAACTGGAGAAAAAGCTCGTCGAGTCGAGTGTTCTACAGTATTTTGTGTTTGTTCGTTTGCCCGGTAGACTGAGTCTTGTCTGCGCCTCGATTGACGCGAAGTATCCGCCAATTACTCCTGTTGCCTAACTGGAGACTTGGTTTCGTTGCCTATTCCTATTTCTCTGAGTTTGGCTAAAACCTTCATTTTCCCTACGCTCTCGTTGGGACTCTATATTGTTGATCCTGTTCTGCTCAGCATATTCAGAATTATACCTATTTAACGCATTTCTAGCTCGTTGTCTCTGAGACCTATTCAAAACTGACAACTTTTTTGTCCTAGTCATTTTACATAAGTTTAAAACTTTAATAAAAATAAAAATGTAATATAGTAAAATTTGTAATTTAAATTAATTAATTCCAATAAATTATTTGCAATATAATTTATTAGAATTGTATTAATATTAATATATATATATGTACCTATATATTTATTATATTGTTATAAGTCTGAAATAAATAAAGAGTAGGTAATATTTGTATGGTCTTTAAAAAGATTATAACATTTAATTATTATTATTTAATTATAATATTTCTAAATAAAAACTTGCGATTTTTGCGATTTTAGCTAAATTGTTCTCCAAAACAACACCAAACACAATGCTGTCACAAGCCGCTCACAAGTGTCTAATAAGTGTCTATCACACACTTGCACATACACGCCAAATAATAACAGCCAAACTATTTTTATCGATAATGCACTGTTTTTTATTAAAATGGTCACAATACACTGATATTTATTTATTTTCAATCGTTATTAAATCAGTAAACAACACAAAAAATGCAAATCGGCAATCGAAACTCGGCAACACGCAAACGTCTGTAATGTTACTAACCAAACAGCACATAACAGATAACACCGCTCGATTCCGAAGCTAACTGTCAACTAAACCAGTCCCTGTCCTAGAAACTGCCAGGAAGTCTAATTTTTAGTATTTTTTCAAACAGTTTTTTGGATTTCCTAGATTTTATGGCCTTTTACGGGCGAAAACCAAACAAATTTATGAAGGTACAGCAGGTCATAAAATTAGTTAAGTGATCAGTCACTTGACCTGCATATGCAGGTGCTAGTGCTTTCCAAAAGTTCACCCTTTCGGCCCAACGGGCTGCTGCAGGTAATAAGGGGTCAACATTCATTCATCAATTCAAACCCAAAATCATACAAGAGAAGGGCGTGCGTCAGACGCGTGCCAATAATGATATTTTATTTTGCGCCCATGATCTGCCCATTCATGTGTGTAGAGGTCGAAAATCAGAAATCACAAAATATCGTCAAATTTGAATCGGACAGGCAGGCAGGCACCAACAGGCACACAAGCGCATAAACGATTCTGTTCATATACGAAATATGCACGTATGCGTGAATAGCAAGTCCAAAAACTTTTAAATGCACACATGCCACCGCTTAGGCACCCTTTCCAACAATAACGAGCTAAAATGCAAGAATTTTGCATTGACGTGGAAAACCATTTCATTATTTTATATGATATTTGAGATTAATTGAATTTGTTTTTTGCTTGTGCGGACACATACACACACAAATATTTAAACGGTACCTAGACATAGAGAAAGCATTGAGAGTAAGTGCGAGCGAGATAAAAATAAACAGCGATGCCGTTCTATCGCACAAATCATATGGAAGAGAGTTAGCCAAAGCAGTTTCCTGTAGTGTAAGCGAATAGGAGACATCATATGTATATCTTAATCTTATTTTGGACCAGATTTCTTCTACGGCATGTTCCATCTAAATGCTCTTTGGTTAGTGTACGATGCAATCGCAATTGGTATTATTTTTATGTGTATTTGTGCACATGTATACAGAAATTCTAGCGCTTTGCGCGAGGTGCCGCTGACTTATGGCCTGTCAATATATATGTATATAACCACATGGTTTCTTTAACAACTTCTATGTATCTAAACCGATCTTGACAAAATTCAGCAGTAGATATTATTGTGCAATATTCGTGTATTCTTAAAAAGACAATTGTGGCATTAATTAGTGGGTAGTTTACTCCAAAACAGGATTTCGATAAAAAAAAAAAACAGTTCTGCCAATAGGACTCGAACCCGGAGCTCAACCTACTTTTTGACACAGCCTCTGCTCAACAGCCACACCAATAATTGAGTGTTGACGAAAAAATAAACGAATTAAAATATCAGCAAAGAAATCAATACACACGCAATTGCAATGCTGTGGATAGAATTTAAAGAAATCGCGCATGAATGTGTGTGTACATGTATACAGAAATTCTTCATGTTTGTAGAGGTCGAAAATCAGAAATCCCAAAATATCGTCAAATTTGAATCGGACAGGCAGGCAGGCACCAACAGGCAAAAGGTTATAAAAAAGGTCGGAAGACCAATCTGCCTAATTATCGCCATGACCTTCTTCTTTTCAGCTTCCCAATGAGGAGGTGAAGTGCGAATATTTTTCAAAACCCTATAGCAATCCTCGTGACGTATTAAATGTTCTAAATACTCCCTATTAAGGGCTTGTGCTGCCGTAATGCCTCGTGTGGCGCTGTGCTTACGTAAGCAAATGGAAGTACTGTTCCTTATATCAATCAATTGTAATTTTTTATAATTGAGAAATAATTTATCTGTTCTCCAACCTCACCTATCAACGTTTCTAAGTTCTGACTTAACTATAGTTGTAAAACTTTCAGGACACTTTATCTTAATGCCAGCAAAAATAGTTGGGAAGGCCAGCTCCTCTGAATATTTTCCTGGCCTCCTGGATTAATTTCTTCCTCTATATTATTTTGCCCATCCGTGGAGGCTGAGCAGATCTTGTCACTAACTCCGATACTAAGTCCCTATCGTCAGCAGATGCAACAAACGGAACTTCGTCAGACAATTGACTAAAATTTTTATTGCATCAGCAACTTTAGAAGGCCTAATGGTTTCGGCCATGAAATCATGGCTATATTCCATCCTACGTTTGAGATGAATTTGAATCACCTCGCTCTCATGAAACGCCCTCGGGAGGGACTTCACAACATTGGCCACAGGAATTGGTACATTGACCACAGCTCCTTTAATTGCATTTTGTCGACCATATCCTAAGGACTTAATAATCATGAAAGGAAGGCGAGGGGAAATCAGCCTTTCCTCTAAAGGCGTTAAGCCTTTCAAACAATCTGGCAGATCGGGAATTTTTTGGTTTTTTGCCTAATTTAATGCTATGACTGCACGTTTTGCAAAAACTATATTTATTATTATTGGAGGGATATATAGAGGATAGATATAAAATATCGTAGCTTACTACTGCACTACACTTGCTTTCAATAACCTCACGAGAAATTTTATCCATTTGATGTGGAAAGCATAAGCCTTTGCAACAAAGGCAAACCTGATCGGGGCCCTGCTTAACTGTTCTATTAAATTCAGCTATCAGTCCATATAAGTTTTGTCTAATAGCTGGAGAAATTCTATCATCTGGAATTTTATTCGCACGTTCTTCCCTGTTCCTGGTAGCATTGCGCCTATTCTCTGCTATCCTATTACCTGTATTACTTCGTCGAGTCGAGTGTTCTACAGTATTTTGTGTTTGTTCGTTGGCCCGGTAGACTGGGTCTTGTCTGCGTCTCGATCGACGCGAAGTATCAGCCGATTGCTCCTGTTGCCTAACTGAAGAATTAGCTCGTCGAGTCGAGTGTTCTACAGTATTTTGTGTTTGTTCGTTTTCCCGGTAGACTGGGTCTTGTCTGCGTCTCGATCGACGCGAAGTATCCGCCAATTGCTCCTGTTGCCTAACTGGATAATTAGCTCTTCGAGTCGAGTGGTCTACAGTATTTTGTCTTTGTTCGTTTGCCCGGTAGACTGGGTCTTGTCTGCGCCTCGATTGACGCGAAGTATCAGTCATTTGCTCCTGTTGCCTAACTGGAGACTTGGTTTCGTTGCCTATTCCTATTTCTCTGAGTTTGGCTTAAACCTTCATTTTTCCTACGCTCTCGTTGGGACTCTATATTGTTGATCCTCTTCTGCTCAACATATTCAGAATTAGACCTATTTAACGCATTTCTAGCTCGTTGTCTCTGAGACCTTTTCAAAACTGACAACTTTTTTTGTCCTAGGCATTTTACATAAATTTAAAACTTTAATAAAAATAAAAATGTAATATAGTAAAATTTGTAATTTAAATTAATTAATTCCAATAAATTATTTGCAATATAATTTATTAGAATTGTATTAATATTAATATATATATATATATATGTACTTATTATATTGTTATATGTCTGAAATAAATAAAGAGTAGGTAATATTTGTATGGTCTTTAAAAAGACTTTAAAAATATAATTATAATATATTTAAATAAAAACTTGCGATTTTTGCGATTTTAGCTAAATTGTTCTCCAAAACAACACTAAACACAATGCTGTCACAAGCCGCTTACAAGTGTCTAATAAGTGTCTATCACACACTTGCACATACACGCCAAATAATAACAGCCAAACTATTTTTATCGATAATGCACTGTTTTTTATTAAAATGGTCACAATACACTGATATTTATTTATTTTCAATCGTTATTAAATCAGTAAACAATGCAAAAATTGCAAATCGGCAATCGAAACTCGGCAACACGCAAACGTCTGTAATGTTACTAACCAAACAGCACATAACAGATAACACCGCTCGATTCCGAAGCTAACTGTCAACTAAACCAGTCCCTGTCCTAGAAACTGCCAGGAAGTCTAATTTTTAGGAGTTTTTTCAAACAGTTTTTTGGATTTATTAGATTTTATGGCATTTAACGGGCGAAATTTCTAAACAAATTTATGAAGGTACAGCAGGTCATAAAATTAGTTAAGTGATCAGTCACTTGACCTGCATATGCAGGTGCTGGTACTTTCCAAAAGTTCACCCTTTCGGCCCAACGGGCTGCAGCTGGTAATAAGGGGTCAACATTCATTCATCAATTCAAACCCAAAATCATACAAAAGAAGGGCGTGCGTCAGACGCGTGCCAATAATGATATTTTATTTTGCGCCCAGGATCTGCCCATTCATGTGTGTAGAGGTCGAAAATCAGAAATCACAAAATATCGTCAAATTTGAATCGGACAGGCAGGCAGGCACCAACAGGCACACAAGCGCATAAATGATTCTGTTCATATACGAAATATGCACGTATGCGTGAATAGCAAGTCCAAAAACTTTTAAATGCACACATGCCACCGCTTAGGCACCCTTTCCAACAATAACGAGCTAAAATGCAAGAATTTTGCATTGACGTGGAAAACCATTTCATTATTCTATGACTCATCCCTTCAGAAGGGAAGATATTTGAGATAAATTAAATTTATTTTTTGCTTGTGCGGACACATACACACACAAACATTTAAACGGTACCTAGACATAGAGAAAGCATTGAGAGTAAGTGCGAGCGAGATAAAAATAAACAGCGATGCCGTTCTATCGCACAAATCATGTGGAAGAGAGTAAGACAAAGCAGTTTCCTGTAGTGTAAGTGAATAGGAGACATCATATGTATATCTTAATCTTTTTTTGGACCAGATTTCTTCTACGGCATGTTCCATCTAAATGCTCTTTGGTTAGTGATACGATGCAATCGCAATTGTAATTCTTTTTGTGTGTATTTGTGCACATGTATACAGAAATTCTAGCGCTTTGCGCGAGGTGCGGCTGACTTATGGCCTGTCAATATATATGTATATAACCACATGGTTTCTTTAAAAACTTCTATGTATCTTAACCGACCTTGATAAAATTCAGCAGTAGATATTATTGTGCAATATTCGTGTATTCTTAAAAAGACAATTGTGGCATTAATTAGTGGGTAGTTTACTCCAAAACAGGATTTCGATATAAAAAAAAAAACAGTTCTGCCAACAGGACTCGAACCCGGAGCTCAACCTACTTTTTGACACAGCCTCTGCTCAACAGCCACACCAATAATTGAGTGTTGACGAAAAAATAAACGAATTAAAATATAAGCAAAGAAAACAATACAAACCCAATTGCAATGCTGTGGATAGAATTTAAAGAAGTCGCGCATGAATGTGTGTGTGTACATGTATACAGAAATTCTTCATGTTTGTACAGGTCGAAAATCAGAAATCCCAAAATATCGTCAAATTTGAATCGGACAGGCAGGCAGGCACCAACAGGCAAAAGGTTATAAAAAAGGTCGGAAGACCAATCTGCCTAATTATCGCCATGACCTTTTTCTTTTCAGCTTCCCAATGAGGAGGTGAAGTGCGAATATTTTTCAAAACCCTATAGCAATCCTCGTGACGTATTAAATGTTCTAAATACTCCCTATTAAGGGCTTGTGCTGCCGTAATGCCTCGTGTGGCGCTGTGCTTACGTAAGCAAATGGAAGTACTGTTCCTTATATCAATCAATTCTAATTTTTTATAATTGAGAAATAATTTATCTGTTCTCCAACCTCTCCTATCAACGTTTCTAAGTTCTGACTTAACTATAGTTGTAAAACTTTCAGGACACTTTATCTTAATGCCAGCAAAAATAGTTGGGAAGGCCAGCTCCTCTGAATATTTTCCTGGATTAATTTCTTCTTCTATATTATTTTGCCCATCCGTGGAGGCTGAGCAGATCTTGTCACTAACTCCGATACTAAGTCCCTATCGTCAGCAGATGCAACAAACGGAACTTCGTCAGACTAAAATTTTTATTGCATAAGCAACTTTAGAAGGCCTAATGGTTTCGGCCATGAAATCATGGCTATATTCCATCCTACGTTTGAGATGAATTTGAATCACCTCGCTCTCATGAAACGCCCTCGGGAGGGACTTCACAACATTGGCCACAGGAATTGGTACATTGACCACAGCTCCTTTAATTGCATTTTGTCTACCATATCCTAAGGACTTAATAATCATGAAAGGAAGGCGAGGGGAAATCAGCCTTTCCTCTAAAGGCGTTAAGCCTTTCAAACAATCTGGCAGATCGGGAATGTCAAGGCCATTTGCAATAGAATTTTTTGGTTTTTTGCCTAATTTAATGCTATGACTGCACGTTTTGCAAAAACTATATTTATTATTATTGGAGGGATATATAGAGGATAGATATAAAATATCGTAGCTTACTTCTGCACTACACTTGCTTTCAATAACCTCACGAAAAATGTTATCCATTTGATGTGGAAAGCATAAGCCTTTGCAACAAAGGCAAACCTGATCGGGGCCCTGCTTAACTGTTCTATTAAATTCAGCTATCAGTCCATATAAGTTTTGTCTAATAGCTGGAGAAATTCTATCATCTGGAATTTTATTCGCACGTTCTTCCCTGTTCCTGGTAGCATTGCGCCTATTCTCTGCTATCCTATTACCTGTATTACTTCGCCTTGTACTTGTATTACGTGCTTGCTCAATTATCCTACGAATCGGATTCCCTTTAACCTGAGACCTTTGATTTCTATCCCTAGCTCTTTCTAAAAGTCGGCGTCCTATGTTTTGTCGATCGCGTGCTCGTGGAATATTGTCTTGTACTTGCTCGTTTGCCCTATAAACTGGGTCTCGTCGAGTCGAGTGGTCTACAGTATTTTGTGTTTGTTCGTTGGCCCGGTAGACTGGGTCTTGTCTGCGTCTCGATCGACGCGAAGTATCAGCCGATTGCTCCTGTTGAATAACTGGAGAAAAAGCTCGTCGAGTCGAGTGTTCTACAGTATTTTGTGTTTGTTCGTTTGCCCGGTAGACTGAGTCTTGTCTGCGTCTCGATCGACGCGAAGTATCCGCCAATTACTCCTGTTGCCTAACTGGAGACTTGGTTTCGTTGCCTATTCCTATTTCTCTGAGTTTGGCTAAAACCTTCATTTTCCCTACGCTCTCGTTGGGACTCTATATTGTTGATCCTGTTCTGCTCAGCATATTCAGAATTATACCTATTTAACGCATTTCTAGCTCGTTGTCTCTGAGACCTATTCAAAACTGACAACTTTTTTGTCCTAGGCATTTTACATAAGTTTAAAACTTTAATAAAAATAAAAATGTAATATAGTAAAATTTGTAATTTAAATTAATTAATTCCAATAAATTATTTGCAATATAATTTATTAGAATTGTATTAATATTAATATATATATATGTACCTATATATTTATTATATTGTTATAAGTCTGAAATAAATAAAGAGTAGGTAATATTTGTATGGTCTTTAAAAAGATTATAACATTTAATTATTATTATTTAATTATAATATTTCTAAATAAAAACTTGCGATTTTTGCGATTTTAGCTAAATTGTTCTCCAAAACAACACCAAACACAATGCTGTCACAAGCCGCTCACAAGTGTCTAATAAGTGTCTATCACACACTTGCACATACACGCCAAATAATAACAGCCAAACTATTTTTATCGATAATGCACTGTTTTTTATTAAAATGGTCACAATACACTGATATTTATTTATTTTCAATCGTTATTAAATCAGTAAACAACACAAAAAATGCAAATCGGCAATCGAAACTCGGCAACACGCAAACGTCTGTAATGTTACTAACCAAACAGCACATAACAGATAACACCGCTCGATTCCGAAGCTAACTGTCAACTAAACCAGTCCCTGTCCTAGAAACTGCCAGGAAGTCTAATTTTTAGTATTTTTTCAAACAGTTTTTTGGATTTCCTAGATTTTATGGCCTTTTACGGGCGAAAACCAAACAAATTTATGAAGGTACAGCAGGTCATAAAATTAGTTAAGTGATCAGTCACTTGACCTGCATATGCAGGTGCTAGTGCTTTCCAAAAGTTCACCCTTTCGGCCCAACGGGCTGCTGCAGGTAATAAGGGGTCAACATTCATTCATCAATTCAAACCCAAAATCATACAAGAGAAGGGCGTGCGTCAGACGCGTGCCAATAATGATATTTTATTTTGCGCCCATGATCTGCCCATTCATGTGTGTAGAGGTCGAAAATCAGAAATCACAAAATATCGTCAAATTTGAATCGGACAGGCAGGCAGGCACCAACAGGCACACAAGCGCATAAACGATTCTGTTCATATACGAAATATGCACGTATGCGTGAATAGCAAGTCCAAAAACTTTTAAATGCACACATGCCACCGCTTAGGCACCCTTTCCAACAATAACGAGCTAAAATGCAAGAATTTTGCATTGACGTGGAAAACCATTTCATTATTTTATATGATATTTGAGATTAATTGAATTTGTTTTTTGCTTGTGCGGACACATACACACACAAATATTTAAACGGTACCTAGACATAGAGAAAGCATTGAGAGTAAGTGCGAGCGAGATAAAAATAAACAGCGATGCCGTTCTATCGCACAAATCATATGGAAGAGAGTTAGCCAAAGCAGTTTCCTGTAGTGTAAGCGAATAGGAGACATCATATGTATATCTTAATCTTATTTTGGACCAGATTTCTTCTACGGCATGTTCCATCTAAATGCTCTTTGGTTAGTGATACGATGCAATCGCAATTGGTATTATTTTTATGTGTATTTGTGCACATGTATACAGAAATTCTAGCGCTTTGCGCGAGGTGCCGCTGACTTATGGCCTGTCAATATATATGTATATAACCACATGGTTTCTTTAACAACTTCTATGTATCTAAACCGATCTTGACAAAATTCAGCAGTAGATATTATTGTGCAATATTCGTGTATTCTTAAAAAGACAATTGTGGCATTAATTAGTGGGTAGTTTACTCAAAAACAGGATTTCGATAAAAAAAAAAAACAGTTCTGCCAATAGGACTCGAACCCGGAGCTCAACCTACTTTTTTCCACAGGCTCCGCTCAACAGCCACACCAATAATTGAGTGTTGACGAAAAAATAAACGAATTAAAATATCAGCAAAGAAATCAATACACACGCAATTGCAATGCTGTGGATAGAATTTAAAGAAATCGCGCATGAATGTGTGTGTGTACATGTATACAGAAATTCTTCATGTTTGTAGAGGTCGAAAATCAGAAATCCCAAAATATCGTCAAATTTGAATCGGACAGGCAGGCAGGCACCAACAGGCAAAAGGTTATAAAAAAGGTCGGAAGACCAATCTGCCTAATTATCGCCATGACCTTCTTCTTTTCAGCTTCCCAATGAGGAGGTGAAGTGCGAATATTTTTCAAAACCCTATAGCAATCCTCGTGACGTATTAAATGTTCTAAATACTCCCTATTAAGGGCTTGTGCTGCCGTAATGCCTCGTGTGGCGCTGTGCTTACGTAAGCAAATGGAAGTACTGTTCCTTATATCAATCAATTCTAATTTTTTATAATTGAGAAATAATTTATCTGTTCTCCAACCTCACCTATCAACGTTTCTAAGTTCTGACTTAACTATAGTTGTAAAACTTTCAGGACACTTTATCTTAATGCCAGCAAAAATAGTTGGGAAGGCCAGCTCCTCTGAATATTTTCCTGGCCTCCTGGATTAATTTCTTCCTCTATATTATTTTGCCCATCCGTGGAGGCTGAGCAGATCTTGTCACTAACTCCGATACTAAGTCCCTATCGTCAGCAGATGCAACAAACGGAACTTCGTCAGACAATTGACTAAAATTTTTATTGCATCAGCAACTTTAGAAGGCCTAATGGTTTCGGCCATGAAATCATGGCTATATTCCATCCTACGTTTGAGATGAATTTGAATCACCTCGCTCTCATGAAACGCCCTCGGGAGGGACTTCACAACATTGGCCACAGGAATTGGTACATTGACCACAGCTCCTTTAATTGCATTTTGTCGACCATATCCTAAGGACTTAATAATCATGAAAGGAAGGCGAGGGGAAATCAGCCTTTCCTCTAAAGGCGTTAAGCCTTTCAAACAATCTGGCAGATCGGGAATGTCAAGGCCATTTGCAAAAGAATTTTTTGGTTTTTTGCCTAATTTAATGCTATGACTGCACGTTTTGCAAAAACTATATTTATTATTATTGGAGGGATATATAGAGGATAGATATAAAATATCGTAGCTTACTACTGCACTACACTTGCTTTCAATAACCTCACGAGAAATTTTATCCATTTGATGTGGAAAGCATAAGCCTTTGCAACAAAGGCAAACCTGATCGGGGCCCTGCTTAACTGTTCTATTAAATTCAGCTATCAGTCCATATAAGTTTTGTCTAATAGCTGGAGAAATTCTATCATCTGGAATTTTATTCGCACGCTCTTCCCTGTTCCTGGTAGCATTGCGCCTATTCTCTGCTATCCTATTACCTGTATTACTTCGCCTTGTACTTGTATTACGTGCTTGCTCAATTATCCTACGAATCGGATTCCCTTTAACCTGAGACCTTTGATTTCTATCCCTAGCTCTTTCTAAAAGTCGGCGTCCTATGTTTTGTCGATCGCGTGCTCGTCGAATATTGTCTTGTACTTGCTCGTTTGCCCTATAAACTGGGTCTTGTCTGCGTCTCGATCGACGCGAAGTATCAGCCAATTGCTCCTGTTGCCTAACTGGAAAATTAGCTCGTCGAGTCGAGTGGTCTACAGTATTTTGTGTTTGTTCGTTTGCCCGGTAGACTGGGTCTTGTCTGCGTCTCGATCGACGCGAAGTATCCGCCAATTGCTCCTGTTGCCTAACTGGAGACTTGGTTTCGTTGCCTATTCCATTTATCCATTTATCCAATTTATGTGGAAAGCATAAGCCTTTGCAACAAAGGCAAACCTGATCGGGGCCCTGCTTAACTGTTCTATTAAATGCAGCTATCAGTCCATATAAGTTTTGTCTAATAGCTGGAGAAATTCTATCATCTGGAATTTTATTCGCACGTTCTTCCCTGTTCCTGGTAGCATTGCGCCTATTCTCTGCTATCCTATTACCTGTATTACTTCGTCGAGTCGAGTGTTCTACAGTATTTTGTGTTTGTTCGTTGGCCCGGTAGACTGGGTCTTGTCTGCGTCTCGATCGACGCGAAGTATCAGCCGATTGCTCCTGTTGCCTAACTGAAGAATTAGCTCGTCGAGTCGAGTGTTCTACAGTATTTTGTGTTTGTTCGTTTTCCCGGTAGACTGGGTCTTGTCTGCGTCTCGATCGACGCGAAGTATCCGCCAATTGCTCCTGTTGCCTAACTGGATAATTAGCTCTTCGAGTCGAGTGGTCTACAGTATTTTGTCTTTGTTCGTTTGCCCGGTAGACTGGGTCTTGTCTGCGCCTCGATTGACGCGAAGTATCAGTCATTTGCTCCTGTTGCCTAACTGGAGACTTGGTTTCGTTGCCTATTCCTATTTCTCTGAGTTTGGCTTTTTATTTATTTATTTATTTATTTATTTATATGTGGTCGACAAAACGAGTGTCTTCCAATTATTCAACACATTATAAATACAATTAGAAAAATTAAATGCTAAAAGCCTAGATAGAGAACACAAATTTCAAATAGCATCACCGACCGATGGAGGTGTTTTATTTGCCAGTCCGGCCAGCTGTGCCCCTTTTCACAGCTAATTTTGTCAGTGACGCTATTAGAGCCTACATCTAAAAAGAAGGGTGTAAGTAGGAAAAAGTGTTCTTACGTAAAATTAAAAATAATGTTAATTTGCTATATTATTTAAGAATATAGCATAAATAGGAGAAAAGAAAGGAGGAAGATTGTTAATAAAGTATAGAACTGTATGCTAGATATGCAGAGTGTTAATTAGATAGAATAAAGAGATAGTATTGGGAGTAATGGGAAATCACCGACCCGGTGGGGGAAAATTTTCAGCCAGCCCGGCTAGCCATGCCCCTGCTCATAGCTGGGAATGGTCAGTGACTTCCCGAAGGTATCCTGAAAGCAACGATTTTATTAGGGGTAGAGAAAGTTCGGTAGAGAAAACGTGATGCAAACTATTGTAATTTTTACATAGCACGCGAAAAGAATTGTGCATAGCGTAGTCTGTTGTGCACGTCGATAGGAATAAGGGGCGGTAATTTCTGGTTGGTCTAGCCGGAACAGAGAATTGAAGACGCCCTAACAGAAAAGGAGAATCGATATCGCCAATAACCAACTTATGTAGAAAGACAACACCGAGAATTGTCCTACGGTTGGTTAACGACGGAAGATTAAGAAGAAGCAGCCTGCTGGAATAGGATGGCAACCGAAGATTAGGGTCCCAATTTAAACCTCGTAAGGCAAAAAGCAGAAATTGCTTCTGAACAGATTCAATACGATCCTGGCTATTGTTATACTGCGGAGACCAGATGCAAGAGCAGTATTCAAGGATAGGGCGAACAAGAGAGATGTACAGAAGTTTCGTTATAAAAGGATCGTTAAACTCTTTAGACCATCGTTTAATGAAACCAAGTACACCTTTTGCCTCATTAACGATGGTATCTATGTGAAGATTGAAACAGAGTTTAGAATCAAAAAGAACGCCTAGATCCTTAACTGTTAGTATACGTTGCAATGGGGTATTGTCGATGGTATAACTGACAAGATAAGGTGTAGTACGATTAAATGTCATAAACATACACTTTGAACAATTCAGATGCAATTGATTGGCCGAGCACCAAAGTTGCATAGCGTTCAAATCGTCTTGAAGACGAGAATAATGTAGGGGATTGGTGTATGATAGAATAAGTTTCACGTCGTCCGCATACATGAGTACTCGGGCATGGGATATAACAGAGGGAAGATCATTTATAAAAAGAGTAAAGAGTAAAGGTCCAAGATGACTACCTTGAGGAACACCAGAAGTAACGTGAACCTGTTTAGAGGTAGTCAGCCTCAGCATTACTCTTTGGGTCCTACCTTTTAAATAAGAACTAATCCAAAGCAAAAGAGACGGAGGAAACCCTATTCGGTCAAGTTTAAAAAGTAAAATGTCATGGTGCACGGAGTCAAACGCCTTACTGAAGTCAGTGTATATGACATCAGTTTGCATTTTCGAAAGGAAAGCATCATTTACCAAGGAAGTAAATTCTAGCAGATTGGTCGTTGTTGACCGATTCTTTACGAATCCATGTTGAACAGGGGAAACAACTGATTTGCAGAAATGCTGCAAATTCGAAGTGATTATTTTTTCAAATAATTTAGGAATCGCGGACAGTTTTGCAATGCCCCTGTAATTTAGTATATCAGACTTTCCACCTTTCTTGTGGAGAGGAATGATATAAGATTCTTTCCAAAGAGATGGAAAGACAGAAGATTCAAGGGATAGATTAAAAAGCTTTAGCAATGGATAAACAAGGGAAGAACTACACTCCTTGAGTAGACAACTAGGGATATTGTCAGGCCCAGGAGAGAAAGAAGATTTTAAAGAATTTATAGCTAAAAGGAGAGAGGAATGGGAAATAACAGGGGAGGTATAGAACTAGAGGAAGTAATAGTATAAGGGTAAGAATTATTATTAGGACAGACTGAAGAGTAAGTTGATTGAAAAAAATTAGCAAATAGGTTAGCAGAATCAGAGTCATTGCTAGCTTTATCCATCCCGAGTGAAAAAGAAGATGGCAAACTTGAAGATTTACGCTTCGAGTTTACAAAATTGTAAAACTGTCTTGGATTCAGGGCAAATTGCCTTTTGCAACGAGTTAGATAATTCTCATAGCATTGAGAATTCAGAAGAAAGAAGTTCGACTTGGCTATGGAATATTTAGCCAAGTCAGTACACGAACCAGACTTTTTAAACTTTTTAAAATATTTGGATTTTATATTTTTTAGATTCTTTAATCTGGGACTAAACCAAGGTGGGTTTGGAGAGGTAGTCGAAGGAATTGACTTGGGAATACACATATCTAAGAGGGAGTTTAGGGTGTTATAAAAAAAGTTAATAGCAGTATTCATGTCAACCGAGTCATATAAGAAAGACCAATCGGTTGCATAAATAAGCTGATTCAGCAATGAATAATTTCCCTTGCGAAAGCAACGGCGGGGCTTATTGGCTGATGAGCACGAAATGAGAGGATTACAATTGAACATTCCAACCTCTAAAGTAGGATGATATACATCCTCAGGAAGAGATAAAGGAGGGGACCTAGACACATTAGAAATAAGGTAGTCGTTAACAAATACAAGATCAAGTGTTCTATTCAAATGATTAGAAATTGAATTGATTTGAAACAACGAAAGGTCAAGCATGCAATCTATAAAGTCATGCTGTGCTGAGGGCACTAGATAATTTTCGGCAGTGAAAAGTGACCAAGAGATGTTCGGCAAATTAAAATCACCCAACACAATAAATAGGTCATTATCACGCACGTGTGAAGAAACTTCTTTAATACAAGAAATATGTTTCATATAAACTTGAATATCAGAAGAAGGAGGAACATAAGAGCATGAAATATAAATATTCCGTGTAGGAAAAGACACCTTGACTGAAACAATCTCAGCGTCAGTAGGCGTACTAAAACAGAAAAGTTCTGACTGGAGAGTGGCTTTAACGGCAATTAATACCCCACCACCCCGACTCGGCCGATCATTTCTATGCAAAATAAAATTATTCGAAAAAACCTCAAAATCAGATATGGTTGAGTTTAACCATGTTTCTGAAAATGCGATTATATCCGAATCGAAGGAAGTGCTGGCCATGAAAAGATTTTTAAGTTTTGAAATAAGACCTCTGACATTCTGATAATGAATAAAGACTTGATCAGAAGAAGAAGTTAGTTTTTTGGGGCAGAAATGGTACCCTGTATTGAAGGGACTGGAAGGGTGACAGGCTGGTTACGCTTTTTTGGCTTGAACTCGTGGACAATCATATGTGGAGGCCAAAATTTGGGATCACAAATGATTGGGAACATATCATGTGAAACATTTATTTTGAAAGATGATATTTCACGAGGAGTTGAGAAATTAAATTTTGTAATTGACACGCTAGCAGAAGATTTGCTAGCAATATAGGCTGCCAATGACTCAGAGGTGGTGTCAGACGAAAGTCGAGACACAAAAACTTGCCTACGAGGGGCAACAACAGTTAACGTAGGAGCTGAAGGGACTGGAGGGAGAACAGGATTTGGTGGAGCCAAGGAGGCACCATGATTGTTTTTAACAATCTGGGCAAGATTGCGCGCAGGTCTACCTTTGCGGCCAGGAGCTGAGGAGGCTGAGGCAGTTTGGCTAACTGGGACAGGTTCAGGTACGGGGTCTAATGGGACTATTACAGGGGATAAAACTGGGGTAATATTTAGGCAGTCGCTCGGAGAAGGCGATAATGATAACATTGGAGATGTATCCAAGTTGCTCGGTAGGGACAACAGAGGCAAAGGTGTCTGGACAGACGGAGAGGGCAACTGCAAAAATTGAGGCTCCAACCGGCGATTGGTTGGAGACTCGAATTTATATTTGCTAAGCAACTCACAACTCGAATCAAAACTACTCGAGAGCTGCTTAGCCACGTTATTTAGTTTTAAGAATTGATTTCTCACAGAATTATACATTCTGGAGAAATCAATTTGCTTGTCGATGCATTCTGGGCACGACCAACGCAAGCCGCCGCAGCCCTTCTTGGCAATTGCAGCGATCTTGTCGCAATCACGCCCAGTGAGACCTGCACATTTAGCATGCATTATATTCTCACACAGCCAGCAATTAACAAATTGCGGCAATGCAGAATCATCAGCCTGCTTGAACGTGCAAGGTTTCTTACAGCACGACATAATAAAGCGTTAAAAGAATAAGCAAAAGTTGCGAGAGCGCAGAGCAAAACGAAACACAGTGCACAAGAATAGAGCAAGTAAACACTCAAAAATAACTTTTCGTACACAAACAAATTGTTTGGAGCGAAGAGCAACAGCAAAAATTTGCGAGAGCGCGATGCACAAGAAGAAATTTGCAGCAGCGAACACACGCACAAACAAGTGTTTGCACAGGGGAGCACCAAAGCAAAAGAATCAAAACAGGCAATAACAACAATACGGAACTGACGCCGTGTTTAATAAATGCAATAATTAACAGACTTACGCTGCACAACAGATAACACTTTGCACAAGTTATAAAAGCTTTTTAAATAAAGCACAAAAAATGCAAAATTTGGAAATAAAAAGCAGGATTTAAGCGCAAAAATATATAAAAATCTTGGAGCACAAGTAAAACACGTCAATCACTCTCAACTGAGAACTCTTAAACCTTCATTTTTCCTACGCTCTCGTTGGGACTCTATATTGTTGATCCTCTTCTGCTCAACATATTCAGAATTAGACCTATTTAACGCATTTCTAGCTCGTTGTCTCTGAGACCTTTTCAAAACTGACAACTTTTTTTGTCCTAGGCATTTTACATAAATTTAAAACTTTAATAAAAATAAAAATGTAATATAGTAAAATTTGTAATTTAAATTAATTAATTCCAATAAATTATTTGCAATATAATTTATTAGAATTGTATTAATATTAATATATATATATATATGTACTTATATATTTATTATATTGTTATATGTCTGAAATAAATAAAGAGTAGGTAATATTTGTATGGTCTTTAAAAAGACTTTAAAAATATAATTATAATATATTTAAATAAAAACTTGCGATTTTTGCGAATTTAGCTAAATTGTTCTCCAAAACAACACTAAACACAATGCTGTCACAAGCCGCTTACAAGTGTCTAATAAGTGTCTATCACACACTTGCACATACACGCCAAATAATAACAGCCAAACTATTTTTATCGATAATGCACTGTTTTTTATTAAAATGGTCACAATACACTGATATTTATTTATTTTCAATCGTTATTAAATCAGTAAACAATGCAAAAATTGCAAATCGGCAATCGAAACTCGGCAACACGCAAACGTCTGTAATGTTACTAACCAAACAGCACATAACAGATAACACCGCTCGATTCCGAAGCTAACTGTCAACTAAACCAGTCCCTGTCCTAGAAACTGCCAGGAAGTCTAATTTTTAGGAGTTTTTTCAAACAGTTTTTTGGATTTATTAGATTTTATGGCATTTAACGGGCGAAATTTCTAAACAAATGTATGAAGGTACAGCAGGTCATAAAATTAGTTAAGTGATCAGTCACTTGACCTGCATATGCAGGTGCTGGTACTTTCCAAAAGTTCACCCTTTCGGCCCAACGGGCTGCAGCTGGTAATAAGGGGTCAACATTCATTCATCAATTCAAACCCAAAATCATACAAAAGAAGGGCGTGCGTCAGACGCGTGCCAATAATGATATTTTATTTTGCGCCCAGGATCTGCCCATTCATGTGTGTAGAGGTCAAAAATCAGAAATCACAAAATATCGTCAAATTTGAATCGGACAGGCAGGCAGGCACCAACAGGCACACAAGCGCATAAATGATTCTGTTCATATACGAAATATGCACGTATGCGTGAATAGCAAGTCCAAAAACTTTTAAATGCACACATGCCACCGCTTAGGCACCCTTTCCAACAATAACGAGCTAAAATGCAAGAATTTTGCATTGACGTGGAAAACCATTTCATTATTCTATGACTCATCCCTTCAGAAGGGAAGATATTTGAGATAAATTAAATTTATTTTTTGCTTGTGCGGACACATACACACACAAACATTTAAACGGTACCTAGACATAGAGAAAGCATTGAGAGTAAGTGCGAGCGAGATAAAAATAAACAGCGATGCCGTTCTATCGCACAAATCATGTGGAAGAGAGTAAGACAAAGCAGTTTCCTGTAGTGTAAGTGAATAGGGAGACATCATATGTATATCTTAATCTTTTTTTGGACCAGATTTCTTCTACGGCATGTTCCATCTAAATGCTCTTTGGTTAGTGATACGATGCAATCGCAATTGTAATTCTTCTTGTGTGTATTTGTGCACATGTATACAGAAATTCTAGCGCTTTGTGCGAGGTGCCGCTGACTTATGGCCGTCAATATATATGTATATAACCACATGGTTTCTTTAACAACTTCTATGTATCTTAACCGATCTTGATAAAATTCAGCAGTAGATATTATTGTGCAATATTCGTGTATTCTTAAAAAGACAATTGTGGCATTAACTAGTGGGTAGTTTACTCAAAAAATAGGATTTCGATATAAAAAAAAACAGTTCCGCCAATAGGACTCGAACCCAGAGCTCAACCTACTTTTTGCCACAGCCTCTGCTCAACAGCCACACCAATAATTGAGTGTTGGCGAAAAAATAAACGAATTAAAATATCAGCAAAGAAATCAATACACACGCAATTGCAATGCTGTGGATAGAATTTAAAGAAATCGCGCATGAATGTGTGTGTGTACATGTATACAGAAATTCTTCATGTTTGTACAGGTCGAAAATCAGAAATCCCAAAATATCGTCAAATTTGAATCGGACAGGCAGGCAGGCACCAACAGGCAAAAGGTTATAAAAAAGGTCGGAAGACCAATCTGCCTAATTATCGCCATGACCTTCTTCTTTTCAGCTTCCCAATGAGGAGGTGAAGTGCGAATATTTTTCAAAACCCTATAGCAATCCTCGTGACGTATTAAATGTTCTAAATACTCCCTATTAAGGGCTTGTGCTGCCGTAATGCGTAATGTGGCGCTGTGCTTACGTAAGCAAATGGAAGTACTGTTCCTTATATCAATCAATTCTAATTTTTTATAATTGAGAAATAATTTATCTGTTCTCCAACCTCTCCTATCAAAGTTTCTAAGTTCTGACTTAACTATAGTTGTAAAACTTTCAGGACACTTTATCTTAATGCCAGCAAAAATAGTTGGGAAGGCCAGCTCCTCTGAATATTTTCCTGGCCTCCTGGATTAATTTCTTCTTCTATATTATTTTGCCCATCCGTGGAGGCTTGATCAGATCTTGTCAGATGTCAGCAGATGCAACAAACGGAACTTCGTCAGACAATTGACTAAAAATTTTATTGCATCAGCAACTTTAGAAGGCCTAATGGTTTCGGCCATGAAATCATGGCTGTATTCCATCCTACGTTTGAGATGAATTTGAATCACCTCGCTCTCATTAAACGCCCTCGGGAGGGACTTCACAACATTGGCCACAGGAATTGGTACATTGACCACAGCTCCTTTAATTGCATTTTGTCGACCATATCCTAAGGACTTAATAATCATGAAAGGAAGGCGAGGGGAAATCAGCCTTTCCTCTAAAGGCGTTAAGCCTTTCAAACAATCTGGCAGATCGGGAATGTCAAGGCCATTTGCAATAGAATTTTTTTTAATGCTATGACTTCACGTTTTGCAAAAACTATATTTATTATTATTGGAGGGATATATAGAGGATAGATATAAAATATCGTAGCTTACTTCTGCACTACACTTGCTTTCAATAACCTCACGAGAAATTTTATCCATTTGATGTGGAAAGCATAAGCCTTTGCAACAAAGGCAAACCTGATCGGCGCCCTGCTTAACTGTTCTATTAAATGCAGCTATCAGTCCATATAAGTTTTGTCTAACAGCTGAAGAAATTCTATCATCTGGAATTTTATTCGCACGTTCTTCCCTGTTCCTGGTAGCATTGCGCCTATTCTCTGCTATCCTATTACCTGTATTACTTCGCCTTGTACTTGTATTACGTGCTTGCTCAATTATCCTACGAATCGGATTCTCTCTAACCTGAGACCTTTGATTTCTATCCCTAGCTCTCTCTAAAAGTCGGCGTCCTATGTTTTGTCGATCGCGTGCTCGTCGAATATTGTCTTGTACTTGCTCGTTTGCCCTATAAACTGGGTCTTGTCTGCGTCTCGATCGACGCGAAGTATCAGCCAATTGCTCCTGTTGCCTAACTGGAGAATTAGCTCGTCGAGTCGAGTGTTCTACAGTATTTTGTGTTTGTTCGTTGGCCCGGTAGACTGGGTCTTGTCTGCGTCTCGATCGACGCGAAGTATCAGCCGATTGCTCCTGTTGCCTAACTGGAGAATTAGCTCGTCGAGTTAAGTGGTCGACAGTATTTTGTCTTTGTTCGTTTGCCCGATAGACTGGATCTTGTCTGCGTCTCGATCGACGCGAAGTATCAGCCAATTGCTCCTGTTGCCTAACTGGGTGAATTAGCTCGTCGAGTCGAGTGGTCTACAGTATTTTGATTTTGTTCGTTTGCCCGCTAGACTGGATCTTGTCTGCTTCGCGATCGACGCGAAGTATTCACAAATTGCTCATGTTGCCTAACTGGAGAATTAGCTCGTCGACTCGAGTGGTCTACAGTATTTTGTGTTTGTTCGTTGGCCCGGTAGACTGGGTCTTGTCTGCTTCGCGATCGACGCGAAGTATTCGCAAATTGCTCATGTTGCCTAACTGGAGAATTAGCTCGTCGACTCGAGTGGTCTACAGTATTTTGTCTTTGTTCGTTTGCCCGGTAGACTGGGTCTTGTCTGCGTCTCGATCGACGCGAAGTATCAGCCGATTGCTCCTGTTGCCTAACTGAAGAATTAGCTCGTCGAGTTGAGTGGTCTACAGTATTTTGTCTTTGTTCGTTTGCCCGGTAGACAGGGTCTTGTCTGCGTCTCGATCGACGCGAAGTATCAGCCAATTGCTCCTGTTGCCTAACTGGAGAATTAGCTCGTCGAGTCGAGTGTTCTACAGTATTTTGTGTTTGTTCGTTGGCCCGGTAGACTGGGTCTTGTCTGCGTCTCGATCGACGCGAAGTATCAGCCGATTGCTCCTGTTGCCTAACTGGAGAATTAGCTCGTCGAGTCGAGTGGTCTACAGTATTTTGTCTTTGTTCGTTTGCCCGGTAGACTGGGTCTTGTCTGCGTCTCGATCGACGCGAAGTATCCGCCAATTTCTCCTGTTGCCTAACTGGAGAATTAGCTCGTCGAGTCGAGTGGTCTACAGTATTTTGTCTTTTTTCATTTGCCCGGTAGACTGGGTCTTGTCTGCGTCTCGATCGACGCGAAGTATCAGCCAACTGCTCCTGTTGCCTAACTGGAGAATTAGCTCGTCGAGTCGAGTGATCTACAGTATTTTGTTTTTGTTCGTTGCCCGTTAGACTGGATCTGGTCTGCTTCGCGATCGACGCGAAATATTCGCAAATTGCTCCTGTTGCCTAACTGGAGAATTAGCTCGTCGAGTCGAGTGGTCTACAGTATTTTGTCTTTGTTCGTTTGCCCGGTAGACTGGGTCTTGTCTGCGTCTCGATCGACGCGAAGTATCAGCCGATTGCTCCTGTTGAATAACTGGAGAAAAAGCTCGTCGAGTCGAGTGATCTTTGTTCGTTTGCCCTGTAAACTATGTCTTGTCTGCGAACTTGGTTTCGTTGCCTATTCCTATTTCTCTGAGTTTGGCTAAAACCTTCATTTTCCCTATGCTCTCGTTGGGACTCTATATTGTTGATCCTCTCCAGCTCAGCATATTCAGAATTATACCTATTTAACGCATTTCTAGCTCGTTGTCTCTGAGACCTATTCAAAACTGACAACTTTTTTGTCCTAGGCATTTTACATAAATTTAAAACTTTAATAAAAATAAAAATGTAATATAGTAAAATTTGTAATTTTAATTAATTAATTCCAATAAACTATTTGCAATATAATTTATTAGAATTGAATTAATATTAATATATATATATATATATATATATATATATATATATATATATATATATATGTACTTATATATTTATTATATTGTTATAAGTCTGAAATATATAAAGAGTAGGTAATATATGTATGGTCTTTAAAATGACTAAAAATATAATTATAATATATTTAAATAAAAACTTGCGATTTTAGCTAAATTGTTCTCAAAAACAACACTAAACACAATGGAGAATTAGCTCGTCGAGTCGAGCGTTCTACAGTATTTTGTCTTTGTTCGTTTGCCCTGTAAACTATGTCTTGTCTGCGAACTTGGTTTCGTTGCCTATTCCTATTTCTCTGAGTTTGGCTAAAACCTTCATTTTCCCTATGCTCTCGTTGTGACTCTATATTGTTGATCCTCTTCTGCTCAACATATTCAGAATTAGACCTATTTAACGCATTTCTAGCTCGTTGTCTCTGAGACCTTTTCAAAACTGACAACTTTTTTTGTCCTAGGCATTTTACATAAATTTAAAACTTTAATAAAAATAAAAATGTAATATAGTAAAATTTGTAATTTAAATTAATTAATTCCAATAAATTATTTGCAATATAATTTATTAGAATTGTATTAATATTAATATATATATATATATGTACTTATATATTTATTATATTGTTATATGTCTGAAATAAATAAAGAGTAGGTAATATTTGTATGGTCTTTAAAAAGACTTTAAAAATATAATTATAATATATTTAAATAAAAACTTGCGATTTTTGCGAATTTAGCTAAATTGTTCTCCAAAACAACACTAAACACAATGCTGTCACAAGCCGCTTACAAGTGTCTAATAAGTGTCTATCACACACTTGCACATACACGCCAAATAATAACAGCCAAACTATTTTTATCGATAATGCACTGTTTTTTATTAAAATGGTCACAATACACTGATATTTATTTATTTTCAATCGTTATTAAATCAGTAAACAATGCAAAAATTGCAAATCGGCAATCGAAACTCGGCAACACGCAAACGTCTGTAATGTTACTAACCAAACAGCACATAACAGATAACACCGCTCGATTCCGAAGCTAACTGTCAACTAAACCAGTCCCTGTCCTAGAAACTGCCAGGAAGTCTAATTTTTAGGAGTTTTTTCAAACAGTTTTTTGGATTTATTAGATTTTATGGCATTTAACGGGCGAAATTTCTAAACAAATGTATGAAGGTACAGCAGGTCATAAAATTAGTTAAGTGATCAGTCACTTGACCTGCATATGCAGGTGCTGGTACTTTCCAAAAGTTCACCCTTTCGGCCCAACGGGCTGCAGCTGGTAATAAGGGGGTCAACATTCATTCATCAATTCAAACCCAAAATCATACAAAAGAAGGGCGTGCGTCAGACGCGTGCCAATAATGATATTTTATTTTGCGCCCAGGATCTGCCCATTCATGTGTGTAGAGGTCGAAAATCAGAAATCACAAAATATCGTCAAATTTGAATCGGACAGGCAGGCAGGCACCAACAGGCACACAAGCGCATAAATGATTCTGTTCATATACGAAATATGCACGTATGCGTGAATAGCAAGTCCAAAAACTTTTAAATGCACACATGCCACCGCTTAGGCACCCTTTCCAACAATAACGAGCTAAAATGCAAGAATTTTGCATTGACGTGGAAAACCATTTCATTATTCTATGACTCATCCCTTCAGAAGGGAAGATATTTGAGATAAATTAAATTTATTTTTTGCTTGTGCGGACACATACACACACAAACATTTAAACGGTACCTAGACATAGAGAAAGCATTGAGAGTAAGTGCGAGCGAGATAAAAATAAACAGCGATGCCGTTCTATCGCACAAATCATGTGGAAGAGAGTAAGACAAAGCAGTTTCCTGTAGTGTAAGTGAATAGGGAGACATCATATGTATATCTTAATCTTTTTTTGGACCAGATTTCTTCTACGGCATGTTCCATCTAAATGCTCTTTGGTTAGTGATACGATGCAATCGCAATTGTAATTCTTCTTGTGTGTATTTGTGCACATGTATACAGAAATTCTAGCGCTTTGTGCGAGGTGCCGCTGACTTATGGCCGTCAATATATATGTATATAACCACATGGTTTCTTTAACAACTTCTATGTATCTTAACCGATCTTGATAAAATTCAGCAGTAGATATTATTGTGCAATATTCGTGTATTCTTAAAAAGACAATTGTGGCATTAACTAGTGGGTAGTTTACTCAAAAATAGGATTTCGATATAAAAAAAAACAGTTCCGCCAATAGGACTCGAACCCAGAGCTCAACCTACTTTTTGCCACAGCCTCTGCTCAACAGCCACACCAATAATTGAGTGTTGGCGAAAAAATAAACGAATTAAAATATCAGCAAAGAAATCAATACACACGCAATTGCAATGCTGTGGATAGAATTTAAAGAAATCGCGCATGAATGTGTGTGTGTACATGTATACAGAAATTCTTCATGTTTGTACAGGTCGAAAATCAGAAATCCCAAAATATCGTCAAATTTGAATCGGACAGGCAGGCAGGCACCAACAGGCAAAAGGTTATAAAAAAGGTCGGAAGACCAATCTGCCTAATTATCGCCATGACCTTCTTCTTTTCAGCTTCCCAATGAGGAGGTGAAGTGCGAATATTTTTCAAAACCCTATAGCAATCCTCGTGACGTATTAAATGTTCTAAATACTCCCTATTAAGGGCTTGTGCTGCCGTAATGCGTAATGTGGCGCTGTGCTTACGTAAGCAAATGGAAGTACTGTTCCTTATATCAATCAATTCTAATTTTTTATAATTGAGAAATAATTTATCTGTTCTCCAACCTCTCCTATCAAAGTTTCTAAGTTCTGACTTAACTATAGTTGTAAAACTTTCAGGACACTTTATCTTAATGCCAGCAAAAATAGTTGGGAAGGCCAGCTCCTCTGAATATTTTCCTGGCCTCCTGGATTAATTTCTTCTTCTATATTATTTTGCCCATCCGTGGAGGCTTGATCAGATCTTGTCAGATGTCAGCAGATGCAACAAACGGAACTTCGTCAGACAATTGACTAAAAATTTTATTGCATCAGCAACTTTAGAAGGCCTAATGGTTTCGGCCATGAAATCATGGCTGTATTCCATCCTACGTTTGAGATGAATTTGAATCACCTCGCTCTCATTAAACGCCCTCGGGAGGGACTTCACAACATTGGCCACAGGAATTGGTACATTGACCACAGCTCCTTTAATTGCATTTTGTCGACCATATCCTAAGGACTTAATAATCATGAAAGGAAGGCGAGGGGAAATCAGCCTTTCCTCTAAAGGCGTTAAGCCTTTCAAACAATCTGGCAGATCGGGAATGTCAAGGCCATTTGCAATAGAATTTTTTTTAATGCTATGACTTCACGTTTTGCAAAAACTATATTTATTATTATTGGAGGGATATATAGAGGATAGATATAAAATATCGTAGCTTACTTCTGCACTACACTTGCTTTCAATAACCTCACGAGAAATTTTATCCATTTGATGTGGAAAGCATAAGCCTTTGCAACAAAGGCAAACCTGATCGGCGCCCTGCTTAACTGTTCTATTAAATGCAGCTATCAGTCCATATAAGTTTTGTCTAACAGCTGAAGAAATTCTATCATCTGGAATTTTATTCGCACGTTCTTCCCTGTTCCTGGTAGCATTGCGCCTATTCTCTGCTATCCTATTACCTGTATTACTTCGCCTTGTACTTGTATTACGTGCTTGCTCAATTATCCTACGAATCGGATTCTCTCTAACCTGAGACCTTTGATTTCTATCCCTAGCTCTCTCTAAAAGTCGGCGTCCTATGTTTTGTCGATCGCGTGCTCGTCGAATATTGTCTTGTACTTGCTCGTTTGCCCTATAAACTGGGTCTTGTCTGCGTCTCGATCGACGCGAAGTATCAGCCAATTGCTCCTGTTGCCTAACTGGAGAATTAGCTCGTCGAGTCGAGTGTTCTACAGTATTTTGTGTTTGTTCGTTGGCCCGGTAGACTGGGTCTTGTCTGCGTCTCGATCGACGCGAAGTATCAGCCGATTGCTCCTGTTGCCTAACTGGAGAATTAGCTCGTCGAGTTAAGTGGTCGACAGTATTTTGTCTTTGTTCGTTTGCCCGATAGACTGGATCTTGTCTGCGTCTCGATCGACGCGAAGTATCAGCCAATTGCTCCTGTTGCCTAACTGGTGAATTAGCTCGTCGAGTCGAGTGGTCTACAGTATTTTGATTTTGTTCGTTTGCCCGCTAGACTGGATCTTGTCTGCTTCGCGATCGACGCGAAGTATTCACAAATTGCTCATGTTGCCTAACTGGAGAATTAGCTCGTCGACTCGAGTGGTCTACAGTATTTTGTGTTTGTTCGTTGGCCCGGTAGACTGGGTCTTGTCTGCTTCGCGATCGACGCGAAGTATTCGCAAATTGCTCATGTTGCCTAACTGGAGAATTAGCTCGTCGACTCGAGTGGTCTACAGTATTTTGTCTTTGTTCGTTTGCCCGGTAGACTGGGTCTTGTCTGCGTCTCGATCGACGCGAAGTATCAGCCGATTGCTCCTGTTGCCTAACTGAAGAATTAGCTCGTCGAGTTGAGTGGTCTACAGTATTTTGTCTTTGTTCGTTTGCCCGGTAGACAGGGTCTTGTCTGCGTCTCGATCGACGCGAAGTATCAGCCAATTGCTCCTGTTGCCTAACTGGAGAATTAGCTCGTCGAGTCGAGTGTTCTACAGTATTTTGTGTTTGTTCGTTGGCCCGGTAGACTGGGTCTTGTCTGCGTCTCGATCGACGCGAAGTATCAGCCGATTGCTCCTGTTGCCTAACTGGAGAATTAGCTCGTCGAGTCGAGTGGTCTACAGTATTTTGTCTTTGTTCGTTTGCCCGGTAGACTGGGTCTTGTCTGCGTCTCGATCGACGCGAAGTATCCGCCAATTTCTCCTGTTGCCTAACTGGAGAATTAGCTCGTCGAGTCGAGTGGTCTACAGTATTTTGTCTTTTTTCATTTGCCCGGTAGACTGGGTCTTGTCTGCGTCTCGATCGACGCGAAGTATCAGCCAACTGCTCCTGTTGCCTAACTGGAGAATTAGCTCGTCGAGTCGAGTGATCTACAGTATTTTGTTTTTGTTCGTTGCCCGTTAGACTGGATCTGGTCTGCTTCGCGATCGACGCGAAATATTCGCAAATTGCTCCTGTTGCCTAACTGGAGAATTAGCTCGTCGAGTCGAGTGGTCTACAGTATTTTGTCTTTGTTCGTTTGCCCGGTAGACTGGGTCTTGTCTGCGTCTCGATCGACGCGAAGTATCAGCCGATTGCTCCTGTTGAATAACTGGAGAAAAAGCTCGTCGAGTCGAGTGATCTTTGTTCGTTTGCCCTGTAAACTATGTCTTGTCTGCGAACTTGGTTTCGTTGCCTATTCCTATTTCTCTGAGTTTGGCTAAAACCTTCATTTTCCCTATGCTCTCGTTGTGACTCTATATTGTTGATCCTCTCCTGCTCAGCATATTCAGAATTATATTTATTTAACGCATTTCTAGCTCGTTGTCTCTGAGACCTATTCAAAACTGACAACTTTTTTGTCCTAGGCATTTTACATAAATTTAAAACTTTAATAAAAATAAAAATGTAATATAGTAAAATTTGTAATTTTAATTAATTAATTCCAATAAACTATTTGCAATATAATTTATTAGAATTGAATTAATATTAATATATATATATATATATATATATATATATATATATATATATATATATATATATGTACTTATATATTTATTATATTGTTATAAGTCTGAAATATATAAAGAGTAGGTAATATATGTATGGTCTTTAAAATGACTAAAAATATAATTATAATATATTTAAATAAAAACTTGCGATTTTAGCTAAATTGTTCTCAAAAACAACACTAAACACAATGGAGAATTAGCTCGTCGAGTCGAGCGTTCTACAGTATTTTGTCTTTGTTCGTTTGCCCTGTAAACTATGTCTTGTCTGCGAACTTGGTTTCGTTGCCTATTCCTATTTCTCTGAGTTTGGCTAAAACCTTCATTTTCCCTATGCTCTCGTTGTGACTCTATATTGTTGATCCTCTCCTGCTCAGCATATTCAGAATTATATTTATTTAACGCATTTCTAGCTCGTTGTCTCTGAGACCTATTCAAAACTGACAACTTTTTTGTCCTAGGCATTTTACATAAATTTAAAACTTTAATAAAAATAAAAATGTAATATAGTAAAATTTGTAATTTAAATTAATTAATTCCAATAAATTATTTGCAATATAATTTATTAGAATTGTATTAATATTAATATATATATATATGTACTTATATATTTATTATATTGTTATATGTCTGAAATAAATAAAGAGTAGGTAATATTTCTATGGTCTTTAAAAAGACTTTAAAAATATAATTATAATATATTTAAATAAAAACTTGCGAGTTTTGCGATTTTAGCTAAATTGTTCTCCAAAACGACACTAAACACAATGCTGTCACAAGCCGCTCACAAGTGTCTATCACACACCTGCACATACACGCCAAATAATAACGGCCGAACTATTTTTATTAAAATGGTCACAATGCACTGATATTTATTTATTTTCAATCGTTATTAAATCAGTAAACAACGCAAAAATTGCAAATCGGCAACACGCAAAAGTCTGTAATGTCACTAACCAAACAGCACATAACAGATAACACCGCTCGATTCCGAAGCTAACTGTCAACTAAACCAGTCCCTGTCCTAGAAACTGCCAGGAAGTCTAATTTTTAGTAGTTTTTTCAAACAGTTTTTTGGATTTCCTAGATTTTATGGCATTTAACGGGCGAATTTTCTAAACAAATTTATGAAGGTACAGCAGGTCATAAAATTAGTTAAGTGATCAGTCACTTGAACTGCATATGCAGGTGCTGGTGCTTTCCAAAAGTTCACCCTTTCGGCCCAACGGACTGCTGCAGGTAATAAGGGGTCAACATTCATTCATCAATTCAAACCCAAAATCATACAAAAGAAGGGCGTGCGTCAGACGCGTGCCAATAATGATATTTTATTTTGCGCCCATGATCTGCCCATTCATGTGTGTAGAGGTCGAAAATCAGAAATCACAAAATATCGTCAAATTTGAATCGGACAGGCAGGCAGGTACCAACAGGCACACAAGCGCATAAATGGTTATACGAAATATGCACGTATGCGTGAATAGCAAGTCCAAAAACTTTTAAATGCACACATGCCACCGCTTAGGCACCCTTTCCAACAATAATGAGCTAAAATGCAAGAATTTTGCATTGACGTGGCAAACCATTTCATTATTTTATATGACTCATCCCTTCAAAAGGGAAGATATTTGAGATAAATTAAATTTATTTTTTGCTTGTGCGGACACATACACACACAAACATTTAAACGGTACCTAGACATAGAGAAAGCATTGAGAGCATTGAGAGTAAGTGCGAGCGAGATAAAAATAAACAGCGATGCCGTTCTATCGCACAAATCATATGGAAGAGAGTTAGCCAAAGCAGTTTCCAGTAGTGTAAGCGAATAGGAGACATCATATGTATATCTTAATCTTTTTTTGGACCAGATTTCTTCTACGGCATGTTCCATCTAAATGCTCTTTGGTTAGTGATACGATGCAATCGCAATTGTAATTCTTTTTGTGTGTATTTCTGCACATGTATACAGAAATTCTAGCGCTTTGCGCGAGGTGCGGCTGACTTATGGCCTGTCAATATATATGTATATAACCACATGGTTTCTTTAACAACTTCTATGTATCTTAACCGATCTTGATAAAATTCAGCAGTAGATATTATTGTGCAATATTCGTGTATTCTTAAAAAGACAATTGTGGCATTAATTAGTGGGTAGTTTACTCCAAAACAGGATTTCGATATAAAAAAAAAACAGTTCTGCCAATAGGACTCCAACCCGGAGCTCAACCTACTTTTTGCCACAGCCTCTGCTCAACAGCCACACCAATAATTGAGTGTTGACGAAAAAATAAACGAATTAAAATATCAGCAAAGAAATCAATACACACGCAATTGCAATGCTGTGGATAGAATTTAAAGAAATCGCGCATGAATGTGTGTGTGTACATGTATACAGAAATTCTTCATGGTTGTAGAGGTCGAAAATCAGAAATCCCAAAATATCGTCAAATTTGAATCGGACAGGCAGAAAGGTCGGAAGACCAATCTGCCTAATTATCGCCATGACCTTCTTCTTTTCAGCTTCCCAATGAGGAGGTGAAGTGCGAATATTTTTCAAACCCCTATAGCAATCCTCGTGACGTATTAAATGGAATCAAATGGAAGTACTGTTCCTTATATCAATCAATTCTAATTTTTTATAATTGAGAAATAATTTATCTGTTCTCCAACCTCTCCTATCAAAGTTTCTAAGTTCTGACTTAACTATAGTTGTAAAACTTTCAGGACAGTTTATCTTAATGCCAGCAAAAATAGTTGGGAAGGCCAGCTCCTCTGAATATTTTCCTGGCCTCCTGGATTAATTTCTTCTTCTATATTATTTTGCCCATCCGTGGAGGCTTGAGCAGATCTTGTCACTAACTCCGATACTAAGTCCCTATCGTCAGCAGATGCAACAAACGGAACTTCGTCAGACAATTGACTAAAATTTTTATTGCATCAGCAACTTTAGAAGGCCTAATGGTTTCGGCCATGAAATCATGGCTATATGCCATCCTACGTTTGAGATGAATTTGAATCACCTCGCTGTCATTAAACGGCCTCGAGAGGGACTTCACAACATTGGCCACGGGAATTGGTACATTGACCACAGCTCCTTTAATTGCATTTTGTCGACCATATCCTAAGGACTTAATAATCATGAATGGAAGGCGAGGGGAAATCAGCCTTTCCTCTAAAGGCGTTAAGCCTTTCAAACAATCTGGCAGATCGGGAATGTCAAGGCCATTTGCAATAGATAGATATAAAATATCGTAGCTTACTTCTGCACTACACTTGCTTTCAATAACCTCACGAGAAATTTTATCCATTTGATGTGGAAAGCATAAGCCTTTGCAACAAAGGCAAACCTGATCGGCGCCCTGCTTAACTGTTCTATTAAATGCAGCTATCAGTCCATATAAGTTTTGTCTAATAGCTGGAGAAATTCTATCATCTGGAACTTTATTTGCACGTTCTTCCCTGTTCCTGGTAGCATTGCGCCTATTCTCTGCTATCCTATTACCTGTATTACTTCGCCTTGTACTTGTATTACGTGCTTGCTCAATTATCCTACGAATCGGATTCTCTCTAACCTGAGACCTTTGATTTCTATCCCTAGCTCTCTCTAAAAGTCGGCGTCCTATGTTTTGTCGATCGCGTGCTCGTCGAATATTGTCTTGTACTTGCTCGTTTGCCCTAAAAACTGGGTCTTGTCTGCGTCTCGATCGACGCGAAGTATCAGCCAATTGCTCCTGTTGCCTAACTGGAGAATGAGCTCGTCGAGTCGAGTGTTCTAAAGTATTTTGTGTTTGTCTCGATCGTCTCGATCGACGCGAAGTATCAGCCGATTGCTCCTGTTGCCTAACTGGAGAATTAGCTCGTCGAGTCGAGTGTTCTACAGTATTTTGTGTTTGTTCGTTTGCCCGGTAGACTGGGTCTTGTCTGGGTCTTGTCTGATCGACGCGAAGTATTCGCAAATTGCTCCTGTTGCCTAACTGGAGAATTAGCTCGTCGAGTCGAGTGGTCTACAGTATTTTGTCTTTGTTCGTTTGCCCGGTAGACAGGGTCTTGTCTGCGTCTCGATCGACGCGAAGTTTCCGCCAATTGCTCGTGTTGCTAACTGGAGAATTAGCTCGTCGAGTCGAGCGTTATACAGTATTTTGTCTTTGTTCGTTTGCCCTGTAAACTATGTCTTGTCTGCGAACTTGGTTTCGTTGCCTATTCCTATTTCTCTGAGTTTGGCTAAAACCTTAATTTTCCCTACGCTCTCGTTGGGACCCTATATTGTTGATCCTCTCCTGCTCAGCATATTCAGAATTATACCTATTTAACGCATTTCAAGCTCGTTGTCTCTGAGACCTATTCAAAACTGACAACTTTTTTGTCCTAGGCATTTTACATAAATTTAAAACTTTAATAAAAATAAAAAAACTATGTCTTGTCTGCGAACTTGGTTTCGTTGCCTATTCCTATTTCTCTGAGTTTGGCTAAAACCTTAATTTTCCCTACGCTCTCGTTGGGACTCTATATTGTTGATCCTCTCCTGCTCAGCATATTCAGAATTATACCCATTTAACGCATTTCTAGCTCGTTGTCTCTGAGACCTATTCAAAACTGACAACTTTTTTGTCCTAGGCATTTTACATAAATTTAAAACTTTAATAAAAATAAAAATGTAATATAGTAAAATTTGTAATTTAAATTAATTAATTCCAATAAATTATTTGCAATATAATTTATTAGAATTGTATTAATATTAATATATATGTATGTACGTATATATTTATTATATTGTTATATATCTGAAATTAATAAAGAGTAGGTGATATTTGTATGGTCTTTAAAAAGACTTTAAAAATATAATTATAATATATTTAAATAAAAACTTGCGAGTTTTGCGATTTTAGCTAAATTGTTCTCCAAAACGACACTAAACACAATGCTGTCACAAGCCGCTCACAAGTGTCTATCACACACCTGCACATACACGCCAAATAATAACGGCCGAACTATTTTTATTAAAATGGTCACAATGCACTGATATTTATTTATTTTCAATCGTTATTAAATCAGTAAACAACGCAAAAATTGCAAATCGACAACACGCAAAAGTCTGTAATGTCACTAACCAAACAGCACATAACAGATAACACCGCTCGATTCCGAAGGTAACTGTCAACTAAACCCGTCCCTGTCCTAGAAACTGCCAGGAAGTCTAATTTTTAGTAGTTTTTTCAAACAGTTTTTTGGATTTCCTAGATTTTATGGCATTTAACGGGCGAATTTTCACTTGACCTGCATATGCAGGCGCTGGTGCTTTCCAAAAGTTCACCCTTTCGGCCCAACGGGCTGCTGCAGGTTATAAGGGGTCAACATTCATTCATCAATTCAAACCCAAAATCATACAAAAGAAGGGCGTGCGTCAGACGCGTGCCAATTATGATATTTTATTTTGCGCCCATGATCGGCCCATTCATGTGTGTAGAGGTCGAAAATCAGAAATCACAAAATATCGTCAAATTTGAATCGGACAGGCAGGCAGGCACCAACAGGCACACAAGCGCATAAATGATTCTGTTCATATACGAAATATGCACGTATGCGTGAATAGCAAGTCCAAAAACTTTTAAATGCACACATGCCACCGCTTAGGCACCCTTTCCAACAATAATGAGCTAAAATGCAAGAATTTTGCATTGACGTGGCAAACCATTTCATTATTTTTATATGACTCATCCCTTCAAAAGGGAAGATATTTGAGATAAATTAAATTTATTTTTTGCTTGTGCGGACACATACACACACAAACATTTAAACGGTACCTAGACATAGAGAGAGCATTGAGAGCATTGAGAGTAAGTGCGAGCGAGATAAAAATAAACAGCGATGCCGTTCTATCGCACAAATCATATGGAAGAGAGTTAGCCAAAGCAGTTTCCTGTAGTGTAAGCGAATAGGAGACATCATATGTATATCTTAATTTTTTTTTGGACCAGATTTTTTCTACGGCATGTTGCATCTAAATGCTCTTTGGTTAGTGATACGATGCAATCGCTATTGTAATTCTTTTTGTGTGTATTTGTGCACATGTATACAGAAATTCTAGCGCTTTGCGCGAGCTGCCGCTGACTTATGGCTTGTCAATATATATGTATATAACCACATGGTTGCCAAAGCCTCTGCTCAACAGCCACACTAATAATAGAGTGTTGACGAAAAAATAAACGAATTAAAATATCAGCAAAGAAAACAATACAATCGCAATTGCAATGCTGTTGATAGAATTTAAAGAAGTCGCGCATGAATGTGTGTGTGTACATGTATACAGAAATTTTTCATGTTTGTAGAGGTCGAAAATCAGAAATCCCAAAATATCGTCAAATTTAAATCGGACAGGCAGGCAGGCACCAACAGGCAAAAGGTTATAAAAAAGGTCGGAAGACCAATCTGCCTAATTATCGCCATGACCTTCTTCTTTTCAGCTTCCCAATGAGGAGGTGAAGTGCGAATATTTTTCAAAATCCTCGTGACGTATTAAATGTTCTAAATACTCCCTATTAAGGGCTTGTGCTGCCGTAATGCCTCGTGTGGTGCTGTGCTTACGTAAGCAAATGTTCCTTATATTAATCAATTCTAATTTTTCATAATTGATCTGTTCTCCAACCTCTCCTATCAAAGTTTCTAAGTTCTGACTTAACTATAGCTGTAAAACTTTGAGGACACTTTATCTTAATGCCAGCAAAAATAGTTGGGAAGGACAGCTCCTCTGAATATTTTCCTGGCCTCCTGGATTAATTTCTTCTTCTATATTATTTTGCCTATCCGTGGAGGCTTGAGCAGATCTTGTCACTAACTCCGATACTAAGTCCCTATCGTCAGCAGATGCAACAAACGGAACTTCGTCAGACAATTGACTAAAAAATTTTATTGCATCAGCAACTTTAGAAGGCCTAATGGTTTCGGCCATGAAATCATGGCTATATTCCATCCTACGTTTGAGATGAATTTGAATCACCTCGCTCTCACATACCACAGGAATTGGTACATTGATCACAGCTTCTTTAATTGCATTTTGTCGACCATATCCTAAGGACTTAATAATCATGAAAGGAAGGCGAGGGGAAATCAGCCTTTCCTCTAAAGGCGTTAAGCCTTTCAAACAATCTGGCAGATCGGGAATGTCAAGGCCATTGCAATAGAATTTTTGGTTTTTTGCCTAATTCAATGCTATGACTGCACGTTTTGCAAAAACTATATTTATTATTATTGGAGGGATATATAGAGGATAGATATAAAATATCGTAGCTTACTTCTGCACTACACTTGCTTTCAATAACCTCACGAGAAACTTTATCCATTTGATGTGGAAAGCATAAGCCTTTGCAACAAAGGCAAACCTGATCGGCGCCCTGCTTAACTGTTCTATTAAATTCAGCTATCAGTCCATATAAGTTTTGTCTAATAGCTGGAGAAATTCTATCATCTGGAACTTTATTTGCACGTTCTTCCCTGTTCCTGGTAGCATTGCGCCTATTCTCTGCTATCCTATTACCTGTATTACTTCGCCTTGTACTTGTATTACGTGCTCAATTATCCTACGAATCGGATTCTCTCTAACCTGAGACCTTTGATTTCTATCCCTAGCTCTTTCTAAAAGTCGGCGTCCTATGTTTTGTCGATCGCGTGCTCGTCGAATATTGCCTTGTACTTGCTCGTTTGCCCTATAAACTGGGTCTTGTCTGCGTCTCGATCGACGCGAAGTATTCGCAAATTGCTCCTGTTGCCTAACTGGAGAATTAGCTCGTCGAGTCGAGTGGTCTACAGTATTTTGTCTTTGTTCGTTAACCCGGTAGACTGGGTCTTGTCTGCGTCTTGATCGACGCGAAGTTTCCGCCAATTGCTCGTGTTGCCTAACTGGAGAATTAGTTCGTCGAGTCGAGTGGTCTACAGTATTTTGTATTTGTTCATTTGCCCGGTAGACTGGGTCTTGTCTGCGTCTCGATCGACGCGAAGTATCAGCCAATTGCTCCTGTTGCCTAACTGGAGAATTAGCTCGTCGAGTCGAGTGGTCTACAGTATTTTGTCTTTGTTCGTTTGCCCGGTAGACTGGGTCTTGTCTGCGTCTCGATCGACGCGAAGTATCCGCCAATTTCTCCTGTTGCCTAACTGGAGAATTAGCTCGTCGAGTCGAGTGGTCTACAGTATTTTGTCTTTGTTCGTTTACCCTGTAAACTATGTCTTGTCTGCGAACTTGGTTTCGTTGCCTATTCCTATTTCTCTGAGTTCGGCTAAAACCTTCATTTTCCCTACGCTCTCGTTGGGACTCTATATTGTTGATCCTCTCCAGCTCAGCATATTCAGAATTATACTTATTTAACGCATTTCTAGCTCGTTGTCTCTGAGACCTATTCAAAACTGACAACTTTTTTGTCCTAGGCATTTTACATAAATTTAAAACTTTAATAAAAATAAAAATGTAATATAGTAAAATTTGTAATTTAAATTAATTAATTCCAATAAATTATTTGCAATATAATTTATAAGAATTGTATTAATATTAATATATATATATGTACTTATATATTTATTATATTGTTATAAGTCTGAAATATATAAAGAGTAGGTAATATATGTATGGTCTTTAAAACGACTAAAAATAGATTTATAATATATTTAAATAAAAACTTGCGATTTTAGCTAAATTGTTCTCCAAAACAACACTAAACACAATGGAGAATTAGCTCGTCGAGTCGAGCGTTCTACAGTATTTTGTCTTTGTTCGTTTGCCCTGTAAACTATGTCTTGTCTGCGAACTTGGTTTCGTTGCCTATTCCTATTTCTCTGAGTTCGGCTAAAACCTTCATTTTCCCTACGCTCTTGTTGGGACTCTATATTGTTGATCCTCTCCTGCTCAGCATATTCAGAAATATACCTATTTAACGCATTTCTAGCTCGTTGTCTCTGAGACCTATTCAAAACGGACAACTTTTTTGTCCTAGGCATTTTACATAAATTTAAAACTTTAATAAAAATAAAAATGTAATATAGTAAAATTTGTAATTTAAATTAATTAATTCCAATAAATTATTTTCAATATAATTTATTAGAATTGTATTAATATTAATATATATGTATGTACGTATATATTTATTATATTGTTATATATCTGAAATTAATAAAGAGTAGGTGATATTTGTATGGTCTTTAAAAAGACTTTAAAAATATAATTATAATATATTTAAATAAAAACTTGCGAGTTTTGCGATTTTAGCTAAATTGTTCTCCAAAACGACACTAAACACAATGCTGTCACAAGCCGCTCACAAGTGTCTATCACACACCTGCACATACACGCCAAATAATAACGGCCGAACTATTTTTATCGATAATGCACTGTTTTTATTAAAACGGTCACAATGCACTGATATTTATTTATTTTCAATCGTTATTAAATCAGTAAACAACGCAAAAATTGCAAATCGACAACACGCAAAAGTCTGTAATGTCACTAACCAAACAGCACATAACAGATAACACCGCTCGATTCCGAAGGTAACTGTCAACTAAACCCGTCCCTGTCCTAGAAACTGCCAGGAAGTCTAATTTTTAGTAGTTTTTTCAAACAGTTTTTTGGATTTCCTAGATTTTATGGCATTTAACGGGCGAAATTTCTAAACAAATTTATGAAGGTACAGCAGGTCATAAAATTAGTTAAGTGATCAGTCACTTGAACTGCATATGCAGGTGCTGGTGCTTTCCAAAAGTTCACCCTTTCGGCCCAACGGGCTGCTGCAGGTAATAAGGGGTCAACATTCATTCATCAATTCAAACCCAAAATCATACAAAAGAAGGGCGTGCGTCAGACGCGTGCCAATTATGATATTTTATTTTGCGCCCATGATCTGCCCATTCATGTGTGTAGAGGTCGAAAATCAGAAATCACAAAATATCGTCAAATTTGAATCGGACAGGCAGGCAGGCACCAACAGGCACACAAGCGCATAAATGATTCTGTTCATATACGAAATATGCACGTATGCGTGAATAGCAAGTCCAAAAACTTTTAAATGCACACATTCCACCGCTTAGGCACCCTTTCCAACAATAATGAGCTAAAATGCAAGAATTTTGCATTGACGTGGCAAACCATTTCATTATTTTATATGACTCATCCCTTCAAAAGGGAAGGTATTTGAGATAAATTAAATTTATTTTTTGCTTGTGCGGACACATACACACACAAACATTTAAACGGTACCTAGACATAGAGAGAGCATTGAGAGCATTGAGAGTAAGTGCGAGCGAGATAAAAATAAACAGCGATGCCATTCTATAGCATTAATCATATGGAAGAGAGTTAGCCAAAGCAGTTTCCTGTAGTGTTAGCGAATAGGAGACATCATATGTATATCTTAATCTTTTTTTTGACCAGATTTCTTCTACTGCATGTTCCATGTAAATGCTATTTGGTTAGTGATACGATGCAATCGCTATTGTAATTCTTTTTGTGTGTATTTGTGCACATGTATACAGAAACTACATGGTTGCCAAAGCCTCTGCTCAACAGCCACACTAATAATAGAGTGTTGACGAAAAAATAAACGAATTAAAATATCAGCAAAGAAAACAATACAATCGCAATTGCAATGCTGTTGATAGAATTTAAAGAAGTCGCGCATGAATGTGTGTGTGTACATGTATACAGAAATTCTTCATGTTTGTAGAGGTCGAAAATCAGAAATCCCAAAATATCGTCAAATTTAAATCGGACAGGCAGGCAGGCACCAACAGGCAAAAGGTTATAAAAAAGGTCGGAAGACCAATCTGCCTAATTATCGCCATGACCAGCTTCCCAATGAGGAGGTGAAGTGCGAATATTTTTCAAAATCCTCGTGACGTATTAAATGTTCTAAATACTCCCTATTAAGGGCTTGTGCTGCCGTAATGCCTGTTCCTTATATTAATCAATTCTAATTTTTCATAATTGATCTGTTCTCCAACCTCTCCTTTCAAAGTTTCTAAGTTCTGACTTAACTATAGCTGTAAAACTTTGAGGACACTTTATCTTAATGCCAGCAAAAATAGTTGGGAAGGACAGCTCCTCTGAATATTTTCCTGGCCTCCTGGATTAATTTCTTCTTCTATATTATTTTGCCCATCCGTGGAGGCTTGAGCAGATCTTGTCACTAACTCCGATACTAAGTCCCTATCGTCAGCAGATGCAACAAACGGAACTTCGTCAGACAATTGACTAAACATTTTATTGCATCAGCAACTTTAGAAGGCCTAATGGTTTCGGCCATGAAATCATGGCTATATTCCATCCTACGTTTGAGATGAATTTGAATCACCTCGCTCTCACATACCACAGGAATTGGTACATTGACCACAGCTCCTTTAATTGCATTTTGTCGACCATATCCTAAGGACTTAATAATCATGAAAGGAAGGCGAGGGGAAATCAGCCTTTCCTCTAAAGGCGTTAAGCCTTTCAAACAATCTGGCAGATCGGGAATGTCAAGGCCATTGCAATAGAATTTTTTGGTTTTTTGCCTAATTCAATGCTATGACTGCACGTTTTGCAAAAACTATATTTATTATTATTGGAGGGATATATAGAGGATAGATATAAAATATCGTAGCTTACTTCTGCACTACACTTGCTTTCAATAACCTCACGAGAAATTTTATCCATTTGATGTGGAAAGCATAAGCCTTTGCAAAGGCAAACCTGATCGGGGCCCTGCTTAACTGTTCTATTAAATGCAGCTATCAGTCCATATAAGTTTTGTCTAATAGCTGGAGAAATTCTATCATCTGGAATTTTATTCGCACGTTCTTCCCTGTTCCTGGTAGCATTGCGCCTATTCTCTGCTATCCTATTACCTGTATTACTTCGCCTTTTACTTGTATTACGTGCTCAATTATCCTACGAATCGGATTCTCTCTAAGCTGAGACCTTTGATTTCTATCCCTAGCTCTTTCTAAAAGTCGGCGTCCTATGTTTTGTCGATCGCGTGCTCGTCGAATATTACCTTGTACTTGCTCGTTAGCCCTATAAACTGGGTCTTGTCTGCGTCTCGATCGACGCGAAGTATTCGCATATTGCTCCTGTTGCCTAACTGGAGAATTAGCTCGTCAAGTCGAGTGTTCTACAGTATTTTGTGCTTGTTCGTTTGCCCGGTAGACTGGATCTTGTCTGCGTCTCGATCGACGCGAAGTATTCGCAAATTGCTCCTGTTGCCTAACTGGAGAATTAGCTCGTCGAGTCGAGTGGGCTACAGTATTTTGTCTTTGTTCGTTTGCCCGGTAGACTGGGTCTTGTCTGCGTCTCGATCGACGCGAAGTTTCCGCGAATTGCTCGTGTTGCCTAACTGGAGAATTAGCTCGTCGAGTCGAGCGTTATACAGTATTTTGTCTTTGTTCGTTTGCCCTGTAAACAATGTCTTGTCTGCGAACTTGGTTTCGTTGCCTATTCCTATTTCTCTGAGTTTGGCTTAAACCTTCATTTTTCCTACGCTCTCGTTGGGACTCTATATTGTTGATCCTCTCCTGCTCAGCATATTCAGAATTATACCTATTTAACGCATTTCTAGCTCGTTGTCTCTGAGACCTATTCAAAACTGACAACTTTTTTGTCCTAGGCATTTTACATAAATTTAAAACTTTAATAGAAATAAAAATGTAATATAGTAAAATTTGTAATTTAAATTAATTAATTCCAATAAATTATTTGCAATATAATTTATTAGAATTGTATTAATATTAATATATATGTATGTACGTATATATTTATTATATTGTTATATGTCTGAAATAAATAAAGAGTAGGTAATATTTCTATGGTCTTTAAAAAGACTTTAAAAATATAATTATAATATATTTAAATAAAAACTTGCGAGTTTTGCGATTTTAGCTAAATTGTTCTCCAAAACGACACTAAACACAATGCTGTCACAAGCCGCTCACAAGTGTCTATCACACACCTGCACATACACGCCAAATAATAACGGCCGAACTATTTTTATTAAAATGGTCACAATGCACTGATATTTATTTATTTTCAATCGTTATTAAATCAGTAAACAACGCAAAAATTGCAAATCGGCAACACGCAAAAGTCTGTAATGTCACTAACCAAACAGCACATAACAGATAACACCGCTCGATTCCGAAGCTAACTGTCAACTAAACCAGTCCCTGTCCTAGAAACTGCCAGGAAGTCTAATTTTTAGTAGTTTTTTCAAACAGTTTTTGGATTTCCTAGATTTTATGGCATTTAACGGGCGAATTTTCTAAACAAATTTATGAAGGTACAGCAGGTCATAAAATTAGTTAAGTGATCAGTCACTTGACCTGCATATGCAGGTGCTGGTGCTTTCCAAAAGTTCACTCTTTCGGCCCAACGGGCTGCTGCAGTAATAAGGGGTCAACATTCATTCATCAATTCAAACCCAAAATCATACAAAAGAAGGGCGTGCGTCAGACGCGTGCCAATAATGATATTTTATTTTGCGCTCATGATCTGCCCATTAATGTGTGTAGAGGTCGAAAATCAGAAATCACAAAATATCGTCAAATTTGAATCGGACAGGCAGGCAGGCACCAACAGGCACACAAGCGCATAAATGATTCTGTGCATATACGAAATATGCACGTATGCGTGAATAGCAAGTCCAAAAACTTTTAAATGCACACATTCCACCGCTTAGGCACCCTTTCCAACAATAATGAGCTAAAATGCAAGAATTTTGCATTGACGTGGCAAACCATTTCATTATTTTATATCACTCATCCCTTCAAAAGGGAAGATATTTGAGATAAATTAAATTTATTTTTTGCTTGTGCGGACACATACACACACAAACATTTAAACGGTACCTAGACATAGAGAGAGCATTGAGAACATTGAGAGTAAGTGCGAGCGAGATAAAAATAAACAGCGATGCCGTTCTATAGCACAAATCATATGGAAGAGAGTTAGCCAAAGCAGTTTCCTGTAGTGTAAGCGAATAGGAGACATCATATGTATATCTTAATTTTTTTTTGGACCAGATTTCTTCTACGGCAAGTTGCATCTAAATGCTCTTTGGTTAGTGATACGATGCAATCGCTATTGTAATTCTTTTTGTGTGTATTTGTGCACATGTATACAGAAATTCTAGCGCTTTGCGCGAGCTGCCGCTGACTTATGGCTTGTCAATATATATGTATATAACCACATGGTTGCCAAAGCCTCTGCTCAACAGCCACACTAATAATAGAGTGTTGACGAAAAATAAACGAATTAAAATATCAGCAAAGAAATCAATACAATCGCAATTGCAATGCTGTTGATAGAATTTAAAGAAGTCGCGCATGAATGTGTGTGTGTACATGTATACAGAAATTCTTCATGTTTGTAGATCGTTTGTAGACCAAAATATCGTCAAATTTAAATCGGACAGGCAGGCAGGCACCAACAGGCAAAAGGTTATAAAAAAGGTCGGAAGACCAATCTGCCTAATTATCGCCATGACCTTCTTCTTTTCAGCTTCCCAATGAGGAGGTGAAGTGCGAATATTTTTCAAAACCCTATAGCAATCCTCGTGCTGCCGTAATGCCTCGTGTGGTGCTGTGCTTACGTAAGCAAATGTTCCTTATATTAATCAATTCTAATTTTTCATAATTGATCTGTTCTCCAACCTCTCCTATCAAAGTTTCTAAGTTCTGACTTAACTATAGCTGTAAAACTTTGAGGACACTTTATCTTAATGCCAGCAAAAATAGTTGGGAAGGACAGCTCCTCTGAATATTTTCCTGGCCTCCTGGATTAATTTCTTCTTCTATATTATTTTGCCTATCCGTGGAGGCTTGAGCAGATCTTGTCACTAACTCCGATACTAAGTCCCTATCGTCAGCAGATGCAACAAACGGAACTTCGTCAGACAATTGACTAAAAATTTTATTGCATCAGCAACTTTAGAAGGCCTAATGGTTTCGGCCATAAAATCATGGCTATATTCCATCCTACGTTTGAGATGAATTTGAATCACCTCGCTCTCACATACCACAGGAATTGGTACATTGACCACAGCTCCTTTAATTGCATTTTGTCGACCATATCCTAAGGACTTAATAATCATGAAAGGAAGGCGAGGGGAAATCAGCCTTTCCTCTAAAGGCGTTAAGCCTTTCAAACAATCTGGCAGATCGGGAATGTCAAGGCCATTTGCAATAGAATTTTTTTTAATGCTATGACTGCACGTTTTGCAAAAACTATATTGATTATTATTGGAGGGATATATAGAGGATAGATATAAAATATCGTAGCTTACTTCTGCACTACACTTGCTTTCAATAACCTCACGAGAAATTTTATCCATTTGATGTGGAAAGCATAAGCCTTTGCAAAGGCAAACCTGATCGGGGCCCTGCTTAACTGTTCTATTAAATGCAGCTATCAGTCCATATAAGTTTTGTCTAATAGCTGGAGAAATTCTATCATCTGGAATTTTATTCGCACGTTCTTCCCTGTTCCTGGTAGCATTGCGCCTATTCTCTGCTATCCTATTACCTGTATTACTTCGCCTTGTACTTGTATTACGTGCTCAATTATCCTACGAATCGGATTCTCTCTAACCTGAGACCTTTGATTTCTATCCCTAGCTCTCTCTAAAAGTCGGCGTCCTATGTTTTGTCGATCGCGTGCTCGTCGAATATTACCTTGTACTTGCTCGTTAGCCCTATAAACTGGGTCTTGTCTGCGTCTCGATCGACGCGAAGTATCAGCCAATTGCTCCTGTTGCCTAACTGGACAATTAGCTCGTTGAGTCGAGTGGTCTACAGTATTTTGTTTTTGTTCGTTAACCCGGTAGACTGGATCTTGTCTGCGTCTCGATCGACGCGAAGTATTCGCAAATTGCTCCTGTTGCCTAACTGGAGAATTAGCTCGTCGAGTCGAGTGGTCTACAGTATTTTGTCTTTGTTCGTTTGCCCGGTAGACTGGGTCTTGTCTGCGTCTTGATCGACGCGAAGTATCAGCCGATTGCTCCTGTTGCCTAATTGGAGAATTAGCTCGTTGAGTCGAGTGTTCTACAGTATTTCGTGTTTGTTCGTTGGCCCGGTAGACTGGGTCTTGTCTGCGTCTCGATCGACGCGAAGTATCAGCCAATTGCTCCTGTTGCCTAACTGGACAATTAGCTCGTTGAGTCGAGTGGTCTACAGTATTTTGTTTTTGTTCGTTAACCCGGTAGACTGGATCTTGTCTGCGTCTCGATCGACGCGAAGTATTCGCAAATTGCTCCTGTTGCCTAACTGGAGAATTAGCTCGTCGAGTCGAGTGGTCTACAGTATTTTGTCTTTGTTCGTTTGCCCGGTAGACTGGGTCTTGTCTGCGTCTTGATCGACGCGAAGTATCAGCCGATTGCTCCTGTTGCCTAATTGGAGAATTAGCTCGTTGAGTCGAGTGTTCTACAGTATTTCGTGTTTGTTCGTTGGCCCGGTAGACTGGATCTTGTCTGCGTCTCGATCGACGCGAAGTATTCGCAAATTGCTCCTGTTGCCTAACTGGAGAATTAGCTCGTCGAGTCGAGTGGTCTACAGTATTTTGTCTTTGTTCGTTTGCCCGGTAGACTGGGTCTTGTCTGCGTCTTGATCGATGCGAAGTTTCCGCCAATTGCTCGTGTTGCCTAACTGGAGAATTAGCTCGTCGAGTCGAGTGGTCTACAGTATTTTGTCTTTGTTCGTTTGCCCGGTAGACTGGGTCTTGTCTGCGTCTTGATCGACGCGAAGTTTCCGCCAATTGCTCCTGTTGCCTAACTGGAGAATTAGCTCGTCGAGTCGAGTGATCTTTGTTCGTTTGCCCTGTAAACAATGTCTTGTCTGCGAACTTGGTTTCGTTGCCTATTCCTATTTCTCTGAGTTTGGCTTAAACCTTCATTTTTCCTACGCTCTCGTTGGGACTCTATATTGTTGATCCTCTCCTGCTCAGCATATTCAGAATTATACCTATTTAACGCATTTCTAGCTCGTTGTCTCTGAGACCTATTCAAAACTGACAACTTTTTTGTCCTAGGCATTTTACATAAATTTAAAACTTTAATAGAAATAAAAATGTAATATAGTAAAATTTGTAATTTAAATTAATTAATTCCAATAAATTATTTGCAATATAATTTATTAGAATTGTATTAATATTAATATATATGTATGTACGTATATATTTATTATATTGTTATATGTCTGAAATAAATAAAGAGTAGGTAATATTTCTATGGTCTTTAAAAAGACTTTAAAAATATAATTATAATATATTTAAATAAAAACTTGCGAGTTTTGCGATTTTAGCTAAATTGTTCTCCAAAACGACACTAAACACAATGCTGTCACAAGCCGCTCACAAGTGTCTATCACACACCTGCACATACACGCCAAATAATAACGGCCGAACTATTTTTATTAAAATGGTCACAATGCACTGATATTTATTTATTTTCAATCGTTATTAAATCAGTAAACAACGCAAAAATTGCAAATCGGCAACACGCAAAAGTCTGTAATGTCACTAACCAAACAGCACATAACAGATAACACCGCTCGATTCCGAAGCTAACTGTCAACTAAACCAGTCCCTGTCCTAGAAACTGCCAGGAAGTCTAATTTTTAGTAGTTTTTTCAAACAGTTTTTGGATTTCCTAGATTTTATGGCATTTAACGGGCGAATTTTCTAAACAAATTTATGAAGGTACAGCAGGTCATAAAATTAGTTAAGTGATCAGTCACTTGACCTGCATATGCAGGTGCTGGTACTTTCCAAAAGTTCACTCTTTCGGCCCAACGGGCTGCTGCAGGTAATAAGGGGTCAACATTCATTCATCAATTCAAACCCAAAATCATACAAAAGAAGGGCGTGCGTCAGACGCGTGCCAATAATGATATTTTATTTTGCGCCCATGATCTGCCCATTCATGTGTGTAGAGGTCGAAAATCAGAAATCACAAAATATCGTCAAATTTGAATCGGACAGGCAGGCAGGCACCAACAGGCACACAAGCGCATAAATGATTCTGTGCATATACGAAATATGCACGTATGCGTGAATAGCAAGTCCAAAAACTTTTAAATGCACACATTCCACCGCTTAGGCACCCTTTCCAACAATAATGAGCTAAAATGCAAGAATTTTGCATTGACGTGGCAAACCATTTCATTATTTTATATGACTCATCCCTTCAAAAGGGAAGATATTTGAGATAAATTAAATTTATTTTTTGCTTGTGCGGACACATACACACACAAACATTTAAACGGTACCTAGACATAGAGAGAGCATTGAGAACATTGAGAGTAAGTGCGAGCGAGATAAAAATAAACAGCGATGCCGTTCTATAGCACAAATCATATGGAAGAGAGTTAGCCAAAGCAGTTTCCTGTAGTGTAAGCGAATAGGAGACATCATATGTATATCTTAATTTTTTTTTGGACCAGATTTCTTCTACGGCAAGTTGCATCTAAATGCTCTTTGGTTAGTGATACGATGCAATCGCTATTGTAATTCTTTTTGTGTGTATTTGTGCACATGTATACAGAAATTCTAGCGCTTTGAGCGAGCTGCCGCTGACTTATGGCTTGTCAATATATATGTATATAACCACATGGTTGCCAAAGCCTCTGCTCAACAGCCACACTAATAATAGAGTGTTGACGAAAAAATAAACGAATTTAAATATCAGCAAAGAAAACAATACAATCGCAATTGCAATGCTGTTGATAGAATTTAAAGAAGTTGCGCATGAATGTGTGTGTGTACATGTATACAGAAATTCTTCATGTTTGTAGATCGTTTGTAGACCAAAATATCGTCAAATTTAAATCGGACAGGCAGGCAGGCACCAACAGGCAAAAGGTTATAAAAAAGGTCGGAAGACCAATCTGCCTAATTATCGCCATGACCTTCTTCTTTTCAGCTTCCCAATGAGGAGGTGAAGTGCGAATATTTTTCAAAACCCTATAGCAATCCTCGTGCTGCCGTAATGCCTCGTGTGGTGCTGTGCTTACGTAAGCAAATGTTCCTTATATTAATCAATTCTAATTTTTCATAATTGATCTGTTCTCCAACCTCTCCTATCAAAGTTTCTAAGTTCTGACTTAACTATAGCTGTAAAACTTTGAGGACACTTTATCTTAATGCCAGCAAAAATAGTTGGGAAGGACAGCTCCTCTGAATATTTTCCTGGCCTCCTGGATTAATTTCTTCTTCTATATTATTTTGCCTATCCGTGGAGGCTTGAGCAGATCTTGTCACTAACTCCGATACTAAGTCCCTATCGTCAGCAGATGCAACAAACGGAACTTCGTCAGACAATTGACTAAAAATTTTATTGCATCAGCAACTTTAGAAGGCCTAATGGTTTCGGCCATAAAATCATGGCTATATTCCATCCTACGTTTGAGATGAATTTGAATCACCTCGCTCTCACATACCACAGGAATTGGTACATTGACCACAGCTCCTTTAATTGCATTTTGTCGACCATATCCTAAGGACTTAATAATCATGAAAGGAAGGCGAGGGGAAATCAGCCTTTCCTCTAAAGGCGTTAAGCCTTTCAAACAATCTGGCAGATCGGGAATGTCAAGGCCATTTGCAATAGAATTTTTTTAATGCTATGACTGCACGTTTTGCAAAAACTATATTTATTATTATTGGAGGGATATATAGAGGATAGATATAAAATATCGTAGCTTACTTCTGCACTACACTTGCTTTCAATAACCTCACGAGAAATTTTATCCATTTGATGTGGAAAGCATAAGCCTTTGCAAAGGCAAACCTGATCGGGGCCCTGCTTAACTGTTCTATTAATTGCAGCTATCAGTCCATATAAGTTTTGTCTAATAGCTGGAGAAATTCTATCATCTGGAATTTTATTCGCACGTTCTTCCCTGTTCCTGGTAGCATTGCGCCTATTCTCTGCTATCCTATTACCTGTATTACTTCGCCTTGTACTTGTATTACGTGCTCAATTATCCTACGAATCGGATTCTCTCTAACCTGAGACCTTTGATTTCTATCCCTAGCTCTTTCTAAAAGTCGGCGTCCTATGTTTTGTCGATCGCGTGCTCGTCGAATATTACCTTGTACTTGCTCGTTAGCCCTATAAACTGGGTCTTGTCTGCGTCTCGATCGACGCGAAGTATCAGCCAATTGCTCCTGTTGCCTAACTGGACAATTAGCTCGTTGAGTCGAGTGGTCTACAGTATTTTGTTTTTGTTCGTTAACCCGGTAGACTGGATCTTGTCTGCGTCTCGATCGACGCGAAGTATTCGCAAATTGCTCCTGTTGCCTAACTGGAGAATTAGCTCGTCGAGTCGAGTGGTCTACAGTATTTTGTCTTTGTTCGTTTGCCCGGTAGACTGGGTCTTGTCTGCGTCTTGATCGACGCGAAGTATCAGCCGATTGCTCCTGTTGCCTAATTGGAGAATTAGCTCGTTGAGTCGAGTGTTCTACAGTATTTCGTGTTTGTTCGTTGGCCCGGTAGACTGGGTCTTGTCTGCGTCTCGATCGACGCGAAGTATCAGCCAATTGCTCCTGTTGCCTAACTGGAGAATTAGCTCGTTGAGTCGAGTGGTCTACAGTATTTTGTTTTTGTTCGTTGGCCCGGTAGACTGGATCTTGTCTGCGTCTCGATCGACGCGAAGTATTCGCAAATTGCTCCTGTTGCCTAACTGGAGAATTAGCTCGTTGAGTCGAGTGGTCTACAGTATTTTGTCTTTGTTCGTTTGCCCGGTAGACTGGGTCTTGTCTGCGTCTTGATCGATGCGAAGTTTCCGCCAATTGCTCGTGTTGCCTAACTGGAGAATTAGCTCGTCGAGTCGAGTGGTCTACAGTATTTTGTCTTTGTTCGTTTGCCCGGTAGACTGGGTCTTGTCTGCGTCTTGATCGACGCGAAGTTTCCGCCAATTGCTCCTGTTGCCTAACTGGAGAATTAGCTCGTCGAGTCGAGTGATCTTTGTTCGTTTGCCCTGTAAACAATGTCTTGTCTGCGAACTTGGTTTCGTTGCCTATTCCTATTTCTCTGAGTTTAGCTTAAACCTTCATTTTTCCTACGCTCTCGTTGGGACTCTATATTGTTGATCCTCTCCTGCTCAGCATATTGAGAATTATACCTATTTAACGCATTTCTAGCTCGTTGTCTCTGAGACCTATTCAAAACTGACAACTTTTTTGTCCTAGGCATTTTACATAAATTTAAAACTTTAATAGAAATAAAAATGTAATATAGTAAAATTTGTAATTTAAATTAATTAATTCCAATAAATTATTTGCAATATAATTTATTAGAATTGTATTAATATTAATATATATGTATGTTCGTATATATTTATTATATTGTTATATGTCTGAAATAAATAAAGAGTAGGTAATATTTCTATGGTCTTTAAAAAGACTTTAAAAATATAATTATAATATATTTAAATAAAAACTTGCGAGTTTTGCGATTTTAGCTAAATTGTTCTCCAAAACGACACCAAACACAATGCTGTCACAAGCCGCTCACAAGTGTCTATCACACACCTGCACATACACGCCAAATAATAACGGCCGAACTATTTTTATTAAAATGGTCACAATGCACTGATATTTATTTATTTTCAATCGTTATTAAATCAGTAAACAACGCAAAAATTGCAAATCGGCAACACGCAAAAGTCTGTAATGTCACTAACCAAACAGCACATAACAGATAACACCGCTCGATTCCGAAGCTAACTGTCAACTAAACCAGTCCCTGTCCTAGAAACTGCCAGGAAGTCTAATTTTTAGTAGTTTTTTCAAACAGTTTTTTGGATTTCCTAGATTTTATGGCATTTAACGGGCGAATTTTCTAAACAAATTTATGAAGGTACAGCAGGTCATAAAATTAGTTAAGTGATCAGTCACTTGACCTGCATATGCAGGTGCTGGTGCTTTCCAAAAGTTCACTCTTTCGGCCCAACGGGCTGCTGCAGGTAATAAGGGGTCAACATTCATTCATCAATTCAAACCCAAAATCATACAAAAGAAGGGCGTGCGTCAGACGCGTGCCAATAATGATATTTTATTTTGCGCCCATGATCTGCCCATTCATGTGTGTAGAGGTCGAAAATCAGAAATCACAAAATATCGTCAAATTTGAATCGGACAGGCAGGCAGGCACCAACAGGCACACAAGCGCATAAATGATTCTGTGCATATACGAAATATGCACGTATGCGTGAATAGCAAGTCCAAAAACTTTTAAATGCACACATTCCACCGCTTAGGCACCCTTTCCAACAATAATGAGCTAAAATGCAAGAATTTTGCATTGACGTGGCAAACCATTTCATTATTTTATATGACTCATCCCTTCAAAAGGGAAGATATTTGAGATAAATTAAATTTATTTTTTGCTTGTGCGGACACATACACACACAAACATTTAAACGGTACCTAGACATAGAGAGAGCATTGAGAACATTGAGAGTAAGTGCGAGCGAGATAAAAATAAACAGCGATGCCGTTCTATAGCACAAATCATATGGAAGAGAGTTAGCCAAAGCAGTTTCCTGTAGTGTAAGCGAATAGGAGACATCATATGTATATCTTAATTTTTTTTTGGACCAGATTTCTTCTACGGCAAGTTGCATCTAAATGCTCTTTGGTTAGTGATACGATGCAATCGCTATTGTAATTCTTTTTGTGTGTATTTGTGCACATGTATACAGAAATTCTAGCGCTTTGCGCGAGCTGCCGCTGACTTATGGCTTGTCAATATATATGTATATAACCACATGGTTGCCAAAGCCTCTGCTCAACAGCCACACTAATAATAGAGTGTTGACGAAAAAATAAACGAATTAAAATATCAGCAAAGAAAACAATACAATCGCAATTGCAATGCTGTTGATAGAATTTAAAGAAGTCGCGCATGAATGTGTGTGTGTACATGTATACAGAAATTCTTCATGTTTGTAGATCGTTTGTAGACCAAAATATCGTCAAATTTAAATCGGACAGGCAGGCAGGCACCAACAGGCAAAAGGTTATAAGAAAGGTCGGAAGACCAATCTGCCTAATTATCGCCATGACCTTCTTCTTTTCAGCTTCCCAATGAGGAGGTGAAGTGCGAATATTTTTCAAAACCCTATAGCAATCCTCGTGCTGCCGTAATGCCTCGTGTGGTGCTGTGCTTACGTAAGCAAATGTTCCTTATATTAATCAATTCTAATTTTTCATAATTGATCTGTTCTCCAACCTCTCCTATCAAAGTTTCTAAGTTCTGACTTAACTATAGCTGTAAAACTTTGAGGACACTTTATCTTAATGCCAGCAAAAATAGTTGGGAAGGACAGCTCCTCTGAATATTTTCCTGGCCTCCTGGATTAATTTCTTCTTCTATATTATTTTGCCTATCCGTGGAGGCTTGAGCAGATCTTGTCACTAACTCCGATACTAAGTCCCTATCGTCAGCAGATGCAACAAACGGAACTTCGTCAGACAATTGACTAAAAATTTTATTGCATCAGCAACTTTAGAAGGCCTAATGGTTTCGGCCATAAAATCATGGCTATATTCCATCCTACGTTTGAGATGAATTTGAATCACCTCGCTCTCACATACCACAGGAATTGGTACATTGACCACAGCTCCTTTAATTGCATTTTGTCGACCATATCCTAAGGACTTAATAATCATGAAAGGAAGGCGAGGGGAAATCAGCCTTTCCTCTAAAGGCGTTAAGCCTTTCAAACAATCTGGCAGATCGGGAATGTCAAGGCCATTTGCAATAGAATTTTTTTTAATGCTATGACTGCACGTTTTGCAAAAACTATATTTATTATTATTGGAGGGATATATAGAGGATAGATATAAAATATCGTAGCTTACTTCTGCACTACACTTGCTTTCAATAACCTCACGAGAAATTGTATCCATTTGATGTGGAAAGCATAAGCCTTTGCAAAGGCAAACCTGATCGGGGCCCTGCTTAACTGTTCTATTAAATGCAGCTATCAGTCCATATAAGTTTTGTCTAATAGCTGGAGAAATTCTATCATCTGGAATTTTATTCGCACGTTCTTCCCTGTTCCTGGTAGCATTGCGCCTATTCTCTGCTATCCTATTACCTGTATTACTTCGCCTTGTACTTGTATTACGTGCTCAATTATCCTACGAATCGGATTCTCTCTAACCTGAGACCTTTGATTTCTATCCCTAGCTCTTTCTAAAAGTCGGCGTCCTATGTTTTGTCGATCGCGTGCTCGTCGAATATTACCTTGTACTTGCTCGTTAGCCCTATAAACTGGGTCTTGTCTGCGTCTCGATCGACGCGAAGTATCAGCCAATTGCTCCTGTTGCCTAACTGGAGAATTAGCTCGTTGAGTCGAGTGGTCTACAGTATTTTGTTTTTGTTCGTTAACCCGGTAGACTGGATCTTGTCTGCGTCTCGATCGACGCGAAGTATTCGCAAATTGCTCCTGTTGCCTAACTGGAGAATTAGCTCGTCGAGTCGAGTGGTCTACAGTATTTTGTCTTTGTTCGTTTGCCCGGTAGACTGGGTCTTGTCTGCGTCTTGATCGACGCGAAGTATCAGCCGATTGCTCCTGTTGCCTAATTGGAGAATTAGCTCGTTGAGTCGAGTGTTCTACAGTATTTCGTGTTTGTTCGTTGGCCCGGTAGACTGGGTCTTGTCTGCGTCTCGATCGACGCGAAGTATCAGCCAATTGCTCCTGTTGCCTAACTGGAGAATTAGCTCGTTGAGTCGAGTGGTCTACAGTATTTTGTTTTTGTTCGTTGGCCCGGTAGACTGGATCTTGTCTGCGTCTCGATCGACGCGAAGTATTCGCAAATTGCTCCTGTTGCCTAACTGGAGAATTAGCTCGTCGAGTCGAGTGGTCTACAGTATTTTGTCTTTGTTCGTTTGCCCGGTAGACTGGGTCTTGTCTGCGTCTTGATCGATGCGAAGTTTCCGCCAATTGCTCGTGTTGCCTAACTGGAGAATTAGCTCGTCGAGTCGAGTGGTCTACAGTATTTTGTCTTTGTTCGTTTGCCCGGTAGACTGGGTCTTGTCTGCGTCTTGATCGACGCGAAGTTTCCGCCAATTGCTCCTGTTGCCTAACTGGAGAATTAGCTCGTCGAGTCGAGTGATCTTTGTTCGTTTGCCCTGTAAACAATGTCTTGTCTGCGAACTTGGTTTCGTTGCCTATTTCATTTCTCTGAGTTTGGCTTAAACCTTCATTTTTCCTACGCTCTCGTTGGGACTCTATATTGTTGATCCTCTCCTGCTCAGCATATTCAGAATTATACCTATTTAACGCATTTCTAGCTCGTTGTCTCTGAGACCTATTCAAAACTGACAACTTTTTTGTCCTAGGCATTTTACATAAATTTAAAACTTTAATAGAAATAAAAATGTAATATAGTAAAATTTGTAATTTAAATTAATTAATTCCAATAAATTATTTGCAATATAATTTATTAGAATTGTATTAATATTAATATATATGTATGTACGTATATATTTATTATATTGTTATATGTCTGAAATAAATAAAGAGTAGGTAATATTTCTATGGTCTTTAAAAAAGACTTTAAAAATATAATTATAATATATTTAAATAAAAACTTGCGAGTTTTGCGATTTTAGCTAAATTGTTCTCCAAAACGACACTAAACACAATGCTGTCACAAGCCGCTCACAAGTGTCTATCACACACCTGCACATACACGCCAAATAATAACGGCCGAACTATTTTTATTAAAATGGTCACAATGCACTGATATTTATTTATTTTCAATCGTTATTAAATCAGTAAACAACACAAAAATTGCAAATCGGCAACACGCAAAAGTCTGTAATGTCACTAACCAAACAGCACATAACAGATAACACCGCTCGATTCCGAAGCTAACTGTCAACTAAACCAGTCCCTGTCCTAGAAACTGCCAGGAAGTCTAATTTTTAGTAGTTTTTTCAAACAGATTTTTGGATTTCCTAGATTTTATGGCATTTAACGGGCGAATTTTCTAAACAAATTTATGAAGGTACAGCAGGTCATAAAATTAGTTAAGTGATCAGTCACTTGACCTGCATATGCAGGTGCTGGTGCTTTCCAAAAGTTCACTCTTTCGGCCCAACGGGCTGCTGCAGGTAATAAGGGGTCAACATTCATTCATCAATTCAAACCCAAAATCATACAAAAGAAGGGCGTGCGTCAGACGCGTGCCAATAATGATATTTTATTTTGCGCCCATGATCTGCCCATTCATGTGTGTAGAGGTCGAAAATCAGAAATCACAAAATATCGTCAAATTTGAATCGGACAGGCAGGCAGGCACCAACAGGCACACAAGCGCATAAATGATTCTGTGCATATACGAAATATGCACGTATGCGTGAATAGCAAGTCCAAAAACTTTTAAATGCACACATTCCACCGCTTAGGCACCCTTTCCAACAATAATGAGCTAAAATGCAAGAATTTTGCATTGACGTGGCAAACCATTTCATTATTTTATATGACTCATCCCTTCAAAAGGGAAGATATTTGAGATAAATTAAATTTATTTTTTGCTTGTGCGGACACATACACACACAAACATTTAAACGGTACCTAGACATAGAGAGAGCATTGAGAACATTGAGAGTAAGTGCGAGCGAGATAAAAATAAACAGCGATGCCGTTCTATAGCACAAATCATATGGAAGAGAGTTAGCCAAAGCAGTTTCCTGTAGTGTAAGCGAATAGGAGACATCATATGTATATCTTAATTTTTTTTGGACCAGATTTCTTCTACGGCAAGTTGCATCTAAATGCTCTTTGGTTAGTGATACGATGCAATCGCTATTGTAATTCTTTTTGTGTGTATTTGTGCACATGCATACAGAAATTCTAGCGCTTTGCGCGAGCTGCCGCTGACTTATGGCTTGTCAATATATATGTATATAACCACATGGTTGCCAAAGCCTCTGCTCAACAGCCACACTAATAATAGAGTGTTGACGAAAAAATAAACGAATTAAAATATCAGCAAAGAAAACAATACAATCGCAATTGCAATGCTGTTGATAGAATTTAAAGAAGTCGCGCATGAATGTGTGTGTGTACATGTATACAGAAATTCTTCATGTTTGTAGATCGTTTGTAGACCAAAATATCGTCAAATTTAAATCGGACAGGCAGGCAGGCACCAACAGGCAAAAGGTTATAAAAAAGGTCGGAAGACCAATCTGCCTAATTATCGCCATGACCTTCTTCTTTTCAGCTTCCCAATGAGGAGGTGAAGTGCGAATATTTTTCAAAACCCTATAGCAATCCTCGTGCTGCCGTAATGCCTCGTGTGGTGCTGTGCTTACGTAAGCAAATGTTCCTTATATTAATCAATTCTAATTTTTCATAATTGATCTGTTCTCCAACCTCTCCTATCAAAGTTTCTAAGTTCTGACTTAACTATAGCTGTAAAACTTTGAGGACACTTTATCTTAATGCCAGCAAAAATAGTTGGGAAGGACAGCTCCTCTGAATATTTTCCTGGCCTCCTGGATTAATTTCTTCTTCTATATTATTTTGCCTATCCGTGGAGGCTTGAGCAGATCTTGTCACTAACTCCGATACTAAGTCCCTATCGTCAGCAGATGCAACAAACGGAACTTCGTCAGACAATTGACTAAAAATTTTATTGCATCAGCAACTTTAGAAGGCCTAATGGTTTCGGCCATAAAATCATGGCTATATTCCATCCTACGTTTGAGATGAATTTGAATCACCTCGCTCTCACATACCACAGGAATTGGTACATTGACCACAGCTCCTTTAATTGCATTTTGTCGACCATATCCTAAGGACTTAATAATCATGAAAGGAAGGCGAGGGAAATCAGCCTTTCCTCTAAAGGCGTTAAGCCTTTCAAACAATCTGGCAGATCGGGAATGTCAAGGCCATTTGCAATAGAATTTTTTTTAATGCTATGACTGCACGTTTTGCAAAAACTATATTTATTATTATTGGAGGGATATATAGAGGATAGATATAAAATATCGTAGCTTACTTCTGCACTACACTTGCTTTCAATAACCTCACGAGAAATTTTATCCATTTGATGTGGAAAGCATAAGCCTTTGCAAAGGCAAACCTGATCGGGGCCCTGCTTAACTGTTCTATTAAATGCAGCTATCAGTCCATATAAGTTTTGTCTAATAGCTGGAGAAATTCTATCATCTGGAATTTTATTCGCACGTTCTTCCCTGTTCCTGGTAGCATTGCGCCTATTCTCTGCTATCCTATTACCTGTATTACTTCGCCTTGTACTTGTATTACGTGCTCAATTATCTTACGAATCGGATTCTCTCTAACCTGAGACCTTTGATTTCTATCCCTAGCTCTTTCTAAAAGTCGGCGTCCTATGTTTTGTCGATCGCGTGCTCGTCGAATATTACCTTGTACTTGCTCGTTTGCCCTATAAACTGGGTCTTGTCTGCGTCTCGATCGACGCGAAGTATCAGCCAATTGCTCCTGTTGCCTAACTGGAGAATTAGCTCGTTGAGTCGAGTGGTCTACAGTATTTTGTTTTTGTTCGTTAACCCGGTAGACTGGATCTTGTCTGCGTCTCGATCGACGCGAAGTATTCGCAAATTGCTCCTGTTGCCTAACTGGAGAATTAGCTCGTCGAGTCGAGTGGTCTACAGTATTTTGTCTTTGTTCGTTTGCCCGGTAGACTGGGTCTTGTCTGCGTCTTGATCGACGCGAAGTATCAGCCGATTGCTCCTGTTGCCTAATTGGAGAATTAGCTCGTTGAGTCGAGTGTTCTACAGTATTTCGTGTTTGTTCGTTGGCCCGGTAGACTGGGTCTTGTCTGCGTCTCGATCGACGCGAAGTATCAGCCAATTGCTCCTGTTGCCTAACTGGAGAATTAGCTCGTTGAGTCGAGTGGTCTACAGTATTTTGTTTTTGTTCGTTGGCCCGGTAGACTGGATCCTGTCTGCGTCTCGATCGACGCGAAGTATTCGCAAATTGCTCCTGTTGCCTAACTGGAGAATTAGCTCGTCGAGTCGAGTGGTCTACAGTATTTTGTCTTTGTTCGTTTGCCCGGTAGACTGGGTCTTGTCTGCGTCTTGATCGATGCGAAGTTTCCGCCAATTGCTCGTGTTGCCTAACTGGAGAATTAGCTCGTCGAGTCGAGTGGTCTACAGTATTTTGTCTTTGTTCGTTTGCCCGGTAGACTGGGTCTTGTCTGCGTCTTGATCGACGCGAAGTTTCCGCCAATTGCTCGTGTTGCCTAACTGGAGAATTAGCTCGTCGAGTCGAGTGGTCTACAGTATTTTGTCTTTGTTCGTTTGCCCTGTAAACTATGTCTTGTCTGCGAACTTGGTTTCGTTGCCTATTCCTATTTCTCTGAGTTTGGCTAAAACCTTCATTTTCCCTATGCTCTCGTTGGGACTCTATATTGTTGATCCTCTCCTGCTCAGCATATTCAGAATTATACCTATTTAACGCATTTCTAGCTCGTTGTCTCTGAGACCTATTCAAAACTGACAACTTTTTTGTCCTAGGCATTTTACATAAATTTAAAACTTTAATAAAAATAAAAATGTAATATAGTAAAATTTTTAATTTAAATTAATTAATTCCAATAAATTATTTGCAATATAACTTATTAGAATTGTATTAATATTAATATATATATATATCTATATATATATATATATATATATATATATATATATATATATATATATATATATATATATATATATATATATATATATATATATATATATATATATATATATATATATATATATATATATATATATGTACTTATATATTTATTATATTGTTATAAGTCTGAAATATATAAAGAGTAGGTAATATTTGTATGGTCTTTAAAATGACTAAAAATATAATTATAATATATTTAAATAAAAACTTGCGATTTTAGCTAAATTGTTCTCAAAAACAACACTAAACACAATGGAGAATTAGCTCGTCGAGTCGAGCGTTCTACAGTATTTTGTCTTTGTTCGTTTGCCCTGTAAACTATGTCTTGTCTGCGAACTTGGTTTCGTTGCCTATTCCTATTTCTCTGAGTTTGGCTAAAACCTTCATTTTCCCTATGCTCTCGTTGGGACTCTATATTGTTGATCCTCTCCTGCTCAGCATATTCAGAATTATACCTATTTAACGCATTTCTAGCTCGTTGTCTCTGAGACCTATTCAAAACTGACAACTTTTTTGTCCTAGGCATTTTACATAAATTTAAAACTTTAATAGAAATAAAAATGTAATATAGTAAAATTTGTAATTTAAATTAATTAATTCCAATAAATTATTTGCAATATAATTTATTAGAATTGTATTAATATTAATATATATGTATGTACGTATATATTTATTATATTGTTATATGTCTGAAATAAATAAAGAGTAGGTAATATTTCTATGGTCTTTAAAAAGACTTTAAAAATATAATTATAATATATTTAAATAAAAACTTGCGAGTTTTGCGATTTTAGCTAAATTGTTCTCCAAAACGACACTAAACACAATGCTGTCACAAGCCGCTCACAAGTGTCTATCACACACCTGCACATACACGCCAAATAATAACGGCCGAACTATTTTTATTAAAATGGTCACAATGCACTGATATTTATTTATTTTCAATCGTTATTAAATCAGTAAACAACACAAAAATTGCAAATCGGCAACACGCAAAAGTCTGTAATGTCACTAACCAAACAGCACATAACAGATAACACCGCTCGATTCCGAAGCTAACTGTCAACTAAACCAGTCCCTATCCTAGAAACTGCCAGGAAGTCTAATTTTTAGTAGTTTTTTCAAACAGTTTTTTGGATTTCCTAGATTTTATGGCATTTAACGGGCGAAATTTCCGAACAAATTTATGAAGGTACAGCAGGTCATAAAATTAGTTAAGTGATCAGTCACTTGACCTGCATATGCAGGTGCTGGTGCTTTCCAAAAGTTCACCCTTTCCCAACGGGCTGCTGCAGGTAATAAGGGGTCAACATTCATTCATCAATTTAAACCCAAAATCATACAAAAGAATGGCGTGCGTCAGACGCGTGCCAATAATGATATTTTTTTTTGCGCCAATGATCTGCCCATTCATGTGTGTAAAGGTCGAAAATCAGAAATCACAAAATATCGTCAAATTTGAATCGGACAGGCAGGCAGGCACCAACAGGCACACAAGCGCATAAATGGTTCTGTTCATATACGAAATATGCACGTAGGCGTGAATAGCAAGTCCAAAAACTTTTAAATGCACACATGCCACCGCTTAGGCACCCTTTCCAACAATAACGAACTAAAATGCAAACATTTTGCATTGACGTGCCAACCATTTCATTATTTTATATGACTCATCCCTTCAAAAGGGAAAATATTTGAGATTAATTGAATTTGTTTTTTGCTTGTGCGGACACATACACACACAAACATTTAAACGGTACCTAGACATAGAGAGTGCATTGAGAGCATTGAGAGTAAGTGCGAGCGAGATAAAAATAAACAGCGATGCCGTTCTATCGCACAAATCATATGGAAGAGAGTTAGCCAAAGCAGTTGCCTGTAGTGTAAGCGAATACGAGACATCATATGTATATCTTAATCTTTTTTTGGACCAGATTTCTTCTAAGGCATGTTCCATCTAAATGCTCTTTGGTGATACGATGCAATCGCAACTGTAATTCTTTTTGTGTGCATTTGTGCACATGTATACAGAAATTCGAGGGCTTTGCGCGAGCTGCCGCTGACTTATGGTCTGTCAATATATATGTATATAACCACATGGTTCCTTTAACAACTTCTTCAACCGATCTTGACAAAATTCAGCAGTAGATATCATTGTCCAATATTCGTGTATTCTAAAAAGGGCAATTGTGGCATTAATTAGTGGGTAGTTTGCTCAAAAAAAGGATTTCGATATAAAAAAAAAAAACAGTTCCGCCAATAGGACTCGAACCCGGAGCTCAACCTACTTTTTGCCACAGCCTCTGCGCAACAGCCACACCAATAATTGAGTGTTGACAAAAAAATAAACGAATTAAAATATCAGCAAAGAAAACAATACAATCGCAATTGCAATGCTGTTGATAGAATTCAAAGAAGTCGCGCATGAATGTGTGTGTGTGTACATGTATACAGAAATTCTTCATGTGTGTAGAAGTCGAAAATCAGAAATCACAAAATATCGTCAAATTTGAATCGGACAGGCAGGCAGGCACCAACAGGCACACAAGCGCATAAATGGTTTTGTACATATACAAAATAAGCACGTACATATGCGTGAATAGCAAGTCCAAAAACTTTTAAATGCACACATGCCAACGCTTGGGCACCCTTTCCAGCAATAACGAGCTAAAATGCAAGAATTTTGCATTGACGTGGCAAACCATTTCATTATTTTATATGACTCATCCCTTCAAAAGGGAAAATATTTGAGATAAATTGAATTTGTTTTTTGCTTGTGCGGACACATACACACACAAACATTTAAACGGTACCTAGCATAAAGAGTAAGTGCGAGCGAGATAAAAATAAACAGCGATGCCGTTCTAACGCACAAATCATATGGAAGAGAGTTAGGCAAAGCAGTTTCCTGTAGTGTAAGCGTACATATAAGAGACATCATATGAATATCTTAATCTTTTTTTGGACGAGATTTCTTGTACGGCATGTTGCATCTAAATGCTCTTTGGTTAGTGATACGATGCAATCGCTATTGTAATTCTTTTTGTGTGCATTTGTGCACATGTATACAGAAATTCTAGCGCTTTGCGAGAGCTGCCGCTGACTTATGGCCTGTCAATATATATGTATATAACCACATGGTTTCTTTAACAACTTCTATGTATCTTAACCGATCTTGACAAAATTCAGCAGTAGATATTATTGTGCAATATTCGTGTATTCTTAAAAAGACAATTGGGGCATTAATTAGTGGATAGTTTACTCAAAAACAGGATTTCGATATAAAAACAAACAGTTCCGCCAATAGGACGCGAACCCGGAGCTCAACCTTCTGTTTGCCTTATTGCTAACGTGCCCAGGTCCCCTCCTTCATCCCTTCCTGAGGATGTATATCATCCTACTTTAGAGGTTGCAATGTTCAATTCCAATTCTCTCATTTTGCATTCATCTGCTACCTATAAGCCCCGCCGTTGCTTTCGCAAAGGAAACTATTCCTTGCTTAATCAACTTATTCATGCAACCGATTGGTCTTTTTTATATGACTCGGTTGATATGAATATTGCTTTAATTATACCCTGAACCAAATAAAAATGGGCAAAAAGGGTATAATGTATTTGTGCAAATGAGTGAAACAGGCAGAAGCTAGAGCTTGAGTCACCAAACTTTACATGTAGCTTCTAGAATAGTATATATATCTAGTAACTTTCATTTTGTACCTATGGCCACCTCCCCGCTACCACCGCATAGCCATAAATAATGTTAATAATCCAACTTGTATTGCCCATCAATTTAAGCCACAAGTTATAAGCAATTGACTTTTTGAGAATACATAAATATTCTATGGCACAATAAGATTTACTGTCGAAAATTTCATTAAGATCGGTTAAGAAGCAAAAGTTATGTACGCACGTGTTACCAGCAGCAAGCGCAAATTCTAAGAATTTCAGTGTGCATGAACACACACACATTCATGCACGTCTGCTTTGAATTTTATCAACAGCATTGCAATTGCGACTGTATGGTTTTCTGTGCTGCTATTTTAATTGGTTTTCTTCTCAGTGCGTCCAAATTATTAGTGTGGCTCTTGAGTAGAGACGGCGGCAAGTGGTGCAGTATGTAGCGAGTTCGAACCCTATGGAGGAAACTTTTTTTTTTGCTGGCGTGGCTGTACAGTAAAGGAGTCATCAAGGGAAATTTTTTTATTAATTATATCTTTATTAATACTAAAGCAAACGAGCGCGTAGCGCGAGTTGCATTTAGTGTTGGAGTAAGAGGGTTCAGGGTATCCCCTAGTCGGGAGCTCCAGACTAGAACCTCTTACTTGTTTTTTTTTATAATACCCTAAACTCAATCTTAGATGATTGCATTCCTAATTCATTTCCATCAAAGTCACCCGGGTTCACTCCCAGACTATCATACCTACAAAATATTATGTCTAAATATTTTAAAAAGTTTAATGGATTTGGTTCGAGTATTCACTTGGCTAAATATTCCATAGCCAAGTCGAACTAGCTTCTTCTTAATTCTCAGTGCTATGAGAATTATCTTTCTCGTTGCAAAAGGCAATTTGCCCAAAATCCGAGACAGTTTTATAATTTCGTGTACTTGAAGCTTAAATCTTCAAGTTTGCCATCTTCCTTTTGTCTCGGGACAGATAAAGCTAGCAATGATCCCGATTCTGCTAACCTCTTTGCTAACTTTTTTTAATCAACCTACTCTTCAGTCTATCTAATAACAATTCTTAGCCTTATACTATTACTTCCTCTAGTCCTGTACCTGTTCCTATTATTTCCTATTCTTCTTTCTTTTGTGCTATAAATTCTTTAAAATCTTCCTACTCTCATGGGCCTGACAATATTCCTGGTTGCCTACTCAAGTAGTGTAGTTCTTCCCTTCTTCGTCCATTGCTAAAGCTTTTTAATCTATCCCTTGAATCTTCTGTCTTTCCATCTCGTTGGAAAGAATCTTATATCGTTCTAAGAAAGGTGGAAAGTCTGATATACAAATTACAAATTACATAAAAAATCATTTCGAATTTGCAGCATTTCTGCAAATCAGTTGTCTCCCCTGTGCAACATGGATTCGTAAAGAATCGGTCAACTACGACCAATCTGCTTGAGTTTACTTCCTTGGTAAATGATGCTTTCCTTTCGAAAATGCAAACTGATGTCATTTACACTGACTTCACTTGGGCGTTTGAGTCTGTGCACCATGACATTTTACTTTTTAAACTTGACCGAATAGGTTTCACTCCGTCTCTTTTGCTCTAAACAGGTTCAGGTTACTTCTGGTGTTCCCCAAGGTAGTCATCTTGGACCTTTACTCTTTACTCTTTTTATAAATGATCTCCCCTCTGTTATATCCCATGCCCGTGTACTCATGTATGCGGACGACGTGAAACTTATTCTATCATACACTAATCCCCTACATCATTCTCGTCTTCAAGACGATTTGAACGCTATGCAACTTTGGTGTTCGGCCAATCAATTGCATCTGAATTGTTCAAAGTGTATGTTTATGACATTTAGTCGTACTACACCTTATCTTGTCAGTTATAAAATCGACAATACTCCATTGCAACGTATACTAACAGTTAAGGATCTAGGCGTTCGATTCTAAACTCTGTTTCAATCTTCATTTAGATACCATCGTTAATGAGGCAAGAGGTGTACTTGGATTCATTAAACGATGGTCTAAAGAGTTTAACGATCCTTTTATAACGAAACTTCTGTACATCTCTCTTGTTCGTCCTATCCTTGAATACTGCTCTTGCATCTGGTCTCCGCAGTATAAAAATAGCCAGGATCGTATTGAATCTGTTCAGAAGCAATTTCTGCTTTTTGCCTTTCGAGGTCTAAATTGGGACCCTAATCTTCGGTTGCCATCCTATTCCAGCAGGCTGCTTCTTCTTAATCTTCCGTCGTTAACCAACCGTAGGACAATTCTCGGTGTTGTCTTTATACATAAGTTGGTTGTTGGCGATATAGATTCTCCTTTTCTGCTAGGACGTCTTAAATTCTCCGTTCCGGCTAGACCAACCAGAAATGACCGCTCCTTATTCCTATCGACGTGCACAACAGACTACGCTATGCACAATCCTTTGCGCGTGCTATGTAAAAATTACAAAAGTTTACATCAAGTTTTCTCTACCGAACTTTCTCTACCTTTAATAAAATCGTTGCTTTCAGGATACCTTCGGGAAGTCACTGACCATACCCAGCTATGAGCAGGGGCATAGCTTGCCGGACAGGCTGTTAATTTTCCCCCACCGGGTGGCGATTTCCCATTACTTTCCCAATACTATCTCTTTATCCTATCTACTTAACACTCTGTATATCTAGCATACAGTTCTTTACTTTATTAACAATCTTCTTACTTTCTTTTCTCCTATTTATGGTATGACTTAAGAACACTTTTTCCTACTTACACCCTTCTTCTTAGATGTAGGCTCTAATAGCGTCACTGACAAAATTAGCTGTGAAAAGGGGCACAGCTGGCTGGACTGGCAAATAAAACACCTCCATTGGTCGGTGATGCTCTTAGAAATTTGTGTTCTCTAACTAGGCTCTTAGCATTGAATTATCATAATTGTATATATATATATTTATATATATATCTTAAAAACTTTGGACCACTATATCATATATTCTGTTATCAAGGATATTTCAGCAACTAAGAACCCGAAGCAAAAAAAATATAGCCACATTTTTATAGTTGGCTGCACCGAAGGCAACAGAAATTTTTAACACAATCTACCCAAATGATGGAACTGCAAGTGGTGGGCACTTACGTGACGTCACCACACCTATCATCGTGAGCCGTTCACTGTCTGAGGACAATCATTCATAGAATTTGAGCAGCTGTGTGATTTCAAATGTGAGTGTAGTAATTCTTGGCGTGCACGAGAAAATATTGAATACAGAATTACTGGAAACAAAAAGCAAACATTTGGAGGTTATTTCTTTTGTAAAGCCTTTGTATCAAATTAATTGTGGAGTGTCAATGGAAAAGAGCATAGGGCGAAATGAAATACTGCAAGCAGCAAGATAGGCGAGTGGACAACAACAGACAGCTGCAACAATAAGCGAACAACTAGAGTTAAGTCTTAAAATCAGTGATTGCGGCCCAAATAGACTTAAATAGACGAAATATTTTAAAATCACTGGTCAGATCGTAATATATAAAGTTAATACTGGCGTAGAAGTTGCATTCCTATTAATATTAAGGATTAAAACTTGAAGTCAAACAGAACAAAAATTTCAAGTTTGTAATTATAATAATACTAAGAAAATAATAATGGTATTGTTGACGCAAACTGCTCTGAATTGAATTGAAATGAGAAAACGTATAGAATTTTTCGTTGTTGGCACAAAATGCGAACCTATTATAGTACTCATATATTCTGTTGAAATTAATCTTGTTTGTAACTTACCTACAACCAAAGAGCAATTTGTGGACAAATTTAAGGACCTTGCAATTTGCCCCTTAAACAATCAATTATCTTGAAGGAATATGCAAAGCCAGTGGCGCACTACAAAAAGAGGTTTCCGCAAAATATGCCGAATGCCTTCAATAAAGTGTTGAACACTACGGTAATAGTGGAAAATATTTCGCCAGTGACATATCCAAACAGTTGGGAAAAAAATTCGCAAAATGAGAAAAAGCTAAACGAAAGACTAATAGCCTCTGTCCACTGAACACATTTCTTTAAAATGTCACATTTTTGCAAAATGTGTAAAATGCGGCCTGTACTTTTTCCCATAAGAAAACACATTTCACACATTTTTCAAAACTGTCACATTTTTTAAAAATGTGTAAATTCGCCCGAACAGTTAGTGTTTTTTGCGATGACTTGAGTTTTCCATCGATGTGAATGTGTTCATTACCACAAACAGCTGATATTGCAACGAAGGCAAGCGGTAACTTTAAATTATAATTTTAAATTTTAATAATCCCACAGTTTTTAACATTTAAGATTGGCCAAAGCCCGCAAAGAGTCCATTGAATGGAACCCCTACTTCGGGGCCGTATTGTTTGACTTTTGGAAGGAAATCTGTGCGGCGCTTATGTAAATTAAGGCAACTCGATCAGCTGTTTATTTAAATAAGCGGTATTTTTACCACTCACATGTTACCGAAAACCGGTGGAACACCAATATGTAAAACTTGAAAATATGACATTTTTAAGCTCAGTGGAGAAATGCTATAAGTCATTGTATGGACCCGACGCCATTGCAATTAAACGAGAGGATTACCTAATTCAGAGATGATTGGAAAAGCTATCTAATAAAAATATTTTTACAATCTCAGATTTATCTCACGGGTTTTAGCAACTGGAACTGAACAGAAAAAGCTCTGATTTGTCGACCTTCATGTGATAAATACAAATTCAATCGTGTATCATTTGGTATTAGTTATGCACCTGCAATGTTTCAAGAGTGCATGTCTATTGGGAGCATGTTGAATACTACGGTTATAGTGGAAAATATTTCGCCAGTGACATATCCAAACAGTTGGGAAAAAAATTTGCATGCGTTACCTTCGCGTACGCAAAAACGGTTTCGGCGTATGCGAGGAAGCCAACCATGTAGCTCGGCGACTACTCGGTCGCGTACGTTAGGCGGTAGCCTCCCGTTCGTGGTGCGGACCGTCCAACCTGCCGGTGGGAAAACGTCTTCGGGGATCACCGGTCGTCACTCCTCCGTGTTGCTTTCCGACGCCGCTGAGACGTCCTCGAGGCCGGGTTCCCACCCTTCGACTCCCTCGAAAGCGTCCTCCAGTGCCGGTAGGGGTCCGGCCTCCCGACTGCGATGGCCCCTTTGCGGGACGGTGACCCCGGTATTGGTGTCAGTGTCTTCGGTATGAGTGGCGGCTGCGAATCGCACCACTTCTCGTCGCGCGGTCTGGCCACGGGTGGTGGCGATGAGTAGTGCCGCTCCTCGTCGCGTGGCCTTTTCACAAGTGGTGGCGGCGTGTCGCGCCACATCGAGTCGATGGCTTTCGGGGACGCCTCCTGACTCATAGTTAAGTGCACATTGCCTCGGGTCGTCGCTCTTATCGCTCTGCCACTACCACACCAGATCGAAGTCTTGGTCGCGCTCCATTTTATCTGTGGAAATATGAATTGTTATAGAGTCTACTTAACTCCTCTACCATTTCGTTTCCACCCCCCCCTCCCCCCTCCTAGCGTCAACCTCGGCCTGTCTTCTATCCTAATACCCCCCTCTGGTGGAGCTTATAACGACTTATCTTATAGCTAGTTAAACCTACCATTACAAATTTTCTATCTTAAACTATCTTTCGCCTGGTCAGTCGTCTCTTGACCTTTCGGCCTCGTTGTAGTCATCTCCTGGTGGTCCATGATAGACCTTTAGATGGGCAATGTTCGCTACCCGCCTCTTGCGTTCGCCATCGCGCTCGAAACGCATGATATTGGGCGCCACGAACTTAACGACTCGAAAGGGGCCGTCGAACTTCGGCGCTAGTTTTGCCGCGAATCCATCGGCAGCCTTTGACAACTGGTGTTGGCGTAGCCACTACTGCTCGTCCACTTTTGGCCGCCATTCCCTTCGTCGCAGATTGTAATGTCTTCCCTGGACCTGGGAAGCACGCTGCAAATTATGACGGACGATGTCGAACACCTCCCTCAGACGCTGGGCTTTTTCTCCTGGCGTTTGCTGAACCGTGGCGGGCCCAGGCGTAACATCGTCGTATAAAGCAGCGGGGTGACGAGGTTCGCGACCATGTACCAAGAAATCGGGAGAAAATTCGGCAGAGTCCGCCACACTTGTATTCACCGCCAACGCTTTCTCGGGTAGGACCTCGTCCCCCAGCTCTGGTGTCCTTTTCGTCCGCTCGGTAGGGTTTTCCTGGGGGCAGTAAGGCGCCGTGTATTGCACCTTTACGCCGATCGAAGTCAAGAAGGCATTGAATGTTCGGCTTGTGAACTGCACTCCGTTGTCGCAAACAAATTTGCGAGAGACTCCGAATCAACAAAGTATGCGTTCTCGGAACGCCCTCTGTAAATGTTCCGCCGTCGCTCGCCTCAAGGGGACCAGTTCTACCCCCTTGCTAAACGCATCGTGGAATACCAGCAACATGGTGTCCCCGTGCTTCGAGCGTGGTAGCGGCCCCACGAAATCTGCGCATAATATGGCCCATGGTTCCGTCACCTGGCGAGTCAGCATTCGTCCTGCCGGTCTCACCTGTTCCACCTAGAACTTCTGACACACCTCGCAGCACCTTACATGTCGTTGCTGCGTCCCGGAACATCCCTGGCCAGTGGTACCTCTGTGCTAGTCGGGAATCGTCTTCCTCACCCCTTGATGCCCTGCCGTCGGGGCATTGTGGCACTCCTGCAGGGCTCTCTGCCTCTTATTACTGGCGACGCACAATTTCCATGGCACGTAGTCCTCGTCGTCGGCTCTGTGTCCCAGGTGGCGTTAGAATTGGCCGTTCTCGACAGCATAGTTCGGATATTTTGCGGGCTCCTTGGCGAGTCTTTCCAGCATACACGCGGTCCATCCACTTGGGTGCTGCTCCTTCACGGCCTGACGACATGCCTCCAGTGGCTGTCGGGACAGTGCGTCGGCTACCACGTTCAACTTCCCCCGTCGGTACGCACGTCGCACGTCAAACTGGAACTGCTGCAACTCTAAGGCCCATCGAGCTATCCTTCCAGATGGACTCTCTATGGACTTGAGCCATTAAGTGCCATGTGGTAATAACTTCGAACCTGTATCCCTCCATGTAACATCTCAACTTGCGGATTGACCAAACTATAGCCAGACATTCCATCTCCGTGGCTGAGTAGTTGATCTCGCTCCTCCTCGTCGATGGTCTGTGTCAGGACGGCGCCGAGACCGTAATCGCTCGCATCCGCACCGTATCGCTCGCAGCACGAATTTCTTGCTGAAATCCGGGCAAGCGAAGATCGGCGCGGTTGTGAGTCGCTCCTTGAGTTGCTCCAGCGCATCCTGCTGTTCCACGCCCCACGACCATACCTTTCCCTTCTTCAAGAGAGCGTTCATCGGCTGCCCCACCGACGCAAAATTGGGGACGAAGCGTCGATGCCTCCCTGCTGACACTGACGCAGCTCCTTGCAGTTCGATGGGGCAGTCAGCCTCTGTATCGCGAGCACTTTCGAGGGGTCCGTCCGTATTCCTTCGCCGCTCACTACGTGTCCTAAATATACCAGCTCCTTCCGGAAAAAACGGCATTTCTCTATGTTCAGCTTTAGGTTCGCTTCCCTCAGTCGTCGGAAAACCTCTCTCAGGTTGGCTACGTGTTGTTTCTTGGTTGCGCCTATGACGATGACGTCGTCCAGGTAGGTGAAAGCGTGGGGCTCCATTTCCGGCCCTATAACCCAATTCAGTGCTCTCTGGAACGTAGCGCAGGCCGAGTGCAGACCAAAGGGCATCATCTTCCACTGGTATAGTCCCCGTCCTGGAACTGTTAACGCGGTATACTGCCTGCTCCCTTCCTCCATGGGTATCTGCCAATATCCTTGCTTCAGATCCAGCGTCGATATATAGCGTGCGTGCCGCAGGCGCTCTAAAATGTGGTTTATCCGGGGTACTGGATATGCGTACGGAATCAAATGTGCGGTCAGCTGCCGATAGTCGATGCACATTCACCATTCTCCGGTCTTCTTTTTCACCAGTACAATCGGCGCACTGTACGTGCTTCGGGACGGCTCGATAGCTCCCGTTCGGAGTAATTTCTGCACCTGTTCGTCGATGAATCGCTCCATCGCTGAATACCTCGGGTAGTACCTCTGCTTGAAGGGCTCGTTGTCCTTCATTACGATTCGATGGCTAGCTATGTGGGACACGCCGTTCAGCCCCTCGAATCGCGCCAATTCCGCCTGTAGAAGCTCCTGCAGACTCGGTTCCAGATCTGCCGGCCAGGCGTCCTCCCCGTTGGGACTCCCCTCTCCAGACCCTTCACCGCTGCCAGCCTCGTGACTAGCTCTCGCGGCCGTATTTTCCCCTGCGACTAATTTTCCCGCTGGTACGATTTCTTCCGAGGCGTGAAGTTGATTCTCCTGTCCGTTGGAACGAGGCACCCTCCCCAGCTTCTTGCTCTTTGGTGCTGATCTACCCGTAGGCCCCGAATCCACACCTCTGCTGACTTCCGTAGTCATCTGCCCATTTACCCTACGCCCTGTCGGGTCCTCTTTACGGTTCTGCTTTTGATCCTTTCCTGGCACTCTAGACACCTCGCTGTCCGACCGTACCTCCGCTGGCACCCTGGGCATACCCTTATCGTCCGACTGCGCCTTCACTGGCACCCTGGACACCTCTTCATAGTCCGAACGTACCTTCACTGGCACCCTGGACATACCTCGATCATTCGATCGCGCCTCCGGGATTCTCTCCGCGGGACGGACCGCCACCCCCTGACGAATCCCTAACCTTGCCTCCGGGATCGGCTCCACAGGGCAGCCAGTCGCCCTTTCCTAATTTTATCTTGCTGTCCCCGCATGATAAGTAGCGGCACGCTTATCGTGCGCCCCGCTAAACTAACTCCCGCGTGCAGCATCTACGTGACGTCTAATCCTGACCCGTCCGCCAGCCGTATCCTCGTTTGTAGTTCTCTAATTTCCATGTCCTTCGCTACCTTCGCCGAGCAGACACCACTGATGAACGATCGGGTGGCGCCGGTGTCGATTGTCGCCCGGTAGTCCTCCTCGCCGATCTTTATCGTCGCGACGACACGACCCCCCTCGACTCGCAAAACATCTACTGCCTCCGGGCTCCGCTGACATCGCTGCCCATCCGCTCCCGGTCCGGATGGTGCCTCTGTACGTTTCCCTGAGCCGGTCGTCTACAGCATTCCTGGCTGCTCACCCCCCTAGTTCCGCATTGCGCACAAAAGACTACCTGCGCGTTGGGACATTCCCTCCTAAAATGCCCCTCTTGCCCGCATCGAAAACATATCGGGCGTCTCCTGGCTGTTGCCCCGGTTTCTTGGCCAATCATTCGGTTAGCGGGCTCTTCCCTTGGCACCGGTAATACTGGCGATGAAGCTACCCTGAAACTCCTTCCATGCAACCTCTCTTAGCCCACTTGTCATGAACCAGCGAGCGGCTTCGCCGATCATGACCTCGTTCATTGCCCGGGGCAACCTATCGGTGTCAATCTCATAAGACCTCGCCCGATCTTCGATGGCTTCCACGAAGGACAGTGGATCAGCCTGCCCATCGAAGCGTATACCCCACTTCCTGACCTGTTCTGGAACGATGCAGTGCCCCCTATACTCCATGGGTAGGCTCGTCTGTGTTAATGGGACGCCCTCAGTAACACGAGTCGTCCCCGACTACTTCGTCCTGTCGCTCGCATCGCGGCCTTTGTAGTTCGGGATCGCCGGGACCTCGAGCAAGCCGGGGGTGTTTGAACGTGGACCATAGTCTGACTCTGACTTCGAACGTCTATCCCATTCGATTGGTTCAGGTTCGAGCTGGGCCTTGTGCTCCGGGGTCCTTGTGTATTTTGCCTCCAGCTCGGCTAGCCGAGCCCATATTTTGTCGGAATGCGAACCCCCGGCCAAACGACGACGCAAGTCTTCAACCCGCCCCAACTCGCTCAGCCCGAACTCGCGAGTAATCGCCTCCAGTTCCTCCTTCCGTCCCGAGTGGTTCCACCGTACGCCCACCACTGGACACTCGGACACTCACCCGTATCCATCCTTTCGTACGTTACCTTTTATTGATATTCCTTTTTCCTCTTCTGGTCCACGTGACTCTGTTCAGATATCCAGTCTTTCTCGACCGCCTCGTTTTAATTATTTCCTTCTGGTTTTCCGAATTTATTTTTATTGTATTTGTTAAGATTATTTTTAATTATTTTATTTCATTTTGTTTTATTTTCGTTTATTTGAATCACCGTAATTTTTAATTTATTATATATCATTTTATTTTTTTTTTTAATCTTATTTTCATCCATTTTAATTATTAAAAATTTTTTTATTTTCATTTGTTTTAAATTATTTTATTTTATTATAGTTTAATTATTTAAATTTTTAAATTTTTATTTATTGTAAATTATTTTTGTTTTTTTAGATATGTTAATAGTTCATTAATTTTATTTTAATTTGTTTAATTCATATTTTTTTACAATTATTTTAATTAATTTTATTTTAATTATTTTAATTTTTAATTTGTTTTCTTTAAATTTGTTTTATTTTAATTTGTTTATTTTATATTTATTTTCACTTATTTAAATTAATTTGATTTTATCGAACCAGAACACCGCCATTGGCCGCACAAAAGATTAGTTGCACTTTTAGTTGACCACCCTAAAAAGTGACGCTGCGTACCGCCCTCGGCCCACGGTACCCTTTTGCTACACGCGTCCACTCTTTGACCGTTTTTCTATGTTACTGCACTGTGGTCACTTTCACTCAGTTGTTAATTAGTTATTATTAGTTTTCATTAGTTGTTGTTATATTTTGCACCGGTGATCAAAAGAAAAAAAATATAAGAAAAACGTTCACCCTTGTTGCTCACTTTGTCTTAAATGTTCACCATTTTTTTTCTCACAGCTTAGTTTGTTCACAACAAAACATATTATTCGTCACTACAGCTTCAATGTTCATATTCTCTTCTTTGTCTGTTCTCGTTGTCCCCACTTGTCTGCCTGCACGTGTGCGTTTGCTGCTGACACCCCTGTGGGACTTTCTAATTCACGCCTAGGGTCCCTGCTCGGGCGCCACTTATAAAGTAGCTTCTTGGCCGGGGTGATGACTCAGTCTTACTCAGGTCCACTCTTCAAGAAATATGAAGTTTGCAGAGACGCGAAGCTGAAAGGGGGGGTATGGAGTCGTTGGGATAACTCCGCCACAGAGTGGTTACCAATTCTGTTAAGGAAAAAGGGGAGCCGCTGGGATCGCTCCGCTGCGGTTAGGTTAGAGTCGGTCTGCGTGATGGTTGCTGCTGGGATCGCTCCGCCGCAAACGAAAGCCTGAAAATTCACAATTTCTACTCAGACAACACGCAAACACCGTTTAACTCTGTATACATTCACTTTCGTTTTATTCTCTTTTTTAGCTTTCCTAGCCTTGCTGCACCGTCAATTCTAGGTTGTTCCCACCTATCCTGGCAGCTAACTTGCGGTCCCGATACTCACGCTTGTCGGTTCCAAAATGAAGTTGGTGATCGGCGGCAGTAGCTCACGACCCTCTTTTCGCCCTTTTCGCCCTACGGCGAAAATCCTCTCTCTATGCTTGGCTCTCTTTTACTCCTAATAATATCAACAGAGTTGCAAGTGATTCGATTGTGCTCGCAATCGGACTCTCTTAATTTAGAAAGCATATTTTTCACCGATAACTGACTTCATTTACTTCATCTTTTGCTCTTAACTTATGATTACAATATTATTACTTCATCTTTTTTTTTTTCTTAGCCTATGATTATGACATCTTATTGCTTCATTTTTCCGTTCTCTTAATTTATGATTATATGTCTATATTTGTGCGCGGGCCTCATTGTGACTCCGCGTCACAATGTCACATTTTTTAAAAATGTGTAAATTCGCCCCGAACAGTTCGTGTTTTTTGCGATAACTTGTCGAGTTTTCTATCGATGTTGTGAAAAATGTGAATGTGTTCATTACCTTAAACAGCTGATATTGCAACGAAGGCAAGCAATAACTTTAAATTCTAATTTTAAATTTTTATAATCCCACAGTTTTTAACATTTAAAGTTGGCCAAATCCCGCAAAGAGTCCATTAAATGGAGCCCCTACTTCGGGGCCGTATTGTTTGACTTTTGGAAAGAAATCTGCGTCGCTTATGTAAATTAAAGCAACTCGATCAGCTGCTTATTTAAATAAGCGGTATTTTTGCCACTCACATGTTACCGAAAACCGGTGGAACACCAATATGTGAAACTTGAAAATATGACATTTTTAAGCTCAGTGGGGAAATGCTATAAGTCATTGGACCCGCCATTGCAATTAAACGAGAGGATTACCTAATTCAGAGATGATTGGCAAAGCTATCTAAATACAATATTTTTACAATCTCAGATTTATCTCACGGGTTCTAGCAGCTGGAACAGAACAGAAAAAGCTCTCTGATTTGTCGACCTCCATGACCCCATGTGGTAAATACAAATGCAATCATGTATCATTTGGTATTAGTAATGCACCTGCAATGTTTCAACGAAACTGATTCCAGAAGACAAGGCGGGTGTAATGAGCACACTTTGACTTTTTAAATATATAGATCCATTTCCCTGACCGGTCTTCTTGAACGGGAAAATTCATAAATCTAACTGGAAATTGTGTCCCGTTTAAAGGGAATAGGGATTCGGGGAAAAAAAACATTAAAAACTAAAACTGATTTCGAAAATGTTATGATGATATGATGGTATTATGATGAAAATTACATTATTTAAAAAGTAATAATACAAATGTAAAATAAATTAATCCACATCTATCTCATCAATTGATCTATAAGTCGCATATTAAGAACGTATCAAGGTCCACTAGACCTCCTTATACACTGCCGATCAACTGAATAAATTCACATAATTTTGCTTGCATTTTCATGATTTTCTTAATACATATTGAATGTACACATGTTTTTTGTATTTTATTGCAACGTTATATTTGTGCCAATCGGTATGCGCTTGTAAAGTCAAGTTTGCCAAGTACCGTTAGTTTGCACATTCTGTTTTCATATCGCGTTCGTTAAATACTATGCAATTTTTTAGTTCAAGTGAATAGGTTCAGATGAATGATTTTGTGTTTGTGATGAAATTCGGCGATATAACGACAACAATTTTTTTTTTGTAAATTTATAAATTAATATATATATTTACTTCATATTTAATGAAAAATGGGTCGCGGAGCGCAATTATCCGACTACGAAAGAGGCCAAATCGAAGCCTATCATGAAAGTGGTCTTAGCCATCGCAAAATCGCTCAAAAAATTGGAAGAAGCCAAAATGTTGTTAGTAATTTTTTAAGAAACAAAGCCGAATATGATAAAAATATAAAGAGCGGAGTCAAATACGCAACCACTGCGACAGACAGCATATTGGTCGAGCTGGGTCCAATACGCATCTCTCAGCAAACAAAATTAAAGAAATTTGTGGTATTAAAGCAAGTGTGTCAACAGTTAGACGTGTGATTTTGTCGGCTGATCATTTAAAAAGATTAAAACTAAAAAAAAAAACCCTTTAAATGATGCACGTAAAGCTTCGCGACTGCAATTTGCGCGCAAGCACATGAGCTGGACGAAGGAGTGGCGCAACGTTGTATTTTCCGACGAAAAGAAATTCAATTTAGACGGCCCTGATTGCTAAAATTATTACTAATATGATCTTCGAAAAGAGGAGCATTTCCTGAGCCGTCGCCACTCGTGTGAAGGAGGCGTTATGGTTTGGGGATCGGTATCAATCTATGGCACATGCGACCTTGAATTTGTATCTTCCAGAATGAACGCGATAACCTATAAATCCATAGTTCAGAAGGCGTTTCCTCACTATACAAATATTTTTCACTCTATTCAATGGACTTACCAACACGATAACGCCCCCATTCATACTGCTAGGGTGGTAAAAGAATGGATTAAGGCTCAAAAGGTGGACTTGCTTGAATGGCCTCCATATTCGCCTGACCTTAATAATGGAAAATGTGTGGGGGTTGTTATCGCGCAAGGTATAAGAAGGAGGCAGACAATTCGACTGCAAAGAAACTTTAGTTGCAGCGATTAAAGCGGCCTGGACAACAATTTCATTGCAAATCCTCGAAAATTTGTATGGCTCCCTACCCAACCGGGTATTTGAAGTTATTTTAACAAAGGGAGGATTCACACACTATTAAAATCTATTGAAATTTCTTTAAAAATATACTAGCCTATCAGTGAACAGCAAAAAATGTGAAAATGAGCTTAAATTTTCAATTAATTTTAATTTTAATATGTTGAACCTATTCAGATGAACGAAAATAAAGCATTAATTTTGTTACTCTTTCAGAAGAAAAAATAAACAAGCAATAAATATTAAGTTTATGAAAATCATACTTTGACATCTAATTAATATAAGATCAGAGAGTTATAAAACAAAAATTTCATGTAAATCGGAACATTGGTATAGGAATTACAGCCCAATTCTTACCTCGGTGATCATGAACCTATTCAGTTGAACGGCAGTGCATATATGTATGAACTAAGATACTTATTATTTTTAAATACCCTGAACCCATTGAAAATGGCTAAAATGGTTGTACGACTTTGAGCAGGCCAATGGAAGCATCTCCAATCCCATAAAGTATATATATTCTTGATCAGCATCAATAGCCGAGTCGATCGAGCCATGTCCGTCTGACCGTCTGTCTGTCCGTATGTATATTGCCCGTCAATCTAAAAACTTAAATATACTAAAGACTTGAAAGGTCGTCTTAGTGCCCGCGCAGTACGAGCTTGTTTCCGATTATCAATGACCCGTTTCCAAGTAATCGATAAAAAAAAATCGTTTCTATAATAGTATATACGAATTAATTATCTTGTACTGCCTCTACCGTCTACGCTACATAGCGATAAATTAAATAAATAAATTGGATTGGAACTACCTACCAATTTAATCAACATTTTAATACTGTTGTATATAGGCATATTCTATCGCACAATAAGATCTACTGTTGTTCATTAAGATCGGTTAAGAAACCCAGAAGTTATTAAAAAAAACGTGTGCCATTATTGACCACGTATTTACGGTAGCTAGCGCAAATTGCGAGAATTTCTGTATTTAGGTACACACCCATTCAAGCGTGTCATTCTAAAATTGCATTGCAATTGCGATTACATTGTATACTGTGCTGTGTTTCTGTGCTGATATTTTAATTCGATTTTTTGGTTTTTAACGAATTGTTCGAGTCTAATTTATTTATAAATTTATTTTTATTGCTGATAAAGCAAATGAGCTCGTTCCGCCAGCTGCTTTTGGTAGAATAGGATTGTTAGAAGATGATTCATGGTATCCCCCAGTCTGGAACTCCCGACTAGAGCCTCTTATAATTGTAACAACACTATATTTATCATTGATATAAATCCTCAAGTCATCGGAAGTTTATAGGAGCACTTCCTTGCTATAATGGCTTTTAGAAGACAGGCTGAACAACAACAAAATAAATATTTAATTTTATTTATAATTATACTAGAAACAAGTACAGAACACTTATACGTAACATTACTCTTAAGAAACAGGATACTGAAACTCTAATGGTATTTGTTACAGTATTGATCTCCAATGATTTACAAACATAACCATTTATGGAAGTAGCCCAAATCGAGGGTTTAAATTACGATTTATAACATTTTTTAATTAAGTACCCTAAGCCAAGTTTAATAAGAAAATACTTTTATACCCTGTACAACACCATATGACCACCCTCGAACTTGCCGACCTGCGGTAAGAAAATATTACCGGCCGGAAACTGCAATACTACGCTCACAAAAACATTCTGCAGAAGATTAAAATAGACAACGTGCTCAAATACTGCACTCTGGTACCACAGCTCATGGTACTACAGCCTTCACTCACGATCATCGATAACGGCGATTGAATCGGGCTTCAATATCTGATTTGACGGTGACCATTTTTTTTGGTCGTTTGCTATGCCTCTTTCAGATTCCTCAAGAAACACCATCTCATTGAGAGTTGCAAGAACTCTTACGACGTCTTCCACTCAAGTGAGGGAGGAATTAAAACGATTTCTCAACAACGGAACGGGTCACTAACCCAGCACGCATAAGTGGCGTGTTGTGAAGCACGGTCAGCGACTTTTGCGGGTATTTAACGAGATTGCCGGGCGATATACGACAACATGCTCTAGGCACAACATCAACAACTTCAGGGAGTAGGGCAAGCTAATATAATAACAAAAATAGGATGTTTAGAGTTAGTTAAATTTGGATATAAAGCGGTACCTATGTGCCTATAATTCTTTAATGTGTATAAATTAGGAAAAGTTCCTTCTTTGGGTTTTCGCTATATTTTCAATTAAAATACGACTAACAACTAAGTACCATTAATCTTATATTTATAGTCAGTCGTAAGCCCCAACAGCTGAACTGCCTCGCGTGTGGAATCAGATATCCGCCCTTCTGCAATTATGCTACAACTTTGTTCATCAGCATAATTTCTGCTGACTGTTTCGCAATTCAGGTGTGACGTTGCTGAATCAGATAGACGATGCCAAAACGGGTGAGGTTAATCTCTTTAGAGACGCAGCCACTTGCAATGGGTCTAGCAAACAAATCGGCCTTCAGATCGCCTATGTACCGGACCATGTTACCTTTTTCTAGATTTAATATTTTAATAATATGCTAAACCGGATTTTCCAAACACTCTTTAGCTTCGGGGATTCAATAAAAAAAATAATATTTCATTACTCTGAAAAGCTTTAATTTTTACCATCTTGAGGATATCATCCACGCTAACCTTTACTGTCAACTTCATTGTTGATTTCATTTATATCGATGTCGTCTTAAATTACGGAACTGATCAAATTAATTAATTTTAGCCAATGAGTTTGTAAGTGTTATATTTTCTGACCTTGTAGTGATTATTCTTTTTTATTTTGATGGCCAATATCGTTTCGAACAGGTGCTCTGAGCCCGATTCGTTTATTTTGGTTATTGACTTCTTTTCTTGCATTGTCGGCGTACAGTTCGTTAGATGACACGTTAGTCGAATGTCGTGAGTATCAAAAATTGTCCTAAATTGTTACGTCCCCGTCCAGTTTTGTTGTTGCAGACGATAGCGCAATTTATGGAAAAATGAAAAAGCATCTAAGCTTAGAGAGAATAAATGCATCTTAAATAATGTAAAATATGTCTTAACCTTAGAGATAAAAATATCCTTTTGGTCCTCAAGGATCACCCTGCTTATAAGAACCGGCGTGGCAAGGTAGTTCAGGATAGTTCAGTAAATAATAGTGTTAGTTGTGTGAATTATCGTTTATTGGTATTTATCAGTACTTCTTCTCCTGCTTTGAATTCCCTGTGTAACCTATTCTTACTTGACTGTTTGAGGGTCTTGTCTTGGGCTCTATAAAGTCGCTTCTTACTCTATTGAGGCTAAGTGTACTATATTTTTGGGTTTTCTGTGAGGATAGAAGGATTAGGTCAATAGTGTCGTCAAATTGATTCTCAAATTTCAAGCAACTGGCTATCTCCGCGAGGGTACAGTGGAATCGTTCCACCTGACCTTTTTATGTACTATTTACCACTACAGCATTATTTACCAATAAGATTCGAAGGGTTTCGGAGTTTATTGTCCTCTCGTTATTGCAGGAAATTGTTCTTATTCCTGGAAAAAAATGTCACTGTGTAGCAGTAGGGGTTTTATGTCGACGGTCATTCGTGAGTTTAAAGGTTGGACAACAGCGAATTTGCAGAACTTGTCTAGAAATATTTGTTGTTGCTGAAAAAAATGTCGACATGCAAAAGTTCTCCTGTGAATAATGGTATCGGAGTTTTGGCTAGAGCCTGTTGAACTTTACTTTACTTTCTTTGCAGTTTGCGGCAATATCCGAAGATAATCTGCTCATTTTTAGAAAAAATTTTTCACAATTTTTTTTGTTCGGTTATGTTCTCAAACAATGTTTAAATACCCGAATCTTTTAGAAGGGATAGTCTCTTCTAGCCTGTTTGGATAAAAGTCTCGTAGTGACATACCAAGTATGTCTTTAAAGATGATGAACGTTCTAACCTAGAGGAACTGTGCTTCCTAAATAAGGATTTGGTTCCGGAAATATTTTATTGGCTTGTCCGTTATTTCAATGGTGTATGTAAGAGATTCCTCACTGTGAATAGTAGCGATATTTAAATCTGCGTCCGTATGTGAATCAGTTCATTGTTTGGCGGGACAGGGCGTAAGGTAAATGATTTTCCTTGCCTGGCTTATATGTGATATTTGCATTACGTTCGTCGATAAAGGATTTCCAGCGCTTTATTTATACGGCCATATCATGCCATCTGCGAGAAATTCTTTGACTTCTGCATTGACGAAATCGGATACGCCCATTGGGTGCGGATATTGCTTAGAGTATACCGGTTGCCGTCTGTGAAGATGGCGCATCCAGAGTTTATATTATAAGGCAAGGACTTATAAGGGACTAAATATGCCTCTGATCTTTTTCTATCATGTTAAAGCTTTTTTGGTCTGAAAGCGGTACCTCATCATCATTATTATAATTTTGTAACACAATCATTGGGTTAGCCGATGACATTGCTGTTGTGACTTTGGCGAAGTAACTCGATTAGGTCACTCTTAGTAGCAGTGCGGCTATCGACAGGATAATTGAGTGGCTATCCCAGTACGGACTCACACTGGCGGAGCAGAAGTCGGAGGCAGTTCTAACAATTGAGACGGCGTCGTTGCGCGTTTGCGGTGCTATCATCAAGTCCAAGCCATCACATACCTGTGCGTCATGATAGAGCACAGACTGTCGTATTAACAACTCCTGGAGTACATTAGCAACAAAGCGGCCAGGGTTACAACAGCCATTAGCTGAATGATGGCGAATACCAAAGACACAAACCAAAGGAGCAGAAAGCTAATCGATGGTGTGGTGACGTCCACAATCCTCCACGGATCCAATATATGGGCCCCCGCAATGGAGGTTGCATCTTAAAGCAGAGGATGCAAGGCCGCATATCGACGATGTGAATTGCGTTTAGCCACCTGCTTCCGCACAGTATCTGAAAACGCGGCCTTAGTACTGACAGGCATGATCCCGCTCGGTCTGATGGCGACCGAAAGGCAGAGTGGGGCAACCACCAAATGGGATGCGAGCTCAAATGGCAGATGGACCCACAGACTAATCCCAAACCTGAAGCTTTGGCTACAGAGGCGACACGGCGATACAGACCAATATCTTGCACAAATATTGACTGGGCATGGCGGCTTAAAGGCGTACCTGCACAGGTTTAAACATGAGGACGATCCCTTTTGCGAACACTATGGGCTCGGTGTGGTTGAGGACGTGGAGTACGCACTCCATAGAGTGGGCAGTTTTTTCTGCGAGCGGAAAAAAGCAACGGCGGGCAGAAACGATTAGACCCCGGATAATCTCGTGGCGCGAATGATGGCCACCGAAAATGGATGGAAAGCCGTTGCTAACATGGCTGCGGCTATAATGAAGGAGCTGCGACGACGGGAGAGGATCCGACGCGGCAGATTGATTTACAGCTGTCCCCCGCCCTGCGAAGTGGTACTTTGCGGTTGTCCCGCAGGAGCGGACTACAACTTTCTACTCACTATAAACTATCCTGTCCTTCTTTGATTGTTTTATCTTCGTCTTGCAACTCTCTTGTTTACAACCTATAATGTTAATCCTGTTTTCCCATTAAAAAACAAATAAAAAAAACACACAAATCTCAACATAAACAAAAATGTTCATGATCTTAAACATGCGTTACCAATGCACTCCCCCTCCCCTACTCCCCTTCTCTTCCAATCACATCTTGCTTCCCACACATAAATGGAAACATTACACCCCCGTCCCCTTCCCCATGTCCAGCCAATTCGCCTGCCTCCCAACTTACGCGAACACACACACATAAATATTAACATAACACACATGCCGCCTTCTTTCCCCATGAGCATCCACTTACGCACACACAAATAAATATAAACATAAACACACCGTGTTATCCGTAGGTCCTCCTAGTGCCCGCGTAGATGGAGCTTGCTTCTGATATTCCATAACTTGCCCAGTTTCAAAGTAGTCGAAAAAAATCGATATCGAAATCCTATTTTTTGAGCAATTTTGGTAAATAATAAGAGCTAGAGTCACCAGACTCGACATGTAGCTTCTAGAGTAGTATATATTTACATCAAGTATCTTTCATTTAATAGCTATCACCACTTTTCCGCTACTACCTAATAGCTGTAAATCAAGTAAATAATCCAATTTATGCTGCCCACCCATATAAGCCACAATTTAAATGTAATTTACTTTTTGAGAATTCACATATATTCTATAACACAATAAAATGTAGATTCTGTAGAACATTTCATCAAGATCATTCAAAAAATACAGAAGTTATTAAAGAAAACGTGCTTTGATTTTCCTCGTGTTTGCGGCAGCAAGCGCAAATTGCAAGCATTTTTGTACACATGCGCGTCTGCTTTGAATTCTATCAACAGCATTGCAATTGCGATTGTATTGTTTTCTGTGCTGATATTTTAATTCGTTTTTTTCTCATCAAGTCTCAATTGTTATGTGAATTTGGCACAATACATTAATACAACCATACTAAATACGGGTGATAAGATCGATTAAAAACTTCCTATTCAAATAATCTGAAAGATCGAGAAAATTAGAGCCATTTGAGCCAGAAGCCATTGGTTTTACCTAATATATATATAATTGAATAAGTCAAAATGAGTTGTCCAAAAAAAAATATACTTTTATTAAACGGTGCGTAACTTAAGCGGAATTTACAGGAATAATATATTCAACATGACGGTTTGGATGCGTCGGATAAACTCAAACTCCAAACTGTTGCCAACGCTTAGCAAACTTCGGCTGAGCTTTCAAGATTATGAGCTTTTTCTCTTTTAGCAATGCTCTTTACTATTTACTTTCTTTGTGAGTTTTCTAGAATATTCTAAGAGCCTGAATTTGCGCTGCGTTGGCATTTTGGGCATTTGGTGGAAATAACGATTGTGGCGGATGTTTATGTCTAGTGATCGGTCCCACGCCAGAATTGTTATTGTCACCAAGAATTTATAAATTTGGGTCTCTAAGGTTTATTGTTAAAAATTCCAATTGGTGTGTGTCGTATTACAATATTTAAGTGGTGTGCTTAGTTGCTAGGGCTTAAGTAAGTTAATAACAAATAAATTCATACAGTCCCAATAAGAAGCATTACAACACCTCATAAGAAGTGCAGTAAAATGCTGACTTGATGTCTGTGCCATTTCCTCCACGCGCCGACTGGCAACCGCCGAAAATTCCAAGAAGAATTACCCAACGGGCCAACAACATCAGCAGCGACGCCGCTGCCAACGCCGCTGCCGCTAAGCCACAGGTTACTAGGTCTAGAATTGATTTAAGTTTATTTAGTTGCAAATTAACATCAATAAAAGGAAGTCTTGCTTCCGAAAAAATAATATTTTTTTCCATCATTTAATTAAGTTGGAATTCACTGGCGCCCGAGCAGGGACCGACTCGTGTAACAATAGAACAAAATGCTTCTACGTGCGCGTTAGTCGGTTGTACGCGAAAATAAAACCAGTGCAACTCTCGTCGATTAAATTCAACGATTGGTGAAATTCGCGAAAGGCAATTGGAACTTAATTGTTCAATTTTGCCCATCGGTGGACAACGCATCTTGTAAGGCCCGCCCGCAGAATACTCTCAACGAAGACTGGTCGCAGGATCCCCAGTAGATACCCAAAGGCTTCAAAAAGGATGAAATCCGGACCGGCAGGGGAGGTTGCCACATCAGGAATTGTACTGTAAGTTAGTTATTAAGTGAAACAAAAGAAAGAAAAAACAAACGAACAACTAACACAAAGGCGAAATAGAATTATAAGAATAACAAACACAATAAGCAAGATAAAGAAGTGTAAAACGATAAACAAATATAAAGACTACGAACGTAGTATAAATTATTTCAAACTTTGCGACTCCCAAGGGACCCTCCAAAGTAGAAGGAAGAAACCAGCCACTGGTTTTAAAAAGAAAACAAAAACGGTCAAAAATTCAAGCAAAATATAGAGTAAAAAATTAACACTACAAAACGAACATTTACAAAATAGAGTCATGGTGAACAACGCAGAGCAGATGATAGCAGCCACGGTTAGCCAGATTTTGGCACAACAACTGCCGACATTAGTAAAGCAGTTAGTCAACCCCTCTAGGGAGTTTAGTGACGTAGACGACCAAACAATAACTGCCAACCACAATTTGAATGACTTAGACAGAGTTCCGGACATAGTTAAAAGCCTCAGAGAATTCTCCGGTAATCCAGCGGAGTTTAGCTCATGGAAGAAGAGTGTAGATCGTATACTCTCAGCCTATGCAGCTGAGGCAGGTTCGCCAAAATACTTTGGCATATTGCATACAGTGAGAAACAAAATCACTGGCAATGCCGGCCCTCGAGTCGTATAATGTTCCCCTGAATTGGAGCGCTTTCTCCAAATGTCTCACGCTGCACTACGCGGACAAAAGAGATATGGGAACATTAGAATATCAGATGACAATGTTAGTGCAAGGTAATAACCAAACAGTAGAAGAATTCTACCAGGTCGTTTACAACCACTTGTCGCTGATATTAAATAAAGTAGGCTGCATGGAGTTAAATAGGGAATCCGAAACCCTTATGACAAAAATATATCGATATAAAGCATTAGATACCTTCATTAGAGGTTTGAAGGGAGATTTACCACGGATTCTTGGAATAAAGGAGCCAGCAGATCTACCTTCAGACCTTCACTATTGTTTAAAACTAGAGAATCAAAGCTATCGCACTAACATGGCTTTGAATAGAAATCAACAGACACATGCCAGAAACCCAAATATAAATATACCACCACCTACACTGCCACCCCGAACAGCTCAGCCTTCTTTCGCCCAAACTTTTAGGCCACCACCCATTAGCTTCAGGCCCCAACTCCCGATCCCTACACCTTGGCCAACCAATACAAACCATGGACCACCGACTTACAACAATAATGGACCGATTCCACAATACCCCAACCAACGAACCTACCAGACACAGCCACAACAGGTATACGTACCCAATAGACCTGCACCAAAACCCCAACCACGTCCTGAGCCAATGGACGTGGACCAAAGCATCCGCACGAGGATGATAAATTACATGAACAGACCCAATTTTGAAGTAGGGAAAAGACCTCCACCACCAACAAACGCCACGGACAAAAAACAAAGAAATTTCAATATACAAACAGGAGAAGAACAGACCGAGACAGAAAACACTGACAACTATGTGACCATGGAGGAATACGTACAATCAATGCTAAACTACGAACAGCAGACTGAATACGAGCAGCCATTAAACGAATACGCCCAACAAATTGAAGAAGCAGATGACGGACAAAATACCCAATACGAACACTCAGACATTAATTTTTTAGGATAAAGAGCTCCTCTCTTCCTTACATAGAATGTAAGATGGGGAGCGGAAAATTACTCAAAATACTAATAGATACAGGATCAAACCGAAGTTACGTCCAACCAAAATTCGTGTCCGAACCTATTCCAAACGAAAAACCCTTCGAAGCCGTCACAGTCGGCGGAAGCATTAAAATTACACACCACAAGTTCGCTAATCTTTTCAATAGAAACGATATAAAAATAAAATTCTTTCTCTTACCCACCCTAAAATCATTCGACGCCATTCTAGGTAACGATAGTCTAAAGGAACTAGATGCTCTGATACAAAGCAGCAAGAATCTACTAATAATCAAGAACAATATTTGCATACCCATTAAGCAGAAAAAAGTAGAGGCGGCCAACACGGTAATACCACGGACAGAACATATGACAAACGAACAAAAAAATAGCCTTAATCAACTAATTAAAATGCACCCACACCTATTCGCCAATCCGGACGAAAAACTGACATACACAACCAACGTCAGAGCAGAGATTCGAACAAAAACCGACTCCCCCATATATTCAAAATTTTACCAATTTCCAATGTCTTTAAAAGACGAAGTACACAACCAAATCAAAGAACTTTTAGAGTCGGAATCATCCGACCCTCCCGATCCCCATACAATTCACCTGTGTGGATTGTTCCGAAAAAATTAGATGCCTCCGGGCAAAAGAAATATCGCATGGTTATAGACTACAGGAAACTAAATAAAGAAACTACCGCAGACAAATACCCTATACCCGAAATCAACGAGATACTAGCACAGCTAGGCAATAACAAAGTTTTCTCTGTCTTAGATTTGAAAAGTGGCTTTCATCAAATACCCCTTAAGGAGTCAGACATAGAAAAAACTGCCTTCTCCGTTAACAACGGAAAATACGAGTTTACACGACTCCCATTCGGTCTCAAGAATGCGCCCTCAATTTTCCAGAGAGCTCTTGACGACATCCTTCGTGAGCATATTGGAAAAATATGCTTCATTTATATTGACGATATCATTATCTTTAGCAAAGATGATGAATCGCATGCGCAGCACCTTGCCGCCATATATTCAGAACTCTACAAGAAGCCAACATGAAATGTCAGTTGGACAAATGCGAGTTCTTTAAAAGCAGAGTAGAATTCCTGGGATTTGTCATCTCAGACAAGGGGATAGAAACTAATCCAAGCAAAATTGAGACAATAAGGAAGTACCCACTTCCAAAAACACTCAAAGATTTAAGATCGTTTATTGGTCTCGCCAGCTATTATAGGAGGTTTATAAAAGACTTCGCTAAGCTGGCAAAGCCCCTTACCTCTCTTTTAAGAGGGGAAGATGGACAGGTGTCCAAAAATCTATCAGCTAAAAAGCTCATTAATCTCAACGAAGAAGCGATCGAAGCATTCAATAATATAAAAAATTCCCTAGTTTCGAATGAGGTAATACTTCATTACCCGGACTTCAGCATAAAATTTCATCTGACAACAGATGCATCCAACTTTGCAATTGGGGCTGTCCTATCCCAGAACAAGCGACCCATTTGTTTCCTCTCTAGAACTCTCTCTAAAACAGAGGAGAACTACGCCACCAATGAAAGGGAAATGTTGGCAATAATTTGGGCCTTAAAAGCCCTCAAGAATTACCTCTACGGTAAAGCGAGTGTAAAAATATACACCGACCATCAACCCTTAACCCACTCTCTTAGCAGTTGGAACGGCAACGCTAGGATAGAGAGGTGGAAAGCTTACCTAGAAGAGTTCGATTACGAACTCCTCTATAAGCCAGGTAGGGATAACATTGTAGCCGATGCGCTATCACGTATCCCTGTGATCAATAACATTGGATCAGTAGCCTCCACCCAGCACAGTGCAGACAGTTCAAGCCACAACATAATTCCGAGCATAGACGCTCCAATTAACGTATTCAAAAACCAGATATTTCTCAGTAGAGCCAACGAAACAAATTACGAATTCCATATCCCATTCCCAACATTCCACAGGCATACGATTACTCGACCAAATTTCTCAGAACACGACCTTACGCAAATACTGAAAGCTCATCTAAACCCATCCGTAATCAACGGAATAATATCCTCAGAAGAAATAATGAACCAAATTCAGCAGATATATCCCCAACATTTTAGTAACTTCAAGAATAGATTCACACAGTCTCAAGTAAAAGATTTAACAAATGAAACAGAACAAGATGAGAAGATATTGGTTACACACAACAGAGCCCACCGCAACGCACTAGAAAACAAAATGCAATTGTCCGAAAGACTTTATTTCCCAAAAATGAAACAACGAATAACAGAATTAGTCAAACAGTGTCAGGTTTGTAAAGAAGAAAAATACGATAGGCATCCCACTAACCCAAACTCAAAGAAACACCAATCCCCGAATACCCAGGACATACAATCCACATCGACATATACACGACAGAAAAAAACTTAGTACTAACGGCAGTAGAAAAATTTTCGAAACTAGCTCAGGGACGAATAATCAAATCTAGGGCAATAGAAGACATTAAAAAACCACTTCATGAAATCCTTTTTTATTTTGGCGTACCCAAAGCCGTTGTAATAGATAACGAAAAATCCCATAATTCAGCCTCAATCACTTTTATGATGCAGGACCAATTAAATATAGAAGTTTATAAAACACTACCCTACAAAAGCTCAGTGAATGGGCAAGTAGAGAGATTTCATTCAACACTATCAGATATTATGAGATGCAACAAAAGAAAACAGGAACACAGAACATTCGAAGAACTACTTAACAAATCAATATACGACTACAACTACACTATACACTCGAGAACTAACAAGAGACCATTAGATATATTCTTCGGCAGAAACGTGACTACAGACCCAGACCAATACGAAAAAGCTAGGAAGGAGAACATTGACAGACTCAAACAGAAACAATCGACCGACATGCAGAATCATAACAAAAAATGTAACGACATACGAACTTATATACCAGGTCAAGAAATATTCGACAAAGTCAATACCAGATTAGGTACCAAACTGTCACCCAGATACAAAAAGGAAATAGTTAAAGAAAATAGAAACACAACCGTACTAGCAACAACTGACAAAATAATACATAAAAGCAATATAAAAAATACATAAAAATTACAGATTCCTATTAATAATTTTAATAAAAGTAACATGCCACCTTTAAATATTGAAGAAATGCTAGAATTCGCAGATGTATCCATTTTGCATAATGGAACCACTCTGTTTTATATTGTAAAAATTCCAAATTTAGGAGAAATAGAATGCAAAAATACAATAATAATTCCAGTAGTGAAAAACAACAATATAATAAATATAGAATTTAACGAACTGTTTCATTGTAATAAAACAATCAATGACATATACAACAATTGTAAAAGATACAATAATATTAAAATTTGTAACAAATCAAAAATTGTAGACGTGAACACTAATAATTGTATACCTAAGTTAGTTAGTGGAGAGCAAGCGCTCTGTGGCTTTAGCAATGCAGATCATATACCGGAGATCGAGGAAATCGACGATGGACTTATACTAGTAAACGACTTCAACGGCACTATTAGATGGCAAGAAGAGAAGAAACGCGTGAGAGGCACCTACATGACTAACTTCTGGAACGAAACCTTATTCATCAACAAACAAGAGTTCAGCAACCTAGAGGTCACCGTCATGACCCCAGGAAATCCCACAATACAAATAACCCCAATAGAAAACGAAAGAATAAAGATTCTTTCTCTGGAAGCATTAGAAGAATTGCACATCAACAACATAAAAAACATGCAAAAACTTCAGACGAACTCTATAGCAAATAGAGTCGGTTTCATAACTCTGTTCACAGTTGCCATCCTTCTTACCTGTGTATTACACGTAATGAAGAAAAATAAGAAAAATATAATACTGCAACTGAACAAAGAACAAGAGAGAACCAAAAAAGAACCAGCACATATCCAAATACAAAATACAGATGCCAATAACCTCAGGTTCAACAACATACCTTTCTTCTGATGATCGCTTGAGGACAAGCTTAAATCAAAGGGGGAAGAGTTAATAACAAATAAATTCATACAGTCCCAATAAGAAGCGTTGCAACACCTCATAAGAAGTGCAGTAAAATGCTGACTTGGTGTCTGTGCCATTTCCTCCACGCGCCGACTGGCAACCGCCGAAAATTCCAAGAAGAATTGCCCAACGGGCCAACAACATCAGCAGCGACGCCGCTGCCAACGCCGCTGCCGCTAAGCCACAGGTTACTAGGGCTAGAATTGATTTAAGTTTATTTAGTTGCAAATTAACATCAATAAAAGGAAGTCTTGCTTCCGAAAAAATAATATTTTTTTCCATCATTTAATTAAGTTGGAATTAACTTGTATAAGGGGTTGGAATTGAGTGCTGTGGACATATGTTATATGCTATATGAGTGTATAGAGTGTATATATACGTTACTTCCCTGTCCCTAAGAAACTAACCTGTCCTCAGGTGGACATTTTTGGATATAATGTTTGGGTATTGCTAATTACAATATTATCGGTTTCACGTAGGTTGATGTTGCTTACAATATTTTCATGTCATTGTATATTGATTGGTTCTTCAATTTGTTTTTCTTCTTTTTGTTTCCTTTATTTTACAATTATTCTTTTGGGGTAATGTTTTAAACTTATAGTTAATGTACAATATTATAGCAATAATGATTGTGCGTGCAAAGTATTGTTATGATTACAATTTGAAAAGTATTGTACATTTGAGTGTGATCTTTTCTTTGGGTTGACTGTATGATAGTAGTTCTAACTTGGTTACGTTATTGCTTACATAAATTGTTTGTGTGTAATCTAACATTGTGCTTGTGATTATTATTTCATCTAATTGAATTGAACAGTTTGACGCACTATCTTCTATTATCATTTCTCTATTGATCGTATTTACTTAGACTAATTTCCTTTTACTTTTTAAATTTAGATTTGTAGTGTGTAATTTTTCTACCTCAATTGGTTTTCATCTAATTGTCTGAGACTTCCTGTTTTCTTGAATGGAGTTGGGTTTTTTGATCTTACTATGGGTGATTCCCTAAATCTAGTAACTACTTCGATGTCTTGTCGTTTTTCGTTGAGACTCGCTATTTACTTATTTTGTTTGTTTGGGTGTCATATGCGGGGGTTCCAAAATATATGTATGAAGATATCAGCTGGTGTACTACCAGTTTAATTTCGGTTGGTTTACCCATTTGATTGAAAATTTGGAGGATTACTCGTTTTGTTTCGAGCCAATCTCTGCTATTAATTTCTATTAATGCAGAATATTTGGAATAAATGTCTATACAAGATAGAAATTGTTTATTATCAATGATGTTAAAATCCATGACGTATTTTTCTCTAGGGTTGAATGTTTCTGGAGTAGTTTGGACCGAGAGTTTAGTATCTCTGTGTTCGGTTTTAGCTATATTGCATATTTCACATTGATTTATGATGTTTTGTATGGGTTTTTGATAGTCGGGATAGTAATATTTTTCATTAAAGAGTGCTGTAACCTTTTCGATACCTGAATGTAATAAATCTTTATGAGTTTTATGGATAATTTCCTTGAAGTGTGCTATGTTTGGGTATCAGTTACTTGCTTAGTGGATTTCATTAATTTTGTTGAGTTTTTAGGATTGAATTTTTCAATGTAAGCGTTTTAGAAAGTTATGAAATCAGTTTCATTTTTAAAGTAAATAACACTTTTATTAGTGCATAAATATTCTTTAATTAATTCTTTAGCGTGATCATGGGTCATTTCTTGATATGAAATTTTGATTTTTAATTTGTAAAAGTAATGTATGGTTTCAACTTTGTTGGTGTTGGCTTTTATGAATTCTATTTGCCTGTTATAATAATTAATGGGACTGTCTGTAATAGGAATATAATTTTCGTTACCTTCTTGTGCACTATGTATTCGCTGCTAAGCTATCAGGGGTTTCTCCTAGTAAATTTATTTCGATTTGGATTCGCGATAAAGCATCTGCTACGTTATTCTCTTTACCTGGTACATATTTAATATTGTAATCAAACTCATTTAGCTTGATTTTCCATCTTTGTAGCTTCATATTGGGTTCTTTTATATTACTTAACCAAACTAGGGGTTTGTGATCACTAAGGATCTCGAGTTTTCTTCCAAAAAGATAGGACCTCACATATTTAGTAGCACAGACAATAGCTAAAAGTTATTTTTCTATTGCCGAATAGTTGACTTCATGTTCATTTAATGTTCTGCTGGCATAGCAGATTGGTTTATGGTCTTGGGATAATACTGCTTCTATGGCAATATTACTGGCTTCTGTGGTTAATGAGATTTGTTTCTCGAAATTAGGATATATTAATATCGGATCGGTCATGATAAGAAGATTTAATTTTTCAAATGCTTCAATGTACTGTTTATCTTTTGTGTTTATAACTGCACATTTCTTCAATTTTGCTATTTTTGCAAAATTTGGGAAGAACTTTCGGTAGAAGACACTCGTTTTGTCGACCACTTATAAAGAAATAAATGATATATGGCCTAAGAATTCAGTTTGTCTTTTCAGGAATTCACGTTTATCTAATTGTAGGTTCAGGTTGGCCTCCCTTAGTTTTGTGAATACCCTCCTCAATGACAATATATGTTCCTCCAATGTAGTTTAGCATACAATTATGTCGTCCATATAGACAAGACAATCCTTGTAGATCAAATCTTCAAGGAGAGATTTTTCAAACCAAACGGCATTCGAGTGTACTCATAATGTAAATTTTTCGTTGAAAACGATGTCTTAGGAATTGAGTTTTCATCCATTTGTATCTGTTGAAAACCTTTCGCGAGGTCAATGGTAGTAAGTCGAGTATACCATCCATTGCTGGTATAGAGTATTTGTCATCTATTGTGACTTCATTAAGGCTTCGATAGTCAATGACAATCCTAAATTATTGTTTGCCGGATGCATCCCTCTTTTTGGGTATGATCCAAATAGGCGAACAATAAGGTGATTTCGACTTGCGAATTAAACCTTGGTTAATCATGTCTTCAATTTGCTTTTCGAGTTCTTGGTCGAATGTTTTTGCATATTTATATGTTTTTTTGTAAACCGGGTCTTCATGTTTGGTTTGGATAACATGTTTGAAAGTACTCGTGAAGGTAAAACTTTCACATTTTCGGTAATGAATAATTTGCCTTTTTCTTCATCGTTTAGATGGTCTAGGCGAAATTCGTTGAGTTCTGAAAGCTCATTATTGATGGCGAACACGAATAGTTCGTCATCGGATGGGGCGGAACAAGATATTCTGAGTCTGGTCTTCTGCTGGCAATTCGATTTCCGAATAATTTACCAAAGTGAATGTGTAATTTTTATAGTCTATTATTTATTATTATTTATTTTTAAAGTCTATTAATGCTTAAGAACTCTCTAGGAATTCTCGACCTACTAGCAAATCATAATTTTCTGAAAAAATATGTAAATAAAATTTCTGATTTGTTGCACAAAGCTTGCTGGGTTTCAGCGAAATGCTTTGATTTAATATTACTATACCGTTAATGGTATGAAGTTCTAGTTGGCAATTTTTTATGGGAAATTTTAGAAAATTTTCTTTAATTAAATTAATAGACGAACCCGTATGCATTTTAGAACTTTATTGTTCATGGTTATTTTGATATATGGGTTGGTTCTTCTCTGTCTGTTTCTGAGTCCGAGGCAGTTTGAAGAAAATTTTCACTAGTATCCATTTTCATCTGCCCACTAGCCCTTTCGCATTGCCTCTTAACTGGTGGATTAGGGGCTGCTGAATAGCTGTTTTTTTTTGGTTTTGGTAGTTAATGGGATTTTGAGCCCTGTCTTTGTTCAAATTCTGCCTAAATTCTTGATTTATTTGTGGACTACAATCGACTTATGATTTTGACTTCTGCATGTTGTTACTAGAGTTTTGTGTTTTAGGCGTGTAGCCATAATTTTGATTTTTCCCAATCTCACAGGAGTCGTTATTACTCTAATGTTTGTTAATGTTAGACGGACCATTTTGATTGTTTTGATTTTAGGTTTTATCGGACAATACTACATCGTAGACGCATTCTCGTTGCGCTAGTTGCTTGAGCTTAGAAACTGTGGTTATATCATGATGAGCTAGGGTCATGAATAGTCGGCCAGGCAATTTTCTCATTATCACGTCTTTAACTGTGTAGTTTAATGCGTTTGTATAAATCATCGTATTCATATGGTTATCTTCTAACATTAAGTTATTTGATATAATATAGGATTTTTATTCTAGTTCTTCTACAAACTTACGAATGCTTCCAGTGAAGGGGGTATTGTAGTTATGTCTAAGGAGCTCTTCGCAGGACCTCAACTCTGTCCAGGTGTTGGCAGCGGATAGCTGTGTTACTATTAGGCATCTCTTCCGATTTGCATTTCAATAGCGCCGAATAGGACGCTATGTTGTGGCACGTTTCTCTTTGGATACAATTGCATTATGAAGTCTATGCGTCTTATGAAGGCGCTTCGATCTTCTGTAGCTCCATTGAACGTTGGCACTTGCCTAATCTGGCTTAGTGCTTGATTTAGATGCAACTCACTCAACTGGAGTATTGACTCTGTTGGCTGTGCCATCTTAATTCACTTCACTTCTGGTTTTGTTGTTTTTGTGGTGTCTTTTTATTTGATTTGGCGTTATTCGCGTGCGCTAACCAGTGAGTGCGTTTTGCAGGGATCAAAGGATTTGTAAATCCACGGGCTAACTCACTGTTATGTAGTGAAGCATATTCACTACCTAGTAATTCCGATTGTCCAAAGGATCAATACCAGAATGAATTACTAGATTATCGCAATGAAATTGCGTTGTCGGGTTATTGGTTGACCTGGGATATAATAATCCTTAAGCAGTCAACGGCACTCGCGGCAAGTTCGCGTGTGTCCTTATGCGGATACGTTTTCGAATGATTGCACTACTTGCGCTCGATCGCTATCTTCGGTTACGATTAGCGTTTTTATGACTTGGGACTGCGATTGTCCTTTAATAGCCTTATTAGATTCACGTATCCTACCGGCACCGCCAATTGAATAAATCAAAACGCGTTGTTCATAATCAATATAATATTATTAAACGGTGCGTAACTTAAGCGGAATTTACAGGAATAATATATTCAACATGACGGTTTGATAAACTCAAACTTCAAACTGTTGTCAACGCTTAGCAAACTTCGGCTGAGCTTTCAAGATTATGAGCTTTTTCTCTTTTAGCAATGCTCTTTATTATTTACTTTCTTTGTGAGTTTCCTAGAATATTCTAAGAGCCTGAATTTCCGCTGCGTTGGCAGTTTGGGCATTTGGTGGGAATAACGATTGTGGCGGATGTTTATGTCTAGTGATTTTATGATCGGTCCCACGCCAGAATTGTTATTGTCACCAAGAATTTATCATTTTGAGCTTCTAAGGTTTATTGTTACAAATTCCAATTGGTGTGTATCGTAATACAATATTTAGGTGGTGTGCTTAGTTAGTAGGGCTTATGTTATATGTTATATGAGTGTATGTGTATGTCACTATATATAAAATATACATATATATAGTATTATGTAATATATGTTTTCCAATAATTTCATTATTTATTGATAGATGGGAGTATACAATTTAGACGTTAAATATCTGACTTAGTTTTTTCACTACACTTGCTATCAATAACTTCACGAAAAAATTTGTTTTACTTGATATGGAATCCACATGCTTCTACAAATGAAGCCTAACCTGAGTACCAATTCTTCTGAGTTTCAGGCTCCTGTCCTGAATGAATGCAATGAATGACTCGTAACTATTGTTCTAAGAGTCGTCAGCATATCTTTTGTTGTTTGCGAGCTCACCTAACAGTGTCTCTCCATTGTTTTCTTGTCATATAAATTGGGCCTTGTCTGCGCCTCGAATGACGCGATATATTATACAATTGTTCCTGTTACCTATTTGCAAAAAATGAACTTATTAAATTTTGTTGATAATGTGAACCAGCTTTATTTACGCACCATCTACAATTGAATTTATTCAGTCCTCTTCTCTGATAACAGCTCGCTATCGATATGTCATCGATATCAGTGTTACGTAACATTAATGTTAAATATATCATATGTTAAATACTATTATTATGCTAATCTAAATTACTACTATTGCACATGCTTAATACTATAGCCCTGTGTATTACTACAGATCGGCCGTCCAGACTTATAGTATCACCTGATTCTAGCCGACCTACTTCTTGTTATTATTAATCTTTTATTTTCGTTACTTTTACATATGTGGTATTTTTGTTCCTTATTCTTTACATTGCTTTCTTTATATTGAGACATACAAAACAAAACGTTATTACATTTGGATTTTGTGTAATCTCGATTGAACTATTTTTCGACTTGACCTTAGTGTTTAAACTTCTTTTTTTCTTTTAGCAATGCTCTTTATTATTTACTTTCTTTGTGAGTTTCCTAGAATATTCTAAGAGCCTGAATTTCCGCTGCGTTGGCAGTTTGGGCATTTGTTGGGAATAACGATTGTGGCGGATGTTTATGTCTAGTGATTTTATGATCGGTCCCACGCCAGAATTGTTATTGTCACCAAGAATTTATCATTTTGAGCTTCTAAGGTTTATTGTTACAAATTCCAATTGGTGTGTATCGTAATACAATATTTAGGTGGTGTGCTTAGTTAGTAGGGCTTATGTTATATGTTATATGAGTGTATGTGTATGTCACTATATATAAAATATACATATATATAGTATTATGTAATATATGTTTTCCAATAATTTCATTATTTATTGATAGATGGGAGTATACAATTTAGACGTTAAATATCTGACTTAGTTTTTTCACTACACTTGCTATCAATAACTTCACGAAAAAATTTGTTTTACTTGATATGGAATCCACATGCTTCTACAAATGAAGCCTAACCTGAGTACCAATTCTTCTGAGTTTCAGGCTCCTGTCCTGAATGAATGCAAACACTTCACCTGCCCAATTATGCGTACCAGTGACCTCTGACTCGTAACTATTGTTCTAAGAGTCGTCAGCATATCTTTTGTTGTTTGCGAGCTCACCTAACAGTGTCTCTCCATTGTTTTCTTGTCATATAAATTGGGCCTTGTCTGCGCCTCGAATGACGCGATATATTATACAATTGTTCCTGTTACCTATTTGCAAAAAATTAACTTATTAAATTTTGTTGATAATGTGAACCAGCTTTATTTACGCACCATCTACAATTGAATTTATTCAGTCCTCTTCTCTGATAACAGCTCGCTATCGATATGTCATCGATATCAGTGTTACGTAACATTAATGTTAAATATATCATATGTTAAATACTATTATTATGCTAATCTAAATTACTACTATTGCACATGCTTAATACTATAGCCCTGTGTATTACTACAGATCGGCCGTCCAGACTTATAGTATCACCTGATTCTAGCCGACCTACTTCTTGTTATTATTAATCTTTTATTTTCGTTACTTTTACATATGTGGTATTTTTGTTCCTTATTCTTTACATTGCTTTCTTTATATTGAGACATACAAAACAAAACGTTATTACATTTGGATTTTGTGTAATCTCGATTGAACTATTTTTCGACTTGACCTTAGTGTTTAAACTTCTTGGTTAATTGCTGCACTTTTCCTTTGAACCATGGATTTGTGTTCTGAACTACCCAGGTTCCATCATATGGCTTCTGTGACTCTCGAAATTTTTTAACATCTCTTATGCAGTATCTGCCCTTGTCTAATACTTTTGTTATCTGATAGGGACCTTTAAACTTTGGGATAAGTTTGCTCGAAACTCCGATAGTTGAATCAATATTTTTAATCATGACATAATCGTTTTCTTTATACACATTTGGCTTTTGGCGTTTGGTGCCGGCATAGGTTTTATTCTCATTCTGTGCTCGTTTATTACCCATTGAAAATGGGTAAAGAGGGTAGAATGTATTTGTGTAACAGTCAGAAGAAAGCATCTCCGACCCTATAAAGTATATATATTCTTGATCAGCATCAATAGCCGAGTCGATCTAGCCATGTCCGTCTGTCTGTCCGTCCGTCCAGTTTGTTCCAGACGTTCGTCGCGAGCAGACGTGTTGCAGAGTTTTTTCTGCACCAAGGTGCAGGTGCTCATTTAAAGAAAAACAAAACAATAAAACAGTAGCGGTAACACTTGCGGTAAAAACTGCGGTAAAGTGCAATAAAACTGCTTGTGCGGAAAGCAGAGAAAACAGTTAACTGCTTGCTAATCGGTGTGTGTACAGTACAAAGCAGTGCAAATCGGTACGAAGCAATGGAAAAGTTGTTTAAAGCAGTGCGGTTTGCGAATCTGCTAGGCGGTTTGAGTCCGAAAAGTAGGGTAAGCTATCCGACGGAGGGCGCATTCAAAATGGACGCCAATAAAAAAGACGCCAGTAGCGTAACCGGCACAGAGTCGAGTGCCGAGTCGGTTGCCACCGTCGCCGCCGGTGGCAAGAAGAAGGCGAAGAAGGGGAAGGGCCGCGCCACGTTGTCCTCCCCCTGCGTGCCCGTCGACGCGAAGAGGCAGGCGCTGGAAAGCGCTGAGGAGTTCGCGAGGCTCGCCGCAAGAGCAGCTCCAAAAAGAGCCGCTGCTACTGCCGTTGAGCAAGAAGCCCGCAGAGCCGCTGCCCATGCCGCCCCCCCAGCCTGCGCGAGCCCCAGCATTGAGGATTGTGGCCGAAGGGACCCCGGCGAACATCGCGGAGCTCTCAGCGACTACCAACATGATCCGCCTTGCCTTGGTGGGTGTTGAACAGCAGGCTGCACGCGAGGTGTCGACAGCCATGCAGCGACTGGAGGAGCTGTCTATGTCGCTGGCAGTGCGAAACGCTTTGCTTGAGAGCCTCTCAAGCAGAAGGCCCAGATTGCAGCACGCCGCCCCCACCCCAACTGTTGCCCACCATGCAGCCTACCATGCTGCCCATAATGCTGCCCACCATGCTGCCCATATAGCTGTCCCCGTCCCAGGAGTGCCGATCGCCGCCCCACGGATCAGCAAGCCAGTTGAGACGTGGTAAGCGGTGGTCACGAGTCGGGACCCAAGCGAGTCCGGTAAGGCCATGGCCAAGCGGATTATGGAGGAGGTCGCACTCACCCTTGGAGTGCGGGTGCACGAGGTGCGAGAGCTCAGGCGGTGTTGGACGTGGACACATCCATCTCGCCGGAGGTGTTTATGAAGGAACTGTACGTGAACAATTTCAAGGAGGAGATGACAGCAGCTTCGTTTAACAAGGCGATCCACCTTGAGTCGAAGCCGTGGTCCGTCGCTGATGGCGCCAGTGTAAATCTGACGCTAGAAGTTGACGAGAGGGTCCTGGCGACTTTTGAAACGACCGGGCGGGTCTATATTAAGTGGTTTTCGTACCGATGCCGGTCCCTCGTCTGCACCTATGCTTGCCATAGGTGTGTCGGCTTCGACCACAAGGTGTCCAAGTGCAGCCTCAAGCAGGATGTATGCCGACAGTGTGGACAGCCAACTGCGCAAATCCGGTGGACTGTTGGAACTGTCGCTTCAAGGAGCTACCCTCGGGGCATTATATGCTTACGGGGTCTTGCCCGATCTATGGCGCAGATTTGGCAAGGGTGCAAGCTAAACATTCTTGTTTAGCTTCATTCAAGCCAACTGTGGCCTCGGCCGCGTTGCGTGCATCGATATCGGTGTACGTATGCGTGACCACGGCCACACCTTTGCGCTGCTGCAGGAGCCATACGCCGATGTGGATGGAAGAATTACGGGCTTCCCAGCCGGGATGCGCGTATTTGGAAGCCACACTGTCGAGGAAAGGAAAAGGAGCGCTGTTGTCATCATCGATGACCCAGATGCCATCTGCCTACCAGTGGAGTCGCTGATCACCGAGGCTGGAGTATGTGTAAGGGTGACAGGTAAACATGGCACAGTTGACTTGACCTCCATATACTGTCATGCTTATGCTGACTTGATGAGGATATTGAGCTACATGGATGCCGTACTGCTAATGGCTAGCAGTACTCCAGTTATTTTTAGCATGGACGCAAACGCTGTGTATCGCTTTTGGTTCAGCAAACGTCACGAATTCTTTCGTGGCCAACTGAACTGGCCAGCTGAACAGAGTGTTAGGCCCTAGACCGTCGAGAGCCCAGGGAAAAGTTAAATGGTGGACTGCCGAACTGAGTACCAAACTCCGGGAGGTCAGGAGACTGAGACGGAGGCTCCAGGATGCACGGCGCAGAGGCCACGAATCTGCGCAGTATCTTGCAGCACATCTGCGGACAGCCGTCCGCGAGTTCAAGACTCTAATCCTGAAGACGAAGGAGGAAAACTGGCGACGCTTCTTTGGAGACCACAGAGATGATCCGTGGGGGCACGTCTACCGGATATGCCGGGGACGAAAGCGATCCACCGATTTGAGATGCCTTCGTTCGGATCACTGGCTGGGCCTTCGTTCGGATCACTGGCTAGTCGTAACATGGCACGACTGCGCGAGTCTCCTCCTCCACAACTTTTTTGCAGTTGCGGAGTCGAGTGAAGACATCGTCATTCCGGACGAAGCTGCTCCAACGCTCGAAGCTTTTAAGGTTGGAGTATGCGTCGCTCGGTTAAAGAGCAGGCGCTCTACCGGGCTTGACGGCATTACAGGTGGGATCTGCAAGGCGGTATAGCGTGCCATGCCAGAGCACCTGAAAGCGTTGTGTTCCCGCTGTCTAGCAGAGGGATACTTTCCCCTTGAGTGGAAGTGCCCACGTTTGGTTGCGCTGCTCATGAGCCCCGACAAGGATAGGAGCGATTCAGCTTCTTATCGGGGCACCTGCCTGTTGCCAGTGTTTGGCAAAGTGCTTGAGGGGATCATGGTGGATCGAATGAAGGAGGTGCTTTTGGATGGAAATATATGGCAATGACCGGCGTTGCCGCCAGCCGGTACTTGGTCTTTTCGTGGACTTTAAAGGCGCCTTTGACAACATCGAGTGGAGCGCCGCGATGCGCCGCTTGATCGATGCGGAATGCAATGAAGCTAGCTTGTGGAAGCTTCTGTGGCAGGAAAGTCAGGATGAACAGCAGATATGGCGAAGTCGAGGTGGAGGTCACACGAGGGTGTCCCCAGGGATCAATCAGTGGGCCGTTCATCTGGAACACCATGATGGATATCCTGCTCCAACGCCTGGAGCACATTGTGCACATTTAGTGCATATGCCGACGATCTGCTGGTTCTTGTCGACGTAAGGTCGAGAGCCGAATCGGAGCGTCGAGCAGCTGAGCTGATGTCCGTCGACGGAGCTTGGGGAGCCGAGGTCGGAGTATCGATCTCAACCAGCAAGACGGCAATGATGATGCTGTTTTGCCGTTTCCGGGCCGCCCAGGGTACGGTTTGCAGGAGCAAGCCTACCATACGTCAATAAGTACCGATACCTTGGCATCACAGTCGGTGAGCGGTTGAGTTTTCGGCCGCATATCGCAGGATTGCGGGATAAACTGACTGGAGTCGTCGGAGCATTGGGTCGCGTGTTGCGGGTTGACTGGGGCCTCAGTCTCCGAGCCAGTCTATGCCGGACTCATGGTACTTTGTGCACTGTTTGGTGCCTCGGTATGGTATTCCGCGGTCAGGGGAGAGTCGGGGGCTAGAAGGCGCCTCATCTCCTGCCAAAGAGTCATGCTCTTAGGGTGCCTGCCGATATGCCGTTCAGTGTCCACCGTGGCACTGCAGGTGCTTGCTGGAGCTCCACCTCTGAATTTGGTTGCCAAACAATTGGCAATCAGATTCAAAGTCAAGCGAGCTCACTCGCTGGAGGATAATGATTGGCTGTTTGGTCTAGATCTAGATGGCAAATCTAGATCAGAGGCAAATGAAGGCGTTGCTGGACGAAGGCATGTGCTCCGAGTGGCAACGGAGGTGGGAGGTGAGCACGGTCGACCGACTCATCAGTTTATCCCGGACGCATGCTTAGTTTACAGCCGGTGAGACTTTGGATTCGGTCTTCACGCTTAATTCCTGCTGACGGCCACGGAACGCTAAATGCATTTCTGCATCAGAGAAGTCTGAGTGCAACGCCCGCACGAAGACTGGCAGCACGTGCTACTTGCTTGCGCACTCTATGCAGATCTGCGAAATCTTGACGGACTTGGTCGAGACAAGATACCCGTTGGGACTTTTCCCGGGTCCTGGAGACACCAGAGTGGCTGCGACTTCTGGAGTTGTTCTCACGAGCGGTGTTTGCTAGACGGCGGTGGAGTGAGTGAAGAGCAGCACACAGGGCTGACGTTAGCCGAAACTGAAAGTGGCATGGACGAAGTCCAACCAGAGACTAGGTCTGGAAGACAAGCCCCATTTGGGGTAAGTCAACCAATGGACGACCCATTCCATGTGTGTCGTCAACAAAACTGGGGAGAAGCAATCGCTACGAACAGCTGACCAAAGCTGTAATTTAGTACCACGGGAAGGGCTAGTGGCCGAGGCTAGCCCAGTGAGGTTGGCCCCCTTTGTGGGAGTATCATGGTGGGTGTGTGTTTTAACTCGGCGTGGAGTTGCGTGTCAACCGGGTGCTGTACCCATAGACCAGCAGAGGTTTAGATAGACCTCGCCCCTCAACAAGGGGAATGTCATGGTCGACAAACATGCATTCAATTGGTACCGAAGGTTCACTGTGCAAGCAGGGTTCTGGAGGGGCGCTAGTCCGACGCTTTGTTTCGGGCCGCTGTATTTTATGTCACATAAGTGGCATAAACGAATACCGTGGTAGTACACCCCCACAGGGTAAACGCCACGTTTAATAAATTTAGACTTTCTGTCCATCCGTCCGTCCGTATGTATGAACGGAAGAATCGCAGAACCTATAAAAGCTAGAGACTTAAAATTTTAGCTGTAGGTCCTCCTGGTCCATTCGCAGATCGAGTTTGATTCCGATTTTCGATAACTTGAAATTGACATAAATCGTTATCGAAATCCTGTTTTTTGACCAATATTGGTAAATAATAAGAGCTAGAGTCACCAAACTTGACATGTAGCTTCTAGAATAGTATATATATCAAGTATCTTTCATTTTAAACCTATCACCATCTCCCCGCTACTACCTCATAGCTATAAATCAATTAAATAAACAAATTTATGCTTCCCACCAATATAAGCCAAAGTATTAATGCAATTGATTTTTTGAAAATACATGAATATAAGATGTAGAAAATTTCATCAAGATCGGTTAAGAAACACAGAAGTTATAAAAAAAACATGTTTTTGCTGGGCCCGAGTTTGGGGTAGCAAGCGCCAATTGCAAGAATTTCTGTATACACACACAGATTCATGCGCGTTTACTTTAAATTCTATCAGGCATTCGCCTTGAACTACCGCGGAGATCGGTTCAGTGCATCACAGGCAAAAAGCGAACAAAAAATGACAGTGACACTAACTTAACCCGCCCCAGGGCTTAACAAACAAATCGCGCCTGTAGAGCGCGAGAAATCAAAAGTGGTGCCTCTGGCAGCCAAAGTGCCGAATTTTAACATTTAAAACACAAAATTCTTGTTAATTATACAAAAGTGCAACCGCGTGCGAGCGTAAGAGAGGAAGCTTAGTGTGTGCGTGTGTGTGAGTGAGCAGAGCTTTCGTAAGAAAGCTTTTGCCAAGTCTCACTTACACTAGCATAGCATTAGCCAATAGGAGCGCAGCCAGTGCTGGCAAGTCAGTCACTGCCCGTGACAGTGCTTACACAACTCAGTCACCGTTTTCTCAGCTGTTCACCAAAGTCACTTTTTACAAAAATACAGCTGATTTTTGTAACTAAGTTCAGGTTCCCATTACTACCATATTAATAATAATTAATAATAATAATTAATAATTAATACAAATAGCGTCAAACAATTTGAACAACCTTTGTCCTACGTCTCCAATCTACAATCCACCGGATAATGATCATTCGCCATACGCTACGCTGTGCGGGGGCACTACGCAGCCCACCACGTCATGCATCACCACGACCTTAGGAACAACTACGGCACGTGGCATCAGCTACCTGGGTCCCTCTACCCCGTCTCTCCCCAGCCCGGACCTCCACGCTCTCTTGAGCAATTACCAGCCCAAGACTGCAGCAAGACCCAAGAACCAAAACGAACCGTTGAAGCCCAAAAAAGGCGCCGCTAAAAAAAGAGAAGGCATCGTCAGTTTCACCACATTCTGCAAGGAATTGGACAGCATCGTAGGCGAGAACACCTACAAGTGAGAGCGCTCAACTCTGGGGACTGCATCATCCAATGCCACAACTCGGACGATTACAGAGAGGTGGCAAGGCACCTTCGCGAGAACGGTTGCGTGTTTCACCACCACCACTAACTTACAGAGGACCGTCCATACCGCATAGTTCTAAGAAACATACACCACTAGATCCCATCTGAAGATATTTCAGCGCAACTAGCAGACAAGGGGCACCATGTTGTCCGCATATACACCCCGCGTAGCATTGTCAATAACGAGCCACTCAATATGAGGTTTGTTGACCTGAGGAAGGCGGACAACAACAGTCTCATTAAATCCATAACTGTGTTATGCAGACATAAAGTCTTATGGGAGAAGCCTCGCAAGACGTCGGGCCCAGTTCAATGTAGCAGATGCCAAGAATACGGGCACACCAAGTCCTATTGCTCGAGACTCCATGTGTGCAAGGAGTGTGGCTACAACCATCCATCAAGCGAATGCACACTTGGTAAAGATGAGGATCGGTGCTGCTACCACTGTGGCGAACCACACGCAGCAAACTTCAGGGCCTGCAAGAAGTACCTGCAATATTCTTTCCAGCAAAAAAGTCAGCACAAGGCAATTGGCAGAGATGCAAGCCGCTCCAAGGATCGTCGCATCGAAACAGCCCCTCCAGCCCGTAGCTTCGCTCCCGGCCAGCAATCGTTTGCTAGCGTCCTGCGCGGTAGACAGCCCGCCGAGCACAGAGCTCGCTCATCGTCTCGCAGAAGGAACACAGGCAACATTCCCAGTCGATCCCATCCAGTTGATGGCAACAGTTCCAAGTCAGCAATCGAGCTCAGGTTGAAGCAACTATTCGCCAGGTTTGACAAAATGACATCTCTAGTAGAGACCCTACTTCAAGCGCTAAATACTATGCTTATTATGAGCGCAAAAAATAACAGTGTCCAAAATGAACTCCATTAGCACTGTGGAACGCCAAAGGAGTCCTTTCCAAAGCGAATGAGATTTCAGCCTTCATCGAGCTTCATCACATCGATGTGTTTCTGCTCGCGTATCACTTTTAGGGTGCCAGGCTACACTCTCCACACCGCCAACCACCCAGACAACAGCCAACATGGAGGAGCAGCAATACTGATCAAGTCGGCCTTGTCCCACCATCCACTTGAGTCGTCCTGCCACTGGCATATGCAAGCCACTATTATCCGACTCGGATCTGGCAGAGGCGACTTCAACCTTGCTGCTGTATACTGCACCCCGGCCATAAGAGTGACTGAGGCACGCTTCGAAACCCTTTTCGACCAGCTCGGCCCAAAATTGCTAGTTGGGGAGACTGGAACACCAAACATCGCTGGTGGGGAAACTACCGGATGTGCCCCCGAGGGAGAACGCTCTTCTCTACCATTGAGACCAAAGGCATCGAGGTTATAGCTACCGGAGAGGCAACGTGCTCCCCATAGAGGGCTACTGCAACACCAAGTGCACTCGACTTTGGGCTCTTCAAGGGATTCAGACAGAAGCAGCTTAGAATAAGAAGTCTCCTGGACCTGACCTCGGATCACCTTCCTCTACTGATCGAGCTAGAAGAGACTCCCAAGCCGTTCGTTAGCACCCGCAAAGTGCTCCCGCCGCGCTCTAACTTGTACGTCTACCGGACCTACCTCGACGACACCTTAGAACTCAACGTGACCTTAAGTACGGCAAGTGAACTGGAAAGCTATGTGACCACCTCACATTAAAAATTACGGAAGCTGCCTGACGTGCAGCCCCGCAAACTCTGCCTTGCACTCACACCCTCAGAAGCTCCCTACTTAACTCAGAAGCCAGGAGTCTCCTTGCCGACAAAAGACGTCGAGGGAGGCTGTACATACGCAACGGAGATCCCTCTGCCAAGGAGGAAATGGTCAGCACGTCCAACCGGCTCCGTCGACTGCTGGCTAGGACCCGAAGAGAAAACTTTGACAGCCTCCTAGAAGCAGCTGCTCACGACGGCAATAGCACCTTCTCAGTGTGGAAACTCACCAGATACATTAAAAGGCAATCAATTTATACCTCCCCGATCATGGATTGCTCTGGCCTCTGGCTGCGATCGGACGAGAAGAAGGCCAATGCGTTTGCTGACCACCTGAAAGCGATTTTTACGTCCTTCCACTTTGCAGACGTTGCACAGCGCCGTAAAGTGGCTGAAACACTTGTTGCGCCACTGCAGATGACTCTCCCAATAAGGAGCATATCCTCCGCGGAAATCGAAGTACAGCTAGAAGCGCTCGAGCTGAAGAAGACCCCTGGACGCGACGAAATTAACAACAGAGCAGCCAAGGCACTCCCACGCAAAGACATCATGGCGCTCGCGTTAATTTTCAATTCAATGCTCAGGCTTGGTCACTTCCCGAAGCAGTGGAAATGTGCAAATATTATTATGATCGCCAAACCCGGAAAGCCGCTAACTCAGCTGGAATCTTACCGCCCTATAAGCCTGCTGCCAACGCTTTCCAAAGTCTTTGAGCGACTTCTACTAAGCCGACTTCTAGAGCTCGACGAGGTCACGCGCCTGGTCCCAAACAATCAGTTTGGCTTCAGAAAGTCTCACGGCTGCCCCGAGCAGGTCCACCGGGTAGTAAACCATGTACTGAAGGCATTTGAACAGAAGCAATACTGCGTCGGAGTGTTTCTCGACGTCAAACAGGCGTTCGACAAGGTCTGGCACAATGGCCTTCTGTCCAAGGTCAAAGCCCTACTCCCTGCGCCATACTTTAGCATTCTGAGCACCTTCTTGGCAGAACGCACCTTTTACGTGGCAGTTAAAGACCAAAGGTCGGCTATCAAAGGCATTAGAGCAGGTGTCCCACAAGGCAGCGTGCTCGGCCCGATGCTGTACACGCTGTACACGGTGGACCTCCCCATACAAGGACAAAAGAGTGCAGCCTTCAGCACCGCGAGACTGCTGGTGGCAACGTGCGCGGATGAAACCGCCTTCGTAGCTTCGCACGACCACCTGCAAGCCGCAACAAATGCAGTGCAAGACTGGCTGCTGTAGATCGAAAGTTGGACAGCTAATTGGAACATCGCCATAAACTGTGCCAAGTCCGCCAGCGTCACATTCACGCTGCGCCCAGACAGTTGTCAGGGGCTTCGGTTCAATGGAAGAACCATTGAGCACACCAGCTATTTGGGCGTCCACTTGGACCGAAGGCTCATATGGGGATCTCACATCACAGCAACAAAAGCAAAATGCATAAGAAGGCTCAAAAAACTCGACTGGCTCTTGAAACCGCAAAGCAAGCTCCACATTTCCACAAAGGCGCTGCTTATTAAAACGATGGTAACGCCCATCTGGACATACGCCATCCAAGTCTGGGCACGGCGTCAGCACACCAGCTGCATCGTTTAACAGTTGTCCAAGTCAAGGCAGCACGCAAGGTTGCTGGCCTGCCATGGTACGTGACAATCGACGCCATCGAACGTGACCTCCGCCTTACAAAGGTCGGAGACCAACTGAACTTTTTCAACAGCCGATACGCCGACAAGCTGATGTAGCACCCAAACGCGGCCGCCAGGGTCCTGGCTGATTCCATCACCGAGAGGCGCCACCGAAGGATACACCCCGACGGCCTACCCACGAAGCGTATTATTAAAGCATGTAAATAACATCACTGTCAATATTACATAAGTTACATTATAGTAACTATAAACCAGTATTAATTATTCGCTTGGTAGAGATCAGAAGGCACTGAACGGAAGAAAAAAAATTGAAAAAAAAGTTCTATCAACAGCATTGCAATTGCGATTGAATTGTTTTCTATACTGCCATTTTAATTCGTTTTTTTCTCACTAAGACTCAATGATTGCTGTTGAGTAGAGACGGCGGCAAGTAGCGGATAGTTACGAGTTCGAACCCTGCCATTTAAACTTTTTTTAAAATTAATCTTTATTAATACTTAAGCAAACAAGCGCGTAGGTCGATCTGCATTTGGTGTTGGAATAAGACGGTTCAGGGTATCTGCTAGTAGGGAGCCCCCGCCTAGAACCTCTTACTTGTTGTACTTGTTCCGCTGTACCTCGTATTTCTTCTACATAACGATCATTATTCATTTGCTCTTCTTCTATTATATTTTCTTTCAAGCTGTCCACCTTCTTGCCTCTTTGTCTAACTTCGAACAACTGTGGTATGCGCACATATCGAGTGTTCACTGTAACACTCTGTTGCAGTAGTAACATAAATAACCAAGTTCAAGTGCGAGTGAAAAATGCTCACCCACCTATGCTCCTTGTATCATAAATGCAGAGTCAGCGATTCCACGATGACCACCTCTAAGCGCTGTTAACAGCAATACATATAAGATATACATAATGCAGCCGCTCCGCTGCTGGCGTTACCGGCAGCGCAGCTACGCGGCCTAAGCTAAGTTAATGCTAAGACAATTTGTAACGAATCATTAATAAGAGAACCTTCACCGCACAAAGTCGTTAATGAATATATACATTAACTGCAATCGAAATTAACAAGAGAACCTCACTCCACATGGCGACCTTGACGTGGGCACGTCGTATCCCTGCCTAGAGGCAGTAGAACAAGTACAAAGGATAAACAAATCCCTGCGTGGAGGCAGATGACGAAGATCGTGAACCGGAAACTTACAAATCACACAGTGAGTAGAGTGTGTCAATGGGACAACACAGGGGTGGACAGAAATCAAAAATAAATAAAAGAATAGCCCACATTAAGTGGCTATTATTCACAAAATGACCACCACCTTCTTGGGCAACAGCCCAAAAGTAACAGGCAGAATTAGATTTTTAAAATCGATCCTGATAATAAAGAACCCCATTGACCCAACTCACCACTCCATCAGTAACATGAGCAAAAAACGATGAATAACACCCTACCACCGTCTCAGATCCCAAGAATGAAACAAACATGCCCAGCAGACTGCGAGGTACCACTCTAAAGCATACATTGCAAGTATACTTACCAACTAAAGAAGACCAGCACCGGCCCCGCTAGCCAGTAAAGCTGGCAAACTACAACCTGTGCGAAGACCAGCACCGGTACCGCCAGCTCAACAAGCTGTGCCATTGAGACAAGTGCGAGAGGCATACCGCCGCTTGCGCCAACGAAGGAGCATCAGCGTGCCACTTTCAGCGACGCCCAGCTGATGCTTAGCGAGGGTCCATGAAGACAACAAATCGACAAACCTACCTGTTAAAATTATCTCTACTTATAATAAAATTAAATTTAAAACAAAATTGTAAATTGAGCGGAACCATTTCTGACCAATTGGATGCATAGCCTGTAAATCTATCCGAAACAATAGGTAGAAATATGTAATATACAATTTTTTATGTATGAGGATAATAAAATGAGTAAGACAGATTTTATAATTAAAAAAAAGCCATATATAGATGGCATAAGATTCTTAGAAATACACAAAATATACCCAAAAGGGGTATAATAGATACAAAGGCAGTGGACTCCACAGCAAATGTAATCAATAAAGTAGAGTCAAATAACAACGATTTAGGATTAATTAAAACACTTTTAATAATAATCGTTGCAATTAAAAATTAAGTAAAAACAAATTATTAATAATAATTAATACATATACAATAATAAAGGATCATATTACATTTAATATATACATATACATATAACCACTGTTATTCATAAGCTGCTTTGCATGGTATAACCCACTGTGTGTTTACAAATTGAATAATCATAACAATAGCCTGAATTCTGCAGCCGAATTCAAATAATGCTAACAGCAGCAAAAAATTATAAGAGCAGAATGCATTCTGCAGCCAAGCTCACATATTGTATAAACAAAAACGGACCAACAGAAAGGCGCTAGCATAAACAAGCTGCAGCGTACTCCAATTATTATTTAGCTTTAAATATAGCGTAAGCCAATTTTTGTTCTCCAGTCTTAGTCCAGATTCAACATAATAAACTGATACAAATTAACTCTCGTTAAATAAAGTATTTTTATTTTAAACTTATAACTACGTTATTGGCGCAGCCAGTAAAATAGCGTAATATTTTGTGAAACGAAATAAATTAAAGTTCGTGAGTGATACGATCAATTGAAGAGAGGCTTATCCATACAATTGGTCTTCTCTGATCAACAAGTGTAATTGTGCACAGTATTACAACTAAATCAAATATATTTCAACTCCAAAATTCGCTATCCGCTAAATAATTTGACGTGTCAAAGCAATTCAAGCAACGTATAAATCCAATTCGGTCGTTGCAACATAAAGTGAATTTCGTGACAGATAAACTCAATACCTAAAATTATTATAAAATGGAGCAACCTGAAGGTTCTCACGTTGCTGCACTTGCAGCAATGAATAAATTAAACAACTAAAATGTAAACCAATTGCTCCAACAAATACGGATCGTGCCAGCCTTTGAGGGAGACCCTTTAACCATAGTCATTATAAACACTAAGATGAGTAACGCCTATACATTTGCATGCGACGAAAAATGTCATGCCTGGCATTTCATCTGGCGTTTGAGGCTTCGCACGACATGCCTGCCGACGGCTGTTCGTTCAGACGAACGAATGCCGAAGTCGCGGCTTGCTGATACGCTGACACGAGCAACGAACTTAGTCGCCAGCCTGCCTTCAGCAAAGCTGGTCGATGGTGCTTTGCGTCGTTTCGAAGTACATTGAGCGAAAAGTTTTAAGCTTACGATCGACGCAAGTTACTTCTGGTTTATCCATGAAATGCATGCTTTATTTAAATGATACTAATAATAAATTTTACAGGAAAATTTAAGAATAAAATAGTTTTTTCACAAAGCGCATATTGTGCAATAACAATGTTAGAAAAATAGCACACATAGATTGATTTCACTTTTGTTTTTGGACAGTGGGTGCTCGAGAGAAGTTCTTGTTTAGCCAATGGCGTGCAAGCACCTATGTTTGTATGTGTGAATAATGCATGCATAACTACATCAAAATATGTATGTATATGTATATGTGTTGTTATTCACAGCTCTGGCTTTAGCTGGCAAAGAAATAAATCTTGTTAGTTTTCTAGCGCTGATCATTCAGCTTTCCCAAATTTGTATTCACATATGAAAGCATGTTGTGCACTGAGGTTGGCTCCGTATAAAAAATCTGAAAAATTTCAGTGACATCCAATATCGAGAAGGTGACAATTTGACCTTCACGAGCAATGTTAAGCACGAAATTAATACACATCATGAAAATCCAATTTACAAGAAACCATACGGTTACCCTTTCGCTTTCGAACAATAAGTCGAAAAGCAAATTAAAGATATGTTAACCCAAGGTATTATTCGGCATAGCCAGTCGCCTTATCGTAGTCCCTTATGGATAGTACCAAAAAAGGCATACGCGTCAGGAAAGGCAAAATTTAGATTATTGGTCGATTGCAATCAATGATAAATTTCCCATTCCAAACATGGACGAGATTTTGGGAAACTTATTAAGATGCTCATACTTTACAACAATAGATTTAGCAAAAGGTTTCCACTAGATTGAGATGGACAAGAAATCAATTTGAACGGATTCTAGGTCTTTTATACTAACAGAGTGTCTTCATTTAGGCCTGCTGTCAATGCATGCGGCAGCAGCGGTCATAAACTATTGTGTTTACTTAGGGTATTTTTTACTCTTGCTACTTATATATCTAATATGACATAGCTTTGCGTAGGTCGCTCTTACAATCTTAAGCGACCACAAGAGCGCTATCTATTATTATGCTGCTGGCTGCAGTCGAACATGATGGTGTGAGATATAATTTTACCGAGGGTCAAATTTAGACTCGGTGTCACGTGTTCACGTGTGAACAAATTATTAAAACAGCGTTTTCTACCAAATACGGACATTACGAGTATACTCGAACGCCATTTGGACTTAAAAATACACCAGCAACATTCCAAAGGTGCATGAATCATGTTCTTCGTGATTTAATTAACAAGCATTGTCTTGTTTATTTGGACGACATTATTGTCTTCTCCACATCACTTGATGAACATTTAAATTCAATTAATAAATTTTTTTAATAATTAAGACAGGCAAATTTGAAACTCCAATTAAAAATATGTGTGCGAATTTTTAAAAAAGGAAACATACGGCCATTCAAACTGAAAGTAAAAGCAATACGAAAATTTTTCTTTGCCAAAAAATTCAAAGGAAATTAAATAATGTCTAGGTTTATGTGGGTATTATCGAAACTTCATTTCAGATTTTGCAAAAATTGCAAAACCAATGACTCTTTACCTAAACAAAGCAGAAAAAATTGACATTAAAAATGTTGAATACAATAAAGCCTTGGAAAAATTCAAAATATTAATTATAAACGACCCAATATTAATATGTGCAGACTTTAATAAAAAGTTTCAGGTAGCAACCGACGCAAGTAATTTTGCAATATGAGCTGTGTTGTCACAAAATAACAAGCCATTTAGTTTTACAAGTGGAACGTTAAACGATCCCGGACAAAATTGCAGTACAATAGAAAAAGAGCTTCTAACAATAGTGTGGGCAGTAAAATATTTTCGCCCATATATGGCAGTCCATTTTACGCGATCGCACGCCACTCGTTTGGCTAAACAACATTAAAGAACCCAACATGAAATTACAACGTTGGCGTATTAAACTTAGTGAATATAATTTCTCAATCAAATACTTAGAAGGAAAATTAAACCAACGAACAAGATATTAATACACAAGCTAGAGCACATAGCGCTGAAGAAGATAATGAAAATTAATTACATTTCACAGAAAATCCATTAAACTATTTTAGAAGACAAATAGAAATGATTAGACGTGATACCGAAAAAATAGAAATAGAAAAAATTTAAGAAAAAAAAAATAAAATATTTAAACCTAAACATTGAAAGAGCTAAACAGATATTGATAAAACATTTTTGCAACAATTCAATCGTATTATACATTGAATACGATTCCAAGTTTGAAATAATACAACAAGCCTTTAGATAAACAATGAACCCCAAAACAACTCGAATATTACGAACAAATATTAAACTAAAAGACATTAGGAGCTATGCAGAATTCAAAGAAATAATAGTTAGCAGCTACAAGAAACGTTTACATCCAGGCATCGAAAAGATGGTCAGACTTTTTTAAGAAACATACTATTGCCCAGACTATCAAAATTTAATTCAAAACATAATTAACCAATGTGAAGTTTGTAATCTAGTTAAGATTGATCCCAGGAACACATCATGTAAATTTAAAATTACACCAGAAGTAGAAAGCTGTAGAGAAACTTACGTAGTAGAAATTTATTCATTAAAAAAAACACAGCTATTCAACATGCAATGATTTATATTCAAAATTTGCAAATGTAATTGAACTTAACGGCAAGGATTGGATGGAAGTTAAAAGAGGACTCATCCAAATATTTAACAACATGGGAAAACCTATAACTCTGAAGGCAGATAGGGACAGTGCTTATATGAGTCTTGCCCTCAAAGAATGGTTGAATAAGGAAAAAGTTGAAATTCAAATAACAATAAGTAAAAATGGTGTAGCGGATATAGAAAGACTACATAAGACAATTAATGAAAAAATACGCATTATAAATACTGACGATGACGAAAAAAATAGACTCATGAAAATTGAGGTATTTTATACACTTATAATCATAAGCTGAAACATAACTCTACTGCCAGAACTCCAGCTGACATTTTTATTTACGCAGGTACACCTAATTACCTAACCTAATACCCAAAAAATATAAAAAATACAAGAATAAATAATCTTAATAAAAACCGAAATGATCTCGAAGTAAATACAAAGTTTAGGAAATCACCCATAATTCGCGGTAAATTACATAACCCTTACAAACGCACTGGGAAAATAGAACAAATTGGCGAAGATCATTTTGAGGAGAATAACAGAGGTCGAAAAATAAGGCATTATAAAACGAATTAAGAAATAAGAGCAAATTTATTCAACAAGGATAGGAAAAAATTAACTATTAACCCATGCCTATTAGGTATAATAAAACAAAGTAACACTAGTTGAAGATTTTCAAAAACACACCTAGTAACACAAACTAACTATGTATATCGAACCAAATATACTTATAACATGGAGCTTACCCAAAATCACATTGAATCAAAACTGTATTAAAAATGATATCTTAATTGAGGGAAATAACATAATAAAAATGCATATTTGCTCAGAAATACTAAATGAGATATCTATAAGCAACTTGAACTCAGACTACACGCAAAGAATTGTAACGAAAACGGCGGAACCTGTATCGTCCCTTTCTACTGTTCCTGCTTTGAAGCTACCTACAACCGAATAGTTCGACAAATATCGCGATCGCTCTATCGATATATCTGCTGGCACCCCCACCCCCAAGCTAACAATTGGACCATTTCTTTTTCCTTCTTCTTGTTTCTGGTTCGTGTTACGGAACTGCTTGTTTCTCAGTGGGCCGCGCCGGCTGGCTCATCGGATTCTCTGGGTGTAGTCCCATCCCTGGCCCGCAGTCCGCACAATCGATAACAACAAAGCTACACGTCTGTAGCAAAACAGACTCACACAACACTACTCAAAATGAACCACATAATCGATAACAAATATTCGGAACTACTAACTCATGAACAAAATAAACAGCTGTAACAACTATGAAAATGTAAACAACAAAGGTGAGACACTCAATATAAATTAACAAAAAACACTATTTATCCACCTTACTCTTCCAGATCGGGCCCCGGTTCCGGACCCAGCGTACCCGCCCTACCATGAGACGATCACCTACACTCGTCTCCCTCATTTTGACCACTAAATGGCCTACATTAGCCCGTGTCGGCCATCATGCCCGCTCTCCCCAACAATATTATTTTAGCCGGACATGATTTCTTTCAATAGGTGCGTATAATTGGTTGCGTTTTCTTAAAATTTATAACAATTATAATCATTGCTTATGGCATTTATCTTGCAGCTATTTAGAATCTCATGTAAGTGGATACTTCGTTAACTTCACAGGTGCGTATAATGTTTTGCGTAATCTTATAATTATTGGCATTAATATTTCTTATATTTCTTTCTAATTTGCACGAGGATTCTATTCAGATAAATTAGTATTCATGCACGGAATATTTCTTCTCCGGGTGCGTATGGTTGTTGCATATATTTATACTTAGTGACGAAGTGTATTAATTCCTAATTTTTCTCTTATCTTATAGAATTCATTTTTTTATTTTAACAGCACTGAATGGAACAGGCGACGAAATACTACAAAGATATTGCTAGTCGCCGCAAAATAAACACGCAAGGAGGCAATTTAGAGGCAATCGTTGCGCCGATTTAGGAACAATGGCCCACACAATTACTTAAAACTAGGTATGTCACGTATTATGTATTGTATGTATTAAATCGCTTAATTCTACCTTACCCTACCTAAAGAGCTCTCTGGGGGTGGTAAGGGGCGATATAACTGGGTAATTCCAATTAGGTAAGTATGTGAGCATAGTTCGCGCAAGTGTTAAGTTTAAATTTTTCTATTTTACAGGCGCAGATGCATCACCTTTGGAGTTTCCCTCACCGTTCGCACTCTAAAGTGAAGCTCGGCGTAAGTGCCTATGTATGTATAGATGTAATTTAAAAATACAAAAAAAAACTAAATTTAACGACAAAAAAAATCTGCTCTTTTTCAGGGAGTACAATGAGGAGTCTTCTTCTGACTCTGCCAAGGCTCGAATGAGGATGGGCAAAATGGAACGGACTCACTCGGAGGATGTGGGCGTGGTCTCGCCTGTGGCCGCTTCTTCGTTGTCGGAGCCCGGTCGTTGGTGGCTCGTCTCGTCGCCTTCAGGGTTGCGCCGACGCTTGCTGGCTGCGTCGCGGATATGGCTGGTGTGCGCCGCTGAGCCGAATCCTGGCCTTTGATATGTTGCGTGGGCCTCTCTGGTGCGCGAGCTGGTCTCCTTGTTGCCGGAGCCGTCAATTTTTGTTTTTATTTGGTTCGTCTCTCGTCGCACTTAAGTTTTAAGTCTCTTTTAAGTTTTTTTATGTTTTGTGACTCGGGCGGTTTAATTTATATATATTTATTAAATTGCAAAAAAGCAAAAAAAAAACAAAACCAAAATTTTTATTTGTCTGTTAAGTAACTTGTTATTACGCGCCGGCTTAACTTGCCAGAAGGGAAAAACTTTGAATCTCTTCAGCCGATATGCAATATAAAAATTTTATGCTCACTTCGAGCTGGCACGCCCGCCGTTAACTGCTGAACAAATCGAACTCCTCGTACATTTGGGCAGCAACACCATCGGTGCCGAATTTCGGCACACGCATACATTTGCGAGACGGGCACCGTTGCTGCTCATCTGCACAGCTGAATTTTTTTGGGTCAAATGAAGGCCAAGGGCATATCCAAGGGCATGCGATCCACTCTCCTCATAGTCTTTTTAAGAGCGAACCGGGCGGCCAATAGCAATCGTCGCTTTTGGCGCCGTGGATCGCATGTCTGGCGTTGCCACCCTTCAAAAATTTGGGCTCCGCCGTGGGCCCAGCTTCACCCCGCATACTCTGACCATATGACAAAAGATATCGGCGTGGCCGATAATATCGCACGCAACCTACTAAGTAACCCTCGGTGCTGCCGATAACGTCAAATGCAACATCACCACGCAGATTATTGTAACGACTGCCGCCGCCGCCATAGCCTGGCAGGGAGGTGAGCAAATTACGATTATGTTCGTATATCTTTTGCGTGGAAGACGCCTAGCACGCGTCCCTGGAGATCTTCCAACTCGTAGGCGTTGGTTCCCACGGCTCGGACGACGCGGCTCTTCAAGAATTTCCGGGCGAACTTGGCATTGAAGGCTTTGCCGAAGCTGCTTAGTGCGAAGTTGCGCCTCCACACTTCCTGTCCCGGTTCCAGATGGAGCTGTCGCGCGCGGTGGTCGTACCGTTGGCGACTTCGCTCGTATGCGGTGTGCAGGTGGTCCTTGACTTGGCTTCGGATTACAGCCAGTCTGTCCTTCGCGTCAAGGTCAGAAATACTGTGATCGGCCAATGATCTCAGCTTCCTGGCCAGTTTGTAACTGGAACCATTCAGGTACATCTGCTGCCCAAAGACCGCGAAGAACGGAGTCACTCCCGTAGCGCTGTGGACCGCATTCCGGATCGCCACTTCCACCTTTGGTAGGTACGCGTCCCATTCCCTGACCCAGGTAGGTTCTGATTGCAGACAGCACTGTGCGGTTTACGCGTTCGGTGGCGTTGCTCTGAGGCGAATACACTGGTGTGCGCAGGTGAGTAATGCCAAACGCCTGGACCATCGCATCGAACGACTTTGACACGAATTGTCGTCCATTATCCGAATGGATCACTTCCGGCACGCCAAATTTGAAGAACACCTCATGCACTAGGAAGTTCACGACATCCGCCGCGGTGGCTTCCCTCATGGCCTTCAGGAAGGTAAATTTCGAGAAGTGGTCTACGACGACGAATATCCACGCATGCCCTCGTTTCGACCGTGGATACTCCCCCAAGAAGTCGATATATAGCTTCTGGAAGGGGCGGTCGGTGCGCACTTCTTCCCCAATTCCGACCTGCATCCGGTAGTTTTGTGCCTTGGTCTCCTTACATGTATCGCATTTCCGAACATAGTCCCTGACTTGTATGGTCATGTTGGGCCAATAATATCGCCTGCGCAGCGCGTGCAGCGTTTTCCTCATGCCTCCATGAGCTGACGTCTCGTCCGCGTGTGCTTGTTGGATGAGTCCAGCCGTCAGCGACTCCGGCACCCAGAGCTTCCAACTTGTGCCTTCGACCTCATCCTCCAAGCTCTCGTGCACGGTCCTCTTGAACAGAAGTCCGTCCTGCACTCTAAGGTCCGGCAACTTCCCTTGTTGGCTCATCACCTCTTTTGTCAGCTCTCGATATTCGGTGCTCTCGAACTCCGAGGTCTGAAATCCCAACAGATCTTCCGGGGTCAGTTCGACCTCTTCCACGCTTCGGGACAACGTGTCTGCGACGACGTTGTCGGCTCCCTTGCGGTACTGCATGGAGAAAGGGAACGCTTGCAGTTCTAGAGACCACCTGGCTAATCTCCCGCTCAAGTCTTTGAGACTCATGAGCCACTGCAGGCTCGCATGATCGGTGATTACCGTGAACGGCCTCATCTCCACGTACGGCCGGAATCGATGTATGGCCAGTTTGGCGGCTAGGCATTCCTTCTCGGTCACCGAATAGTTGATCTGGTGCTTGTTGAGTTTGGCCGAGAAGAATGAGATCGGCCTTTCCTGTTGTTCGTCGTCTAGCTGGAACAATACGGCTCCTACTCCGTAGTGAGATGCGTCGCATTGGATGAAGAATGGTCTTCGAAAATCCGCGTGAACTAACACCGGGGCTGTGGTGAGGGCTAACTTCAAGCTTTCTATGGCTTCTATGGCCTCGTCGCTCAACACAAATCTACCCGTTCTCTTCTTAAGGGCATCAGTCAACGGTACCGAGATCTCGGCGAAGTTCTTTATGAATCGGCGATACCACCCCGCCGTACCTAAGAAGCTTCGTAGTTCTTTGACCGTCCTCGGATTCGGGATGTTCCGGATCGCTTCTACTCTTCCCGGATCCATGCGCAGCGTCCCGCCGCCTATGATGAAACCCAGGTAGTTTAGGTTGCGGAAGCAGAATTTTGACTTCGCCATGCCTATGGCGAGGTTCGCGTTCTTCAGACAGTAGGCCACCAATTCCAGGTATCTTAGGTGCGTTGGAAAATCTGCCGATATTATCAACAAATCGTCTAGGTATACGAATACGTTGGACCTCAGATTCGCCGGGATTACCTTGTCCATGAGCCTGCAAAGTCGTTGAGCGGCGTTGCAGAGCCCGAATGGCATGTGGCGGAACTGGTACAGCGGCCTCCATCTCGATTTGCCAGAACGCGAACTTAAGGTCGACGCTAGAGATAAAATGAGTCTCGTCGATTCGCGATAGGATGCCCTCGATGTAAGGAAGCGGGTAAGCGTCTTTTACCGTCACACTGTTTAATTTCCTGGCGTCTAAGCAAAACCTGTTCTTCCCAGGCCTCATCACCACGGTCGTCCGGTTGCTCCAGGGGCTGTCACTCTCCTCGATGATGCCTAACTTTAGCATTTTATCCACCTCGGCCCACACGATCTCCTGTTTGGCCGGGGACAGCGGATAATGTCTGTCTTTCACGGGTTCTGCTCCCTCGATCAGCTGAATTCGGTGCTGCAGCAGGTGAGTTTTTCCTAGGCCATCCTTCTCAAATAGGAGAAATCTGCGCTTCACGCTTTCCAACAGACTCCTCTGATCGTTGTCCAGGTCCCACATATCCGGATCCGTCACGCAGTCGTCGTCGTCCCGGTAATAAGCCACCTCTGGGTTCGCTACCGTTACCTCAGATGCCTCTGGTGGTGTTTCGGACTTTCTGGCCGGACCGAGCAGCTCTGGTGCAATCTCGAAGGCTCGCCAGAAGTCGATTCCCAGGTATAGTTCCTGACGCAGGTCCGGGCACATGTAAAATACGATATCTTTCTTTCTATTCCCGTATTTCACAGGCAGAACAACGCGACCTAAAATTGGGCGATTGGCGCCCGCCGCTGTCCTCACCATCGATTCGTATGGCCGCGCTTCCCATCCCAGTTTCTCCACTAACTCCCGGCATCCTTGTCCCAACAGACTGACTGAGGCCCCCGTGTCCAGCAACCCTTTCATCTTGGCCCCCGCGACCTCCACTTCGGCGAATACTCGTGGGTCTATACTGTCCTCCCGTCTCACCGCTTCGACGACCTGGCGCCTGGTAATCCTGCGTCTGCGGAAGCGCGCACGTGCCTTCACCATTCTCCGGGTGGCTAGTGTCATCCCCTCCAGCTGTCGCTCACCAAAAATTCTATTTCGGGCCGACATGTATGCCCGAACACGTTCTTCATATGGTAAGCCCCTAAGTGTTCCTCCTTTGCTTATACTATTATTATAATTAGCCTTATCCTGATCCTTATTCCAAATCTCCGTCTCCTTTCCAATTATTATTGGCTCTGGTAGGTACCCCTCTCCTGCTTCCCCGCGGTCGCCGTCCCGGAACGCGTCTGTCCCGCCATCACCGCGCTCCCTCTGGGGTTTCCCGGACAGTTTTCACACTGCGAGCAGAAAGTGTCCGGCTTTCCACAACTATAGCAGAATATTTTCCGCTCCTTGGACAGGCAGTCTCTAAAGACGTGATCGAACTGTCTGCAGTTCCAGCATACAATTCGGGATGAGTTTCTGCTTCGCACGAATGCTTCCTCCAGTTCTCCCGGTGGCGTTTCTGTACGATGCGGTGGTACTTCAACCTCGTGGACTACGGGCCTCGTTCCTTGTGGACAACGCGACGGCTGAAGGTACCCAGTCCGGCTTCTGCGACCCATGTGCCTCTCCACTTCTAGGCACTCTTGGCGCAGCTCATCCACGGTGTGTACGTCCATGGCATAGATATATTTCGCCAGACTTTCTTTTAAGCCACGCTTTATAATCTTCACCAGCTCGCGGTCTCTCAGCGGCTTCTGGAATCGCGCGGCGAGTTGACGCATGTGGTGGATATAATCATCCACCCCTTCGCTGGTCTGTTGCTCTCGTTGTAGTAGCTCCTGCATCACATCGTGTTCCGTCTGGTAGCCCCGGAACCTGTCCAAGAGGGCATGCCGCAGTTGAATCCAGCTGTCGACCCTTGAATGCCGCACGTGCATGCAATACCACTCGCGGGCGAGGCCGGTCAGGAGCAGGTGGAAACCGCGCAGGACCTCCTTCCACGGGCATTGATACTGCCTCTGCAGGAACTCTAGGCGGAACACGAACTCCTCGACCGAATTCATCGCGTCCTCGCCGTCAAACTTGACGTTCCACCGCTCGAGCTTCATGTACGCAGTTTCTCGTACGTTGGCGTACGCCTCCTCCGGTTGAAAATCATCCGCTCTCCGGTCCTCTACTCGGAAATGGCGGTTATTCGGGTTACGCCAGTTCCTCGACTGAGCATCTGCCACGTAAACTGGGCTGCTGGACGAATACTCCGCCCCTCGTGCGCCTTGTCTATGTGGCTTCGGTGGCACCGGTGGTGGAAATGCCTCGCGCTGGAACACTTCCCGTTCTTTCGGGATGGCGCCTGTTCGTGGTCCCGGCTCGACATGTCTCGGCGGCTTCGGCGCAGTGTTAGTCTCGACGGTTTGGCTCCCTGGCGGCCTAAGCACATCAATGATGCCCTTCATCATTTCCATGAAGCCAGCTCGCATCTCCTCGCGGATGGACTCGCTGATGCCAGATGGCAGAGCATGCAGATATGTTTGGTGGGCCTGAGCGATCGCCGCGTTTGCCGCCGATTTGAGCACTGAGTCTTTCGGGGCTTTTGGGAACTCCAGGTTCCGTGGAGGTTTATCCTGTTGCGCCAATGCTTTCTCCAAGTCTACCAGGTGACCCTCTTCCGGGATCTGTCTCTCTGGAAATCCCCGGAAATTCATTGGCGTTCGCACCAGCCCTCCTGCTGGGCGCGGCGGTGGCAGAGCCGACGCCCCATCAGCGTCAGAAGCCCAATCAGATACCTATTCCTCAGCCATACTTAGAGAACAGTACCTTCTGAGAACAGTACCCCTCTCTTCTACAAGGCTTACAGCCCTTATAAAAACTTTACCAATATTCCTAATAAATTAATAAATAAATAAACACCCACTAACAAATCTTACTAATAAAGAATAATAAATTAATACACATCGACCACAAAAACACTCACAAAAAAATAAACACAAACGTGACTTACCGTCATCAACCGCGACAAGAAAACTCCCCATGTTAATGGACACCATGGCAAGATCCGTCTCCGTCGCTCTTCTGGCCATTCTTGGGATATGCTGTGTGACAGATGCGGCGCAGGCTCGATTCTATATCGTCCTGGGTCACCTGTCTCCGAAGCTCGTATAACTACGTCCAGCATACATCCAACATTGACACAAAATGAGACCAAAAACTACTAATTGAATAAATAACATCTGACTAACTACCCAAATATCACATTTTTTTAATCATGAGATGCCTTTGTCGGCCATCAACCACTACAAGAAAAACCCCTCATGCTTATGTATGGATATTCAGATAACCTCTACTTCCGTCGTGCTTCTCGGATTCCACTTCACGCTGCGCGATTATGAGCTACCTACTCGTGCCACATAAGACTTCAGCGGTGTGGGTCCTGAAGCCAAGGGAGTCCTTTTCTCTGTACCTTCATTTATATCGTATTTATTTTTCTTTGATTACACACCGACTTCAAAGAAGCCGAGTGCTTCTTCAATTTGGGCGCCATATTGTTACGGAACTGCTTGTTTCTCAGTGGGCCGCGCCGGCTGGCTCATCGGATTCTCTGGGTGTAGTCCCATCCCTGGCCCGCAGTCCGCACAATCGATAACAACAAAGCTACACGTCTGTAGCAAAACAGACTCACACAACACTACTCAAAATGAACCACATAATCGATAACAAATATTCGGAACTACTAACTCATGAACAAAATAAACAGCTGTAACAACTATGAAAATGTAAACAACAAAGGTGAGACACTCAATATAAATTAACAAAAAACACTATTTATCCACCTTACTCTTCCAGATCGGGCCCCGGTTCCGGACCCAGCGTACCCGCCCTACCATGAGACGATCACCTACACTCGTCTCCCTCATTTTGACCACTAAATGGCCTACATTAGCCCGTGTCGGCCATCATGCCCGCTCTCCCCAACAATATTATTTTAGCCGGACATGATTTCTTTCAATAGGTGCGTATAATTGGTTGCGTTTTCTTAAAATTTATAACAATTATAATCATTGCTTATGGCATTTATCTTGCAGCTATTTAGAATCTCATGTAAGTGGATACTTCGTTAACTTCACAGGTGCGTATAATGTTTTGCGTAATCTTATAATTATTGGCATTAATATTTCTTATATTTCTTTCTAATTTGCACGAGGATTCTATTCAGATAAATTAGTATTCATGCACGGAATATTTCTTCTCCGGGTGCGTATGATTGTTGCATATATTTATACTTAGTGACGAAGTGTATTAATTCCTAAATTTTTCTCTTATCTTATAGAATTCATTTTTTTATTTTAACAGCACTGAATGGAACAGGCGACGAAATACTACAAAGATATTGCTAGTCGCCGCAAAATAAACACGCAAGGAGGCAATTTAGAGGCATTTAGTTGCGCCGATTTAGGAACAATGGCCCACACAATTACTTAAAACTAGGTATGTCACGTATTATGTATTGTATGTATTAAATCGCTTAATTCTACCTTACCCTACCTAAAGAGCTCTCTGAGGGTGGTAAGGGGCAATATAACTGGGTAATTCCAATTAGGTAAGTATGTGAGCATAGTTCGCGCAAGTGTTAAGTTTAAATTTTTCTATTTTACAGGCGCAGATGCATCACCTTTGGAGTTTCCCTCACCGTTCGCACTCTAAAGTGAAGCTCGGCGTAAGTGCCTATGTATGTATAGATGTAATTTAAAAATACAAAAAAAAACTAAATTTAACGACAAAAAAAATCTGCTCTTTTTCAGGGAGTACAATGAGGAGTCTTCTTCTGACTCTGCCAAGGCTCGAATGAGGATGGGCAAAATGGAACGGACTCACTCGGAGGATGTGGGCGTGGTCTCGCCTGTGGCCGCTTCTTCGTTGTCGGAGCCCGGTCGTTGGTGGCTCGTCTCGTCGCCTTCAGGGTTGCGCCGACGCTTGCTGGCTGCGTCGCGGATATGGCTGGTGTGCGCCGCTGAGCCGAATCCTGGCCTTTGATATGTTGCGTGGGCCTCTCTGGTGCGCGAGCTGGTCTCCTTGTTGCCGGAGCCGTCAATTTTTGTTTTTATTTGGTTCGTCTCTCGTCGCACTTAAGTTTTAAGTCTCTTTTAAGTTTTTTTATGTTTTGTGACTCGGGCGGTTTAATTTATATATATTTATTAAATTGCAAAAAAGCAAAAAAAAACAAAACCAAAATTTTTATTTGTCTGTTAAGTAACTTGTTATTACGCGCCGGCTTAACTTGCCAGAAGGGAAAAACTTTGAATCTCTTGAGCCGATATGCAATATAAAAATTTTATGCTCACTTCGAGCTGGCACACCCGCCGTTAACCGCTGAACAAATCGAACTCCTCGTACATTTGGGCAGCAATACCATCGGTGCCGAATTTCGGCACACGCATACATTTGCGAGGCGGGCACCGATGCTGCTCATCTGCACAGCTGCATTTTTTTGGGTCAATGGCCCAAATGAAGGCCAAGGGCATATCCAAGGGCATGCGATCCACTCTCCTCATAGTCTATTTAAGAGCGAACCGGGCGGCCAATAGCAATCGTCGCTTTTGGCGCCGTGGATCGCATGTCTGGCGTTGCCACCCTTCAAAAATTTTGGCTCCGCCGTGGGCCCAGCTTCACCCCGCATACTCTGACCATATGACAAAAGATATCGGCGTGGCCGATAATATCGCACGCAACCAACTAAGTAACCCTCGGTGCTGCCGATAACGTCAAATGCAACATTCGGATGAAGTTATATGGCAAAAGAATAAATATAACTTATCTCTAAACCTCTATAATTTGCCTGGTAACTTTGTGCTGTCTACTGTTGCTGTTCCCCACCTATAATTAGTTCCGCTCGGCTACCCGTGGCAACGCTAACTCGCTTTGGCGCCCAAAAAACCGGGACCGGACCACATACTCCTTCCGAGGAAGCTGAGGGTGTCCCGGCCCCGTTGCTTGAAGAGCTGCCGCCCGGCGCGATTGCCCAGCAGCCGTCAATAGTTGATCAAACAGCCATGCGATGCCCGAAATTACAGTCTGATTGGATTGGACCAACGACCGTAGTACACCGCCTCTCTGACTTGGTTTATGAAGTGCGCCTGCCTGGAAAGCGCACGACGAGGACGGCTCACGTCAACCGCCTTGCCCCTTACCGAGGTCTTACCACGAATGTACTCGGCCAGGAGGCTCGACTCTCAGAGTGGGGCAATGTAACGAAAACAGCGGAACCAGCATTGTCCCTTTCTACTGTTCTTGCTTTGACGCTAGCTACATCCGAACAGTTCGACACATATCGCGACCGCTCTATCGATATATCGGCTGGCACCCCCACCCCTAAGCTAACAATTGGACCATCTCTTTTTTCTTCTTCTCGTTTTGGCTACGATCACTAACTATACAATGCATAGACATGTCAAACAGCGTTTTAATCGGATACCGATAAATCGTCAACGACTGAGCCCCATGGGTGCCCGCGCCAATTTTAGTGTGCCCAGACAAAGTAAGGCTGCTGAGAGTGGCAGCCGAACGCCGGCCTCGAAAGCTGAACGTTCAGTATGAGGCCGCATCTCGCTCAGCGCACAACGTCGCTGCGGCTGATGCCTTTTCATAATATATGTATGTTAGTTTTTAATTCGTTACATCACAAAAACATACATGTGTGTATGCATGTGCAGAGTGTGCCTCGCTCTCACTTATTGATTTGCGCGCTTGTGTGCATTTCCTTCTCCCTACATAGCTCTTCAAAAACCTCGAGATCTACAAAAATACATATGTTTGTGTTGTGTGGATGTGCGCACAGAGATTTTTTCTTCAATTGTGTGCCCTTTGTGCCTATGGCACACACATTCAAATGCTCTATCATGTATTTCTTCGTGCAGTCAGGCATAATGAGAAGAATCTGATATATTTATATTTATTAAAAAGTTAAATGACCTAGAGATATATTTATATATTATATTCTAATTTTCTTGTTTACTGTAGGGACCAATTTTGCTTAAAATTAAAAAAAACTAAGTAATATTTCTGCAAGGGTAATTCCTCGTCGGCTTGTCGAATAATTTAAGAAAAGACCAAAAATTGAAAATGTTCAATTTTTTTGACTTGCTACTTGTGCACACGCACACTCTTTCGAGTAAGCAGTTGGGTGACATTATTAAAGGGTTTGGCCTGTTCATGTGCAAAACTCCTATTTTCCATGCATGTTGTAAGGGTAAGGGTACCTGAACGTTGGCATGTGTGCATAATAACTTTTTGGGCTTGCCAAGCACACACACCCACTTATCTATATGGATGGAAGCAGTGGGCTTGCGACCGCGTAAGGCACAAATGTGTGAACAGGCAACGAACAGGTGAACCGCACTTGTCGTCCGCGCATGCCGAAAAAACAAAGACCGTGCCCGTCGCCCAAATTTACGCACCCATTGATGAAAATATCTCTGTCTCACGACAAACCCTTGATCGGCTCATTCGCACACATTTTTGTGTGTGTGTGTGTCTGTGTGTAGAGCTCGAAATTCAGAAATGCCGAAAACTTCAAATTTGTTCAAATTTGCATCGGGCAGGCAGGCAGGCAACCAACATACACACAAACGCATAAATGCTTCCATCCATATAGAAAAGTGTGTGTGTGTGCTTGGCAAGTCCATAAAGTTATTATGCACTCATGCCAACGGTCAGGTACCTTTACCCTTACAACATGCATGGAAAATAGGAGTTTTGCACATGAACAGGCCAAACCCTTTAATAATGTCACCCAACTGCTTACTCGAAAGAGTGTGCGTGTGCACAAGTAGCAAGTCGAAAAACTTGAACATTTTCAATTTTTGGTCTTTTCTTAAATTATTCGACAAGCCGACGAGGAATTACCCTTGCAGAAATATGACTTAGTTTTTTTTTAATTTTAAGCAAAATTGGTTCCTACAGTAAACAAAAAAATTAGAATATAATATATAAATATATCTCTAGGTCATTTAACTTTTTAATAAATATAAATATATCAGATTCTTCTCTTTATGCCTGACTGGACGAAGAAATACATGATAGAGCATTTGAATGTGTGTGCCATAGGCACAAATGGCACACAATTGAAGAAAAAATCTCTGGCTCGCGACAAACGCCGCGATCTACTTGTGCGCACATCCACACAATACAAACATATGTATGTATGTTTGTAGATCTTGGGGATTTTGAGAAGCTATGCAGGGAGAAGGAGATGCACACAAGAGCGCAAAGCAATAAGTGGGAGCGAGGCACACTCTGCACACGCATACACACATACATATGTATGTATTTGGGCTGAAACTAACATACCTATATTACGAAATAGCATCAGCCGCAGCGACGTTGTGCGCTGAGCGAGATGCGGCCTCATACTGAACGTTCGGCTTTCGAGGCCGGCGTTCGGCTGCCACTCTCAGCAGCCTTACTTTGTCTGGGCACACTAAAATGGGCGCGGGCACCCATGGGGCTCAGTCGTTGACGATTTATCGGTATCCGATTAAAACGCTGTTTGACATGTCTATGCATTGTATAGTTAGTGCTACGAACCAGCAACCACGTTCCTCGGATAAAGTTATATGGCAAAAGAATAAATAAAGCTTATCTCTTAACCTCTATAATCTGCCTGGTACCTTTGTGATATCTACCGTTCCTGTCCCCCACCTAAAATTAGTTCCGCTAGGCTTCCCGTGGCGACGCCAACTCGCTTTGGCCCAAATTGCGCTACAGTATACACGTAAAAATTAATATTACCAAAATTAAACCACTTTCGTACATTCAAGCAAAAGAAATAATTTTCGAGAATATTATAAAAAATGAAAATAATCCAAATTATAATAATTACAGTATTTTCAATCATCATATCAATCATAATAATGTATCTAGCATATAATTTTAAAAATATACCCGAACAAATATTTATTAAGAAACGAAATGTTATTGATCAGCAACCTGCACAACTCCCAGTTGAACTTCAAATTGAAAATGAACAAGAAAATTTAAGTATGTTACTAAAATTGTATCCTAACATTAAAAGAATATTTTTTATTATACTTACCTTTTTTATATACCCTACACGCGTGAGGACACGCTTTATTTTAAGTGGGGAGGAGTGACATATTCACAACAACAGAAATTTAAACCACTGTTATTCATAAGCTGCATTGCATGGTATAACCAAAGACAATATAAACACTAAGATGAGTAACGCCCATACATTTGCATGCGACGAAAAATTTCATGCCTGGCGTTTCATCTTGCGTTTGAATTTTCGCACGACATGCCTGCCGACGGCTGTTCGTTCAGACGAACGGATGCCGAAGTCGCGGCTTGCTGATACGCTGACACGAGCAACGAAGTTAGTCGCCAGCCTGCCTTCAGCAAATCTGGTCGATGGTGCTTTGCGTCGTCTCGTTTTCGAAGTACATTGAGCGAAAAGTTTTGAACGTACGATCGACGTAAAGTGCTTCTGCTTTATCCATGAAATGCATGCTTTATTTAAGCGCATCTTGTGCAATAACAATGTTAGGAAAATAGCACCCAAAGATTGATTTCACTTTTGTTTTTGGACAGTGTGTGCTCGAGAAAAGTTCTTGTTCAGCCAATGGCGTGCAAGCACCTATGTTTGTATGTGTGAATAATGTGAATGAATGCATGTTGTGTACTGAGGTTTTTAAAGTCGACGCAAATATTTATATAACTTCTTTAAATTAACTTATTAATTAAATTATTATTTTTAAGAAATAAAATAAATGAAATAAGAGCTAAAATTTTGTGTATCCAAAGATTAATTTTATCAATTTTTTTTTCAATTATTTTTTACTCCGCCGGTCAAACTAGCTACCGACGTATTTAATTTACCCTATTTTTATTTTTTGGCACTCTTTTATTTTTTAACAAATATGCTGTTATGTACGTATATTAACACACATACAAACATAATTGCTTGCACGGCTCTCAAAGAGCCGAAGCTCAGAGTACGCTCTTTCGGCTGTGAGAGCGCAATGGTTTCGTTTTCAAATTTCAAAAAAGCAAGCTGCATAGTAGCATTTTGTTGTATGGCGCTACTAATCTTAGTGTTTATATTGTCTTTGGTATCACCCACTGTGTGTTTATAAATTGAATAATCATAATAATAGCATGCCTTCTGCAGCCGAATTCAAATAATGCTAATAGCAGCAAAAATCATAAGAGCAGAATTCGTTCTGCAGCCAAGCTCACATATTGTCAACAATCATTTATAAACAAAAGCCGAACAGCGGAAAGCGCTGGCATAAACAAGCTGCAGCTGGTATCCTTTTGCAAAAAGTCACGTACTCCAATTATCATTTAGCTTTAAATATAGCGTACGCCAATTTTTGTTCTCCAGTCTTAATCTAGATATTCAACATAATAAACAGCAACAAATACACTCTCGTGAAATAAAGTATTTTATTTTCAACAAGAGGTTCCTGAACACTCTTTTTCCAACACCAAATGCAGATCAAGCTACGCGCTCGTTTGATTTAGTAAAAATAAATAAAAATGAAAAGAAAAAAAATTGTTCCATTGGCAGGGTTCGAACTCGCAACTAACCGCTCCACTGGCCGCTGCCTCTACTCAAGGGCCACACCAATAATTTAGCTTAAATGAGCAAAAAAATCAATTAAAATAGCAGCACAGAAAACAATACAATCGCAATCGCAATGCTGTTGATAGAATTCAAAGCAAACACGCACACGCGTGCGCACATAACTTTTGTGTTTCTTAACCGATCTTAATGAAATTTTCGACAGTACATCTTATTGTAGAATAGAAAAAATATTTGTGTATTTTCAAAAATTTAATTGCATATAAATTGTGGCTGTAATTGATGGGCAATACAAGTTGGATAATTAACTTGATTTATGGCTTTTCGGTGGTAGCGGGGAAGTGGCGATAGGTATAAAATGAAAGATACTTAATATATATATATATACTATTCTAGAAGCTACATGTCAAGTTTGGTGACTAGCTCATATTATTTGCCGAAACATACTTGCCGAAATTGCTCAAAAAGCAAGATTTCGATATCGATTTTTATCGATTATTTGGAAACGGGGCAAGTTATCAAACAACGGAAACAAACTCGATCTGCGCGGGGACTAGGAGGACCTACAGCTAATTTCAAGTCTCTAGCTCTTATAGGTTCTGAGATCCTTGAGTTCATACATACGGACGGATGGACGGACGGACAGACAGACGGACATGGCTAGATCGACTCGTCTATTGATGCTGATCAAGAATATATATACTTTATGGGGTCGGAGATGCTTCCTTCTGCCTGTTACATACATTTGCACTAATACAATATACCCTGTTTACCTATTTTTAATGGGTTCAGGGTATGAAAAGTCAAAATGCGTTGTTCAAACAAAAATGTTATTTTATAAAACGGTGCGTAACTTAAGTGGAATTTAGAGGAATAATATATATATATATATATATATATATATATATATATATATATATATATATATATATATATATATATATATATATATATATATATATATATATATATATATATATAAAACTTGACGGTTTGGATACGTTGGATAAACTCGAACTCCAAACTGTTGTCAACGCTTAGCCATAGAATAATAAATATATTTGGATCAGAAGCTCTTTTTCAGAAAATGTGAAGCAAGATTGCGAGGTTGCAAACACAAATTTCAAACACAACACCCGGCTGTCTGCAGCTACTTCTGCCGATGCCCAAAATTCCATGACAACTTCAGAACATTTTCAATAAGAACCAACAACAAAATGAATCAAAACAAACGACTCAACAATAAAAAAAAAACACACCACAATTTCTGTCCATGCTATCCCTTATTGGTTCGAGGCTACAGTCTATGATCTAAGCTTCACTCTTCTAAATCATTGTTGTGGTTTCTAAGCACTGTTATGCCTATAATTCGCAAAGTCCCAAAGTCATGTCTTCTTCTTCTCCATTCGCTATCAACTTGCAAGCAGCCCGGCAGATTTTTATAATTTTCATTTTTCGACCAGCAAAGCACCCTTTCTCTAAATAGGGTATTTTGACTATTGATCAATGCTGTAGCTAAATACCACAAACCTTCTCATATACAATTTTTGATCCAATGTCTGATTAATATATAATTTCGTATTGACTGCTAAACTATTGGTACAATCAATAATAATTGTTGCTTTAAACATTAGATACCATTTCTATAAATAAGGGTATCAATGCCTCGACGCGACTTATTGTTGTTGGCGCACGAGTCTCAACAAACATATTTTAGTGCAAGTGTACATGTATGTGTGTCCGCCAAGCCATGGGAAGTATATGAATTTAAGAAGATTGCAACATTCTGTTGCGCATGTGACGTCCTAGACTGGGGCTTTTTGTGTGCGATCGTTGCGTACAGTAAATTTATACAATTTTAAATAAATTCATTATTATAAAAGACACTATTAATAAATTATTTAAAAGTACGTAATGAAGGTAGAAATATGTACTAAACATCACAAGAAATAAAATTCTATGAAATGTGACGTAAAAGTATAAAATGTTGACGCACCGTGTGCGTAACCCTTTGGTTTGAATGGCAGGGCCTGCTGGAATTCGTATTTTCTACCTACTTGCGCAGAGACTCGGCTCTGCAACAACAACATTAGAACCCAAATTGTGTTGTTGTTTCTACGCGCTGCCTTATAGGAACGACAGAAAAGAACGCAACAAGCACAGTGGCGTTATCTGTCCCTTTTCTTTGCACTGAGTTTCCTTTGTCCTCATAATCTTGCTTTAGAATTTCATCGATCAAAACGGAAGATGAAAAAACGGGGCTTCATGGGCACTGTTGTTGTTTTGCAGCTTCTTTGTTGTTGCTTCCTATGGTAAATTAACCTTTATTTCTTGAGTTTAATTTTGCGTTTGCGGACGAACCTTATCCACCTATTCAGCTCTGTATCTGTTTAATACTCTATGACGCTTAGCAAATCTCGGCTGAGCTTAAGATCATGAGCTTTTTCTCTTTTAGCAATGCTCTTTATTATTTACTTTCTTTGTGAGTTTCCTAGAATATTCTAAGAGCCTGAATTTGCGCTGCGTTGGCAATTTGGGCATTTGGTGGGAATAACGATTGTGGCGGATGTTTATGTCTAGTGATTTTATGATCGGTCCCACGCCAGAATTGTTATTGTCACCAAGAATTTATCATTTTGAGCTTCTAAGGTTTATTGTTACAAATTTCAATTGGTGTGTATCGTATTACAATATTTAGGTGATGTGCTTAGTTGCTAGGGCTTATGTATAAGGAGTTGGAATTGAGTGCTGTGGACATACATATGTTATATGATATATGAGTGTATGTGCAAGTGTAGTATATGTTGTGGGTGTTATACATATTTCACTTCCCCATCCCTAAAAAACTAGCCTTTCCTCAGGCGGACATTTTTAAATATAATGTTTGGGTATTGCTAATGACAATATTATCGGTTTCATTTAGGTTACTGTTGCTCACAATATTTTCATGTGGTTGTATATTGATTGTTTCTTTAATTTGTTTCTCTTCTTTCTGTTTCTTATATATTACAATTATTCTTTGGGGCAATGCTTTAAACTTGTGGATAATGTACAATCTTATAGCAATTATGATTGTGCAAAGTATTGTTATGATTACAATTTGCAAAGTGTTGTACATTTTAATGTGATCTTTTACAATTTCTTTGGCTTGAATGTATGATAGTGGATCTAACTTGGTTACGTTATTGTTTACATAAATCGTTTGTGTATAATCTAACATTGTGCTTGTGATTATTATTTCATCTAATTGAATTGAATAGTTTGACGCTTTATCTTCTATTATTATTTCTCTATTGATACAATCTTGTTTCAAAAGTGTCTTTGGTAGATTCCAAGTAATCAGTAATCAGTGTTAAGCTCGACATCATTTATTTCTTTCTTGTTTTTGTGTAATTACATTCTGTTGTGTCTTGATTCAAAATTCCTGTTATGCATTTTTTGTAATTAATTCTTTTGTATTTGCCGTGTAGGCTTGTTTGTTTTGCATGAAATATTTGTCATGAATTACTTCTGTTAAGATGTTGTTATCCTTGTGTGGATATGGTAATATTTCAAAAATCGGTGTTCCAACTACATATCTCTCGTGGAATATGGGGTATGATCAAAATTTCGTTTGTGTCGGTCTTTAACCATGTGGAAGTTTTTATATTTAGTATTTTTGTCTGAGTTAACGTCCTGTAAAGTGTCGTGTTTTAGTAACTTTGGTTTGAAAATTCCAAGTCTGGTTAATAGCATTACTAACTCTATGTCTATATATTCAGTGAATTCCTGGAGGTTGAATATGAGAATTGCTAACCTTTGGTCGCCTTTGATTATTTTACTTAAATGATTTATTAAATTTATAACTATGTTGACTGTCTCTATTACTCGATTTAATTCTTTTGCTTGTACGCTATTTTCAGCTATATTCTTCATTTTAGATACAAGATCTTCTTTGTCTTGTTGATCTAATAAATAAATATTTGTAAATAGCACCCATAAAATTAGCAAGACCGCGTATGCTGCGTTTTGCTATTCTTATGCCATTCATTTCTCTTTCTAACTTTTCCTTTAAGTATCTTATCTGTGATAAAGTTTAAAATTCTTAGTAGTTCTGTTTTGGTTATGTACACAGACAAATAATTGTATTCATAATTTACAGGTAAGTGTATTACTCCTGTTGGCGCCGAGAGTCGCGCCGGGCGCGTATTTGGCAGGGATATCTAGCGTCGAAAAGAAACAACAATCGATTCGATGTACGATACGACACGATTCAATTCGCTACGTACGATTGGGCTGAAATCTTTATTATCTTTCATTATTTAACGATCTACATATATTTTACAAGTTTATGAGACTTACATTCGTGCTCCGCACGCGCTTATCTTCTCTTACACTTCTGCTCAGCTGCAAGCACAAAACGAAAGTGAACCTCGACGAAAAGGCAAATTGTGCAGCTGCATGATATCGACTTCTGTATGTACAAACTAATTCTAACGGTGCACTTCCAGCGTAAGAGGCGAGCGCCGCTTACAGAAAAATGCAATGCCCAGTAGGACTTAGTAGGACAATAGACAATAGACCTTTTTACTTCGCCCCGTAACATTCCCCACCCTGTAATTCACGAACGTCCGTGCAGTGTGTTACCAACTTTAATGTCAAGCTTAGCTAGCTTGACGGCGGGGCGAGTAATAATTCCGTCGGCGGTTCGCACCACGGCGCTTCGGACCTGGCCGTCTTTCGAACGGTGCACGTCGACTACCACTCCTCTTGTCCAACAGTTTCGTTTGGCACCATCGTCCACTATTATGACGATGTCATCGACTGATATTGGTTCGATTGGCGGTTGGAACCACTTAGTACGTCTGGTGAGTGTGGGCAGATACTCGCTCAACCATCTCTTCCAAAATTGGTCGGCCAATTGGCTGGCGACTCGGAAGCCTCGTGCCAAGCTAGCTCCGTCCCGGTCCCGTGAGCCTCTCTCACGCAAACCGCTTGAGTGACCTATAAGAAAATGGTTGGGAGTCAGGGCTTCGGACTCAGAAGTTTCCAAGGGAACATAAGTGAGCGGTCTTGAGTTGAGGATGCTTTCTACGTCTGCCAATGCTGCTCGTAGCACCTCCTCTCGTAGCCCAGAGTGCGGCAGGATCTCCGACAGTATTGACTTTGTGGAACGCACCATTCGTTCCCACGATCCTCCCATGTGGGGTGATCCTGGTGGAATAAAGGTAAACTCCAGTTCCGGGTATTGTCGCTCGATCAGCGCCGGCGATATACGTTCAATTTCATCTTTTAATATTCTGCTAGCGCCTCTGAAATTTGTTCCATTGTCCGACAGCATGCGGCGGGGGCAGCCGCGTCTGGCCACGAACGACTTCAGAACGCATAGGTATGAGTCAGTCGAGAGCGACGTAGCTATATCTAGGTGAACGGCGCGTACCGTGAGGCATGTGAACAGCACACCCCAGCGCTTCTCACGACGCCGTCCAACGACAATGTCGTAGGGTCCAAAGTAATCCACTCCGGTAAATGTGAACGGTGGCGTATAGGGCGATAGTCGTTCGATTGGCAGGTCGCTCATCTCTGGTGGCTCTGGGCGGGCGCGTCGTATACGGCTCGCTGGGCAAGCACTTGAGAATTCTTTCACCAAGGCTCGCAAGCTACAGACCCAGTACTGCTGACGCAGTTCGTTTACGACGATTTCGTTGTGCAGGTGATGATATTTGCGGTGATAAAACTCAACAAGCAGATACGTCAATCGATGTCGTCTTGGCAGAATTATCGGGCGTTTTACGCAGACTTCAACTCCTTCTATATTGTCTATCCGCCCCTTAATACGTAGAATGCCCGAGTCATCTATATAAGGAGAAAGCTTGAAGAGCAGGCTTTTGCGATCGGTTAGGCGGCGCCCCGACTTTAGGGAGGTAATCTCACTATAAAACTCCTCTTCTTGGCATATTCGAATAAAAATCACATCCATTTCTTTGCTGCGTTTAAGGAGCAGCATCTTCTGCAGCTCTAATCGCCCGTCCAATTTGGTCTTCTTAGTAACAATCCGTAGGAAATCCAGTACGCATAGCTGTGCGGCTCTCAATTTCTCCAGCTTGCTGAAGTGCTGCAGATCCGGCAGGATACATCTCCAAGAGGACGTGTGATTGGCTTGTTCTTCAGCATGGTATAACATGTTTATTGCCGAGCCCTTTTGTGCGTGGCCACTGCGATTCTTCTAGATACAAAAATGGTGGTCCATTGAACCACCTGGGAGCCGTGAATTTCGGGCGTTTTGGTCCATTTTGTGCCATCGTCTGCCACGTTTTGAGCTGATGGGACCCAGCACCAGCTGTCCACATCTGATTCTTCTAAAATCTCTCCGATACGAAGAGCTACGAATTGTTGGAACTTTCGAGCATCGGACTGGATCCAGTAGAGCACGTCCTTTGAATCCGTCCAAAATGTTCGTCTATGTATGCGTACCGACATTTCATTTTGGATACATTTGGCCAGTCTCAGACCTAAGACAGCGGCCATTAGTTCCATACGAGGTATAGACACGGGCTTCAAGGGTGCTACTCTCGGTTTTGAGGCGGCTAAACTGCAATGTACTTGGCCATCATGTTCAGCCCGCAAATATACAACTGCTGCATAAGCATTAATACTGGCGTCCACGAATGTGTGCATCTGTACAGTCTGGGTTCGGCTCACCCACTTCATACACCGTGGAATGCGGACGGTATTCAACTTTGAAACTAGATCTAGCCAGTGTCGCCAATCCGCTTCGTCTTCTTTGTTAAGGTCGTCATCCCATCCGATGTTGGATCGCCATATGTTCTGAAGGATGATCTTGGCGCGTATATTAAAGAATCCTAGCAGCCCAAGCTGGTCGAAAATAGACATGACCACGCTTAGAACGCGTCTTTTAGTTGGGCGCTCCTTAGATGCTTTTGCAAGCAAGTTCGGCTTTACCACAAAGGTCAACAGATCTTGTCCAGGTAGCCACCACAGGCCCAGGACCTTTTCTTGCGCTTCATCCTGAGCGCTGATACGCTTGTCCAAGCCCTCGCAGTCGTCTTCCAGCGCCAGCATAACTTGCTTTGAATTTGATGTCCAGTGGCGCATCTCGAAACCGCCACTAGCATGAATCCTTTTTACAGTCTCAGCTAACTGCATCATTTGGGATTCTAAATCTACCGACTGCAGCCCATCGTCTACAAATGTGTTTTCGCAAATCGCCTTTACGGCATCCGGATGCTCCGCTACGAACCGCTCGGCATTGCGATTCTTGACGTAATTTGCTAGGGCTGGCGAACAGGATGCTCCGAACGTCATGACTTGCATAACGTACGTTTCGGGAGAGCGCGACGAATCTCCATCACGCCAGAGAAACTTCTGAGCCGCTTGGTCTTCTCGGCGCACCTTGACCTGATGAAACATTTCCCGTATGTCGCCGGATACGGCGATAGGGCGCTCTCTGAAGCGTATTAGCACGCCCATCAAAGATGCTAGTGTATCTGGACCTTTAAGCAAACAATCGTTCAGCGACGTGCCACTAATTTTGGCGGCTGCATCCCATACCAAGCGTGTCTTTAGCTTGTTCGGATTGGTGACTGCAAAGATAGGAAGAAACCACGACATCGTGTTAGCTACTAACTCACTATCCTTCAGCCGGCGGATATATCCTTTCTGTTTATAGTCGTGCATCGTGTTCATCATGAACTCCTTTAGTGGTGGGTCTTTGAACATCTTTGCCTCAAGACATTTAAGGCGCTTAACCGCCATCTGGTAAGAGTCTGGCATATGAATGCGATCAAACCGCCATAGCAGGCCAGTCTGCCAGCGCTTTTCGTCTTCCAGATAAGTTGTTGTTGCCTCTATTATCTGCATCGAGCGTTCGTCCTCTCTGGATCTCAGCGGATTTGAGGAGACGCTCACACCTAGTGACTCCAGGGCAAAATAGCTCTTCAGAGCCTCATCCATCCCACGTGTCGCACTGCACTGGCAAATATGTAGCAGACGAGGCGTGGTGCTTTCACCCACCATAGAGCGGCCATATACAGCCCATCCTAGTCTGCTTCGCGCTGCTATGACGTCGTCGTTTTCACCTTCTCGTATCTCCAGGGGTGCAAGCCGATAATAAGCTGAGCCTTTACGTTGTTATACGGCAGGATGGGAAGCATAGATAAATACTTCCGAGACTTAAGCAACTGTGGCCCGATACTTTGCTCTGGTAAGTCCAAGTTCGCTACAGTTCGCACGTTTTTCAACGCATACTGTACCGCATTATGTTCTGGAGCTGAAATGCTCACAGCCACAGACATAGACTCAGGTTCGTTCTTGGTTATGTCGCCTGTCCATTTGAGACACAGCTGGGTCGCCGGACCATCTAGTTCCAACTCGTCTGCAAGCGCTCTTTCTATTAGCGTACACTCAGCTCCTTCATCCACTAATGCATATGCGCGCACGCTTTTTGATTTACTATAGAGCGTGATTGGAACATATCGAAACAGTGTCTTACTTGCTGACCTGGCATGAAACATAACGGCAGATTCCATTGACATTGACTTGTTGCTACCTTGGCCCGTGTGCTTATCTTTACTACCGCTCGTGGTAGGCGTATGTAGCAGAACATGGTGCGTTGACTCGCAGCCATCCACGTGACATTTCTTCTTTGTTTTACACTGTTGTGCACGATGTCGCATAAAGCAGCAAAAGCAGAGCCGCTTTTCCTTGACAAGTTCCCACCGCTGTTTTGTACCCATGGCTCTAAAGTCGCCGCAATCTGAAAGACGGTGGTTACCAGCGCACTTTGCACATGAAACTCTCTCCTGTTCCTGTTGATAACGCTGTTGCTGCGAACCCTCAGGTTTGTCTACCGTGTTGTGCACAAAAATTCGCTCTCTAGTGGTTTTCGTGGAGCTCTTCTTTTCGTTATCAGTCCGTGGTATCTCGTAGGGCGTGACCATAGTGGCGCACATAGCCACATTAAACAGCCAGTTATCAAAGGTGGCCAAACTACTACCATCATTTGACATTCGATGCCGACCCCAGTCCAATTTCATATTGCTGGGCACCTTAGCAACAAGTTCGTTTAACAGCGCGGGATCGTAAAGATATTCGTGCATACCAATGGCCGCTATCGTTGCGCAGTAGTTTTGGACAGCTAAGGCCAGTCAGATAACAGTGTTCAAATTGTCCGATTTTATTGCTGGCTCCTCTCGTAGCTTTTGCTGCAGCGCAGCATGTACTATTTCAGAGCGGCCATACAGCATTCGCAATGTGCCTATAGCATACGGCACTGTAGCTGGTATCATAAGCTTTCCACGCACCGCATCCAGGGCTTGCCCTTTGAGGCATTTCTGAAGCCGGATGAGATTTTCCTCATTGCTGAATCCACATCTCTCTGTGGATTGCTCATAATTGCTGATAAAGATCAACCATTCCTCTGGTTTGCCAGTAAATATTGGTAAATCTTTGCTGATTACATGTCGCGCACTGATTTGCGCAGATGTCAGCGGTCCATTCCAAGGCGTCGCAGCATTAGAATGTACATTATCGAATTGCTGCCGCGGCGGGTGCTCTATCGATCTATTAAGCGCTCCCAGACCTGTGTGGCCCATGTACGCGGCAGTACTGGGCTCCGTAGCCTAGTTAAACACCGCCGTGTTTGCTTGATATGGCAAACTAGGGTGTACACTCCAATTAGCCGCAACCTTTTTCTGCTTGCAGATCACGTTCTGGCATCCCAAAGGGTTGAAGAATGCTCCCTCTTTCTCAGTTCTTTGCTGCGTCGGTGTTGAACTTTCCCTTGGACCAGTAGCAGACGACGTAGACGGACAGCCGCTATAAATTTCTATGTTTGCTGCTCCGCTACCCTTTTCTAGGCCGGCGACTTTATCTTGAACTCCAGCGGGGACAGGCGATCCGTCAGCCTGTCCCGTTGACCATGCCGTTACAAGCGTTGCAGTTCCACCGGGTTGATTACTACTTGTCGTCCTTCTCGCACTTGCATCTTGTTCATCACCGTCAGCCATCTCGCCACACCAATACAGTGAAGTCCGCTTTGAGGTTATGGCAACACGTGTCTCTATAGGCAACACGTGTCTCTCAGGTTGTGACTTTGCAAGTCGCTTGCTTCGCAGAAATCTCCGCCGTAGCAGAGAATACCTCAGACACTCTCTGCAGCAGAGAATATTTCAGAATGTTGGCGCCGAGAGTCGCGCCGGGCGCGTATTTGGCAGGGATTTCTAGCGATGTACGATACGACACGATTCAATTCGCTACGTACGATTGGGCTAAAATCTTTATTATCTATCATTATTTAACGATCTACATATATTTTACAAGTTTATGAGACTTACATTCGAGCTCCGCACGCGCTTATCTTCTCTTACACTTCTGCTCAGCTGCAAGCACAAAACGAAAGTGAACCTAGACGAAAAGGCAAATTGTGCAGCTGCATGATATCGACTTCTGTATGTACAAACTAATTCTAACGGTGCACTTCCAGCGTAAGAGGCGAGCGCCGCTTACAGAAAAATGCGAGACCCAGTAGGACTTAGTGACAATAGACCTTTTTACTTCGCCCCGTAACAGCTCCTGTTTTAAAAATTTAGTAGCCATTCTTAGCTTGGGTCGGGTTGATTTCTATACTTTAGGATTTGGCTTCTCGGATGAAGATGGTTATTAGGAATAATATTAAGTACGCTGATAGTTTAAGTTGGTGTTTCTTGGCTTTAATGGTCGTTTGATCTGGAATTATCACATTTACTTAGATTAATTCTCTTTTTCTTTTTAACTTTAGATTTGTAGTGTGTAATTTTCCTACCCTTGTCGGTTTCTTCAAAATAATTATCACCTTATTGTCTGAGATTTCCTGTTTTCTTGTATTGAGTTGCTGTAGAGGTGATTACCTTAATCTAGTATCTACTTCGAAGTCTTTGCGTTTTTCTTTGAGACTCGCATTTTTACTTATTTAGTTTGTTTGGGTGTCATATGCGGGGTTTCTGGCGCATATGCATGAAGATATCAGCTGGTGTACTACAAGTTTAATTTCGGTTGGCTTACCCATTTTATTGAAAATTTGGAGGATTGCTCGTTTTGTTTCAAGCCAATTTCTGCTATTCATTTCTATTTGGAATAAATGTTTATACAAGGTAGAAATTGTTTATTATCAATGATGTAAAATCCATGACGTATTTTTCTCCAGGGTTGAATGTTTTTGGAGTAGTTTGGAACGAGATTTTTGAATCTCTATGTTCGGTTTTAGCTATATTACATACTAGCGGGTATAACCCGGCCTTGCCCGTGGCATGTATGTTATAAAATCAATGTTCTCAAACAAATTTGAAATGATTTTGAAACTGATCGGACGGTAAACAAAAAACTTTCATACAACCGTTTTCCGCCAATTTACCACTGTTGCGAGTGGAATTTTCCAAATCGCTGAAATACGTATTTATTAAGTTCTTATGTAGAGCTTTGAAAATAAGTTTGAGGCAAATCGGACACAACTTAAAACTTCGCCCAAAAAATTTTTAAATCGCACGTATCAAATGATTTTTCTTATAGATCTCTGGAAATGAATTTGAGCGCGAAACGTCACCCACCAAATCTTTGACCTACATTTCCACCAAGGAGGAACGGATTTTCCTAAAAGTGTGAAACACCCCTCAAATGAATTTGAACAAAGATCTTTGAAAATAAGTTTGAGGCTGATAGGATGGTAAACAAAAAAGTTACATACAAACATTTTTCGGGATTTTTCCACACATGCGGGTGGAATTTCCCGAAACCCCGTCTTAACGTGCACCTACATCACATAAGGTAGCTACAGTGAAAATTCTTAGCTCTTACGGTTTGGGCTGTGCGTTGATCACCAATCAGTCAGTCAGTCAGTCAGTCAGGACAAATAGTTATATATATAGAGATTTCACATTCATTTATGATATGAAACGTTGCAGGTGCATTTTTCAAAACCAAACGGCATTCGAGTGTACTCATAATGTCAATTTTTCGTTGAAAACACTGTCTTAGGAATTGAGTTTTCATCCATTTGGATCTGGTCAATACCTTTCGCGAGGTCAATGGTAAAATACTGATATTTACCAAGTTTGTCGAGTATACCATCCATTGCTGGTATAGGGTATTTGTCATCTATTGTGACTTCATTAAGGCTTCGATAGTCAATGACTATCCTAAATTTTTGTTTGACGGACGTATCCCTCATTTTTGGTATGATCCAAATAGACAAACAGTAAGGGGATTTTGACTTATTTGATCATATCTTTGATCTGGTTTTCGACTTCTTGGTCGAATGTTTGGGCATATTTGTATGGTTTTGTGTAAACCGGGTCTTCATGTTTGGTCTGACATGTTTGACAGTACTCGTGAAAGTCAAATTTCACCTACTCGGTACTGAATGTCACCAAACTCATGTAAGACTTTAGTTAGTTTGCATTTTTCTTCATCGTTTAGATGATCTAGGCGAAATTCGTTGAACTCTGAGAGTTCGTCGTTGATGGCGAACACAAATTGTTCGTCATCAGATGGGGGTGGAACCAGATGTTCAGTTTTTGACTCGTCCGTTGACAATTCGATTTCTGAATTGATTTGCATGGTGAATGTGTATTCATTTATAAGAACGGTTTTATTTTTATAGGCTATTAATGCTTGAGAACTCTCTAGGAATTCTCGACCTAGTAGCAAATCATAATTTTCTGAAAAATTATGTAAATAACATTTCTGATTTGTTGCACAAAGCTTGCTGGGTTTCAGCGAAATGCTTTGATTTAATATTACTATACCGTTAATGGTATGAACTTCTAGTTGGCAATTTTTTATGGGGAATTTTAGAAAATTGTTTTTCATTAAATTAATAGACGACCCCGTGTCTCTTATTTCAGAACTTAATTGTTCATGGTTAGTTTGATATATGGGTTGGTTTTTCTATGCCTGTTTCTGAATCCCATAATTTTGATTTTTTCCAATCTCACGGGAGTCGATATAACACCGATTTTTGTTAGACGGACCATTTTGATTGTTTTGATTTTTAGTTTTATCGGACAATACTACATCTTAGACGCCTTCTCGTTGAAACTTAGAAACTGTGGTTATATCATGACGAGCTAGGGTCATGAATAGTCGGCCAGGCAATTTTCTCATTATCACGTCTTTAACTGTGTAGTTTAATGCGTTTGTATAAATCATCGTATTCATTTGGTTATCTTCTAACATTAAGTTATTTGATATAATATAGGATTTGTATTCTAGTTCTTCTACAAACTTACGAATACTTCCAGTGAAGGGGGTATTGTAGATATGTCTAAGGAGCTCTTCGAAGGGTGTCTGCGTCTTGAGTTCCGAAATGAGTGCTGACCTCAACTCTGTCCAGGTGTTGGCAGCGGATAGCTGTGTTACTCTTAGGCATCTCCTTCGATTTGCATTTCAATAGCGCCGAACAGGACGCTATGTTGTGGCACGTCTCTCGTCGGATACAATTGCATTATAAAGTCTATGCGTCTTATAAATAGCTTAGATCTTCTGTAGCTCCATTGAATGTTGGCACTTGCCTAATCTGGCTTAGTGCTTGAGTTAGATGCAACTCACTCAACTGGAGTATTGACTCTGTTGGCTGTGCCATCATAATTCACTTCACTTCTGGTTTTGTTGTTTTTGTGGTGTCTTTTTATTTGATTTGGCGTTTTTCGCGTTATTCGCGTGCGTTAACCAGTGAGTGCGTTTTGCAGGGATCAAAGGATTTGTAAATCCACGGGCCTACTCACTGTTATGTAGTGAAGCATATTCACTACCTAGTAATTCCGATTGTCCAATGGATCAATACCAGAATGAATTACTAGATTATCGCAATGAAATTACGTTGTCGGGTTATTGGTTGACCTGGGATATAATAATCCTTAAGCATTCAACGGCACTCGCGGGAAGTTCGCGTGTGTCCATATGCGGATACGTTTTCGAATGATTGCACTACTCGCGCTCGGTCGCTTTTGTCGGCTACGATAAGAGTTTTTAAGACTTGGGACTGCGATTGTCCTTTAATAGCTTTATTACATTCACGTATCCTACCGGCTGCGCCAATTAAATATATAAAAACGCGTTGATAAAAAAAAAAAAAAAATAATTATTTAAACGGTGCGTTACTAAGGCGGAATTTACAGGAATAATATATTCAACATGACGGTTTGGATGCATCGGATAAACTCAAACTCCAAACTGTTGTCAACGGCTAGCAAACTTCGGCTGAGCTTTCAAAATTATGAGCTTTTTCTCTTTTAGCAATGCTCTTTATTATTTACTTTCTTTGTGAGTTTCCTAGAATATTCTAAGAGCCTGAATTTGCGCTGCGTTGGCAATTTGGGCATTTGGTGGGAATAACGATTGTGGCGGATGTTTATGTCTAGTGATTTTATGATCGGTCCCACGCCAGAATTGTTATTGTCACCAAGAATTTATCATTTTGAGCTTCTAAGGTTTATTGTTACAAATTTCAATTGGTGTGTATCGTATTACAATATTTAGGTGATGTGCTTAGTTGCTAGGGCTTATGTATAAGGGGTTGGAATTGAGTGCTGTGGACATATGTATATGAGTGTATGTGGTGTGGTACGTATGTCTCTATACACATTTTTACAATATTCAATGTATATTGGCAACAAAATCGGCTAAAAGAGATTAACAAATTGTAAGGTTAGGCCAAGGTATGAAAGTGTTTCCACGTTCGGCAGAATGCTAAACCATAGAGTTTTATACTGGAAAAATCAAAATTAATAATATATTTAAGTATTAAATATGGAATGGCAACAATTGAATGCCAGAATAATTCAAATCAAAAGTTCTTTTGACAAATCTTACAAATGTATTCGTCAATTCAGACCAAAACAATTAACAAACACGCCACTATAGTAGTACACTAGTACATGAAAACCGAGAAAAACTAAATAAAGCACATTGGTCATATTGATCAGATTTCGATCAAATTTGGTATCAGTCAAGAAGAGGTATAATTTGGAAATATCAATACCGACAATCCTGAATACCCCTTTGACGATCGAAACTAATGAACAACTAGCGTCGACAGACCAAGAAGAATTAGATATTACGGAGGAATACGATTCGAAAAGTAACTTTTATCCTGACATTAAGAAAAAGATCTACACGATCTAAATATTCCTGCGGTAATAACATTACCCGAATTAGCAGGAGACAATTGGTCAGAATCCGACGCAAACTCCAGTCTCGTAGAAAATAAAACTAACAGAATGGCACAAACTAACTTTGTTTTCATCAATACCGCATCCAAGCATATACCTGCTTTCGATGGTACAGCTGAAAACTTAGCAAGTATTGTAGATGCTCTTCATATAATAGACTCAATTAAAGGCGAACACGAGCAATTAGGTGTTTCAATTATAAAATCAAAGCTAAAAGGTGTTGCTAAAAATTTTATCGGAAATGAAACTACAGTAACTGAAGTAATTTCACGATTAAAAACTAGTATCAAGGATGAAACTGTTGAAGTATTGTCAGCAAAGCTGATTAACTTACAACAACGAAATAAAACTGCCAACCAATATACATAAGAGGTTAATAGATGACAAAGGCCCTAGAAAGAGCATATATAGCAGATGGCTTAACTCGAGAGGTAGCCATAAGTTATTCTACCCAGCAAGCAGTCAAAGCAATGATTAAAAATTGTGTCATTGATAAGGTGAAACTTATAATGCAAGCTGGTACTTTCCATACCATGAATGAGGTGGTATAAAAATTTGTAAATAGTTGCACAGAAGCAACTGGACAGTCCAACAGTATCTTGTTCTGCCCGAATTACTCTCAGCGCGGCGGAAACCGCGGTCGGGTTCATACAGAGGAAGGGCAACGGCTCATATGGTAGCAACTCATACGGCCGTGGCTACTACCGCGGTGGTAATAACAACCACGGTGGTAATAAAAACTACGGTGGTAAAATAATAACAGCAGAGGCCGTGCAGGATCTAGAGGACATAATCGTAATAACAATAACAATCGAAACATAGCCTAAAATTATCGGGAAACCAACAACCCCCTTCAGATACACAGAATTAAGAAGGGTTCATTCGATAAACTTCAATCTCAATATTTTTGTTTCATTTTATAATGTAGAATCACGAAAGAAACTGATATTTTTAATAGATACAGGTGCAGATATCTCACTTTTAAAAGATGATTCCGATCCAAAGGCCTTGCTCCAATAGAGCTACAAGCAGAGAAATATATAATTCCCCACAATTTTCATATAGTTGATGCAACTTTCGCTAAACCGTGTGACGGAATAATAGGCATAGATTTCATTATAGGTCTTAATTGCAAAATACACCTAGAACCGTCCGAAGATTGGTTTATAATTAGACCAAACAATATAAACGTCCAAATTTATGTTCCAATAACATACAGTTCTGGTAACAATTCAATACTTCTACCAGCAAGATCAGAAGTTGTCCGAAAAGTTGATCTAACTTTAGGTGAAGATAGTATATTAATCCCAAATCAGGAAATTCAACCTGGTGTTTACGTTGCACACACAGTTGCAACACCAACAAATACATTTGTCCGATTACTAAATAAGACCAATTAATCAATATAAATAATCTAAACTTTGAACCACTATCGAACTACGATGCAGTTCAAACTACTCCAGAAAACAAAAAAAAAAAACAACAGTAAAAGCTCAATTAAGTAAAAACTTTCTAAAACAATTTAAACCACAATCAATAGAGTTATGCACCAAGTATAGTGATGTATTCGGACTTGAAACCGAATCAATAACAACAAATAATTTTTATGAACAAAAATTGAGATTGATGGATACTGAACCATATTATATAAAAAACTATCGAAGCCCGCAAAGTCAGATAGAAGAAATTCAAAAACAAGTAGGAAAATTAATATCCGACAAAATTGTCGAACCATCAGTTTCAGAATACAATAGCCCACTAGTTCCAAAGAAAGCACTTCCAAGCTATGAAGATAAGAAAAGCCGATTAGTAATTGACTATCGTCAGATTAATAAAAAACAGTTGTCAGATATATTTCGACTACCTAGAAGTGATGATATTTTTGATCAACTAGGCATAGCAAAATATTTTTCATGCCTTGACTTAATTTCTGGTTTGCATCAAATTTAACTTGAAAAAAATTCAAGAGATATAACAAGAATTGTTCATATCGCATCACGCGACTACCATTCGGTTTAAAAAAAGCGCCAATTTCTTTTCAGAGAATGATGACTATAGCATTCTCTGGACTTGAGCCCTTACAAGCATTCCTTTATATGGATGATCTAATAGTCATTGGTTGTTCCGAAAGAACATATGCTTAAAAACTTAACTGATGTTTTTTGAGAAATGTAGGAAATACAATTCAAAGTTACATACTGAAAAATATTCATTTTGTATGCATGAAGTCACACTTCTGGGACACAAATGCATTGATAAAGGAATCTTGCGAGACGACAAAACAAATACGACGTCATTAAAAATTACCCAGTCCCACATGATGCGGACAGCAATAGAAGATTCGTTGCATTTAGCAATTATTATAGATGTTAAATAAGAAATTTTTCCCTCTCTCTCGTCACATGACAAGATTATGTAAAAAAGATGTAAAATATGAAGGGACAGCTGACTGCCAGCATGCCTTCGAGCATCTCAAATCGCCACTAATAAACCCAACTCTGTTACAATACCCAGATTTCAGCAAAGAATTTTGCATAATAACGCGAATCCCGATGCAACGTACTGCATCCCACCTCCCGCCCAACCGACCGAGGGGCGCAGTCGTGTAACGTACGACACGAAATGCAAAATAAATATGAAGAAAAAAAATATTAAAAAAAAACGTCGATACAAACTACGAGTATGTGTACAAATACAAGGCATAATTAGTTGAGCAAAATTGAAGCGATAAAGGTACAAAATTACGTGTTAGTCTAGTAGGGATAGAGAAATTTAATTGGCTAGTCAACACAGAAGAGTCGATTTCACCAGTAATTAATTTATGAATAAATATTACACCCAGCATGGTTCTACGATTAATTAAAGAAGGAAGGTTAATCATCAGAAGTCTACTGGAGTATGACGGTAACCGCACACGAGGATCCCAATTTAAACCACTAAGGGCAAACAACAAGAATTGTTTCTGAACGGATTCAATTCTGTCCTGATGGGTAGCATATTGTGGTGACCAGATACATGAGGCATACTCAAGAATAGGTCGTACCAAAGATATATAAAGTGTTTTTGTCGTGTACGGATCGTCAAACTCCTTCGACCATCGCTTGATGAAACCCATAACTATTCTGGCCTTATTGACCACGGTATTAACATGAGAGTCGAATTTAAGTTTATGATCAAGGATGACACCTAGATCATTAACTTCATTAGAAGTACTATTAACACGCTCAAGCGGTATGCTATCAAGGATGTAAGAAACCAATTGAGGAGGGCTTCTATAGAAGGTCATTACCTTACATTTAGAGCAGTTTAAGTTTAACAGGTTGGCTAGACACCAAGCCTGAAACGCATCAATGTCCGCTTGTAGGAGATAACATGATGCCATATCCTTATATGCAAGGCATAATTTTACATCATCAGCATACATTAATACTCGAGAGTGAGACAGTATCGAGGGGAGGTCATTGATGAAAAGAGTAAAGAGTAGCGGGCCAAGATGACTACCTTGAGGAACACCGGAAGTCGCCAGAATACGTTTAGAAAATGAATTTCTGAAAAGAACCTTTTGGGTTCTGTCACGCAAATACTCTGAAATCCAGTTCAAAAGATTGACTGGGAAGCCGAGAAGGCTTAATTTATGAAGCAGCAAGGAATGGTTGACAGAGTCGAAAGCCTTACTGAAATCAGTATAGATGACGTCAGTCTGCTTTCTTTTCTTAAACCCATCAATTACAAACGAAGTAAACTCAAGAAGGTTAGTGGTTGTAGATCTGCGCTTCACGAACCCATGCTGGGAAGGTGAAATAATAGAACTACATAAATGCTGCAGTTGAGATGTTATAATTCTCTCAAAAGCTTTAGGTATAGCGGATAATTTGGAAATACCTCTATAGTTCTCGACATCGGACTTACTCCCTTTCTTATGGAGAGGTATAATGTATGATTCCTTCCAGATGGTCGGAAAAGATGAAGTGCTTAAGGACAATTCAAAAAGTTTTAAAACAGGTTTACATAATGCTGCAGCGCAGTATCTAAGCACGCAAGCAGGAACACCATCAGGGCCCGGTGAGTAAACCGGCTTGATAGTATTAAGGTCGCTAAGAAGCGAACTTTCGGTAATAATGGGATTAAAGATGCAGTTTGACTTCTGTAACTGATAAGGATAAGGCTGATTTTTATTATACCTAGAGGAGGAGTAGGTAGTTTGAAAAAAGTTTGCGAACAGATCGGCTATGCCTGGATCAGTGTTCGCGCTCTCATCTGCAAACTTAACCGAAGAAGGCAAAGTAGATGTCTTTCGTTTAGAATTGACAAAGTTAAAAAATTGCTTAGGATTATGTGAAAATTGAAGGCGACAACGCCGAAGGTAATTCTTATAGCAGATGGAATTTTGGGTGGAAAAATTTGATCGGGCAACTGCATAGCGGGAGAAATCGGACTGATTTCCCGATTTCTTAAACTTTTTATAACACCTCGACTTCACGTTTTTTAACCTCATCAGTTCATTTGAGAACCAGGGAGGCCTATCAGGCCTCGCAGGGTGATCAAGAGGAACGCAGACATCAAAAATCGAGTACAAGGTGTCATAACAGATGTAAGTAAACAAGCGTGTGGAGCAGTTTTAACTCAAAACAAAAATTGACTTCAACTTCCAGTGATCTACGCATCAAGATCATTCACAAAGGGTGAAAGTAACAAAAGTATAACAGAACAAGAATTATCAGCAATTCATTGGGCAATAACACATTTTAGACCATATATTTATGGTAGACATTTCACTGTCAAAACAGATCACAGACCCCTTCCGTACTCTCTAAACTCACATGCATGAGACTTGAATAAGAGGAAGATAATTTTACAGAAGAATATCTAAAGGGCAAGGGCAATTATGTAGCTGATGCGTTACCACGAATAACCATCAAAGAACTAAAAGATATTACCAGAAATATAATCAAAGTCACTACCAGATATCAAAATAGACAAAATTCCTGAGCAGGACATAAAGAAATAAAATTGCCTATGCAATCTATAGAAAAAGCTTCAAAGCCCAACGTATATGAAGTCATCAACAATGACAAAGTGCGTTAAGTAGTGACCTTGCAATTAAAAAATATGTTATTTTCCTTTCAACATGGAAGATATGTTAAAATTACTGCGATTTGTATATTAATGGAATTTTTTTCAACCCCCTGAACCCAAATTGGTGATCAGGAAGGATAACCATGTGATCCATTAGCCATACAAGTCGGGCAACAATCAGTCTTTCCCATGCCTTCGACAAGGAAGGCAGGGCCGATATGACTCAGGGTCATATTCCGGCTTGCCCAAAATATGGATCCTATGGATCCTTGCTAAATTTCACTGGGCAGGGAAATGTTGCATCCTTAATATGGCGTTGAAGATCATCGTTATAAAAAGGAGCGAGCACATTGGCAGGGCCTTCAGAATGGTGTGGCATATTCCATCATGGCCCGGAGCTTTAGTCCTAGGTAGGACTTTGACGACGTTGATCACCTCCTCCACGCTGATTGGGCCGATAGGTGGTGACATCTGAAGCGGAGTCTCCAACGCTCGGGTAGATCGCCAGAGCGAGTATCCTGAGTCATGGGTATAGTCCATGCTCTCCAACCTTCTTTAGAAGGATGCGCCTTTATGTCTGCGAAGGGCCTCCTTGAGTTGCCGCTCCGCTCCTTGCCACTCCGCCTTGTCACACGGATGCTGAGTCGTCTGGAACCTGCGTGTAAACCGCCTTTTTGATCCTGAGCAGGTTGCCCATGTCTGCGGGCAAACCGTTGCCAGCACTATCCAGCCGCCTGGGCACTGGTGGAGGATTGGCTTCGGCTGCTGCTGCACGCATCTTAGCGTTGAGCAGCTCAATGGCGTCCTCTCCATCCTGTCCACTGCAGAGTTGGGTGTTGAGGAGAATACTTTCACTCATCTGTCTCTGGAAAACCCCGAGATCAGTGCGTGCGTTGATCAGCCTAGGTATTGCGCTGACCACCCTGGCCCTGCACTCCCGGGTAACTATCAGGGCTAGGTGGTCGCTCGGAAGGTCCCAATCGTCAGCGATTCAGAGGAGCTGGTTAGGGATCCCCTGATAGATGGCGAAGTCTATGCAAGACGGAGTCCCTCTGCTGCCGTATGGGTATCTTGTGGGAGAACCTGTGGCCAGCTGAGTTGAGTATGACGTTGAAGTCATCAGTCTGCTCATTTGGTCTGCAAGAGACTGTTTCAGAGTCTACGTTACCAGCGTCAACGGTCACAGTCGAATATTGGTAAACACGATTGGCAATGCTCAATTACGGAAAGAAAGAACCAAGTTATTCCGGACGAGGACAGCACAGCTGCCACTAGTTAAGCGATTTTGAGTCCAGTGTACAGGGTACGCCTCGAAGCCGAAGATTCTGGGGAAAGTAGGAGCGTTGTAGTTTCTGCCAGCAGAATTATTCCGATGGCGTGTTTTTGTACTAGGGCCTCAATGTCTAGTACTTTACCTAAAATGCCATTGGCATTCCAGATGGTAAGAGCCTCCTTTTTGTTAGCCGTCGGCTGCAAGTTAATGAAGTGAATATTCATGGGCTCTTTGGTGACTTTGCTGCTCGGACTGTGTACGTGGAGAACGGTATGGCCAAAGACAATATAAACACTAAGATGAGTAACGCCATACAACAAAATGCTACTATGCAGCTTGCATTTTTGAAAATTAAGAACGGAAACGCAATCAGTATCATTGCGCTTTCACAGCTGAAAGAGCAAAAAGCTAAAAATATAATGTATTCTCAGCTTCGGCTCTATGAGGGCCGTGCAAGCAATTATGTTTGTATGTGTGTTGATATATATACATAACACCAAATTTGAATGTGTTGTTATTTACAGCTCTGGCTTTAGCTGGCAAAGAAATACATTTTGTTTGTTTTCTAGCGCTGAACATGACCTATCCCAAATTTGTATTCACATATGAATGCATGTTGTGTGCTGAGGTTAGCTCCGTAGAAAATCTGATTTTTAAAGTCGATGCAAATATTTATATATTTTCTTTAAATTAAATTTATATTATTAGTTAGAATTAGTTTTGTTTTATTTTTTGTCGTTTTTGTGTTCTTTTTTAAGCTTTGCATTCTTTGTGCGGAAATGCAATAGCCGCTTTGGCCGTTTGGGCGTGCAGCCGAGTTTTGGTTTTTAATTCTCTTCCGTTCACCTTAATCACCAAAAAGTACCTCACAGAAAAATAATAAGTACTGGTTTCTGTAACTGTGAAACATTTTGCGGAATATTAGAAGCTTTCTTACTTACCATCGTCGTTAAACTCATTTGTAAAAATCGTACTAAAATTTAATTGATAAATCCATCGCATTTGTATGGAAAGTACGGGTCAAAGGTCTAATTAACGAAAGTTTATCAAAAACTTGACACAGGTAATGCTGGTGAATAATCACTAGTTTATAATATTTAATATGCACGCGCTATTTACAAACAAACAAATTTCTAATGGTTATTTAGCTGTTTTTTATTTGTTTTTTTCTGTTTCGTCAAATAAACTAATTAGAGTCGTAAGAAAATTTATGGATATCTAAATAACATAAAAATGTCCTTCAACATTCGTCATTCCAATCAATTTAAACATTTCGTTATTATCTACGTCAAAGTAATTCATTATTTAGGTGGTTAATGACATTTGCACTTTGAAAGAAAAAAATATTTAATTCTAAAAATATATAGGCCAGTGTCGATGCTGACCAATAAAAAGGCAACTGCCTATATATTGTGGCTTAACTTATCACCCACGCACTCACATGGAAGTCATATTATACGTTGCAACAAAGAAAAAGCTTTCGAAAACGTCACAAGCTGATAGACATGATATGACGTGTGGAGATTTAACTACAATTAAACTGCGGCGAAAGGGATAGAGTTGCTCGTTTGATTTAAGAGTGATGATGATTTCTTAACATTAATTTCTTGTTATTTAGTTATGAAATTTTAAACTATTTTGTTTGTTAATGTGGATCTTGCGGTTTCTGTCTAGAAAATGATTTGGCCCTAACGACACAGGCGACATAATTGATGTAAACGATCTAACGTGGAACTTGGATTTTTTTTCTTATTTTCTTGCTCGGACTCACAAATCATTACGTAGAAATAACGAGAAAGAAGGGCTACCTTCGGCACGCCGAAGCTTTCATACCATGCTCACAGTGCTTTGCCCATATCTAAGAAGCACAGGGAAAAAAGTTAATGCCGAGTAGGGTTAAGATATCTTGAAAAACAGAAAAGGTTTCCATACATCAACTTAATTTTCGACCGATCGTTCCTATGGCAGCTATATGATATAGTGGTCCGATCTTAATAGGATTTTGCATAAATGAAGGGAGCATAGTAAAACTAATAAATGCCGAGTTTTGTCAAGATATCTTGAAAAACAAAAAAGTTGTCCCTACAACAACTTCATTTTTGACCGATCATTCCTATGGCAGCTATATGATAAAGTGGTCCGATGTTGATATGATTTTGCATATATATTAGGAGTATAGTAAAGCTACCGATCGTTCCTATGGCAGCTATTTGATAAAGTAGTACGATGTAAATAAGATTTTGCATAAATGGAGGGAGCATAGTAAAATTAATAATAGCCGAGTCTTGATAAACAAAAAGTTTTCCATACAACAACTTAATTTTCGACCGATCGTTTCTATGGTAGCTATAAGATATAATGGTCCGATCTTATTATGACTTTGCTTATATATGAGGAGCATAGTAAAACGAATAAATTCCGAGTTGGGTCAAGATATCGGTAAAGCAGATGTATGATATAGTGGTCCGATCCAGCTGGTTTTAGCATATGTACGTGCAACAGAAAGAGTGACGAATGCAAAGTTTCATAAAGATTGCTTTAGAACTGAGAGACTTCGTATAGGAACAGGCAGACAGACAGACGGACATGGCTATATCGACTCCGATATTGATACTGATCAAGAATATATATACTTTATGGGATCGGAGATGTCTCCTTCTATGCGTTACACATTTCACGACAAAATTATAATACCCTCTGCAAGGGTATAAAAAGAGTCTGTTTCATTAGGCCAGACAGAGGTATAAACGGGCGAATAGCAAGGCAGCAGTGCGAAAACCAATACACTTCTCATTTTTGAACAGAGAATACAAATGCCAACAGTATCGAAATCTCGTTACCCATATTGCAAGATAAATTGCATTTTGCAAATATATTAATTGATATAAATCCGTACTTACATTAACATTGTTGCTATCATTACGTGAGCCTTTGTATGCGTAGCCAGTAATATCGCCAGAATCTTCGTCTTCAACATAAACCATCGAAGTTGGTGTTGTAACTGGAGTCATTATTTTTCTTTGAATTGGATTCTGGTTGTTTTTTAAATTCTTTGCAGCATTATTCAATTGATGTTGAATATCATCAAGTGTTGTTGATCTATAACGACAAAAACTCTTATGGTTTAATTAAAAACTTTATAAGGGAAGCAAGCCCTAGCGTGCACAGGTGATGCTTTAAGTGCATATCTCGTTGCATGGGCGTAAAAGTTAAGATATGTTATCAAATACTGAATTGGGTTAAACAAATACCCTTTTGCACAATCCGCTAACGCTTTCCTAAGAGTCCACAAAGAATCGTACTTCGTGTGTCTGATAGTCTGATTCTATTGATAGCATACTTAGATTTTTAATTTTTTTAGGCTTACCAGGCTTAACCAGGCAGCGCAACTCAGCTTTTGATAGGTTATTATAGTGAAGAGAGCGAGAAAGCGCAGCATAGGGATGCAAAATACTCATATTTGCCACTTCATCTCGAAGTCTACGTCGGCCACTCTAGCGCAGCTGTATTGATCAGAATCTTAATCAATTAACAAAACTCAAACTCCCAAAAGCGTTGTGGGTAATTTGCAAATAAACCGTATATTTAAATTGCTTTAAAACGACCATTTGACCAATAGATCACATTTATTTCAACTGTTAAGCGTTTTAATTATTGAATTCTTTTTTCCTACTCGGCCTAAGGTGCTTTAGTAATCGTGAATTACTAGTTTATTATTTAACATACAAGGTTATTTTACTTAAATTAGTTGTAGTCTCGATCGACGCAGTGTAACTACTCGTCTTCGTACTATCGAATCACTACTCCTGGTCGGTATAGATAGCTCCAACTCGATTTTCCCACAGCTACCCCCACTTTAATGACCAAGTCGGGAGTGAACCTAAGCTTGTGGTTACTTAAGTAGAGGTACGCAACACTTACAGTTATTCAGAATCGTTGACATGGTCCTTCAGTATAAAAGCATCAGGCGGTCAGTAGAAACGGCCACATTTTTCGATTAGAGCGATATTTAGTGTTTCGTGATTAATATATTTATCATGACTTGTTTATTTAAAATTTTTGGGTTTAATATGCTGGCTTTCGACAATGCGATAGTATCCAGCAGATTTTGCAGGTCAAGTGACAATAGCTTAAATCGATATTTTTTCAAAAGTAATTCCTTATTAGATTTAATGTCTCTTAACAGATTGGTGATTTTAGTGACTTCTTTGAAAATTTCAGAATTGATTTGATTTTGCTTATTATTGTTTTGAACAAGTTCATTGATATTAGTTTGAATAGTTATCATGTCATCATGGTACCTAGTTGATTGATACTACTTGGCAATGTTGTGAGGTGTAGGTTGAGAAATGAGTGTTTTGATTAAATTCAATTTCATGGTTATTTCCCCATCAATGGTATTGTTTTCGTTTTTAAAGAATTTTAGTTCTTTTTAAAAAATATCGTTATAAAAACTTAGATTAGTAACGTGAAATCCCTCTCCGCATGCTTTGTATAAAAAGATAATCTGTATCCTCAAGTAGGACATAGTCATCATTTGATTAATTAATAATATCTGAACCGCAAAACGGCAATACAACAGATAAAATACATAAAATGTGCACTCTAAAAATACATAAAAAAACATAAATAGGTTAGAATTTGATATTATCTTTTTAAACAATACGATCCCCATTGTTTATTTTTACTTTATTTCTTAAGTCTTCTTTAACTACCTGTTTTTCGTATCTAGGCTGTAGTTTATTTAGATCGCCATGTTTTTTCTCATAAATAATTTCACCTACTTGGTCATTTTTTGGTGGCCTCTTTGCGTTAGGATACTCTTACATTTTTGCTTGGGATGAATTTAATATATCTGACTAGTTTTGATGTTATATTTTGTTAAATAATATGTCAATGGGTTTTGTTGGGTTTTGGATTGAATTGTATTGTTATATTCTTTAACTGCTCGGTATATGACTTCGAATTGATCAATTATATTGAAATTATTATTGAGAAATTTGGATTATTGTTGAATGAACTCTTTCTACCTGACTGTTGCTTAAACTGTGTTTGGGGTCTGCATTATAAATAGTTATACCTGACCGAGACATTGAAGATTTAAATTGTGCTGATGAAACGTTGGTTCGTTGTCCATCATTATAGATTTAACAAATGGAAAAGTTTGGATTAGTTCCAACACTTTTTTTGCCATATCTGATTTGTTATAGATCTCCTTCATCACTAAAAATGTATCATGAACGTTGATTTTTATACCCTGAACCCATTAAAATGGGTAAAAAGGGTTTAATGTTTTTGTGCAAATGTATGTAACAGGCAGAAGGAAGCATCTCCGACCCCATAAAGTATATATAGTGACAACAACAAAATTTTGATTCACTGTTATTCATAATTTGCAGTGCATGGTATAGCCCACTGAGTGTTTATAAATTAAATAATCATAACAATAGCATGCCTTCTGCAGCCGAATTCAAAAAATGCTAACAGCAGCAAAAATCATAAGAGCAGAATGCCTTCTGCAGCCAAGCTCACATATTGTCAACAATCATTTATAAACAAAAACTGACTAACAAAAAGGCGCTACAATAAACAAGCTGCAGCTGCTGTCCCTGTCTCGTACTCCAATTATTATTTAGCTTTAAATATAGCGTTAGCCAATTTTGATCTACAGTATTAATCCAGATATTCAACATAATAAACTGATACAAATTCACTCACGTGAAATAAAGTCTTTTTATTCAAACTTATAACTACGTTATTGGCGCAACCGGTAGGATAGCATAATATATAAAAACGAAATAAATAAAAGTTCGCGAATGATACGATCAATTGAAGAGAGGCTTATCCATACAACTGGTGTCTTCTCTGATCAACAAGTGTAATTGTGCACAGTATTACAACTAAATCGAATATATTTCAACTCCAAAATTCGTAATCCGAAAAGAACTTGACGTGACAAAATAATCCAAGCAACGTATAAATCCAATTCGGTCGTTGCAACACAAAGTGAATTTCGTGACACAAACTAAATACCTAAAATTATTAAAATATAGAGCAACCAGAAGGCTCTCATGTTGCTGCACTTGCAGCAATGAATAAATTAAACTACCAAAATTAAAACCAATGGCTTCAACAAATTCGTAACGTGCCAGCCTTTGAGGGAGACCTTATATCCCTGGGTCCATTTATCAGAAGGATGGATTACCTGCTTCAACTGTACTCTACACACAATGAACGACAACAATGCATCATATTCGGGGCGATTGAGCTCCAGATATCCGGAGATGCCCAGAAGGTACATAGAATGCTGTAAATCAACAACTGGTCCCAACTCAGGGAAGCCTTAACCTCCGGATACAAGACGCAAACACCCGTGGAATAACTACTGCGAAAACTATATAATACCTATTATCAAGGTAATTTACGTATATTTTGTAGTGAGGTAGAGGCTAAGATAATAAGTATAACTGACAAGTTAGAATTAGAAGGGAACCAATCTTATTTTAAGCAAAATATGCAACTAGCTCAAGAATTCAAACAGAATTTACAACAAGCACAAATAAATAACCCCATAAATCAACATATTTCTCCAGGTAGATAAATACAAAATCAATCGTACAAGCGTTTGCGAGAAAATACTAGTGGTTCCCAAAAAATGTAAGTTGATGAAAATTATCAACTATCAGAAAACTATCAGGGTAACTATGTACAAGAAGAGTATGGTTGTCAGAACAACCAATAAGAGGAGATTCAAAATAACGAAATAAACGACGAAAATTACCAAGCCTCGGGACAAGCCAGTACATAGAAATTAAAATTAATAACAGACGCTACAGATGTCTCATTGACCCTGGGTCGTCAATAAATATGATGAGAGAAAACTTTCTTATTATACCAGTTTATACAAGACCTACTTCGATTAGAACGATGACAGGGATATCAAAACTAAACCAATATGAATCCACTGCACATAATAAACTCTTTAGGCAAGATCAGATATTTTACATACATGATTTTTTACCTCATTATGATATACTTTTAAGCAGAAATTTATTAAAGGCAAACAACGCCATAATTGACTACGCTCATGACAGAATAATAATAAGCGAGAGATCGTTCAATCAGAATAAATTAGTTTGGGATCCAAATTCAGAAACAAACTTCGAAGCATATTTAAAACCAGAAAGTTATACACAAGAAATTAATTACGCAATAAGTAATGAAATAACATCGGGACAAGATTATTGAGTTGATCATCTAAACGATGAAGAAAAAAGAAAACTTTTAAAATTACTGAAAAATTTCAGTGACATCCAATATAGAGAAGGTGACAGTTTGACCTTCACGAGCATTGTTAACACATCATGAAAATCCAATTTAAAAGAAACCATACGGTTACCCTTTTGCTTTCGAACAAGAAGTCGAAAAGCAAATTAAAGATATGTTAACCCAAGGTATTATTCGGCATAGCCAGTCGACTTATTGTAGTCCCTTACGGATAGTACCAAAAAAGGCAGACGCGTCCGGAAAGGCAAAATTTAGATTAGTGGTCGATTACAGAGGATTGAACGACATTACAATCAATGATAAATTTCCCATTCCAAACATGGACGAGATTTTGGGAAAATTAGCTCATACTTTACAACAATAGATTAAGCAAGAGGCTTACATCAGATTGAGATGGACAAGAAATCAATTAATAAAACAGCATTTTCTACCAAATACGGACATTACTCAAATGCCATTTGGACTTAAAAATGCACCAGCAACATTCCAAAGGTGCATGAATCATGTTCTTCGTGATTTAATTAAAAAGCATTATCTTGTTTATTTGGACGACATTATTTTTATCTCTACATCACTTGATGAACATTTAAATTCAATAAATAAAGTTTTCGAAAAATTAATGCAGGCAAATTCGAAACTTCAATTAAATAAGTGCGAATTTCTAAAAAAAGAAACATAATTTTTAGGCCATATTATAAGTTCAAAAGCAATACAAGAATATCCTTTGCAAAAAACATAACAGGAAATTAAATCATTTCTAGGCTTATGTGGTTATTATCGAAAGTTCATTCCAGATTTTGAAAACATTGCAAAACCAATGACTCTTTACCTAAACTGTTCACACATGAACACGCGACACCGAGTCTAAAGTTGACCCTCGGTAAAATTTTATCTCACACCATCGTGTACGACTGCAGCCAGCAGCATAAGATTGTAAGAGCGACCTACGCCAAGAAATGTCATATTAGAAATATAAGTAGCAAGGGTAAAAAATACCCTAATAAAACACAATAGTTTATGACCGTTGCAGTCGCATGTATTGACAGCAGGCCTTAATTAAGACACTCTGTTAGTATATAAGACATAGAATTCGTAAGAATAAAATCATTATCTTAAAAGTACTCAAATTGGACATAACCCTTCATTTGGTCCTTCGAGCAGTGCCGGCATTTCGGCACGCCGAGCCACAAAAAAATATCGAGCAGTGCAGCCAAAATCAGCACGCCAAACCAAAAAACTATCGGGCGGTGCAGACAAGAGCAGCGCGCCGAACAGAAGACCAGACAGCAAAGGAGAGCGAGATCCAATGCTAGAAGGTGACCAAGACCCATCCAGAGGGCAAACTCTTCAAGAAGTACTCCTCCCACGACCCACACCAGCGGCGCTTCAAGACGTGACACCTAAAAACAAGAAGGAGCCCAAGCATCTCGACGAGGAGAAATTAGTAGCGCTTATCAACAAGCGCTACAGAAAATCATCGGAGAAGAGCCACAAGCAGGACCGAAGCCCTTGTCAATAAAAGAATATTGGGCAAGGCAACTGGCGGCCAGGGCAGCAGCAGCAGCACGAAAGGCAGAAGACGAAAAACTTCTGGCAAAGCCTCCAAAAGGTGAGGAGGCCAAAAAGCGAAACTGCTATGAACGAAAACAATGCATCATATTCGGGGCGATTGACTTCCAGATATCAAGGTAATTTACGTAAATTTTGTAATGAGGTAAAGGCTAAGATGATAATTATAACTGACAAGTTATGAATAACACTGTAAAAAACTTAAAACATAAGAAATTACCAGATAGACTCTTTATGTCACTCGCAAGATACGACATATCCACTTTTTCAAAATTAAAACAAGTAGCACAAATGGAGGGCTACTATGAGGAAAATTATTATAACAACAATAATAAAAAACAAAATACTAATAATGCTAGAAATTATTCAGGAAATACTTAACCTCAATTTACCCCTAATTACATAACTAACAATAATCAAAGCCACAATTTTTCACATCACCCTCCGAACAACTAAACTTATTTTAACCAATATAAGCAACTAGCTCAAATATTCACACAGGATTTACAACAAGCACAAATAAATAGCCCCATAAATCAACATATTTCTCCAGGTAGATAAATACATATCAATCGTACAAGCGTTTGCGAGAAAATACTAGTGGTTCCCAAAAAATGCAAGTTGATGAAAATTATCAACAATCAGAAAACTATCAGGGTAACTATGTACAAGAAGAGTATGGTTGTCAGAACAACCAATAAGAGGAGATTCAAAAAACCGAAATAAAAGACGAACATTTTCCAATTGGAGCCTCGAGACAAGCCAGTACATAGAAATTAAAATTAATAAGAGACGCTACAGATGTCTCATTGACCCTGGGTGGTCAATAAATATGATGAGGGAAAACTTCCTCAATATAACAGTTTATACAAGACCTACTTCGATTAGAAACATGACGGGGATATCAAAACTAAACCATTATGTATCCACTGCACCTAATAAACTCTTTAGGCAAGATCAGATATTTTACATACATGATTTTTCACCTCACTATGATATACTTTTAAGCAGAAATTTATTAAAGGCAAACAACGCCATAATTGACTACGCTCATGACAGAATAATAATTAGCGAGAGATCGTTCAATCAGAAAAAATTAGTTTGGGATCCAAATTCATAAACAAAGTTCGAAGCATATTTAAAACCTAACTTTCTGGTTACACAAGAAATTAATTACGCAATAAGTAATGAAATAACATCGGGACAAGATTACAGAGTTGATCATCTAAACGATGAAGAAAAAACAAAACTATTAAAATTACTAAAAAATTTCAGTGACATCCAATATCGAGAAGATGACAGTTTGACCTTCACGAGCATTGTTAAGCATGAAATGAATACACATCATCAAAATGCAATTTACAAGAAACCATACGGTTACCCTTTCGCTTTCGAACAAGAAGTCGAAAAGCAAATTAACCCAAGGTTTTATTCGGCATAGCCAGTCGCCTTATTGTAGTGCCTTATGGATAGTACCAAAAAAGGCAGACGCCTCAGGAAAGACAACATTTAAATTAGTGGTCGATTACAGAGGATTGAACGACATTACAATTAATGATAAATTTTCCATTCCAAACATGGACGAGATTTTGGGAAAATTAGGAAGATGCTCATACTTTACAATAATAGATTAAGCAAGAGGCTTACATCAGATTTAGATGGACAAGAAATCAATTAATAAAACAGCATTTTCTACCAAATACGGACATTACGAGTATACTCGAATGCCATTTGGACTTCAAAATGCACCAGCAACATTCCAAAGGTGCATGAATCATGTTCTTCGTGATTTAATTAACAAGTATTGTCTAGTTTATTTGGACGACTTTATTGTCTTCTCCACATCACTTGATGAACATTTAAATTCAATAAATAAAGTTTTTGAAAAATTAAGACAGGCAAATTTGAAACTTCAATTAGATAAGTGCGAATTTAAAAAAAAAAAGAAACAGAATTCTTAGGCCACATTATAAGTCCAGAAGGCATACAGTCAAACAAATTGAAAGTAAAAGCAATACAAGAATTTCCTTTGCCAAAAACGTCAAAGGAAAATAAATCTCTTCTAGGTTTATGTGGCTATTACCGAAAGTTCATCCCAGATTTTGCAAAAATTGCAAAACCCATGACTTTACCTAAAGAAAGCGGCAAAAATTAACATTAAAAATGTTGAATACAATAAAGCCTTTGAAAAATTAAAAATATTTATTATGAACGACCCAATGTTAATATGTGTAGAGTGTGCGTACTGAGGAGATAGCTTTTATCTCGCCTACTTGTGCATAGCGGAATCAGAAGTCGTGCACTTCTAGCCTTCTTCTTTAGACTTAGCTCGTCGGATGGGGTATGGGTTCTTTCTTCATCCAGCTATGCTACACACTAGCACAATGATAAGTGCACTTTCACAAAGATAAAACTACCAGTTCAAAAATGTCGAAATTGGGAACGGTAACCGGTATTATGTTAGTAGTGGACGGCTCAGACGTTTGATTTGGTCGTGGGGTAACAAGGATGTTAATTTACCCCACGGTTTGTTCCCACCCTACCTTGGTGGCACGGCGAATGTCACGGCCACCTCTTGTTCGTTAATTTACTGGCTTGCACATTTTTAATTTCTTAAGGTTCTGGCGACGAACCACGAAAGTTTTTAGTTAAACATATTAATTTCGATTTCCATATTATTTATTGCCTATTTGTTTCGTATAGGACATATATAAGGATATATATATATAACTCTATGAGATAATTAAAAACAGAAATCATACTGCCTGGCAACTGATAATGGGCTTTGGAGACGATACATTCAAATTACATGAGATTCCTATATCGGGTAGTACTGAAGGCTCGCCGATATACAATTATCATTTTATACTTCAAACTCTTCTGCTGGCTTAAGTGGCCATTGCATACTCACAAATTGAAACAAATAAATCCATCGATGCGTACGTTGGGCCCATCGTTAGCATTGTGGTAATATCTGCGGAGCAATTTACATTAGTTAATCTATTTACAAATAATTTGCGATATACCGTACACTCGTCGCCTAATTCTCATGGCACATAGATTTCAGTTTACTTTAAGTTTAACATTCTTACGTTAGCAACATCTTTTTAAAGGTTATGTTTCAAAATTACAAAATAGCTTGGCTCTATTGTCTTGCCAAAGAAAGGAAGTTTCTAAGACAGTCGCTTTTATACTATTATAATTTCATTTAAGCAAAGCGAAAATGGTTTTAAAATACTAATTCATGAGCATTTAGATCTAAGCGTGTACACAAAAGAAATCCAACCGAACACGTTTACGCTCACACAAAGTGCGAACTCTTTGAGGCAATTTGTATTTGATCTTGGTATGCGGACACCTAATCGGTTCAATTCCTTGCCAGCGAAACTCCGTTCATCGGGCTGGAACGGTAAGTTCAACCAGGAGGTAGTTTGGTCACAAATGGGTAAGTGCGGGGTGCAAGCTCAGCCGCAATGTACTGGTGTTGCCGCAGTCTTTGTTTGTAGCGATCCCGCAGAAATCTTAAGTCCTCTTGACCTTCTCCACTCCCGTAGGGCTGTCGCTTCCTTGAGCGGACGTATGCTTTCAAAATTTCTAAGTTGGCTACGACCGACCAGCCGCGCTAAATTTGTATGTGTATATACATATATAAGAAGACACGAAGGCGTGGTTGCGCAATGGCTAGCCGGTAGCTAAATAAGATTGTACCCACTGAAAAGGGGTTTACTAAGAATAACGCACTCAATTAATTTATAACGAATATCACCTGATGGCGGAAAACTTCTGAGCGTGGAATTGTGAACACTGGCGACTTGACTCGTTGGGGCTCAATATGCCCTGAACAAGCCGAAGCTGTGTACAGCCTCTACACTTTTAATTAGTAAAACTTATGCGCACTCAAAATATGCGTCTTGCTTGTTCTGCTGTCAAATTGAAAAGAATGCAGCGTGGCAATCGGACCTTCTGTCTAACTTCAATTTCAGCAAGAACACACCTACAAATACAATCGTATTTCACCACATCTAAATTATAACGCTGATATGGCCTGATCTATCGAACATTCCTTCATTCTCGCGTGAGTGCGAGCGAGACAACGCACCGTCGCTGAGATAGCGCATTTTACAGCATCATGTAAAGGCAAATAGCGATTACCATGGGATGAATGCATACATTTCTGGTAACTTTTCTGACTCTTAACGGGTGCTGGTACAATGGGAATGCCAGCTGGTCCCTACAACGCAGTTACGTCGGCAAAGATTTTCTTTAGAGGACGTTAACTGAAAAAAAGAGCAGCTGGTAATCCAGACTCAAGTTTGTATATCCTTAAGATGATATACGCCCACAATTTTTCCTGACTCATTTCCTAATTCATAATAAGACTGACCAAGCTTTCGAACAACTGTGGCTTTATTAAATACAGGTGCTAATTTACTATTGAATTTCTTTTTGGCATCGCTCTGGGCAAAATTCCTCGTGTATACACTATCTCCAACCCTAAGTTCTTTGACGCGACTTCGCAAGTTATATTTGCGAGCATTTGTATCATGGGTTTCGGCTATTTTCGATTTCGCTGTTCTACGCGCTAGCTGTAGAATTTAAAATCGTATCGTCGCTCACCAGATTCAGTTTACGCAAAAGTGCGTAGTCGCGACCGTCTAGGATCATATTCTGGCCGAAGCATAAGAAGTATGGCGAGTAACCAGTGCTACGGTGAATGGATGCTCTTAAGGAACCGCTAATCTCATTAAGATGTAGGTCCCAATTTGAATGATCCGTACCTATGTACGCTCGAATGGCTGCCAAAACCGACCGATTAAGACGCTCACTTGCGTTGGCTTGTGGCGAATGTATAGCCGTACAAAGTTGCGAGACACCAAACCGAGTCAAGAATGCCTTAAAATATCCGGACTTAAACTGCGATCCGTTATCCGTCAGCACAGTTTCAGGAACTCCGAAAGTGTAAAATATAAAATGTTCCAAATATGTACAAATTTGAGGAGCAATAAACTTTTTTAAAGGGTGCAAAAAGTCAAATTTAGTGTTGTGATCAACCACAATCAGGAACCCAATATTTCCATTCTTGGAGCGAGGGTATGGCCCCAATAAATCTATATACAGCTTCTGAAAGGGTCTCTCAGACGACATCGGTTTACCCATAGGCGGTCTCAAAACACTATTTGGGTTTTTAGTAGAACGACAAACTGAACATTTTGACACATAGCTTCTGATTTGTGAAACCATTCCTGGCCAAAAGAGAAATCGTTTGAGACATTCAATCATTTTACCAGTTTCGCGGTGTGCCGCATCTGGAGGATCATGTGCACGCTGTAAAACGTCAGCCACTAGTCCAGAGGGTATCCAAAGTTTCCATGAGCCCGATTCTTGAGCTTCATCTCCTTTCGCATGTTCCAGTCGTTTATATACGAACTTCTCTACTATTTTTAGATCTGGTAACCTCGATTGATTTTGCACGAATTGTTCTATCAATTTAATGTACTCCTGCGATTTGAATTCAACAGACGATAAATCTACGATCGGACCAAGATTTGAAAGCTCATCGACCGCATCTTCATCGCGTCTCGACAAGGTGTCGGCGACGATGTTTTGTGAGCCCTTGCGATGTTTAATCAAAAATGAAAATCCTTGCAGACGAATGGACCATCGATCTAGACGGCCAGAAAGATCTTTCTGTCTCATTAACCATAACAACGATGCATGGTCGGTAATGACCGTAAAGTCTTGTCCTTCTATGTACGCTCTAAACTTTTGGATGCCTTTAATCACCGCCAAGCACTCTAGTTCTGTCACTGTATAGTTTCGCTGCGCTTTCGACAACTTCACAGACATATATGCTATGGGCATCTCCGTGCCATCATCGCTTTCTTGAGCTAAAACGCAACCAAGCCCATGTAGACTTGCATCACATATCAACAAAAATGGCTTGGAGAAGTTCGGCGAACTTAAGACAGGAGCCGAGGTTAACTTTGCCTTAAGGTGGTCAAATGCGTGCTGACCTGAACTATTCCAAACAAAAGGCTTGCTTTTCCTCAATAAATCAGTTAGCGGCTCGCTAACACTAGCATAGTTCTCTACGCATCGTCGGTACCATCCCGAAAGTCCTAAAAATCGACGCAGCTGTTTTACTGTCGAGGGAACTGGAAAGCTCTGAATAGCGTTGACCTTATCAGGATCAGTACGCAAATTTCCATAGCCGATAATGAACCCCAGATACTTAATCTCTTTCATGCAAAATTTTGATTTAGCAATGTTGATGGTCAAGTTCGATTTTCTGAAACACAGAGCCACTTCGGTTAGGAGACTAATGTGAGACTCGAAATCATCAGAAAGGAGAAGCAGATCGTCTAAGTAGACGAAAACTCTTGTTCGAAGGTGACGCGGAATGACACCATTAAACGACATAGCGTCTGCGCGGCGTTGCACAATCCGAACGGCATCACCCTGTACTGATACAGCGGACGGTTCGGGATCGTGAACGCCGTACATTCGCGAGACTTTTCTTCTAAAGGAATCTGCCAAAAAGCATGCTTCATATCTAGCCCCGTAATGAAACGTGCAGGAGGAAGTCTGCTTAGAATCCCGTCGATATGCGGAAGCGGATATGCATCTTTTCGAGTGAATTTATTGACTTCCCTAGAATCCAAACATAGACGAACTTTTGCTCCTTTTTTAACCAGAACACAATTGCTGCTCCATGGACTTTTGGACTCCTCAATGACTCCTAGAGCCAACATGTGCTCAATTTCTGCAAACATGTCCTTCTCCTTAGCTGGAGAGACTGGCCAATGTCGCTGTTTAATGGGTGTGGTGTTGCCAATATCGATTTTATGTTCGATCAAATCAGTGCACCCTAATCGTTCCTTTTCGATCGACGGGATCTTGCGTATAGCATTCATTAGTATTTGTTGTTGATGTTCGTTCAAAATGTGTACTTTCGGTATCTCTTCATCATCTCTACCAACATCAAGTTCTTGTATGTCCCCGCTATTGTCCATTATCTTACTCAACAAACCAAAATCTTTCCAAAAATCAACGCCAAGATATACGTCTTGCTTGAGGTCAGGTATTATATAAAAGTCGATTACTTTAGTGATGCCTCGATATGTCACGTTTGACAGAAGACGACCCACTACTAGACACTCTGAATTGTTGGCGGTTCGAATACGACCTGAACATCTCTTGACTTTTGGATGCGTCACTAACTGTTCCGCAGCCTTAGCGCCTATGCAACTAATCGTAGCGCCGGAATCTAGTAAAGCGAAATAATCATGACCTTCTACGCAAACCTGGGTGAAAATACGATTGTCAGAACAGTGCAGTATTGAAGACACAAGTTTCTCGCGACTGGAACGGATCCCTTTCCAGAATGATCGCATTCGCAAGGTAGAACGTCTAGGTGGTTTGAATTGCCTAAATTGACTAACTTCTCCAAAGATTCGATTTCGAGCAGCCATGTACTGCGCTAGCCGAATGTGGTAAGGTAGACAAAAATTATTAGTTGGCTTAGCTTGACCGACAAGGTTACTTTGAACGCCCTGTCGGCTATAGTCTGAATCGGCATCGACTTCAGACTTCGAAGAATCATCGAGTTTTACTGCTTTGGATGCGACAGAAGATCTCTCTTCTGTGCACCTTCAGCACCAACACTTTAGCGGCTTTCGCTGAATAGCAGACACCTCCGCAATATCATCTAATTCCGAAACGCCTGTGCGATACGGAAAACTATTCTTTTGGACTGGCAGCTTCTGCTGCCTACAGAACTGCTCATGGGTGCGTATTTCCTCTCTCAAACGGGATAGTGTGCCAATGCCCAGGTGCATAAGCTCATATCTAAGCGAAGTTTTCGCGTGCGGAATTAAGAGTCGGACTATCGAAATTGAATTACGCAACCTCCCTACTAATTTTTCCACAGAGAATTGATATTCTTCAAAGGGTTCCCTCTCTCCTTGCCGTCTGGAGTTAATCAATTCCCAGATATCCATATCGGTATCGCTGTCTTCGAATTTCTTACGAAAATCAACACAAAACTGTTCCCATGTGAAGCTTGGATTGGCTTGGTGTAATTTCCAATACCAGTCGTTTGCTTTGCCTCCAAAAAGAAGATGCAAATGGTCACATAACAGGCTATAATCTCCTTGCAAATTCTGCTTAGTCAACGCGCGAACCCTGTAGAGGAATTCTTCGGTCTGGAGACCTTCTTTGGAACCTTCAAATTTGACACGCCAGCCTTGGATAATATTACCAACTTTCTCAGGTGGGATGGGACCGCGACTTGTGGTGTTTCTACTACTGTGAGAAGTATCACTAGTCTGCCCTGCTACTTGAGCAGGGCATAAGACTTCTATTAGTATTTCTAGTCGACATTCCTCTCCGTAGACTATTCCATTTACCCCGAGTTTCACTTCTACTGCGGACGTTTCTACTGGAAGCTTGTATTGGTTGGGGATTCACTGATTGTCTTTATTGTGCTCGTGAAACTGTAGCTCCAGCTGAGTCACTAGCTTCACCCAACTCTGCAGCGAGATTGTCATTGGACAGTGACAATTGTTGTGCCGTGCAGGCTTGCTTGCAAACAGGACAACTATTTGTACTTTGCAGTGCCTCTGTAATGCAACGATGGTGGAATTTGTGCTTGCAAGGTGACACTGCCGTGAGAACATTAAGAGAAATAATTTCATAGCAAACTCCGCAAAAGGATTCTTGCTCCTGAAGAGCGGTAACTAAATCTTCACTACTACGGTGGACTGCCATCTTTTCTTTTCACTGTTTTTAACAAATTTCGAATTTTCGAGTATAAACTTGGGTTCGTCACTTTCCCCCAATGAAAGAAAATAATGTGCAAAACAATAATCGAAACTCTTTACCGTCGTCGGATTGACTGATAGGTTTATCTATTTATTGATCTGAATTGAACTCTGTCAGATGCATTGGTCAAGCTCCCAAACGCTTCTCTAGGTGCTTGCAACTCCAAATGCGAAATAGCAAAGTTCAACAACAGACTTGGGTTATGAATTGCAGATTTCTTACGAAATTGCAGAAATATGTAACAGTCTCTATCTGGTCGACCAATCCGCATATAGAATCGAATTGAAGTCGCTATTCCGAGATACGAGATTCTGAAAGACAAACTACATATAGTAAGATTCTACTTTTCACTTTGAATGGGCTTCATTTCAGGACGTTAACGTCTATGTTGTGAGATGGGTTCGTTCTCTGGTCGACCAATCCGCATATAGAATCGAATTGAAGTCGCAATTCCAAGAGTTAGATTTCCCTATCCTCTTAACGTCACGTCGAGAAACCTAAACGCATTTTGAAAATACAAAAGGGTTAAATAAATTTGGATGTATAAGAAGAACCATTTCCGTGAGACTGATTGACTTTCTGCATGTTAACAAAAAATACAAATACAAATACAAAAGGGTTAAATAAATTTGGATGTATAAGAAGAACCATTTCCGTGAGACTGATTGACTTTCTGCATGTTAACAAAAAAAATCAGTTCGGCCACACGTCTGGGCGCCAATTATGTAGCGTGTGCGTACTGAGGAGATAGCTTTTATCTCGCCTACTTGTGCATAGCGGAATCAGAAGTCTTGCACTTCTAGCCTTCTCCTTTAGATTTAGCTCGTCGGATGGGGTATGGGTTCTTTCTTCATCCTGCTATGCTACACACTAGCACAATGATAAGTGCACTTTCACAAAGATAAAACTACAAGTTCAAAAAATGTCGAAATTGGGAACGGTAACCGGTATTATGTCAGTCGTTGGCGGCTCAGACGTTTGATTTGGTTGTGGGGTAACAAGTATGTAAATTAACCCACGGTCTGTACCCACCCTACCTTGGTGGCACGGCGAATGTCACGGCCACCCCCTGTTCGGACCTCCTGTTCGTTAATTTACTGGCTTGCACATTTTTAATTTCTTAAGGTTCTGGCGACGAACCACGAAAGTTTTTAGTTAAACATATTAATTTCGATTTCCATATTATTTATTGCCTATTTGTTTCGTATAGGACATATTTATGCGGAAAGCACTAACGATCAGACAAAAATGTATCATGGCTACAAGATAAACTTTATAACTGATTATAATTCTATGAGATAATTAAAAACAGAAATCATACTGCCTGGCAACTGATAATGGGCTTTGGAGACGATACATTCAAATTATATGAGATTCCTATATCGGGTAGTACTGAAGGCTCGCCGATATACAATTATCATTTTATACTTCAAACTCTTCTGCTGGCTTAAGTGGCCATTGCATACTCACAACGCGCGAACCCTGTAGAGGAATTCTTCGGTCTGGAGACCTTCTTTGGAACCTTCAAATTTGACACGCCAGCCTTGGATAATATTACCAACTTTCTCAGGTGGGATGGGACCGCGACTTGTGGTGTTTCTACTACTGTGAGAAGTATCACTAGTCTGCCCTGCTACTTGAGCTCTGGCCAATTGACCGGGTTCAGCCTTTCCCGTTGAGTCATTAGAGTCCGAACTCCTAATCTGACTCGTGGATAGCTGCGTTTGAATCAAGGCCGTCATTTGTTGCAGCAGTACTTGCTGTTGAGATTGCACCGCCTCTTGAACGATTTTGGTAATCTCGGCTGGTTCCTGTTCACACGAAATATTTACTGAACTATTGCCAGTGGTGGCGTTGTCGCTATTATTTTCCATAAGACTTCTATTAGTATTTCTAGTCGACATTCCTCTCCGTAGACTATTCCATTTACCCCGAGTTTCACTTCTACTGCGGACGTTTCTACTGGAAGCTTGTATTGGTTGGGGATTCACTGATTGTCTTTATTGTGCTCGTGAAACTGTAGCTCCAGCTGAGTCACTAGCTTCACCCAACTCTGCAGCGAGATTGTCATTGGACAGTGACAATTGTTGTGCCGTGCAGGCTTGCTTGCAAACAGGACAACTATTTGTACTTTGCAGTGCCTCTGTAATGCAACGATGGTGGAATTTGTGCTTGCAAGGTGACACTGCCGTGAGAACATTAAGAGAAATAATTTCATAGCAAACTCCGCAAAAGGATTCTTGCTCCTGAAGAGCGGTAACTAAATCTTCACTACTACGGTGGACTGCCATCTTTTCTTTTCACTGTTTTTAACAAATTTCGAATTTTCGAGTATAAACTTGGGTTCGTCACTTTCCCCCAATGAAAGAAAATAATGTGCAAAACAATAATCGAAACTCTTTACCGTCGTCGGATTGACTGATAGGTTTATCTATTTATTGATCTGAATTGAACTCTGTCAGATGCATTGGTCAAGCTCCCAAACGCTTCTCTAGGTGCTTGCAACTCCAAATGCGAAATAGCAAAGTTCAACAACAGACTTGGGTTATGAATTGCAGATTTCTTACGAAATTGCAGAAATATGTAACAGTCTCTATCTGGTCGACCAATCCGCATATAGAATCGAATTGAAGTCGCTATTCCGAGATACGAGATTCTGAAAGACAAACTACATATAGTAAGATTCTACTTTTCACTTTGAATGGGCTTCATTTCAGGACGTTAACGTCTATGTTGTGAGATGGGTTCGTTCTCTGGTCGACCAATCCGCATATAGAATCGAATTGAAGTCGCAATTCCAAGAGTTAGATTTCCCTATCCTCTTAACGTCACGTCGAGAAACCTAAACGCATTTTGAAAATACAAAAGGGTTAAATAAATTTGGATGTATAAGAAGAACCATTTCCGTGAGACTGATTGACTTTCTGCATGTTAACAAAAAAAATCAGTTCGGCCACACGTCTGGGCGCCAATTATGTAGCGTGTGCGTACTGAGGAGATAGCTTTTATCTCGCCTACTTGTGCATAGCGGAATCAGAAGTCGTGCACTTCTAGCCTTCTCCTTTAGATTTAGCTCGTCGGATGGGGTATGGGTTCTTTCTTCATCCTGCTATGCTACACACTAGCACAATGATAAGTGCACTTTCACAAAGATAAAACTACAAGTTCAAAAAATGTCGAAATTGGGAACGGTAACCGGTATTATGTCAGTCGTTGGCGGCTCAGACGTTTGATTTGGTTGTGGGGTAACAAGGATGTTAATTTACCCCACGGTCTGTACCCACCCTACCTTGGTGGCATGGCGAATGTCACGGCCACCCCCTGTTCGGACCTCTTGTTCGTTAATTTACTGGTTTGCACATTTTTAATTTCTTAAGGTTCTGGCGACGAACCACGAAAGTTTTTAGTTAAACATATCAATTTCGATTTCCATATTATTTATTGCCTATTTGTTTCGTATAGGACATTTTTATGCGGAAAGCACTAACGATCAGACAAAAATGTATCATGGCTACAAGATAAACTTTATAACTGATTATAACTCTATGAGATAATTAAAAACAGAAATCATACTGCCTGGCAACTGATAATGGGCTTTGGAGACGATACATTCAAATTATATGAGATTCCTATATCGGGTAGTACTGAAGGCTCGCCGATATACAATTATCATTTTATACTTCAAACTCTTCTGCTGGCTTAAGTGGCCATTGCATACTCACAAATTGAAACAAATAAATCCATCGATGCGTACGTTGGGCCCATCGTTAGCATTGTGGTAATATCTGCGGAGCAATTTACATTAGTTAATCTATTTACAAATAATTTGCGATATACCGTACACTCGTCGCCTAATTCTCATGGCACATAGATTTCAGTTTACTTTAAGTTTAACATTCTTACGTTAGCAACATCTTTTTAAAGGTTATGTTTCAAAATTACAAAATAGCTTGGCTCTATTGTCTTGCCAAAGAAAGGAAGTTTCTAAGACAGTCGCTTTTATACTATTATAATTTCATTTAAGCAAAGCGAAAATGGTTTTAAAATACTAATTCATGAGCATTTAGATCTAAGCGTGTACACAAAAGAAATCCAACCGAACACGTTTACGCTCACACAAAGTGCGAACTCTTTGAGGCAATTTGTATTTGATCTTGGTATGCGGACACCTAATCGGTTCAATTCCTTGCCAGCGAAACTCCGTTCATCGGGCTGGAACGGTAAGTTCAACCAGGAGGTAGTTTGGTCACAAATGGGTAAGTGCGGGGTGCAAGCTCAGCCGCAATGTACTGGTGTTGCCGCAGTCTTTGTTTGTAGCGATCCCGCAGAAATCTTAAGTCCTCTTGACCTTCTCCACTCCCGTAGGGCTGTCGCTTCCTTGAGCGGACGTATGCTTTCAAAATTTCTAAGTTGGCTACGACCGTCCAGCCGCGCTAAATTTGTATGTGTATATACATATATAAGAAGACACGAAGGCGTGGTTGCGCAATGGCTGGCCGGTAGCTAAATAAGATTGTACCCACTGAAAAGGGGTTTACTAAGAATAACGCACTCAATTAATTTATAACGAATATCACCTGATGGCGGAAAACTTCTGAGCGTGGAATTGAGAACACTGGCGACTTGACTCGTTGGGGCTCAATATGCCCTGAACAAGCCGAAGCTGTGTACAGCCTCTACACTTTTAATTAGTAAAACTTATGCGCACTCAAAATATGCGTCTTGCTTGTTCTGCTGTCAAATTGAAAAGAATGCAGCGTGGCAATCGGACCTTCTGTCTAACTTCAATTTCAGCAAGAACACACCTACAAATACAATCGTATTTCACCACATCTAAATTATAACGCTGATATGGCCTGATCTATCGAACATTCCTTCATTCTCGCGTGAGTGCGAGCGAGACAACGCACCGTCGCTGAGATAGCGCATTTTACAGCATCATGTAAAGGCAAATAGCGATTACCATGGGATGAATGCATACATTTCTGGTAACTTTTCTGACTCTTAACGGGTGCTGGTACAATGGGACGAGTTAATGAATATTGTGCCAGCTGGTCCCTACATATGTCAAGACTTTAATAAAAAGGAGCTGTGTTGTCACAAGATAACAAGCTAATTGGTTTCTCGCCCATATTTATATGGGAGATCATTTGACCATTAGCCACTCGTTTGGCTAAACAACATTAAAGAACCCAACATGAAATTACAAAGTTGGCGTGTCCAACTTAGTGAATATTATTTCTCAATCAAATATTTAGAAGGAAAAATAAACTACGTAGCAGATGCTTAATCTCGCATCAAAATTGAAGAACATATGCTAGGGGAACACACAAGCTACAGCACATAGCGCTGAAGAAGATAATGAAAATTTAATACATTTCACAGAAAAACCATTAAACTATTTTAGAAGACAAATATAAATGATTAGAAGTGATACGGAGAAAATAAAAGTTGAACCATATTTTAAAAAATTAAGAATCGAATATTTAAACCTAAGCATTAAAAAAGCTAAACGGATATTGATAAAACATTTTTTCAACATTTCAAGCGTATTATACATTGAATGCGATTCCGATTTTGAAATTATACAACAAGCCTTTAGATAAATAATGAACCCCAAAACAACTCGAATATTACGAACAAATATTAAACTAAAAGACATTAGGAGCTATGCAGAATTCAAAGAAATAATAGTTAGCAGCCACAAAAAACGTTTACATCCAGGCATCGAAAAGATGGTCAGACTTTTTTAAGAAACATACTATTGCCCAGACTATCAAAATTTAATTCAAAACATAATTAACGAATGTGAAGTTTGTAATCTAGCTAAGATTGATCACAGGAACACATCATGTTAATTTAAAATTACACCAGAAGTAGAAAGCTGTAGAGAAACTTACGTATTAGACATTTATTCAATAAAAAACCACAGCTATTTAACATGCATTGATTTATATTCAAAATTTGCAAATGTAACTGAACTTAACGGCAAGGATTGGATGGAAGTTAAAAGAGGACTCAATCAAATATTTAACAACATGGGAAAACCTACAAATCTGAAGACAGATAGGGATAGTGCTTTTATGAGTCTTGCCCTGAAAGAATGGTTGAATAAGGAAAAGTTGAAATTCAAATAACAACAAGTAAAAATGGTGTAGCGGATATAGAAAGACTACATAAGACAATTAATGAAAAAATATGTATTATAAATACTGACGATGACGAAGAAAATAGACTCATGAAAATTGTAGTAATTTTATATACTTATAATCATAAGCTGAAACATAACTCTACTGGCAGAACTAGGTGACATTTTCATTTACGCAGGTACACCTAATTATAATACCCAAAATATAAAAGAGACCAAAATAAATAATCTTAATAAAAACCGAAATGATTTCGCAGTAAATACAAAGTTTAGGAAAGCACCCATAATATATATTCACGGTAAATTACATAACCCTTACAAACCCACTGGGAAAATAGAACAAATTGACGAAGATCATTTTGAGGAGACTAACAGAGGTCGGAAAATAAGGCATTATAAAACGAATTTTCAAAAACAAAAGAAATTAAATAAAAGCAAATATTTACAGGAGAACGAAATTCCAAATTAAAACCACTTTCGTACATTAAACAAAAGAAATAATTTACGAAAATATTAAAGAAATGAAAATATTCCAAATTATAATAATTACATTATTTGTAATCATATCATCATATTAATCATTATAATGAATCTAGCTTATAAGTTTACAAATATACTCAAACAACTATTTATTAAGACACTAAATTTTATTGATCAGCAACCTGCACAACTCCCAGTTGAACTTGAAATTGAAAATGAACAAGAAAATGGAAGTATGTTACCAATTGCATTTAAAGAACATTTTTATACCCTGAACCCATTAAAAATGGGTAAAAAGGGTAAAATGTTTTTGTGCAAATGTATGTAACAGGCAGAAGGAAGCATCTCCGACCCCATAAAGTATATATATTCTTGATCAGCATCAATAGCCGAGTCGATCTAGCCATGTCCGTCTATCTGTCCGTCCGTCCGTCCGTCTGTCCGTACGTATGTATGTATGAACGCAAGGATCTCAGAACCTATAAGAGCTAGAGAATAGTATATATATATCAAGTATCTTTCATTTTATACCTAGCGCCTGTTATAAGAAGAGAGTTCAGGGTATCCCCTAGTCGGGAGCTCCCGACTAGAACCTCTTACTTGTTTATCAATAAAAATGTCAATATGTAATTGTTCAAATTCTCTTTCTGGAATGGGATTTTTAGAAATAGGAATTTCCTTCAGGTTTCTGTTATATTTATTTTTATTACAGATGGTTCTGGCGACCATTCCATATTTAAAATATTTGTTGACTGGCTCGAGGTCCGGGTTGGTAAAAACAAACAGTGAAACAATTTTATTTAATGGTTTGCTTTCAATATATTTCGGTTGCACAACGGCTAACCGTCTTCAGGGCACTAACCCCAAGATAAAAAAAAAAACAATTAACAATTGGAATACATTAACTTAACCATTAATTTCAAAATGTTATATACATTATTATACACGTCTGCGCTTTTTGTCGTGGAGATTGAAACTGAGGCTATTTGGCTGTTTAAGATGTGTCTGTACAAGTAAGTGCAATTTTCTGTGACGTTGTTGGTTGGTGTGTTAATTATGTGTAGCATTTCCAATGTTTGTTAAAGTGTTGTTCTTGTTGTTAGATTGTTGTTTCATCAAAATTTGGTGGGTGGTTGCTTCTCATTGGGTGGGTCATTAGTGCTGTTTTCTGTATATTATTTTGAGCTCTTATTTTAAAGTCCGATTTTTGTTCACTGATCCTTGTTTTTAACTTCGATTTTGTTGTACCTATGTAGACACTATTGATCTTTTGATTTTTTCCCCGCCACATGGTATTTGGTAAATGTCGTTGCTTTTGTCGATCATAGGAATTTTGACTTTATCTTGTTGAAGAATTTGTATAATGTGTTCGTAGGTTTGTGTGCTACTTTTATATCTTGTTTGTTGTAACAGTCTGAGTTCGTGAGGCGTTCTGATAGTCGTGGCACATATATAAGGGAATTGTATATTTTAGCAGGTTATGTTGGCTTTTTTCTTTCGATTTGTCATCTTTTTAATAATGTTTTGATTACATTTTGTGGGAAGTCATTTTTCGCCAAAGGTTTTTTATTTCATGTTCAATTTCTTTGTGGTATATTGTGTCCAATATGTGAATCATTCTTTTCATACAGCCTAGTGCTGTATTGATTATCATACTCTTTGCTTTAGTAGTAAAAAAGAAAAATTGAAATAAAAAACCTTTTCTTGCCTTCGTTCGAACTCGCAACTAACCGCTCCACTTGACGCCGCCTCTACTCAAGAGCCACACCAATAATTGAGTTTTAATGAGAAAAAACCAATTGAAATAGCAGTACAGAAAATAATATAATCGCAATTGCAATGCTGTTGATAGAATTCAAAGAAGACGCGCATGAATGTGTGTGTGTACATGTATACAGAAATTCTTGGAATTTGCGCTTGTTGCCCCAAACTCGAGGCCAGCAAGAAAAATTTTAGCTGTAGGTCCTCCTAGTCTCCTAGTCCATGCGCAAATCGAGTTTGTTTCCGATACTCGATAACTTGCCCCGTTTCCAAGTAATCTATAAAAATCGATATCGAAATCCTGTTTTATTTTAGCCATTTTTGTAAATAATGAGAGTCACCAAACTTGACATATAGCTTCTAGAATAGTATATATATATCAAGTATCTTTCATTTTATAGCTATCGCCACCTCCCCGCTACAACCTTAAAGCTGTAAGTCATGTAAATATACCAACTTGTATTGCCTACCTAATTAAGCCGCAATTTAAATGCAAGTGTCTTTTTGAGAATTCACGAATATTTTATAGTACAATAAGATCTACTACTGAAAATTTCATTAAGATCGGTTAAGAAACACGAAAGAAAAATGTGTTTTGTTCTGCAAACACTTGTAGCAGAAAGCGCAAATTCCAACACTTTCTGTATAATTGTACACACACACATTTATGCGCGCCTGCTTTGGCTGATGCTTAGAGGCAGCAAGTAATGCGGTCAGTTGTGAGTTCGAACTGAGCCAAGGGAACTTTTTTTTTAATTTATCTTTAGTACTACTAAAGCAAACGAGCGCGTAGCGCGGGCTGTTTTTGGTGTTGGAATAAGAGGGTTCAGGGTATACCCTAGTCGGGAGCTCCCGACTAGAACCTCTTACTTGTTTCGAGAATTGTTGCGTTGTTTTTGGAAATAAGTAATTGTTGTTTCAATTGGTTAAAAGGGTTTTTAAGTTTCTTCAAGTACGTACTGTTAGCTGACTGAATAGTTTCATTATCGGACGACGGTTCTTCTTCGGAAAAATGATTATTGCTCTATGAAAGCATGCCATCCTTTCATTTTTGTGTTAGGAATTCGTGCAGGAACATCATACAGGTAATACCAAAGGTTTTTGAATACCCATTCTACGGCAAATAGTTTCCTTTCATTTGTGGCAAAATTTCCTTCTGTTTTATTTAAGGTGTTTAAAACAAAGGTGATTGGTTTGTTTTCCTGTTAAAGGACGGCGCCTATGGCGATGTCGGAAGCGTCCGTAGTGAGAATGAACTTTTTTGTATAGTCTGGTTGAGTTAGTTGAGCTTTCGCAATTAAGGGTGAAAAAGCTTTTTCGTCTAAGATTATTTCTGTTTTTTTGACATATGTTTTGAAACAGTATCGTTATGTCCCTGTAACAGTTAATGAGCGGCTTTTCTATGGTTGCATAATTTTTACGAACTTTCTGTAATAGCCTGTTAAACCAAAAAAATTTCGTAATTCCCTTAAATTATTATTCGCCCGTCCAAATGGTAAATGAAGAAATTCAGATCTTCCATTGTTAATGGAAAAAGGTGTTTTTTCGATGTCTTCTTCTTTCATTAGAATCTGATGAAATCCATATTCTAAATCAATTGTTGATAAGAATCGCACTTTGTGTAGGTTAGATAAGATAACTGAAGAATCAGGCATTGGATAACTAGCGGGGATTGTATCGTTAGTTAGTTTTTTTAAATCAATTACTAATCGATTATGTTTTCATTTAACAACCTATTTATTTCCTGACTAACAAAATTATTATCTGAATGATATTATTACAGTCAATTGCATTCTCGTTTAATGTTCTTATCTCTCCTCTAATATCTGTTCTAAAAGAGAGACATGCTTGAATCTGAGAATGCTTGGTTTCTTGTTACTTGTTGCTCAAGAATATTCAAAATATCTATTACTATAAGGCAATGATTTATTCTGCACAAAGAAGAACTTATCTTGGAGGATACCAACATCTTTCGACTTCTGCTCTTTTAGACATTTTTCTTCTTTTGCTTTTCCTCCTTGAGAGATTCGTAAACTTGAATTTGTTGGATACGTGGGCTATTAGCGTCACTTTAAGACGATGATGCTATATTGAATACATTAAATATAGAAAATGATTTACATTTTCCATTTTGGTAGTCTTAATATGAGGCAACGTTATAAGCTTCGTTTGAACTTTTTAAATTGCCAACCGTTTTTTGGACATGTTTTACAAAATTAGTTTTTTCCGTTTTTTTATTATGAAGCAGACTTCCATTTGATAAGTCAATTACTGCTTTTATCTCCCTCAGTAGAATATAGCCGACTAATAGATCTGCTGATCTGATTATTTATTTCATAATATCTGTGTAGTTTGCCAAATAAGTTTATATTATGAAAATGTGTCTACAGTTTTTATTCTTTTTTTAATAACTAATTCTTCTGCATTATCATGAAAACCGGTAGCACCAGTGTCAATATATATTTTAAAATTGTTATTTATTAATTTGTCTATCCTGACAATGAAGGGGAGTTCTTCCCCTCTTCATGTAAAATATGGTCTTCCTCAAGGTTATTAATACGCATGAGATTTTTAGGTTGCTGAACTGAAGGAGGAGCGTATTCTCGTTTCCCTGGTTGCGCAGAATTTCGATTTTGGGGATACGGATAAAGTGTATTTCGTAGTTGTATGGATTTGTCTACATCCATGGGCTCCATGGGCTTTGCGGTGAAGGTTGAGGAGTCTTGTTGCTTTGCGCAAAATTTTGATTTTGTGGAACCAGATTGAACCATAAATGATTACCCTGGGTTTGGATTGTTACGGTGTTGGGTATTGGTGAAATGATTGTATGCGAAGATAGCCCTTTGGTAATTCGCTTTGAGTTCCTGAGCTTTTGAGAAAACATTAGGCAAATTTTCTGGTTTAAGGGAGAACAAAGCTTCTTAAAAGGAGCCGTTACGGACTGTGATTGCGCGTCCCTGTTCTTCTTATTCATTTCTGTTATGATGCTAGCTTTATGTCATAATAGTTTTGTTTATCAAAAGGGTTATTTTTTTATTAACCAAAGTGTAGTATTCGAGAACGGTTAGGTTACCTTGTCTTAAAATACTTAATTCCTGTTCTATTATATTGATTGGCCATCTATCGCAGTAGGCGAAATTCAATCTTAAAAGTAAGCTTCAAAGTTAAGAACTGTATTGTGATTAGTGAGGGTGTCATTAGCTTTACCTGTGATTTTATTTCTTAGAATTCTAGTATAGACTTGATGACATCGAATGCTTCATCGCAACGAATTAGGTCATTGATTTCAGTAATTTTGTACTCTTGCTCATTATTACTTGAGACTTGTTATTGAAGTGCTCTGGTCTGAGTTGCAATCAACTGAGCTTTCTATTTTGTTATCCAGTTTTTAACAATTATTGATCTAACAAATGTTCTGGTATATAAAGTTTACTTCCAATTACTTCAAATGAATTTTTTTTTAAATACAAGAAAAGAATTTCTGATGGCTAGCGTAAAAGTTTTTTCTTTATTGGTCATTGTAAAGTCGTCCAAGTCTTCCCTCCTTCCTACTATTTTTAGGGTCTTATTTTGGGTTATTCTCGTTCGGGGATCTCGGGTTGATGAATTTTGTATAATTGGTCATATTTAAAGTGTTGTTATTTAACGGTGTTTTCGTTTATTGAAAATTTTTGGTTCACTTTAAGTCCTTATAATTGCAAACACTCAATATTTCCGTTAATCGGGAATTTATAATGCTCTTTCGAGTTTTTTGAAACAGGATTTTTCCGTGCATCGGAAGTTTTTACTGCTTTTTTAGAGGCACATGATATTTCCGTTTACTGGAAATTTTTAACGCACTTTTGAAATCTTTTTGGATTTGCATATTGTCCCTTTGCTTACTCGCGAATCACTAAGGATTTTGATTCTTTTTAATTATTCTTTTCTTGTGTTATTAATCGCGTGCTCCACGTTGAGTACCAATTAACCAATTAGTAACGCCAAAGTAGAAAAAAATATGTTTTATTGTGGGAGGCTAGAAGCTTCCGATTTATTTGAATCCAAAATGAGAACTTTAGTACAGTTGTGAACTTATGCTGCAAGTCAGCTATTTTTTTGCTATAGCTTCTTTTCTTAAAACTCAAAAGCACTTCTCGTGTTAGGTAGGCGCGTCACGGGTGTGCAGCGCCTATCCAGGGGATACCCGGCAGCTACCGGAGGTCAGGAGTAGCTTTAATTACCCAGGAACGGAATCGATCTGGCCATTGTCAGCTTAATGGCATTCAGAATTATTTCGCCTGCTAGAGGCGCCTCTCCGACGGGAGGGGATCCGACGCGGCATCCACGAATGAGCGCCTGCTATACAGCTGTCCCCCGCCCTGCGAAGTAGTAATTTGCGGTTGTCCCACACTAGCGGACTACTATTGAATGATGTTGATAGAATTCAAAGAAGACGCGCATGAATGTGTGTGTACATGTATACAAAAATGATTGGAATTTGCGCTTGCTGCTGCACGTGTTTGCAGGCCAAAACACATTTTCTTTCGTGTTTCTTAACCGATCTTTAGTAGTATATCTTATTGTACTATAAAATATTCGTATATTCTCGAAATGACAATTGCATTTAAATTGTGGCTTAATAAGTTAGGCAATACAAATTGGTTTACTAACATGATTTATAGCTTTACGGTGGTAACGGGAAGGTGGCGATAGCTCTAAAATGAAAGGTACTTGATATATATATACTATTCTTGAAGCTACATGTCAAGTTTGGCGACTCTAGCTCTTATTATTTAGCAAAATTGCGCAAAAAACAGGATTTCGATATCAATTTTATCGATAACTTGGAAGCGGGGCAAGTAATCAATTATCAGAAACAAACTTGATCTGCGCATGGACTAGGAGGACCTACAGCATAAATTTCATTTTATTTTCTCTTATAGGTTCTGAGGTCCTTGCGTCCATACATACGGACAGACGGACATGGCTAAATCGACTCGGCTGTTGATGCTGATCAAGAATATATACGCTTTATGGGGTCGGAGATGCTGCCTTCTGCCTGTTACATAACCTGGCAATGGACAGATCGATTCCGTTCCTAGGTAATTAAAGCTACTCCTGACCTCTGGTAGTTGCCGGGTATCCCCTGAATAGGCGCTGCACGCTTATGACGCGCCTAGCTAACACGAGAAGGCGACTGAGACTAAGACCAATAACGTCTTAAGTTGCGAACACTGGACGATTAGACGACCCTGGGCTGACGGCAAACAGTATTCTAGCATCTCAGTAAGCGAAGTGAAATCTGGCCGAAATGACTGCATCATTATACAAACGGAGCCAAGGGGGTCATAAGGACGCACCTGTCGTCACAAACCGCGCCTCTGTTCAGGACGTCGGTCAATGTCAAGCGGAAGCAGGCCACAGCGACCAGTCGCTAGTCAAGCTACCGTAACGGCGGAGAAGACACCGAGCTCCAAAGTAGATGGCGACAAGTGAATGAAGGTTACCCACAAAAAAGAACTGACGGGAAAAAGCAAGAGATCGCTTATGGAAAAGACGCCACCGGATGCTATAATCATCTCGGCAAAAGGCGAAGCGAGCTACTCAGAGATACTAAGGATAGTTAAAGCGGACGAGAAGCTGAGCGAGCTCCGAAAAGCGTTTACAAAAATTAGGGGGACACAAAATGGAGAACTGCTTTTTCAGCTTAACAACTCGTCCCACTGTCCCAGCGAGTGTCTATTGAGTGCAAGGACCTGGACGAGATCACGACCAGAGTGGGCATCTGCGAGGCGCTGAGGGGTCAAATACAAATATGAGACATAGCCCCAGGGAATATAAACTCCGAAAGGCGTATGGCCAAACACAGACGGCGACAATAAGACTGCCAGCGGAAAGCGCGAAAAAAGCCCTTGTTGTCTGATAGCCTTGGTAAGCATAGTTCGCCAGTAGTGGTAGGCTGCGCGAGCTTCTTCAGATTCGTGCTCCAAGGCCAGGTTTGCTGTAGCCCGTCGTGCTCGCCGTGCTGCACGCTGGTACAGGCGTCTTTCTGTGTGGCACATTTTCGTGCATTCTCAATTTCACCATTGAACTGGCTTGTGCTTGTTGCAACATTTCCTTTTCTTTTCATTGCTGCATCGCAGGCTCGTTGCATTTCCCGCGGTTGGCAGTTAGCGCGCTGTTCATCGTTTCCAGTAATCGCGGTGGGGTCAAACACCGTTGAGAGTGCTAAGAGTGATATGTTCTGCCTGACTGTCTTATTTGTGCTCCATTAGTATTGGTGACAATAGCCTGGTAGTCACTATGCGTGTATATCTGGGACACCTCCCATGTGGCCCGTCGTGCTATTTTGGGGCTGGCAAACGTCATGTCGATTATTAAGCCACGTCCTGCTCAGCAGTATTATGTTGCGGGCTGCGAAGGCGTCTAGCGGCGTGCAGCCTCGGGGGTTATTCCTGACGCTTCCCCAGTCCACTGCCCACGCGTTGAAATCGCCCGTTATGACTAGTGGGGAGTGCATTTGCGCGTCCGCCACTAGTTCGTCGAACAATCGTGCATATTCGTCGAGTTGAATGCTGGGGCCCAGATAGCAGGTGTACCAGCAGATGCCACCGATCTTGGCTATTGCGTATCCCAGTGCCGTTTTTCCTTCGCTCACTAGGAGTGGTGGGTTTCCTCAGCTCCATATAGCCGCACCATGTTCGGTGTTTTGGACCCAACTCTTGTCAGACATTGCTGTGTGTGGTTCGCTCAGTAATGCCACGTCGGCTTGTATCTCTTTGGCTGTATGGGACAGTGTAGTGCGTATAAACCCTTACAGAATACCCTGTACTTAAATATGAAGTATGCAGGACTTTGTTGCATACAATAACAATAATATAGTAAACAAGCCCAGAGCCACTTTATGTATTGGCTCTGTCTCATATTACGCAGCGCGGTTCACTAGCCTCACTCATTCCGTGAGCAATATATATGCTCACTAATACAGGCATATGCGAGCTACTCACTCTCCCTCTCTTTGTAGCTGTTAAACAATAACAGCATAAGTATATATGTATATCCATAGGCTAAGCGCACATTTTTAAAGCCGAATAAATTCATTCAGAACATACCCACAAAACTGCACTGACGTGCTGATTGTTTTATTCAATTATATTTATGGAGAATACCCAATTCCATTTCTACATGGCGACCGTGACATGTTCACGAATCCCTGCCTGGAGGCAGTAGACGGACTGCACAAAAAAAAAAGAGTGAGCCACTGGAGGAGGACGTCAACACACTGACTGCAAGGCCTGACTGCGAGGCTATCAACAACATCTGACGTCGTAACCGGGTCATCGAGCGTCCAAGTTTCCCGAGTAAGTAGAGAATGAGTGTTATGGCCAAGAAACGTGGTGGCGTACAAAATAAAATAAAAAAAAGAATAGCGCACCTAAGGTGGTTGCTATATACCAAAACGCCAACACCCGCATGGTCGACAGCTCAGAAATTACAAACTGAGCTCGACTTCCTGCAAAACATAATTAAGCAGAAAAAGCCTAACACCGCTACTCACTCAGCGAATATAAAAGGTTTTATAAATAAAACAAAAACTAATAATGATATACCCATTGCCGCAGTCAGCCTCCCAAAACTGAAGAAAATATGTCCACAAGATTGCGAAGGCCCGCTGAATAGCCCCTTCTGCAACTACACGTGCAAACACTGCACATCAAGCAAAACCAACAAGTGAATACCTGTGAGAAGACCAGCACCGGTACCGCCAGTGCAACAAGCTGCGCCATTGGGACTAGCGCGAGAGGCACACCGCCACTTGCGCCAACGAGGGAGCATCCGCGTGCCATATCCGGCGACACCCAGCTGATGCGGCGGACAAGCAAAAGGAGGACATATATACCTCGTCGACAGACAGAAGACACCAGATGCAGCTATATATTTTTAATATATTAATAAAATAATAAAAAATTTTTGTAAAAATTAAGCGGAAACACATCCGCTCGATTAGCAGCATAGCCCGTAAAGCTATGCGACACGCTAGGTAGGATTTTTGTCATATTATCAAAATTAAAAAAAAATCCATTATCATTTAAAATTTACTTAAACAAAACAAAACTTAACTTTAAAGTAAAAGTATATGTATATATATATATATATATATATATATATATATGATTCTTGATTATATATATACGACATTCATAGCACTAATCCAGAAAATACAAGCGAACAAAATTAACGAAAAATTTTCCAGAACAATTCAAAACTCAACTAACAGAATTATGCACCAAGTATAGTGATGTGTTCGGACTGGAAACCGAACCAATAGCGACAAATAATTTTTATAAACAAACATTAAGACTTAAAGATGATGAGCCCATTTATATTAAAAACTACTGAAGCCCGCATAGCCACGTTGAAGTAATTCAAAAACAAGTAGGGAAATTAATAAATGACAAAATCGTAGAACCGTCTGTATCCGAGTATAACAGCCCACTCTTGTTAGCTCCGAAAAAATCATTATCAAGTTCGGAAGAAAAGAAATGGCGATTAGTAATTGACTATCGCCAAATCAACAAAAAACTACTTTCTGATAAATTCCCGCTCCCCAGAATTGATGATATTCTAGACCAACTGGGCAGAGCTAAATACTTTTCATGCCTTGACTTAATGTCAGGTTTCCACCAAATTGAACTTGAAGAAAATTCAAGAAATATAACATCTTTTTCAACGAGCAATGGCTCATATCGCTTCACGCGATTACCATTAGGTCTTAAAATAGCACCAGATTCATTTAAGAGAATGATGACTATAGCATTCTCGGGTTTAGAACCCTCTCAGGCATTCCTTTACATGGATGACTTAATGGTGATAGGATGTTCCGAAAAACACATGATTAAAAACATAACTGGTGTTTTTAATGCATCCAGAAAAATGTTCATTTTTCATGCATGAGGTGACATTCTTAGGTCACAAATGCACTGACAAAGGAGAATTGCCAGATGACGAGAAATTTGACGTCATCAAAAATTATCCTGTCCCTCATGATGCGGACAGCGCGAGACGATTTGTAGCATTCTACAATTATTATCGTCGATTTATAAACAACTTCGCCGATTATTCACAGCACATAACTAGATTATGTAAAAAGAATGTTCCTTTTGAATGGTCAAGTGAATGCCAAAACGCATTCCAATACCTTAAAGAAAAGCTTATGCACCCAACATTATTACAACATCCTGATTTTCGCAAAGAATTTTGCATTATAACAGATGCTAGTAAACAAGCTTGCGGAGCGGTTCTAACTCAGAACCGTGACGGAATTCAGCTCCCAATGGCTTATGCATCTCGTTCATTTACAAAAGGGGAAAGCAATAAGAGCACAACAGAACAAGAGTTAGCGGCAATTCATTGGGCAATTACCCATTTTAGACCATATATTTATGGCAAACACTTTACTATGAAAACGGATCACAGACCATTGACATACATTTTTTCTATGACTAATCCCAGTTCGAAATTAGCTCGCATGCGGCTAGAGCTTGAAGAATACGACTTCACAGTAGAATACCTAAAGGGGAAAGATAGTTTCGTAGCAGACGCACTTTCGCGTATTAATTTAAAAGAACTCAAAGATATGCAACATAAAGTCCTAAAAGTCACTACCAGGCGACAAAGTAGACATGATAAAAACTGTACAGTAGAAAATTATGAACTTCTGCCAAGGCAAAGTCATAAAAATTTATCTAAGCCCAACGTACATGAAGTCATTACAAATAATGAAGTACGAAAAGTAGTGACCTTGCGCATAACAGCATCTAAATGTTTATTTAAACATGGAAATAAAATTATCGCAAGAATTGAAGTTAGCGATTTATATACTAATGGAGTTCTCGACCTAGGTCAGTTATTCCAAAGGGTCGAAAAAGAGGCCGGTATATTAAAAATCAGCCAACTCAAAGTGGCACCGAGCGAAAAGATCTTTGAATCAGTTTCAATAGATTCGTTTAAAAATATGGGCAATAAAATATTAAAATCTTTAAGAGTAGCGCTACTCCACCCGGTGACCCAAATAAAAGATGAAAAAGAGATACAACAGATACTGTCTACATACCATGACGACCCAATTCAAGGAGGTCATAGCGGCACAACAAGAACGCTAGCGAAAATAAAAAGACATTACTACTGGAAAAATATGACACGTCATATAAAAGAGTACGTACGTAGATGTCAAAAATGCCAAATGTCTAAAACACCAAAACTCCTTTGACTCTCACAGAAACACCTGTGAATTCTTTCGATATAGTGATAGTGGATACAGTTGGTCCACTACCTAAATCGGAAAATGGCAATGAATACATAGTCACATTAATATGTGACCTTACATAATATTTAGTAGCCATTTCAATAAAAAACAAAAGCGCAAATAATGTCGCAAAAGCTATATTCGAAAATTTCATACTCAAGTTTAGTCCAATGAAGACGTTCATCTCGGACATGGGAACAGAGTATAAAAACCAGATTTTAACTGCAAGTATATGAAGATCAAGAATCTTACCTCTACTGCATATCATCATCAAACATTAGGGACAATAGAACGAAGTCATCGAAAATTTAATGAATACATTCGTTCATACATCTCTGTAGACAAAACTGATTGGGATGTCTGCAGTCAATATTTCACTTATTGCTTCAACACGACACCATCACCAACGCATGAGTATTGTCCATACGAACTAGTATTTGGCAGACTACCAAAACAATTCATAGATTTAAATGAAACTAATTACATAGATCCTATTTATAATGATGACTATTCTAAGGAAATAAAGTTTAGATTAGAAATAGCATATACAAGAGCTAGAATTATGTTAGAAAAAGCCAAGGCTTATAGGAAATTAGCATATGATGAAAAAACAAAAAACTTTGAATTAAAAGTAGGAGATAAAGTACTTATAAGAAACGAAACAGGGCACAAATTAGACCCAGTATATTTAGGACCATATATAGTAGAGAAAATAGAAGATAAAGACAACATTTTTATTAAAAATAGTAAAGATAAAAAACAAAAAGTTCATAAGAATAGATTAAACATTTTTAATGCTTAATAATCCAAAATTTTCTTTATGAATTCGAATTCCAAAAAAAAAAAACAAAAACAAATAACATAAAAATATATGACGGCCCGATCAGCCAAATGAAAAACAAGCCTCATTAGCTGACCGTTTATGCTTACGCTGCATATCCCACGCTCCGTCTGAGCGCATCCCGTGAGCAATATATATGCTCACTAATACAGGCATATGTGAGCTACTCACTCTCCCTCTCTTTGTAGCTGTTAACCAATAACAGCATAAGTATATATGTATGTATCGGAGTAAGGTTGGTATTCAATGGCACATCGTGCTCTTCGTTTTCCTTATTCATTTTCTTTTTTTTATTCGTCGCCAAAGCACAGCAAGTCCCAAGTCGTTGTCTTTTGGTTTCCACGCACAGAATGACTGGACCTAATTTTTTTCCGTCCTCTTTACCCGGCGCTTTGCTCGTCTCCTTTTTTCTTTATTTTTTTTTTTTTTGTGCTTCCTTCTTTTTACAACAACACTTGGGCCATGCTCATCTGAGAGTCTCTCTCGCTCTCCGACTATGCTCTCAGCAACCTTGGGTCACACTAACAAAATATCGATAGCTAGTATCGTTCGAATATCATTTATTGAACATCGCTTAGTTATTTACAAACATAATAATGATAATATTACTTCTCCATCTCCGACATATGTATATCCATAGGCTAAGCACACATTTTTAAAGCCGAATGAATTCATTCAGAACATACCCACAAAACTGCACTGACGTGCTGATTGTTTCATTCAATTATATTTATGGAGAATACCAAATTCCATTTCTACAACAGTATCTCCTGCGCGGCTCTTTCGAGTACATAGTATGCACGCTGGTTTCTCTTGGCATGCTTTTGATGCATGCTCTGTTCCACCGCAGTTGTAGCAATTGCCTGATTCATCGTGGCTACTTCTACACCTGGCGGCGAAGTGGCATCTATAGGCACTTGAAGCATCTCCTCGGGTCGGTTTTTTGCCGAATTCGGCAGATTGCCCCTCCAGTTCTGATTTTCCCGATTTTTAGCAGCTGTTCTGCTAAATCCTTGGGTAGAAGAACTCTAGCCGTCTGGGTTCCTCGGTATGCTGCTCGCAGTTTGGGAGTGACTTCTACGGGCATGCTCCCGTCGATTTTAGAAAAACTGCATTCAGGAGGTCCGTAGCTGAGCACCACTCGGGACCTCCAGCATGACTTTTTGATAGATCGTTTTAACCTCTGCGAGGTCTCCCATCTTCTCTTGCCCATCCTTGAGTAGTTTTGCTGTTGGATCGTCTCCTTCTTTTTCCATCTGCAGGAGCAGTCACTCTGTATTTTTGCAGGGATTCATCGTTTTGCACTGCCCTTAGGACCTCGTCATATGAAGCCGTATCCTTGCACTTGATCAGCAGGGCATCTGGTCTGCTTGGCATTTTGCGTGGCTTTTTTGGTCGGCGGTTCATTTGCTGCCACGTACTCTCCTTAGCGGTTCCCTCCTTACGCTGTTACGAGGTTTTCTTTGCCCTAGTTGTTTGCCTATTTTTGCTCCAGGGCTTACTGTCTTCGGCGCTGGCATGCGCGCGCTCGTAGGCATCTACTTGTTGTTGCGGTTCTTGATCTGTGCAACCGGTTCCTTGACGCTTTGCTTTGTGTCTATCCTGACCTTTTATTTTTGGGAGCACACTGTTTCCTGGACCTTCTTTATTTGTGCCAGCGAATCCTTCATTCCCTGGTTTATGTGTCGCATGACAGGCTTTTTCTCATTGACGAGGTAAATTATCTCGTCCAGGATTTTTCTTAGTTTCATCATCTGGCTGTAGTAGGAGTTTTTAGAGCTCTTTGCTCGCTTAGACGGTATTTTACGGGGCGAGCTCTAAGGGCTTCTTGAATTTCTCTCTCTTTTCGGTGTGTTCGTACTCGCGCCCGCTGCGATGTAGTTGGCAGCGTCGCATTTGGTTAACAGAGGTGCATCAGCTTGGTCGGCCTGCGGTGGAGTTCTATCAATTCTGCTAGATTTCGTAAACGCAAGACCATCTTCGCACTGTATAGGCTCTGCCTCGCACGTTGTTGCCTCTATTATTGCAGGGTAGAGGTGTCCCCCTTGTGGTTTATTGTTGCCCTTTCTGTGCAGTCACTTTCCTGATCCCTTGGGTACCTATCCAGGGAGTGAGGTCCACGCGAAGGTTGACTCCAGTCCTTGTGAGAGCCGGGGTTCAGAGCCAGATCGGTATTAGCCAGGACAATGTCAACTGATCCTGCACGGCCAACTTAATGGCTACGGACAACAAGCGTTTCTAGAGGCCTTTAACAGGGCGGGGCCCCAGCAGACGTTTCCACTCGATTTCACTCGGTTTACTAAGGTGCTGGAAAACTGCGGCCTGTCAGCCCGGTGTCATCAGAAATGTAGGTGGCTTCCACTATGCCTTAATTGAGACCTTACTGGGCTGGGGTCTCAATGGATTCTATAGGATCCGCTGTGCACGGGAAATAAATGTCGAGAGTATGTCCCGCAGGGCGTCCCACGTTGTTTACAAGTTTTTTTTTATTTATTTATTTATTCAATACATACATTATGAAAATTAAATACTTAAAGCCTAGTTAAAATACACAATTTTCTAATAGTATCACTGACCGATGGAGGTGTTTTATTTGCCAGTCCGGCCAGCTGTACCCCTTTTGACAGCTAATTTTGTCAGTAATACTATTAGAGTCTAAAGCTAAAAAAAAGGGTGTTAGTAGCGAAAATAGTGTTCTTAAGTTAAATTACAAATAATCTTAATTTACTATATTATTTAAGAAAATATAAAAAATGGGAAAAAATAATTTAAGAACTTGTTAACAAAGTAATGAAATGTATGCTAGAAAAATAGGGTGTTAAGTATATAGGATTAAAAGATATTAATGGGAAATAGAAATGTGGGAAAATTTATAGCCTGTCCGGCAAACTATGCCCCTGTTCATAGCTGGGAATGGTCAGTGACTTCCCGAAGGTATCCTGAAAGCAACGATTTTATTATGGGTAGAAAAAATTGGGTAGAGAAAACGTGATGCAAACTATTGTAATTTTTACATAACACGCGAAAAGGATTGTGCATAGCGTAGTCTGTTGTGCACGTAGATAATAATAAGGGGCGATAATTCCTGGTTGGTCTAGAAGAAACAGAGAATTGAAGACGCCCTAACAGAAAAGGGAAATCTATATCGCCAACAATCAACTTATGTAGGATGACAACACCGGGAATAGTCCTACGGTTGGTTAACGACGGACGATTAAGAAGAAGCAGCTTGCTGGAGTAGGATGGCAACCGAAGATTATCGTTCCAATTTAAACCTCGTAAAGCAAAAAGCAGAAACTGCTTCTGAACAGATTCAGTACGATCCTATCTATTGTTATACTGCGGTGACCAGATGCAAGAGCAGTATTCAAGGATAGGGCGAACAAGAGAGATGTACAGAAGTTCGTTATAAAAGGATCGTTCAACTTTTTAGCCCATCGTTTAATAAATCCAAGTACACCTTTTGCCTCATTAACGATGGTATCTATATGCAGATTAAAGCTGAGTTTAGAATCAAAGAGAACGCCTAGATCTTTAACTGTTAGTATACGTTGCAATGGAGTATTGTCAATTGTATAACTAACAATATAAGGTGCAATACGATTGAATGTCATAAACATACACTTTGAACAATGTAGATGCAATTGATTGGCCGAATACCAAAGTTGCATAGCGTTCAAATCATCTAGTAGACGAGAATGATATAGGGGATTATTGTATGAGAGAATAAGTTTCACATCGTCCGCATACATAAGTACACGGGCATGTGAAATAGCCGAGGGGAGATCATTTATAAAAAGAGTAAAGAGTAATGGTCCAAGATGACTACCTTGAGGAACACCAAAACTAACGTGAACCTGTTTTAAAGTAGTCAGCCTCAACATTACTTTTTGGGTCCTACCTTTTAAATAAGAAGAAATCCAATACAAATGAGACGGGGAAAACCTAATCGGTCAAGCCTAAGAATATATCATGGTTCACAGAGTCAAACGCCATACTGAAGTCAGTGTAGCTGACGTCAGTTTGCATTTTAGAAAGGAAAGCATCATTTACCAAGGAAGTAAATTCGCCGAACCGTTTGACCTATGGGAATTATGCCGCCCTGACTCGGCTGCCAGAGCCCCGTCTGTGGGTACGCCGCCGGAGCGGTGGGGATAGCTTAGCAGGATACGCGGCCTTGTGTACCCGTTGGCCCTGTTGGACATTCAGCATTCTGCATTTGTCTTTCTTTATACTGTACTACCTCTTATTCCAACACCAAATGCAGCTCGCGCTACGCGCTCGTTTGCTTTAGTCGTAATAAAAATAAATTAAAACATAAGTTGCCTTGGCAGGGTTCGAACTCGCATCGGACCGCATTACTTGCTGCGATTCTTTAAAATGGCTTTTAACCATTTTTAATGGGGTTAGGGTATACAAAAAATCGATCCCTCAATAGGACTCGAACACGCAACGGACCACACTTCTTGGCACAACCCACAACGCCCACACCAGCCAAAAAAATGGAAAAAAGTTTCCTCGGTAGGTCTCGTACCCGCAACAGACCGCACTACTTGCCGCGGTTTCTTCCCAACAGCCGCACCAATTATTGAAACCAAAAAATAAGAAAAAAACGAATTAAAATAGCAGAACAGAAAACAATACAATCGCAATTGCAATGCTGTTGAAAGAATTCAATTAGGACGCGAATGAATGCTGCCGCTTGCTGCCGCTAATAGGAGAAAAGTCAAAACACGTTTTCTTTTGTAAGATCGACAACCAATCGAATGTAAATTTAAATGTATCAATGTAACCATAGTATAGGATGAGATAATAAGCAACTTAGTGCAATATGCCTGAAGTATCGATATCGTAAGCGATATACCCAAAAAAAAAAAAAAAAAAAAAAAACATTGCAAATCATTGGCAATGAAATACACTGAAATATTAAGAAAATCAAAGAGCGAATTAATTTCCCTACTGGGCGCCCACAGCGTCGAGTTTGGAGAAAGCGTCTCAATTCATCAATTGCGCTCAGCCCTAAAAGCATCATGGACGATCCCGTGGATAGAGCCGGAGCCGCAGGAGGATATTGGATGCTGGATTTGTTTGAGGAAGGTAACAAAACGTTAGGTGGCGACGATGCAGAAGACGCTAGAATTCGGGGCAACATGGCGCCAAAGGTAGTCGAGGCAAGCGTACATGAGAAAGAAAGAGACAACCATAGTGATGCAATTTCGAAAAACGTACGCACAACCTTGACGGCTGAAAGTATTTCACCACAAAGCGCGCTGCAAACATCAGAAGGTCACGAAATTCAGCAATTGCAAGAGATTGCGAAATTATTGGAAAGCAGAAAACGTATAGCCGAGTTACAGTTAGCTATATCAAAAGCTGAAAAAGAGGTGGCTGATTTGCAGCTTGCGCCAAAGGAGCGCCTTGATGTCAGTCATATTGATACTTTAGTGCGCAGCTTTTCTGGCGATGATGGCTACTCGATCGTGCAATGGGTGCGCGACTTCGAAGACGTAATGACCCTGTACGACATACCAGATGTTAAGCGGTGGATATTAGCGAAAAAGTTGCTAACTGTTTCCGCTAAGGCGTACATAGACCATGTAGCTCCATTGACCTGGAAGGACGTGCGTTGCGTACTGCTGGAAGTTTTCGAGCAAAAAGTGACTACATGGGATATAGGCAAGCAGTTGGAGGCGCGTAAGATCGGAAGAGGCGAAAGCGCATTGCAGTACTATGTTGCAATGTGCAGCATAGCAGCGCAAGCAGACATGGCCACAAGCGACGTCATCAAATTTATTGTGGACGGCCTGCAGGATAGGACTGGAGCATCAGCCGCCATGTTATATTGCCGTTCATTGAAGGAGCTGCGTGACAAGATGATTGTATACGAGAAAGTGCGAAATGCATCAGCTAATGTACCTGGCAAGTCAACAGCAAAAAACCAGTGAGATACTTTGCTATAATTGCCGTGGCTTTGGTCATATGATGAAGGAGTGCAGCCAGCCAAAGAGGCCAGAGGGGGCGTGCTTTAAGTGCTGGAGTATGGATCATCAGTATGCGCGATGTCCTAAGCGCAGTACTACAACAACAATTGCAGCAGCAAAGGCAACGAGGGCACGGGTGAGATGAATAATAACGAGTTAGCAGCTGTTCAATTAATACAATTATGAGTTCCGTTTGGTGAAGAAAGAGGCACAAGTGTTTTTTGTTTATTCGATACGGGGAGTCCCGTAAGCTTTATACATAAGGCATTAATACCAAAAAATATAAAGTTAAAATCTGAAGTCAGTCAATACCATGGATTTGGAGGACGGCCTATACCAACATGGGGAAAGTTGAAATGCCGAATTAACTTTCTTATGAAAACCTATATTATTTCACTTAATTTTGTAGACGATAAGATATTACCTCTACCAGTATTATTAGGAAGAGATTCTTTAGAAATCATTGAAGTAAAATTAGTTCATAAGAAAAGTATTAATGCTGAATATCATTTACCTCTTAATTCAATAAAGAATAAAACCGCTTATTCGACTTGTGCACCGGTGACCAACAAATTATTAGTGATAAGCAATTCAATCATTTATCGTATAATAATATAAGCAATCCTACATTAAGTAATCAACAAATTAGTAGCAACTTAAGCAATCAACTACTAAATGAAGAGGTAGGCAGCCAAGTTAATAGTAGTCTTCAATACCTTAAAGAGCAAGATGATTTTAGTAACTTTTGTGCCAATATTGAAATCGAAGAGAATGATACCATTAACGTGGGTGAAGAGTTTGGCAAATCTTGGGCAGACAAATTTAAGGAACTAATTAGAACTCATTATCTGCATCGGGATTGTGACTTTACAGTGCCCCCTAAATACAACATGACTATTAGAGTAACGGACACAACACAATTCTACTGCAATCCACGGCGCCTGTCCTATTATGAGAGAGACAAAGTAGCAGAAATTATAGAGGACCTTTTAAATAAAAAGGTCATTCGACCTAGTGAATCTCCGTATGCTTCCCCTTTGGTTCTGGTGAAAAAGAAGTCAGGAGATCTCCGAATGTGTGTTGATTATCGTGGTTTGAACAAGCGAATTATCAAGGACAATTATCCGTTGCCGCTCATTGCTGTTTTTCCGTGATAGATTTTAAAAGTGGTTACCACCAGATTGGAGTTGAGGAAAAATCAATCCCGTACACTGCGTTCGTAACCCCTCATAGACAGTACGAGTATTTAAGAATGCCTTTCGGGCTCAAAAATGGATTAGCCATATTTCAGAGATTTATTTCCAATCTGCTTAGTGACCTCATTAGAAATAAGAGCATCGTAGTTTATATGGACGATATAATGGTGGCAACAAAGACAGTAGAGGAACACATAGAAGTCTTGAAGAAGTTGTTAGCTCGTATCAGTGAACATAATTTAGAGATAAATATGAAGAAATGCATATTTTTAAGACGAGATATTGAGTTTTTGGGATATAGGGTGACACAAAAGGGCATAGTACCAAGTGACTCTCATATAGAAGCGTTAAAAAGCTATCCAGTTCCTCAAAATATAAAAGCACTGCATTCGTGTCTAGGGTTTTCTTCATATTTTAGACGCTTTGTGTTGTCATTCGCGAAAATAGCAAAACCATTGCTCGTAGTATTAAAAGCGGGTGGTCCTTTTCCCCTTAACAATGAACAGCTAGAAGTATTTCAAACGCTCAAGAAAGCGCTAGCGAACCCTCCGGTCTTAGCCATCTTTAGTCCCAACAGAGAAACTGAGTTGCATACCGATGCAAGCTCACACGGAAATGGAGCCGTACTGTTACAAAGACAAGATGACGGAAAAATGCATCCCATTTCGTTTTATTCGGGTAAAACAACAGAAGTAGAATCTCGCTATCATAGCTTTGAATTCGAGACCTTAACCATAATTTACGCATTGCGGCGTTTTAGAGCATATTTAGAGCATAGGCCATTTAAAATAATTACTGATTGTAATTCGTTAGTACAGACGTTAAGCAGAAAATCTATAAGTCCAAAAATTGCGCGCTGGTCGTTAGAGTTGGAAAACTATGATTATTCTATTACACATAGGCCTGGTGTCAGTATGGCACATGTCGACGCATTGAGTAGACAATCTCAAGTGACTGGGTTAATGGAAAATAATGGGAACGATAGAGAGGATAGAGATAAAATAAAACATATCGGCAATGTAAAGTATGAAGATAACACAAATCATAGAGGTAATACAAGTTATAGAGATAACGTAGAGCATAGAGATAATGCAGAGCATAGAGGCACTCTTAAAAAGGTGAGGGGGGGGGGGGGGATTGGAGACATGAATAAAAATGGATTCACCGAAATTAGAGCAAAAGAGAAGGAAAATTTTGAATATAAAGAGCAGCCGATTATAAACTCAGCCCTAGAAATTGGAGTGGTTGGTGTTACCCCAGATGATGTGGACTTAATCTTACAAACTGAGCAGATGCGAGATGAAGAGATAGTAAAAATTAGAGAAATAATAGAGGAAGGTCGCGAGACTGAATTTGAAATGATAGATGCAATAATATACAAAAGAGATAGTGAGGGCAAGTTAGGTCTATATGTTCCGAAGTGCATGGAAGAGCAATTAATCAGAATAGCACACGAGAAGTTAGGACATCTAGCGGCAGACAAGTGTGTTAATGACCTAAAAAGAACATATTGGTTCCCGTCAATGCGTAGTAAAGTAGCACAATTTATTAGAAATTGTTTGTCGTGCATATTACACTCTATGCCCAAAACCATACATAATAGAACATTACATAGCATACCGAAGTCAGAAGTGCCCTTTCATACATTACACATAGACCATCTAGGCCCTTTACCGAATATCACATCAAATCGTAGATGCCTTCACAAAATTTGTGAAGTTATTTCCGGTAAATAGTACCAATACAGTAAATACTTCGAATTTTACAGTAGACCTGTAAGAATAATCTCGGACCGAGGCACGTGTTTCACATTGCTAGAGTTTGCGAATTTCTTGCAAGAACGCGGTATAGAGCATATCAAAGTTGCCACTGGGGCACCACAGGCTAATGGCCAAGTTGAAAGAGTTAATCGTGTTCTCACCCCCATGTTAGGTAAACTCTCAGAGCCCATTCAGCAGGCAGATTGGTATAAGTTGATGAACAAAGTCGAGCATGCCATAAATAACGCTATTCATAGTAGCACGCAGAAAACACCCAGTATCTTGTTATTTGGAGTGATCCAAAAAGGACCAATAGTTGATGAATTAACTGAATATTTAGAGGATAAATTAAACATAGAGGAAATCTTAATGCGGTGCGAAAGAAAGCTAGTGAAAATATTTTGTGCTCACAGCTAAGAAATGAGAAAATATATGGCAAGAAACATAAGGCCCCGTTAACGTATCAAATATGTGATTACGTGGCCATTCGTAATGTTGACACTACAATAGGAGTTAATAAAAAATTCGCACCAAAATGTCGTGGCCCATATAAGATAAACAGAGTCTTTGACAACGACCGTTATGAAGTGGTTGATATTGAAGATTGCCAATTGACTCAGATGCCATACTGTAGTATATTAGAGCCAGCTAGGCTCAAGCCATGGGTTCAGTGTGTATCCGACACAATAGATGTATGTCGTTAACCTACATATATAGATAACCTAAGATCATATAAATAAGTGAGATGTATTGTAAGATCGTGGGCGATCTGTAGTCAGGTTAGCCGAATGTAAGATCGACAACCAATCTAATGTAAATTTAAATGTATCAATGTAACTATAGTATAGGATGAGATAATAAGCAACTTAGTGCAATATGCCTGAAGTATCGATATCGCTTACGATATCGATACTTCAAGCAAAACAAGAAGAAGAATAAAAAGAAGAATTCAATTCTAAAATCGGAGCCGTACGGAACGGACGAGAATCGTAAAAATAAAGCCAACGGCAGTTTATATTTTACACTTTAATCATTTCTGTATTTCTTAACCGATCTAGATAAAATTTTCTACATCTTATTGTACTATACAATATTCGTGTATTCTTGAAATGACAATTGCATTTCAATTGAGGGTTATATTGATGGGCAGCATATATTGGTTTATTTACTTGATTTATAGCTATAAAGTAGTAGCGGGGAGGTGGCGATAGCTATAAAATGAAAGATACTTGATATATATATATACTATTCTAAAAGCTACATGTCATATTTGGTGACTCTAGCTCTCGTGTATTCTCAAAATGAAGTAGCAGTATATTTATTTAATTTTTATATATAAGGTTACTATCTACTACTACTATAAAATGAAGAAACTTGATATATAAAAACTATTCTAGAAGCTACATGTTAAGTTTGGTGACTCTAGCTCTTATTATTTACCAAAATTGCACAAAAACAGGATCTCAATATCGATTTCGATCGATACATACTTGGAAATGGCGCAAGTTATCGAATATCGGAAACAAATCTGCGGTGGCACTAGGAGGAGCTACAGCTAAAATTTCAAGTCTCTAGCACTTATAGGTTCTGAGATCCTTGCGTTCATACATTCGGATGGACGATCGGATGGACGGACGGACAGACCGAAGGACACGGCTAGACCGACTTGGCTTGTGATGCTGATCAAGAATGTATATTTTATATGGTGTCGGAGATGCTTCCTTCTGCCTGTTACATACATTTGCGTAAATACATTATACACTTTTTACCGATTTTTAATGGGTTCAGGGTATAAAAAAACGTAATGCTATTTTTTTCTATTATATCATATCAAAATGCGTTCTAATAGGCTATTAGAAATCAATAAATTTATAACCTTCATGTTCCGTGATCTATTGAACAACTTTACTACAAGACTAGACAGGACAGTATTGAAAGGATTAAACCCAAACATTTACAGGATTTATAAAATCATAAAAATGGACAAAACCAATACAGACCTTTACAGCCGGGCAGAAAATTTTCATTAAACAAAACACTAGCTTGGGGTCCAAACTAACAATTAGATGTAAGAAAGACAGTAAAAGATAATAATGCTACTACCATACTAACAGAATCAGGAAAAGCAGTGAAAACAAGTATTATAAACAGCATATAATTAACCATTTTCAGATTAGTGTCAACAATGTTGAGGGAAGGTTTGTATTTTATGGAAATCACGAACTATTCCGACGCACAAGCCATAACCATCAACGAAGGAATACGGAAGTTACAGATTTCCACCAAAATAATTTCCCATATAATTGGTTTAAAACAAATAGAAAACGTTGATTTAAGTCTTCTAAGCAGCGCAAAGCAGACGAAAGAACAATCACGCCTGTTAACAGTTATCATCGCTTCAACGGTCCGTTTGTCACTTCACTTTCAATCGCCTCTTCATAGAAGAAAGATGTGACGATTAGAAATCCCACAATTAGAAGTTCGAAACAGTGTTTTAAACTCGTGCCCGTTTAATTACAGTAGTATTGAGTGGTGAGCCGGATAAATTGTAAAATGTGATATTGGGATGTGTATATAAGTGATATTGGAGTTAACCCAAATTTGCGTTACAGCGGTGAATAATAAATTACGCGACAGTCCGGCTTCTGTATCGCTTTCGCGCTGTCTCCTTCTGTGTGCTTTCACAATGCGAATGAGTTCGCCCGGCCGCCAATTTCCAGTGAGCCGTTCATGCGCACGGAACAGAAAAGATGTGACCTATAGCCGACAACTTTGTGCCTTTGGCAGAAACACCTAGACCGTCGCTGACAGCTTAACTACCTGCGCGGCCGCCAGAGTACCAACACTGTGATCCGAGACTGGCCGTCGAGTGTGACTTTGGGTGTAGTAATAGTGAATTCGTACAGTAGCGCAGCAGTTACCTTTGATGTTTAATTAAACAATTACATTTCGATCCATATTAATAATAGTCCACTTTTTATTTACAATTAAGACACTCTCACAATTTTTGTAAAAATTACCAAAAGAGAATAGCCCAATCTGCCATAGCTTGTTGCGTAATCGTATGAATTTCAACACATATATATTTTTATCCGCATCGATGGGCCCAACGAGGACAGCGAGGGAATGTATGTAAGTTAATAATAGCCGGACAAGTACTCGCATTGTTTCTAATTCGTATGACTGTTTGCGACCACATTAAAATCAGGGCAATACAGCTATTCTTTCTTTTCGCATTTAAGAAATTCGTGTTACTCTGAGATGCAAAGTTCACCTTTTGATAGCTGGTCGGTTGTCTGGAGCGTGAAGACGAATCTATTTACATAGCCTCCGGTGTCTGACCTTGAGCATTTTTAGAATAAGGGCGTTGTTTAGAGCTGCGCGACTTGGTCTGGCTCTTAGTATAATGAGGGTTCTTGCCTTGGCCACCTTGATTCTCAGCGTTTTGTGAGGTATCTTGGCAATTAATCTGACAACGACTCTGCGGTCGATTTGACAAAACTAGTTGCGAACATATAACGGTCATTTCTGGCCTTTGCCTCTTGTGCCAAAGCCAGTGCAGTAGGTAAATCTCGAGGCTGGGCTGGGAAAACGGCTGATTATAGGAACTTCTTCAATCCCGACATGAATGTGTATAACGCATTGCTTCTAAAATTCTCATTGAGTATAATAGCGGCGGCTATATCATGAGTCATTAACGTCTTGTATGTCAACAGCGTTAGCTTTCTCTCAATTTCGTCATAATACTTTAATAGGGGCATATCGCCCTGCCTCATCAGAGCCAGCTCCTGCTGTATAACGCGGATTGGTGTCTAGTCCGTGTACGTAAAGTCAAGCCTAGCCAAAGCTGCTTTAAAATTTATAGCTTTGTAAAAGGAGGCTAGCGTGTTACTTCAGAGCCCCTTACTTTATTCCGAATAATAATAGGGCTTAAAAATTTCATGGCAGCGGTGGCTGCCTGTCTCCACGAAACATAATTTTTCTCCCTACCGTTAAATTCTGGTACGGATCTGACGGCCTAGTTATCAGTTATGGTGAATAAGCGCGGAGGCTTACAAAATAAAATTAAAAACAAGTAAGAGGTTCTAGTCGGGAGCTCCCGACTAGGGGATACCCTGAACCCTCTTATTCCAACACAAAATTCAGCTTCAGCCGCACCAATTATTGAATCCAAAAAATAAGAAAAAAAACGAATTAAAATAGCAGAACAGAAAACAATGCAATCGCAATTGCAATGCTGTTGAAAGAATTCAATAAGGACGCAAATGAATGTGTGTGTGTGTACATGTATACAGAAATTCTGGGAATTTCCGCTTGCTGCCGCTAATAGGAGAAAAGTCAAAACACGTTTTCTTTAATCATTTCTGTATTTCTTAACCGATCTAGATGAAATTTTCTACATCTTATTGTACTTTACAATATTCGTGTATTCTTGAAGTGACAATTGCATTTCAAATTGAGGGTTATATTGATGGGCAGCATATATTGGTTTATTTACTTGATTTATAGCTATAAAGTAGTAGCGGGGAGGTGGCGATAGCTATAAAATGAAAGATACTTGATATATATATACTATTCTAAAAGCTACATGTCATATTTGGTGACTCTAGCTCATACTATTTGCCGAAGTTGCTCAAAAAACAGGATTTCAATATCGATTTTTATCGATTACTTGGAAACGGGGCAAGTTATCGAATATCGGAAACAAACTCGATCTGCGTGGGCATTAAGAGGACCTACAGCTAAAATTTGAAGTCTCTAGCTCCTATAGGTTCTGATATCCTTGCGTTCATACATACGGACGGACGGACAGACAGAGAGACGGACATGGCTAGATCGACTCGGCTATTGATGCTGATCAAGAATATATATACTTCATGGGGTCGGAGATGCTTCCTTCTGCCTGTTACATCATTTGCACAAATACAATATAGCCTGTTTACCCATTTTTTAATGGGTTCAGGGTATAAAAAACAAAAATTGTTAATTAATATGAAAAACTACGAAAGATTATAATATTAAATTACAAAATCAAAGATATACTATTTAAAATATAATGAAAGTATAAAAATTATTAACAATTTGCAACCATTTTCAAAATTTTAAATTCCAAGAATATCTGTATACATGTACACGCACACATTCATGCGCGTCTGCTTTGAATTCTATCGACAGCATTGCAATTGCGATTGTATTGTTTTCTGTGCTGCTTTTTGAAATCGTTTTTTTCTCATTAGGACCTAATTGATGGTGTGGCTATTGAGTAGAGTCGACGGAAAGGAGCGCCATCAGTTACGAGTTTGAACCTTGCCGAGGAAACCATTTTTTTTTTTGTTTGGCTGGTGTAGCTGTTGCGTAGAGGCAAGTAATGCGGTCAGTAGCGAGTTCAAGCCCTGCCAAGGGAACATTTTTTTTTTTAATTTATCTTTATTACTACTATAGCAAACGAGCGCGTAGCGCGATCTGCATTTGGTGTTGGAATAAGAGGGTTCAGGGTATCCCCTAGTCGGGTGCTTCCGACTAGAACCTCTTACTTGTTTAAAGTCGATTCATTAAATTAAATTATTAATTAAATTAAATTATTAATTTAAATTAAATTATTAATTTTTAAAAAATAATAAAAATGAAATAAGAATGCAAATTTTGCGTTTCTAAAAATTCATTTCATCAATTTTTTTGTTTGTTTCAATTATTTTTTACTCCGCCGGTCGAATTAGCTGCCGGCGTATTTAATTGATCTATTTGTAGTTTTTGGCACTGTTATATTTCTTAACAAAAATAATAATAAAATAATAAAATAATAATAATAAAAAATAATAATAATAATAATAATTAATAATTAATCATTTAATTTAAAGAAATTATATAAATATTTGCATCGACTTAACAATGCAGATTTTCTACGAAGCCAACCTCAGTTCACAACATGCATTCATACATACATACATACATATGTGAATACAAATTTGGGATAGGTCATGCATGACCAGCGTTAGAAAACTAACAAAATGTATTTCTTTGCCAGCTAAAGCCAGAGCTGTGAATAACAACACATTCAAATATGCTGTTATATATGTATGTATCTTCACACATACAAACATATTTGCTTGCACGGCCCTCATAGAGCCGAAGTTGAGAATACATTCTATTTTTAGCTGTTCGCTCTTTCGGCTGTGAGAGCGCAATGATACTGATTTCGTTTTCATTCTCAATATTCAAAAAGCAGGCTGCAAAGTAGCATTTTGTTGTACGGCGTTAAGACCAATTTTGATACCTGGTAGCTATCGGCCTCGGTCTTGCGAAGAACAAGATCTGCTATAGCCTCAGAAAACGGAGTCAAGCGGGTGAGGCCCCACCGGGGGCCTCATACACTAAGCGTTTAATGTAACCCGTAGAAAGTAACGGAGAAGCTGAGTCTGTATTACCTTTGGTGTACCCTTTCGCTCGCTTAGAAGCCATTGCCACATAATTCAACTACTTATTTGACGTTGCCAATATTGACGGTCAATAGTTCCTCAGTTTTTATACCCTTGCAGAGGGTATTATAATTTTGTCATGAAATGTGTAACGCATAGATGGAGACATCTCCGACCCCATAAAGTATATATATTCTTGATCAGTATCAACAGCCGAGTTGATATAGCCATGTCCGTCTATCCGTCTGTCTCTTTCTATGCGAACTAGTCTCTCAGTTTTAAAGCTATCTTTATGCAGAAGTCCCTCTTTCTGATACACGCAGCTTATATGTCAAAACCAGCTGGATCGGACAACTTTATCATATAGCTGCCATAGGAACGATCGGTCGAAAAGTAGATTCTTGTATGAAAAACATTTTTGTTTATAAAGATATCTTGACGAAACTCGGCATTTATTAGTTTTACTATGCTCCTCATATATAGCCTATTAAGATCGGACAACTATATCATATAGCTGCCATAGGAAAGATTGGTCGAAATTAAGTTATTGTATGGAAAACTTTTTTGTTTTTCAAGACATCTTAACCATACTCGGTTACTTAACTGTCATTAACTATTTTCCCTGTGCTTCTTAGATACGGGCAAAGCACTATGAGAATTATGAAAAGGTTGGGTCTGCAAGGGTATTACATCTTCGGCGTGCCGAAGAAAGCCCTTCCTTCTCGTTTATATTTAATTTTTCTTAATTTTGTAAAACTATGCAATGAATATGCCTAAATAAGATAAAGCGAGGTGAAATTCCCACACCATTGATCTTGATCGCTGCTCATATATTTGCATGTGTTTATATGCTTATACATTTTTTTGCAACTTTGTTACTGTCCGACTTGTGGTTCGGGTTCCCTTCACCGACTTGCCGGCTAGACAGAGATAAACCAGGGGTGGGTAAGACCTCGATAAGGGATAAAGGGTCGGTTAACAAAATATTTTATATTTAAACTTGGACTAACGAATTTCGGTTACTTTTCAAACACTCTGTCAGACAATCGGAAAACCAGCATACGGTGGACAGCTGTTAAGGTCCACCCTAACGGAACCATCCCCACCATGAATTGGCGATAAATGCAACTGCCAACTCCCAAATCCTGACGGGCACCCGCCACACACACTTATCTCACCCACCGTAACTCATTACTCGAACATTTCACTTTTACTTACACAAAGACATTTAATAAATTGTCACTTAACATATTTTACAATTTTTATAATTCTTCTTTAAATTAATTTAAGTCTATCATAAATGAAGATTATGATTAATTGATCATTGCATGTCGTGGCCGCCTGCGCGTGGCTGCTACCTATAAATAATAGCGCTTTCTTATAATTAATAATAAATAAATTCAATAATTATTATAATCATAATTAAATAAATATATAATTATGATCATTTAATATTAATTATTCGACCGACTAATAAATTTAATTGAACAAATATATAATTTTTTTGAATTCTTTTGGTTCACTTCAATTTAATTTACATTTTTCAAATGACCCAAAATTCGCCCTTTTCTATAATTTAAGATTTATTTTTGTATGCGGCCAGCTTGCACTTGACTCTGGATCTTTTCTTTTCTTACTTTATTTGCTCCCAACAACAAAAACCGCTCTCCCTTTCAAAAATGTCAAGAGTCACGCTAAGGAACCGGTGGCTCCGATAATTGCGCACCCCTCGAATCTATCGATAGCTTTCCTTCCGCTGGCAATCCAAAAACAGCATATTGCTTTGTGTGGTATTCATCTGTATATTTTTTTTATCGCATTGCTGCCCGTAACACCACATCCTGTTTGGATGCTTGCCCTTTAAACAGGAGTGGAAATCGGGCTTTTTTGCTGTGGCTGTTGCCGTGTTCCAGTGGCTCCAACGTAGGCCATCGCCCACACCCTGATATTCGGCTGCGTCGCATTTTTCGAGGTGCGTATACATTTTAAGAGCTTTAGCCGGGCACAAACTTATGCCTTCTGTTTGAGGTCCTTGGCGTGAAATATCCCCAACGGTACTCCTTGCAGCGTCTCAAGTTCGTATAGACTTGATCCCACCGCCCTTACGACTCTGCACTTGGCGTACTTGTGGCAGAACTTGGCGTTTCGGCGTTTTGCGAAGTCACTCAGGATGAAGTTACGCTTGTATATCTCCTGTCCAGGTGCGTTCATTATTTCTCGGGACTTCAAGTTGTAACTTCTGGTCGCTTTTTTCAGGCTGCGTGCATAGTGTCCTATATCCTGGCTCTCTAAATCTGGTGCTTATCGACACGGGCCAAATTCTGCACCTCCGTGTCGCTCACGGCTTTCAACCTGCGTGCCACTTTGTAGTCCGAGCCGTTCCGGTGCTGTTGTGTATCGCGCTGCGTAGTGCTGCCGCTATTTCGGGTAGTTGTTCGTCCCGTCGCGCATGATTGTCGCCGACATGGATCCGTATTGCAGCTAGTACAGACTGGCTCACCCGCTCGGACGCGTTCGCTTGTGGCGCATAGTTCCCGGTTTTCTGGTGAGTGATTCCATATTTACTCGTGAACTCGGCAAACTCATTAGACGTGAATTGTCTGCCATTGTCCGTATGAATAATTTCAGGCACCCCAAACTGCGTGAATACGTGATCACGTAAAAACTTCACCACTGCCGTAGTCGTCGCCTTAGGTATTGCTTTCAGCCAGACGAATTTGGAAAAATGATCCAGGATTAAAAAAATGTGCGTGTTGCCATGTCGCGAGCGTGGATATTGTCCCACAAAGTCCATGTATAGCTTTTGCATGGGCCTTTCGGTGTTAACTTCCTTGCCCATTGGGGGACGAGTAGTGTGAGTCATGTGTTTTGTCACTTTGCAGTTTTCGCAGTTGGTGACGTACTCTCGGACTTGTATTAACATACAGGGCCAGTAGTAGAATTGCTTGACTCTGGCCAGAGTCTTTGCAATTCCACAGTGCATCCCCTTCATTCGCCTTTTGTATGAGCGTCGATGTCAACCCTTCAGGAACTCACAGTTTCCAGGGGAATTCTTCGCTGTCTTCTCTGTTGAACTGGGTTCTTTTAAAAAGCAGTCCCTCCTCGATCCGTAAGTCTGGAAACTTGTCCGTCTGCTCCTCGACAACCCTCAGCCTTTTCAAATACTCCTTGCTCTCAAACTCGGTGGTCTCAAAATCAAAAACATATAATCGAATGCTTGAAGAGCCAGTGACCACCGAGCGAGTCTCCCACTAAGATCTTTCAATGTCATAAGCCACTGCAGACTGGCATGGTCGGTAATTACAGTGAATGGCATCAGTTCCACGTATGTGCGTTCGACGGCTTTGACGGCGGCCAGGCATTCCTGAAAAGAAAGCGATCGGCCTATCCCCTCCAGTGTCGTCCATGTGAAAAAGCACCGTTCCTATTCTATATTGGCTTGCGTCGCACTGTATATAAAAGTGCTTACGAAAATCAGGATGTGCCAGCACATGTGAGTGCCTTCTTGAGCTCCTGGAAAGACTTTATCGCTTCTGCGGTCAAAACCAGCTTAGTGTTCGCCCTTAAGCAGTCTGTTAATGGTGCAGTCAGTCCAGAAAAGTCTCGGATAAATCTCCTGTACCATCCCGCTGTGCCCAAAAAGCTTCGTAGTTGCCTGGTGGTCTTTGGAAGAGCGATCTGCAGTATTGCTTCCACCTTATATGGGTCGGTGTGCAATGCGCCATCTCCGATTATGTACCCCAAATAACGCAGGTATTTGAAACGGAATTTGGATTTTTGAAATCCAATGGTCAAATTCGCTATTTTCAGGCAGTCGCTTAATTCCTTCAGCAGTTCGCAGTGCTCGTCGAACGACCTCGAAATGATTAGCAAGTCATTCAAGTAGGTGAATTACACGATTGCGCAAGCGTTGAGGAATCAGCTTGTCCATCAATCGGCACAATCTCCGAGCTGCGTTAGCCCAAATGGCATGATTCTGAATTGATAGAGAGGTCTACCGGGTATGGTGAATGCTGTGAATTCGCGTCTTTTGGGGTCCAGCTCTATCTGCCAAAATGCATGCTTCAAATCCACGCTGCTTATAAAAATGGTGTCGTCAACTCTGCTTAATATGGACTCGATGTTCTGTAACGGGTGAGCGTCTTTAATGGTCAGATTATTCAACTTGCGCGCATCCAGACACAGTCTATTCTTCCCAGACTTCCTGACAAGCGTCATTCGACTGTTCCACGGACTCTTGCTCGGCTCGATGACTCCCAGTCTGAGCATTTCGTCCACTTCAGCAAACAATAGCTGTTGCACTGCTGGAGATACTGGGTAAAATCGCTCCTTCACTGGCACTGCGTCATCCACTAGTTGAATGGTATGTGTTTCTATGTTGGTATGCCCTAATCCTCGAGATTCGTAATCCAAGAAACCTTCTCTTGCCTCTTTCAGCAGATGTTGTTGCTCCTCATTCAGTTCATGGGCTACCTTTGGTCCTGAACTCCGAGTCGACATACCCCAACTCCTCGATTCCTAAAATTTCAGGCGCCAATCCGAATTTTCGCCACAAGTCCACTCCGAGGTACAATGACTGCTTGAGAGATGGGCATAGATACAGAGCTAATTATTGAGTTTGGCCGTTGTACGATATTTTGGCATAGACACGACCCAGAATGTGATGTTGCGTGCCTCCCAATGATTGGACTGTCGATCGCACCCGGTGAATTTCTAATTCCAGTACTTTTATCAATTGCAAGCAACCTTCTCCCATCAGACTGACGGATGTGCCCGTATCTTGCAGCCCAGCGATCTCTCGCGCTCGTTTTACCCTGGGTGTATTTTCTGCGGCCGTTTCGAAAATACGCGCTCGACCTTTTGCATATTCTGATTTCTTCACTTCAAGTGGCCTCCGTTCTGACCATCTAATGTGATTATTTCGATTATTATTAATTTTAAGCATATTATTTATTTAACATTAAATTGTTCTTAATTGCTATCTTTTATCTGCAGTGACGGCTTGGAGCGCGACTCCTCCGCTTGCGTCAGGCTCCTCTGGTTGTTTTCCGCCTGACACTTCGGACATTTGGGACGTACAACACCTGTTAGACCACATTTATGGCAAAAAATGTTTCAGGTCTTGGATTCGCACTCCCAAAATGTGTGTCCTCTCAGGGCACAGTTCCAACACGTGAGCTTATCGCTGCAACTCTCACGCGGCCTATACAAAGCCTCCACTCGCTCCTATTGTTGCGCTTCGCCTCCTGGTTCTTCCTCCGACGCAAATACCTCGTGGACTTTGAGCCATGGTTTTGCGGAATGTCTCTTGGGCCTGGCACAACGCTAAATTAATAGCCGATGATATTTCGCTGGGGATTGTGGCCACTCCCTGTTGCTCTCGAGCTGCTGCTGACGTAGACTGTTCCTCGCTGTCGCCCATGACACAATCTCTGTTGGCATCCCGCGGTTCCACGGAGATATCCATGACCTCCGAGTGTGAGCTGCTATCCAGTTCGGATAGATATCGGTCTTGGATTCTTTGGGATTGGGAGCGCGTTATCGGATTCAGAAATTCCGACCCTCGACTTCTTATTTATTCTATCCCGCTCCTAAATCTTCTGTTCAAAGTATGTTTCTCCTTTCCCCCTTCGGCATCACCAAATTCCATATGCCTAACTATTTCGAGTAATTTTAAAGCTTACTAACGATTTCAATCTTTTGTATTTTTGCAGAACTTGCACATAACAAGAATGGGTGAGATAAGTTTGGTTTTAGGCGGCTGCTTATCGGTAAGTCTTTTCTACTAAAGTAAAATATAGACTTTTAATATCCGTCTTCCTACATTTTTTTTGATTGCTTCCTGGCTATGACATATAATTGTAGCTAAAACAAAGTCTGGACAACGATTGCATGTGGCATCTTTTAAGCCACCTGCCCGGACCACGGCCTATGTTCTGGCAGATATTAACGGTAAATAAAATATGTATTCTTATTGAAATTGTATGCAAAAAATAAAACTAGTTGTTATTCTTGTTTTCCTTGGCAGCGCCGTAAACGGCAGCGCAGCAGTGAATTTATTTATTTATTTATTATTATATATTAGGTACTCGATTTCACACGCAATTCCTATTTCCATTTGGGCGCCATTTGTTACTGTCCGACTTGTGGTTCGGGTTCCCTTCACCGACTTGCCGGCTAGACAGAGATAAACCAGGGGTGGGTAAGACCTCGATAAGGGATAAAGGGTCGGTTAACAAAATATTTTATATTTAAACTTGGACTAACGAATTTCGGTTACTTTTCAAACACTCTATCAGACAATCGGAAAACCAGCATACGGTGGACAGCTTGCAAGTTCCACCCTAACGGAGCCCTCCCCACCATGAGTTGGCGATAAATGCACCTGCCGACTCCCAAATCCTGACGGGCACCCGCCTCACACACTTATCTCACCCACCGTAACTCATTACTCGAACATTTCACTTTTACTTACACAAAAGCATCTTATAAATTAGCACTTAACATATTTTATAATTTTTATGATTCTTCTTTGTAGAGCAGACGCGAAAACGGCTTGACGACACTAACACCTAGGACGAATAAATTAATTTAAGTCTATCATAAATGAAGATTATGATTAATTGATCATTGCATGTCGTGGCCGCCTGCGCGTGGCTGCTACCTATAAATAATAGCGCTTACTTATAATTAATAATAAATAAATTGAATAATTATGATAATAATAATTATATTAATATATAATTATAATCATTTAATATTAATTATTCGACCGCCATTTTTATCTATAATTCTTTCTTCAATTTGGACGATTTAAATTTATATAAAGAGTAGAGAGAGTTCTCAGTTGAGAGTGATTGACGTGCTTTACTTGTGCTCCAAGATTTTTATATATTTTTGCGCTTAAATCCTGCTTTTTATTTTTTAATTTTTGCATTTTTTGTGTTTTTTTTAAAAAAGCTTTTATAACTTGTGCAAAGTTTTATCTGTTGTGCAGCGTAAGTCTGTTAATTATTGCATTTATTAAACTCGGCGTCAGTTCCGTATTGTTGTTATTGCCTGTTTTGATTCTTTTGCTTTGGTGCTCCCCTGTGCATACACTTGTTTGTGCGTGTGTTCGCTGCTGCATATTTCTGCTTGTGCATCGCGCTCTCGCAAATTTTTGCTGTTGCTTTTCGCTCCAAACAATTTGTTTGTGTACGAATAGTTATTTTTTCAACGTTTACCTGCTCTATTTTTGTGCACCGTGTTTCGTTTTACTCTGCGCTCCCGCAACTTTTGCTTTTTCTTTTAACTCTGGTAGAAATTATGTCGTGCTGTAAGAAATCTTGCACGTTCAAGCAGGCTGATGATTCTGCATTGCCGCAATTTGTTAATTGCTGGCTGTGTGAGAACATAATGCATGCTAAATGTGCAGATCTCATTGGGCGTGATTGCGACAAGATCGCTGCAAATGCCAAGAAGGGCTGCGGCGGCTTGCGTTGGTCGTGCCCAGAATGCATCCGTAGGCAAGTTTTTGTATCTCGACTTTCGTCTGACACCACTTGTGAGTCATTGGCAGCCTATATTGCTTTCAAATCTTCTGCTTGCGTGTCAATTACCAAATTTAATTTCTCCCCCGTGATATAGCATCATTCAAAATGAATGTTTCACATGATATGTTCCCAACCATTTGTGATTCCAAATATTGGCCTCCACACATGATTGTTCACGAGTTCAAGCCAAAAAGACGTAACCAGCCTGTCACCCTTCCAGTCCCTTCAATACAGGGTACCATTTCTGCCCCAAAATACTAACTTCTTCTTCTGACCAAGTCCCTATTCATTATCAGAATGTCAGAGGTCTCATTTCAAAACTTAAAAATCTTTACATGGCCAGCACTTCCTTCGATTCGGAGATAATCGCATTTTCAGAAACATGGTTAAATTGAACCATATCTGATTTTGAGGTTTTTTCGAATAATTTTATTTTGTATAGAGATGACTCGAGGTGGTGGGGGTGCCGTTAAAGCCACTCTCCAGTCAGAACTTTTTTGTTTTAGTACGCCTATTGACGCTGAGATTGTCTCAGTCAAGGTGTCTTTTCCTACACGGAATATTTATATTACATGCTCTTATTTTCCTCCTTCTTCTGATATTCAAGTTTATATGAAACATTTTTCTTGTATTAAAGAAGTTTCTTCACACGTGCGTGATAATGACCTATTTATTGTGTTGGGTGATTTTAATTTACCGAACATCTCTTGGTCACTTTTTACTGCCGAAAATTATCTAGTGCCCTTAGCACAGCATGACTTTATAGATTGCATGCTTGACCTTTCATTGTTTCAAATCAATTCAATTTCTAATCATTTGAATAGAACACTTGATCTTGTATTTGTTAACGAGTACCTTATTTCTAATGTGTCTAGGTCCCCTCCTTTATCACTTCCTGGGGATGTAAATCATCCTTCTTTAGAGGTTGCAATGTTCAATTGTAATCCTCTCATTTCGTGTTCATCAGCCAATAACCCACGCCGTTGCTTTCGCAAAGATAATTATGCATTGCTGAATCAGCTTATTTATGCGACCGATTGGACTTTCTTATATGACTCGGTTGACATGAATACTGCTATTACATTTTTTTACAACACCCTAAACTCCCTCTTAGATATGTGTATTCCCGAGTCAATTCCTTCGACTACTTCTTCAAGTCGAACTTCTTTCTTCTGAATTCTCAATGCTATGAGAATTATCTAACTCGTAAAAGGCAATTTGCCCTTAACCCGAGACAGTTTTACAATTTTGTAAACTTGAAGCGTAAATCTTCGAGTTTGCCATCTTCTTTTTCTCTCGGGATGGATAAAGCTAGCAATGACTCTGATTCTGCTAACCTCTTTGCTAATTTTTTTCAATCAACTTACTCTTCAGTCTGTCCTAATAATAATTCTTACCCTTATACTATTACTTCCTCTAGTTCTATACCTCCTCCTATTATTTCCCATTCCTCTCTCCTTTCAGCTTTAAATTCTTTAAAATCTTCTCTTTCTCCTGGGCCTGACAATATTCCTAGTTGTCTACTCAAGGAGTGTAGTTCTTCCCTTGTTTATCCATTGCTTAAGCTTTTTAATCTATCCCTTGAATCTTCTGTCTTTCCATCTCTTTGGAAAGAATCTTATATCATTCCTCTCCACAAGAAAGGTGGAAAGTCTGATATACTAAATTACAGGGGCATTGCAAAACTGTCCGCGATTCCTAAATTATTTGAAAAACTAATCACTTCGAATTTGCAGCATTTCTCCAAATCAGTTGTTTCCCCTGTTCAACATGGATTCGTAAAGAATCGGTCAACTACGACCAATCTGCTTGAGTTTACTTCCTTGGTAAATGATGCTTTCCTTTCGAAAATGCAAACTGATGTCATTTACACTGACTTCAGTAAGGCGTTTGACCCTGTGCACCATGCTATTTTACTTCTTAAACTTGACCGGTTAGGTTTCCCTCCGTCTCTTTTGCTTTGGATTAGTTCTTATATAAAAGGTATGACCCAGAGAGTAATGCTGAGGCTGACTACCTCTAAACAGGTTCACGTTACTTCTGGTGCTCCTCAAGGTAGTCGTCTTGGACCTTTACTCTTTACTCTTTTTATAAATGATCTCCCCTCTGTTATATCCCATGCCCGTGTACTCATGTATGCGCAAGACGTGAAACTTATTCTATCATACACCAATCCCCTACATCATTCTCGTCTTCAAGACGATTTGAACGCTATGCAACTTTGGTGTTCGGCCAATCAATTGCATCTAAATTGTTCAAAGTGTATGTTTATGACATTTAATCGTACGATCGTAGCCAGGATCGTATTGAATCTGTTCAGAAGCAATTTTTGCTTTTTGCCTTACGAGGTTTAAATTGGGCTGCTTCTTCTTAATCTTCCCTCGTTAACCAACCGTAGGACAATTCTCGGTGTTCTCTTTCTACATAAGTTGATTTCTGTTGGGGCGTCTTCAATTCTCTGCTCCGGCTAGACCAACCAGAAATTACCGCCCCTTATTCCTATCGACGTGCACAACAGACTACGCTATGCACAATCCTTTTCGCGTGCTATGTAAAAATTACAATAGTTTGCCCTACGTTTTCTCTACCCCTAATAAAATCGTTGCTTTCAGGATACCTTCGGGAATTCACTGACCATTCCCAGCTATGAGCAGGGGCATAGCTTGCCGGACAGGCTGTAAATTTTCCCCCACCGGGTCGGTGATTTCCCATTACTTTCCCAATACTATCTCTTTATCCTATCTACTTAACACTCTGTATATCTAGCATACAGTTCTTTACTTTATTAACAATCTTCTTACTTTTTTTCCTATTTATGGTATATTCTTAATAATATAGCAAATTAAGATTATTTTTAATTTTACGTAAGAACACTTTTTCCTACTTACACCCTTCTTCTTAGATGTAGGCTCTAATAGCGTCACTGACAAAATTAGCTGTGAAAACGGGCACAGCTGGCCGGACTGGCAAATAAAACACCTCCATCGGTCGGTGATGCTATTAGAAATTGGTGTTCTCTAACTAGGCTTTTAGCATTTAATTTTCAAAATTGTATAAATAATGTATGGAATAATTAGGAAGACACTCGTTTTGTCGACCCCTAATAAATAAAAATAAATAAAAGAACCTGAAGTCACTCAGAGGTGGTGGCCAATCCGCTCCTCTGGTGACCTGATCCTCGCCTGCGGCACCTCCCGTATTGTGGGACTTCAGTTTTGACGACACTAATAAATTTAATTGAACAAATATATAATTTTTTTGAATTCTTTTGGTTCACTTCAATTTAATTTACATTTTTCAAATGACCCAAAATTCGCCCTTTTCTATAATTTAAGATTTATTTTTGTATGCGGCCAGCTTGCACTTGACTCTGGATCTTTTCTTTTCTTACTTTATTTGCTCCCAACAACAAAAACCGCTCTCCCTTTCAAAAATGTCAAGAGTCACGCTAAGGAACCGGTGGCTCCGATAATTGCGCACCCCTCGAATCTATCGATAGCTTTCCTTCCGCTGGCAATCCAAAAACAGCGTATTGTTTTGTGTGGTATTCATCTATATATTTTTTTTATCGCATTGCTGCCCGTAACAACTTAATGTTGGATTTAGCGACTTTTCCATTTTATAATTATTTGTTTGCTGGCTTGAGGTCCGGGGCTTTTTTATTCAAGACAAAATGAAAACGCAATTTTGTTTGAATATAATCAATATATTTCGGCTGCACTTGGGCAACCGTCTTCAGGGCACTAACAAAAAAACAAAAATAATGAATATTAAGATACATTTAATAAAATTAAACAATTATTTAAACAATTTTAAAAAAATACATTGTTTTACACGTCTGCGCTATTTGATGTGGAGGTTGAAACTATTTGGCAGTTCAAAAGATGTCTATATAAGTGAACGTAGTTCCGGTGTCCGTTTTGTAGTTTAGTCGTCAATTGTTTGATGTGTTTATTATGTGTAACATTCCTAATGAATCTTTTGTTATAGTGTTGTTCTTGTTGAAAAATTCTTGTCGCATCGAAATTTGCTTTGTGGATATTTTATTACATTTTTAAAGAAAACGTGTTTTGGCTTTCCTGGTATCAGCGGCAGCAAGCGCAAATTCCATGACATTCTGTATACATGCACACACACACAGTCCTCTTTTAACTTCCATCCAAACCTTGCCGTTAAGTTCAATTACATTTGCAAATTTTGAATATAAATCAACGCATGTTAAATATCTGGTTTTTTATTGAATAAATGTCTAATACGTAAGTTTCTCTACAGCTTTCTACTTCTGGTGTAATTCTAAATTTACATGATGTGTTCCTGTGATCAATCTTAGCTAGATTACAAACTTCACATTCGTTAATTATGTTTTGGATTAAATTTTGATAGTCTGGGTAAAAGTATGTTTCTATAAAAAGTCTGACCATCTGCTAACTATTATTTCTTTGAATTCTGCATAGCTCCTATCGTCTTTTAGTTTAATATTTGTTCGTAATGTTCGAGTTGTTTTGGGGTTCATTATTTCTCTAAAGGCTTGTTGTATTATTTCAAAATCGGAATCGTATTTAATGTATAATACGCTTGAATTGTTGAAAAATGTTTTATCAATATCTGTTTAGCTCTTTCAATGTTTAAGTTTAAATATTCGATTTTTATTCTTAATTTTTTAAAATATGGTTCAACTTCTATTTTCTTTGTATCACTTCTAATCATTTCTATTTGTCTTCTAAAATAGTTTAATGGTTTTTCTGTGAAATGTATTAAATTTTCATTATCTTCTTCAGCGCTATGTGCTGTAGCTTGTGTGTTAATATCTTGTTCGCCTAGCATATTTTCTTCAATTTTGATGCGTGATTAAGCATCTGCTACGTGGTTTAATTTTCCTTCTAAGTATTTGATTGAGAAATTACATTCACTAAGTCGGATACGCCAACTTTGTAATTTCATGTTGGGTTCTTTAATGTTGTTTAGCCAAACGAGTGGCTTGTGATCGCTTAAAATGTCAAATGGTCTGTCATATAAATATGGGCGAAAATATTTTACTGTACTGCAATTTTGTCCCTGATCGCTTAACGTTCTACTTGAGAAACTAATTGGCTTGTTATCTTGCGACAACACAGCTCCTATTGCAAAATTACTTGAGTCGGTTGTTACCTGAAACTTTTTTTAAAGTCTGCACATATTTATATTGGGTCGTTCAAAATTAATATTTTTAATTTTTCAAAGGCTTTATTGTATTCAACATTTTTAAGGTCAATTTTTGCTGCTTTGTTAATGAACGGATATGTCCAATTTGAGTACTTGTAAGATAATGATTTTATTCTTACGAATTCTATGTCTTATACACTAACAGAGTGTCTTAATTTAGGCCTGCTGTCAATGCATGCGGCTGCAGCGGTCATAAACTATTGTGTTTAATTAGGGTATTTTTTACCCTTGCTACTTATTTTTCTAATATGACATTTGTTGGCGTAGGTCGCTCTTACAATCTTAAGCGACCACAAGTGCGTTATCTATTATTATGCTGCTGGCTGCAGTCGTACACGATGGTGTGAGATAAAATTTTACCGAGGGTCAAATTTATACTCGGTGTCGGTTCATGTGTGAACATTCTGCGGAGGGCCGACAAAGGTGATGGCCTGCAGTTTTCTTGTTACAGTTATTTTTCTTATCAGGTATGCTACTACAGATCTATAAACACAATTCGATGGTCTGTTTGGCTTAAAAGGTGAAGTTTCACAGGTGCTATCACTGGCACTGCTATAAGGCCAATTTCCCTCACACACTCGTTTGTTTGATTGCCATTTTTTGCATTTGTTTAATGTTGATTCAATCATTAGATGGTACGAATCCATCTCAAAGTTTTATACTAAATATTCTGAACTTAACCGTGTCATTATCATCTGTCCATCTCATTGCATTGGTACTGGTATAATTCTAAACAGCTGGGACGGGTGTCTACTGAACAATGGTATTTTAACATTTATGTTGAGTTTATTCTCTGTAAAAATACCCTTTGCCTTTGACAGTGTGTAAATCTCCTTAATTTCTGTATTTGTTCTTTTTCCTGGAAGTATTAATTTTTCGGATAGGCTATCTTTTATCTTGGAGACTTCGTCCTTTAATTGTCTGGGCTTTAAAATGTTTGGGTTGAGTCGCCCATGATTTATGTCAATTAATAGTCCTATAATTCCTGTTTGTATTTTGTCGCATTCATCCATTAATGAGCTAAGTTGTTTAGTTATTATGAAGAAACTAATGGATTCCTTATAAACATAATAACTCTCCTTGAGAAGTTCGGTAATGTTCTCTACTCGTTGATTCATTTTTTTAAAGTTTCTGTTTATGTCCTTTGTTGTCGTTTTTATTATATTTGCTGTTGAGTCGATGACTGACGTCTGTTATTTCTGTAATTCGTTTAAATTATGTTGATTTTGAAGTCATGTTTTCATGTTTTCTTCCATTATTTCCCTATCGTCGGCGTCCATTAAACCAAACAAAATGTGATATAGAGAACCCATAAAATTCAATGGTGAACGCTTCTTTCTTATGGGATTTTTGGTTGTAAATAGTTGGTTATTTCTTCTAATTCCGCAATTCGTCTTTGTGTGCTATTGAGTATTAAGTTACACTGATGAATATGGTTTCATGTCGTAAAATATGACCAGATCCCATGAGGATGACACTATTTCTACCTCACCCATTGGATCTAGATACATTGCTGAGGAGCTTTCAATTTTTTTTATCACCCACTTCTCTTTCTTGTTCCTTTAACGGGGTTGTATTTGATGCTTGGCAGATTAGCATGAGTATTATCATCATCATCAATCCTAACTTTGAGATTTTACATCTCCTAGAGCTTCTCCTTTCCTCCTCATTCGTTTTCTGCTCATTTTCTTTTTTGTCTTGTGCCTGTATGCCAATAAGCGGGCACACTTTTGTAATTAGTCTTGTGGTAAATCCATCCTGTAATTGTACGTTTACTACCCTGACTTTGTTATTTTTTCCCCTATGTACCTCTTCCACTTTGCCCAAAAGCCATCTTGCTGGATGACAGTTTTCGTCTTTCATTATTACTATTTGTGCCTCTTGTATATCCCGTGTTTCTTTTTTCCATTTACTTTTTTGTTGTGGGGTATACAAATATCTTCTTTCCACTTTGACCAAAACTCTTTCTTCGTTCTTTGAATCAGTTTTTATCTGTCTAAGTTGCCTATTCTATTCTGTGTCTCTGATTCTATGCTATCTAATGTTGGTCTTCCAATTAGAAAATGGCCTGGTGTCAGTACTTCGTTATCGTCAATGTCTTCTTCGTATGTTTACAAAGGTCATGAGTTTAATACTGCTTCAATTCGGCACAACAATGTTGATAATTCTTCGAAGGTTAGATTGTTGTCGCCTATTACCCTTTTTTGTGATATTTTACTGACTTGACTCCGGCTTCCCAAATACCTCCGAAGTGAGGTATTATCCTGCCGGCGGGATAAAATGCCACTGGATTTTTTCATTTTCTAGTATAGGGGCAATCTCATTATTACTTTTGATCGCTTTTAGAAAATCTTGATCTAGCTTCCTTGTCGCACTTACGAGATTAGTTCCATTGTTGGAGTATATGTGAGCACATTTTCCGCGTCTTGCTATAAATCTTCTTAGTGCTGCTAAAAATGCATCTGATGTTAAATCACTAACTACTTCTAGGTGAATTGCTTTTGTGGCCATACATACGTTTACTTATATGTACCCCTTATATGTATGCTTTATGTCCCCGAGTTTTTGAGCACCTAATGTTATATGGTCCTGCATAGTCTACTCCTGTATTTAAGAACGGGAAAGATTCTGTTGTCCTATATGTCCCAATTTTTGTTCTACTGTGTGTTTCCGGTATCTAGTACATTTGACACATTCTTTCAAATATTTCTTTGAGGAGTTTCTTAATCCGATTATCCAGTGGATATAATTTTTCATTAGGTTATTTCCACCATTCAATGTTTCTTTATGTGTTTTTCTTATTATTAGAGAAGCTATGTGACCTTTGTCTAAAATTATTGGATGCTTGATATTGAAATTTGCATTTGAATTTTGAAATCTCTTGCTTATTTGCAATCCATTTTCTCAAATTAAAACCAGCTTCCGCTAGCTCCCAAGAAATTTCTTTTATTTTCATCTGACAATCTTGTATGGAGTCTGCTCCTGACATCAGATCATCCATATAAAAGTCATTTCTGATTGTTTCCCCAATGATTTGATCTTTACAATTATTTGCTATCTCTACCAGCGCACTCTTGTTGTGAAGTATGGGGCTGACGCGGTACCGTATGTAACCGTTGTGAGTTTATAGTTTTTAATCTGCTGATTCGGAGTTTCTCTCCACAGAATATAAAAATATTGTTGATCCTTTTAGTCAACATTAATCTGCCAATACATTTTTTCTATGTCTGCAGAGACGGCGAACTGCCACTTGCGCCATTTTAATACGACGTCGAAAATATATTTTTGGACTCTGGGTCCCACCCACATTATATCATTTAAACTTTTGTTGTTCGTGGTTTTTGCGGATGCATCGAAAACTACTCTCAACTTGGTTATAAGACTTGAGTCTCTTAACACTGCTTGATGAGGTAAATAATACGTCCTCTTTTCGTTGGATTCGACCATATGTCCTAAGTCCATATACTCTTTTAAGAAGTTGCTGTAACTTTCCTTCAGCTTTGTATTTCTTTTGAATTTTTTCTCTAAGTTCAGAAACCGTGCCATTGCTTGTGATCTTGATTCTCTTAACTCTTTCTCTTCTTTAAACGGAATGGTAACTGTATACCTTCCACCTGGTTCTTTTCCTATTGTTTTAATAAAATGTTTCTCGCAGATTTCTGCTTCTGCATCTTCTTTATCTTCTTCTTCTAATTCCCAAAATCTTTCTAAATCTTTAACCTCAATGGCCGACGCGACTATTTTTTCTTCTCTTTTGGAATTCGTGCACCCAGACACTATCCACCCGAATTCTGTGTTCTGGCCGAGAAGCCCGTCTAGTTTTACTACTCGGTTTTTTAAAATGTGAGTATACAGGTCAGTTCCGATAACTATATCTACTCGACCTAGTTTGTTAAACCGCCGATCAGCTAATGTATCGCTTTCCCATTTAATTTTATCAATATTTATTGATTTTATTGGGAGCGCTTTCACCAGTTTTGGCAAGACTATTGCATCTACTGTAAGCGGCTCCTTTTTTGGGTCTAAAGTATCCACACATACTTTGACCTTATATTTTGATACACTAGACTCTGTTGAAGATACTCCACTAATTTTTGTGGTCGCCCTCAATCTAGGTAACTGCTTCCTCAGATATGATAGTAGTTTGCGACCCACTATCAATTAGTGCCCGCAATTTTTCGTTTTCACCCGTAGCTGATTTTACCCTGAAAACTGCTGTCGCTAATAGCGCTTGCCTTTCAGCCCCGCATGTGTTCACTTTTTCTCTTTTATTAAAGTGAAGCATTGTGTGGTGATATTTGTTGCATTTCGCACATAAAATTTCCCTTGAATGTTTTAAGCACTTTAAACATAATTGTGCCTTTCTTGCGGCTTCTGCCCTTTCTACTGGGCTCATGCCTCTAAATGTAAAGCATTGTTATGCATAATGCCCTGCTACTTTGCAAATTGGATAATTTTCCGAAAAGTCCTATTGACTTTCGGTTTTTTCTGCTCAACCTTCAATGAGCCTAGAGCGTTCAACCTTTGCTCTAAATACTCCATTACGTCGGACAGTTTTTGAACTTCTTTTGTTCTTTTAACATGATATTTACATATATGATTGCCACGTTTCTCTATATATCTTGCGAATAATCATGTGTGCAAAAATTACATCAACGTCTTCTGATAAGACCATTTTCAATTTTATTAAATGTATTGATTCATTAATTGAATCAATAAATGCTTTAATGTGCTTTGCTGAATCACTGTTCAGTCCTGGCAACTCTATAAGCCTATTTAATTGTTCGGAAAATTTTTTTCTTTTGTTTTCATAACGCGTGGTTAATAATTCCCAAGTCGCATTTAAAATTTCTGCGGAGCTTATTAGCAAATGCGACATCATGCATCTTGCTTCTGTTTTCAAATAGTTAAATTTAAGAGCTGGACACAAATCCTCTCTTGATTGAGCCAACTCTGTGAACAACTCGGCAACGAGATCCCATTCTTTGGAATCCCCGTAAAAGGTGGGTACCTACATTTTCGGGAGCATTGGTAGCTCCTCTATTTTGACATGGCAGCCCTCCATTTTTGATTGACACTTGTCTTGAACCTGTTTTGCTAGTTCTTCTACCGTGTTCTGTACATCGAATCTAGCGTTTTAATTTCCCTATCAAACGTTACGTTGCTGTCAAACTTTATTTTAAAGAATTGTATTTCTGTTTGTATTTCTTCCCAAAGAAATACTATCTTACTTTTCCTCAATCCAAACATTTTACTGTTGTTTTCCTTATGTCCACCTGCGTTTCCTCTAAATGTTTGTTCAATACGTCTACCAGCCTGTCGAACTCATTGGCTCTCCTCTCCATTGCCTCTGACTTAGGCATTGTCCTATCTTGGCGAACTGGTTTCGCCCTCTCTTCTGGTATTTTGCTAGTTAGACCACCTGAAAGTTTTTCTTTAACTTTGCCTATAACTGTCATCAATACGACGTGATCGTATTGTTTCCTATTGAAGTAGTCATGATCGACTATTCCAATTTTACACAATACGCTGTGATTGGTTTGAAACTGCCTTTGCAGTTCTCCTATTTCTTCTAACTTGCCCCCTTGACCACCCTCTATCTCTTTGATTCTTTCTACCAATTGTGACTGCTTCGTCAACAATTCTATGACTTTGTCTGACAGCATATTTTTGACAAAACTTATTATTTATTTTACATAAAAGGTTCTTTTTAATTTTAATTTTAACTTTTACTTCAATGTACTGTATCTAAAAAAAATGTATTGTTTTATTGCGAGGCGATCTTGCCGCCGCTTTCGCATGTGTACGCTTCAAGGCGCACTCTCACTTGATTGTTCATGTTTTTGCGTTTTACCTGACGCTCGATTGCGTCTATTCTTAGCCATAATGTCGTGGCTATGTCCCACGCTGGTGGTGGTTTCCAGTTATCCTGTTCTCATAGGGCTCTTCTTTCTTGTAGCAGTTTCGCTTTTTGGCCTCCTCTCCTTTTCGAGGCTTTGCCAGAAGTTTTTCGTCTTCTGCCTTTCGTGCTGCTGCTGCTGCCCTGGACGCCAGTTGCCTTGCCCAATATTCTTTTATTGACAAGGGCTTCGGTCCTGCGTGTGGCTCTTCTGCGATGATTTTCTGTATCGCTTGTTGGTAATTGCTACTAATTTCTCCTCGTCCAGATGCTTGGGCTCTTTCTTGTTTTTTAGGTGTCACGTCTTGAAGCGCCGCTGGTGTGGGTCGTGGGAGGAGTACTTCTTGAAGAGTTTGCCCTCTGGATGGGCCTTGGTCACCTTCTAGCATTGGATCTCGCTCTCCTTTGCTGTCTGGTCTTCTGTTCGGCGCGCTGCTCTTGTCTGCACCGCCCGATAGTTTTTTGGTTTGGCGTGCTGCTCTTGGCTGCACCGCTCGAATTTTTCTGATTTGGCGTACTGCTCTTGGCTGCACCGCTCGATATTTTTGTTCGGCGTGCTGCTCTTGGCTGCACCGCTCGATATTTTTTTGTGGCTCGGCCTGCCGAAATGCCGGCACTGCTCGAAGGACCAAATGAACGGTAATGTCCAATTTGAGTACTTTTAAGATAATGATTTTATTCTTACGAATTCTATGTCTTATATACTAACAGAGTGTCTTAATTAAGGCCTGCTGTCAATACATGCGACTGCAACGGTCATAAACTATTGTGTTTTATTAGGGTATTTTTTACCCTTGCTACTTATATTTCTAATATGACATTTCTTGGCGTAGGTCGCTCTTACAATCTTATGCTGCTGGCTGCAGTCGTACACGATGGTGTGAGATAAAATTTTACCGAGGGTCAACTTTAGACTCGGTGTCGCGTGTTCATGTGTGAACAGTTTAGGTAAAGAGTCATTGGTTTTGCAATGTTTGCAAAATCTGGAATGAACTTTCGATAATAACCACATAAGCCTAGAAATGATTTAATTTCCTGTTATGTTTTTTGCAAAGGATATTCTTGTATTGCTTTTGGACTTATAATATGGCCTAAAAATTATGTTTCTTTTTTTAAAAATTCGCACTTATTTAATTGAAGTTTCGAATTTGCCTGCCTTCATTTTTCGAAAACTTTATTTATCGAATTTAAATGTTCATCAAGTGATGGGGAGAAGAAAATAATGTCGTCCAAATAAACAAGACAATGCTTGTTAATTAAATCACGAAGAAAATGATTCATGCACCTTTGGAATGTTGCTGGTGCATTTTTAAGTCCAAATGGCATTCGAGTAATGTCCGTATTTGGTAGAAAATGCTGTTTTATTAATTGATTTCTTGTCCATCTCAATCTGATGTAAACCTTTTGCTAAATCTATTGTTGTAAAGTATGAGCATCTTCCTAATTTTCCCAATATCTCGTCCATGTTTGTCGTTCATAATGTCGTTTAATCCTCTGTAATCGTAAAAAAGGCGTCTGCCTTTTTTGGTACTATCCGTAAGGGACTACAATAAGTCGACTGGCTATGCCGAATAATACCTTGGGTTAACATATCTTTAATTTGCTTTTCGACTTCTTGTTCGTAAGCAAAAGGGTAACCGTATGGTTTCTTGTAAATTCGATTTTCATGATGTGTATTAATTTCGTGCTTAACAATGCTCGTGAAGGTCAAATTGTCACCTTCTCGATATTGGATGTCACTGAAATTTTTCAGTAATTTTAATAGTTTCGTGTTTTCTTTATCGTTTAGATGATCAACTTGGTAAACTTGTCCCGATGTTATTTCATTACTTATTGCGTAATTAATTTCTTGTGTATAACTTTCTGGTTTTAAATATGCTTCGAAGTTTGTTTCTGAATTTGGATCCCAACTTATTTCTTCTGATTGAACGATCTCTCGCTAATTATTATTCTGTCATGAGCGTAGTCAATTATGGCGTTGTTTGCCTTTAATAAATTTCTGCCTAAAAGTATATCATAGTGAGGTGAAAAATCATGTATGTAAAATATCTGATCTTGCCTAAAGAGTTTATTAGGTGCAAGGATACATAATGGTTTAGTTTTGATATCCCTGTCATGTTTCTAATCGAAGTAGGTCTTGTATAAACTGGTATATTAAGAAAGTTTTCCCTCATCATATTTATTGACGACCTAGGGTCAATGAGACATCTGTAGCGTCTGTTATTAATTTTAATTTCTATGTACTGGCTTGTCCCGAGGCTTGGTAATTTTCGTCGTTTATTACCTTATTCTGAATCTCCTCATATTGGTTGTTCTGACAACCATACTCTTCTTGTACATAGTTACCCTGATAGTTTTCTGATTGTTGATAATTTTCATCACTTGCATTTTTTGGGAACCACTAGTATTTTCTCGCAAACGCTTATTTGATCGATTTGGTATAACTACCTTGAGAAATATGTTGATATATGGGGTTAATTATTTGTGCTTGTTGTAAATTCTGCGTGAATATTTGAGCTAGTTGCTTATATTGGTTAAAAAAAGTTTAGTTGTTCGGAGGGTGATGTGAAAAATTATCGCTTTGATTATTGTTAGTTATGTAATTTGGGTTATATTGAGGTTTAGTATTTCCTGATTAATTTATAGCCTTATTAGTATTTTGTTTTATATAATTGTTGTTATAAAAATTTTCCTCATAGTAGCCCTCCATTTGTGCTACTTGTTTTAATTTTGAAATAGTGAATATGTCGTATCTTGCGAGTGACATAAAGAGTCTATCTGGTATTTTTTATGTATTAAGTTTTTTACAGTGTTATTCATAACTTGTCAGTTATAATTATCATCTTAGCCTTTACCTCACTACAAAATTTACGTAAATTACCTTGATAATTGGTATTATATGGTCTTCGTAGTAGTCCTTTCACGGGTGTTTGCGTCTTGTATCCGAAGATTAAGGCTTCCCTGAGTTGGGACCAGTTGTTGATTTACAGCATTCTAGGTACCTTCTGGGCATCTCCGGATATCTGGAGCTCAATCGCCCCGAATATGATGCATTGTTGTCGTTCATTGTGGGTAGAGTACAGTTGAAACAGGTAATCCATCCTTCTGATAAATGGACCCAGGGTCCCCCTCAAAGCAATTGTTAAAGCAATTGGTTTAAATTTTGGTCGTTTAATTTATTCATTGCTGCAAGTGCAGCAACATGAGAGCCTTCTGGTTGCTGCATTTTTTAATTATTTAAGGTATTTAGTTTGTGTCGAAATTCACTTTATGTTGCAACGACCGAATTGGATTTATACGTTGGTTGAATCGTTTTGACACGTCAAGTTCTTTTGCGGATAGCGAATTTTGGAGTTGAAATATATTCGATTTTGTTGTAATACTGTGCACAATTACACTTGTTGATCAGAGAAGCCACCAGTTGTATGGATAAGCCTCTCTTTAATTGATCGTATCACTCACGAACTTTTATTTATTTCGTTTTTATATATTACGCCATCCTACCGGCTGCGCCAATAACGTAGTTATAAGTTTGAATAAAAAGACTTTATTTCAAGAGAGTGAATTTGTATCAGTTTATTATGTTGAATCTTGATTAAGACTGAAGAACAAAAATTGGCTTACGCTATAATTAAAGCTTAATAAAAATTGGAGTACGTGACTTTTTGAAAAGGGAAAGCAGCTGCAGCTTGTTTAAGCTAGCGCCTTTCTGTTGGTCAGTTTTTGTTTATAAATGATTGTTGACAATATGTGAGCTTGGCTGAATAAGGCATTCTGCTCTTATAATTTTTTGCTGCTGTTAGCATTATTTGAATTCGGCTGCAGAAGGCATGCTATTGTTATGATTCTTCAATTTATAAACACTCAGTGGGTTATACCATGCAATGCAGCTTATGAACACAAGGGTTCAAAATACTGTTGTTGTGAATATGTCACTATATATACATATATGTATGTATATATTTTTTTTGTCGCGCGAATCCCGATGAATTGGACTGCGTCTCACCTCCCGTCCAACCGACCGAGGGGCGCAGTCGTGTAACGTACGACACGAGCTGCGAAGTACAAAATATATACAAGCTACGACTGTATGCTAAGACTATCTACTTGCTAAATAGTTTAGAATAGAAGACTTTATTCGAGGAAAAGAAGACACCGAACAGAATACTCTGTAATGGTTGTTATAATCATCACAGAGAACCCTGAACGGTTCATGCAAGGCATAGTTAGGTGAACAAAGCATTGGTAGCTCCTTTGTTTTGACATAGCAGCCCTCCATTTTTGGTTGACACTTGTCTTGAACCTGTTTTGCTAGTTCTTCTACCGTGTTCTGTACGTCGAATCTAGCTAATCTAGAACCTATCAAACGTTACGTTGCTGTCAAACTTTTTTTTAAAGAATTGTATTTCTGTTTGTATTTCTTCCCAAAGAAAAACTATATTACTTTTCCTCAATCCAAACATTTTACTGTTGTTTTCCCTAATGTCCACCTGCGTTTCCTCTAAATGTTTGTTCAATACGTCTACCAGCCTGTCGAACTCATTGGCTCTCCTCTCCATTGCCTCTGACTTAGGCATTGTCCTATCTTGGCGAACTGGTTTCGCCCTCTCTTCTGGTATTTTGCTAGTTAGACCACCTGAAAGTTTTTCTTTAACTTTGCCTATAACTGTCATCAATACGACGTGATCGTATTGTTTCCTATTGAAGTAGTCATGATCGACTACTCCAATTTTACACAATACGCTGTGATTGGTTTGAAACTGCCTTTGCAGTTCTCCTATTTCTTCTAACTTGCCCCCTTGACCACCCTCTATCTCTTTGATTCTTTCCACCAATTGTGACTGCTTCGTCAACAATTCTATGACTTTGTCTGACAACATATTTTTGACAAAACTTATTATTTATTTTACATAAAAGGTTCTTTTTAATTTTAAATTTAACTTTTACTTCAATGTACTGTATCTAAAAAAAAATGTATTGTTTTATTGCGAGGCGATCTTGCCGCCGCTTTCGCATAGGTACGCTACAAGGCGCACTCTCACTTGATTGTTTATGTTTTTGCGTTTTACCTGACGCTCGATTGCGTCTATTCGTAGCCACAATGTCGTGGCTATGTCCCACGCTGGTGGTGGTTTCCAGTTGACCCGTTCTCATAGGGCTCTTCTTTCTTGTAGCAGTTTCGCTTTTTGGCCTCCTCTCCTTTTCGAGGCTTTGCCAGAAGTTTTTCGTCTTCTGCCTTTCGTGCTGCTGCTGCTGCCCTGGACGCCAGTTGCCTTGCCCAATATTCTTTTATTGACAAGGGCTTCGGTCCTGCTTGTGGCTCTTCTGCGATGATTTTCTGTATCGCTTGTTGGTAATTGCTACTAATTTCTCCTCGTCCAGATGCTTGGGCTCTTTCTTGTTTTTTAGGTGTCACGTCTTGAAGCGCCGCTGGTATGGGTCGTGGGAGGAGTACTTCTTGAAGAGTTTGCCCTCTGGATGGGCCTTGGTCACCTTCTAGCATTGGATCTCGCTCTCCTTTGCTGTCTGGTCTTCTGTTCGGCGCGCTGCTCTTGTCTGCACCGCCCGATAGTTTTTTGGTTTGGCGTGCTGCTCTTGGCTGCACCGCTCGATATTTTTTTGTGGCTCGGCGTCCCGAAATGCCGAAGGACCAAATGAACGGTTATGTCCAATTTGAGTACTTTTAAGATACTGATTTTATTCTTACGAATTCTATGTCTTATATACTAACAGAGTGTCTTAATTTAGGCCTGCTGTCAATGCATGCGGCTGCAACGGTCATAAACAAGACAATGCTTGTTAATTAAATCACGAAGAACATGATTCATGCACCTTTGGAATGTTGCTGGTGCATTTTTAAGTCCAAATGGCATTCGAGTAATGTCCGTATTTGGTAGAGAATGCTGTTTTATTAATTGATTTCTTGTCCATCTCAATCTGATGTAAACCTCTTGCTAAATCTATTGTTGTAAAGTATGAGCTAATTTTCCCAATATCTCGTCTATGTTTAGAATGGGAAATTTATCATTGATTGTAATGTCGTTAAATTCTCTGTAATCGAAAAGGCGTCTGCCTTTTTTGGTACTATCCGTAAGGGACTACAATAAGTCGACTGGCTATTCCGAATAATACCTTGGGTTAACATATCTTTAATTTGCTTTTCGACTTCTTGTTCGAAAGCAAAAGGGTAACCGTATGGTTTCTTGTAAATTCGATTTTCATGATGTGTATTAATTTAACAATGCTCGTGAAGGTCAAATTGTCACCTTCTCGATATTGGATGTCACTGAAATTTTTCAGTAATTTTAATAGTTTCGTGTTTTCTTTATCGTTTAGATGATCAACTTGGTAATCTTGTCCCGATGTTATTTCATAACTTATTGCGTAATTAATTTCTTGTGTATAACTTTCTGGTTTTAAATATGCATCGAAGTTTGTTTCTGAATTTGGATCCCAACTTATTTCTTCTGATTGAACAATCTCTCGCTAATTATTATGTCATGAGCGTAGTCAATTATGGCGTTGTTTGCCTTTAATAAATTTCTGCCTAAAAGTATATCATAGTGAGGTGAAAAATCATGTATGTAAAATATCTGATCTTGCCTAAAGAGTTTATTAGGTGCAAGGATACATAATGGTTTAGTTTTGATATCCCTGTCATGTTTCTAATCGAAGTAGGTCTTGTATAAACTGGTATATTAAGAAAGTTTTCCCTCATCATATTTATTGACGACCTAGGGTCAATGAGACATCTGTAGCGTCTGTTATTAATTTTAATTTCTATGTACTGGCTTGTCCCGAGGCTTGGTAATTTTCGTCGTTTATTACCTTATTCTGAATCTCCTCATATTGGTTGTTCTGACAACCATACTCTTCTTGTACATAGTTACCCTGATAGTTTTCTGATTGTTGATAATTTTCATCACTTGCATTTTTTGGGAACCACTAGTATTTTCTCGCAAACGCTTGTACGATTGATTTTGTATTTATCTACCTGGAGAAATATGTTGATTTATGGGGCTATTTATTTGTGCTTGTTGTAACTTCTGTGTGAATATTTGAGCTAGTTGCTTATATTGGTTAAAATAAGTTTAGTTGTTCGGAGGGATGTAAAAAATTGTGGCTTTGGTTATTGTTAGTTATGTAATTTGGGGTAAATTGAGGTTTAGTATTTCCTGAATAATTTATAGCATTATTAGTATTTTGTTTTCAGGTTTGGGGCATTGCATCTCGGACAAGTCGAAGACGGATTCAGACACTCCAAAACTTGGCCTTGCGCCGAATTACGGGTGCTGACTGGTACGTCAGAAATTCTACTTTGCACAGAGACCTTAAAATGGAGACCATAGACAGCCAAGTCGGAGCATTCGCCAACCGGTACAGCGAACGCTTGCAGCGACACTGCAGCCGGGTAGCAAGAGACCTCGCTGGGAGGTGTGTAGTCAGGAGGCTCAAGAGAAGATCGTTCAAGGACCTCTTCCAACCACGACATAGGAGACGCCCCAGAGTCCCCCGACTACCTACGTGACGATGCAGCCTTACTCAAAAAGCCGCCTTTGACGTGTGTCCACGATAAAGCCTGAGGACCCAACCAGGCTTGGCGTAATATCACCTAAGCCAACTGTGTTGTAATAAAAATGTATGCTATTTTTGATTCAATACAATAAACAAACAAAAAGAAAAAAATAAAAAAGTATTTTGTTTTTTATTATTGTTGTTATAATATTTTTCCTCATAGTAGCCCTCCATTTGTGCTACTTGTTTTAATTTTGAAATAGTGGATATGTCGTATCTTGCGAGTGACATAAAGAGTCTATCTGGTAATTTCTTATGTATTAAGTTTTTTACAGTGTTATTCATAACTTGTCAGTTATAATTATCAACTTAGCCTTTACCTCACTACAAAATTTACGTAAATTACCTTGATAATTGGTATTATATGGTCTTCGTAGTAGTCCTTTCACGGGTGTTTGCGTCTTGTATCCGAAGATTAAGGCTTCCCTGAGTTGGGACCAGTTGTTGATTTACAGCATTCTAGGTACCTTCTGGGCATCTCCGGATATCTGGAGCTCAATCGCCCTGAATATGATGCATTGTTGTCGTTCATTGTGGGTAGAGTACAGTTGAAACAGGTAATCCATCCTTCTGATAAATGGACCCAGGGTCCCCCTCAAAGCAATTGTTAAAGCAATTGGTTTAAATTTTGGTCGTTTAATTTATTCATTGCTGCAAGTGCAGCAACATGAGAGCCTTCTGGTTGCTGCATTTTTTAATTATTTAAGGTATTTAGTTTGTGTCGAAATTCACTTTATGTTGCAACGACCGAATTGGATTTATACGTTGGTTGAATCGTTTTGACACGTCAAGTTCTTTTGCGGATAGCGAATTTTGGAGTTGAAATATATTCGATTTTGTTGTAATACTGTGCACAATTACACTTGTTGATCAGAGAAGCCACCAGTTGTATGGATAAGCCTCTCTTTAATTGATCGTATCACTCACGAACTTTTATTTATTTCGTTTTTATATATTACGCCATCCTACCGGCTGCGCCAATAACGTAGTTATAAGTTTGAATAAAAAGACTTTATTTCAAGAGAGTGAATTTGTATCAGTTTATTATGTTGAATCTTGATTAAGACTGAAGAACAAAAATTGGCTTACGCTATAATTAAAGCTTAATAAAAATTGGAGTACGTGACTTTTTGAAAAGGGAAAGCAGCTGCAGCTTGTTTAAGCTAGCGCCTTTCTGTTGGTCAGTTTTTGTTTATAAATGATTGTTGACAATATGTGAGCTTGGCTGAATAAGGCATTCTGCTCTTATAATTTTTTGCTGCTGTTAGCATTATTTGAATTCGGCTGCAGAAGGCATGCTATTGTTATGATTCTTCAATTTATAAACACTCAGTGGGTTATACCATGCAATGCAGCTTATGAACACAAGGGTTCAAAATACTGTTGTTGTGAATATGTCACTATATATACATATATGTATGTATATATTTTTTTTGTCGCGCGAATCCCGATGCATTGGACTGCATCTCACCTCCCGTCCAACCGACCGAGGGTGTAACGTACGACACGAGCTGCGAAGTACAATATATATACAAGCTACGACTGTATGCTAAGACTATCTACTTGCTAAATAAATTAGAATAGAAGACTTTATTCGAGGAAAAGAAGACACCGAACACAATACTCTGTAATGGTTGTTATAATCATCACAGAGAACCCTGAACGGTTCATGCAAAGCATAGCGATAAAGGTGTAAAATTACGTGTTAGACTATTAGGGATAGAGATATGTAGTAGGCTAGTCAACACAGAAGAGTCGATTTTACTCTTAATTAGCATATGAAAAAATACTACACCATGCATGGTTCTACGATTAATTATCGAACGAAGGTTGATAAAGTTTATGATCAAGAATGACGCTTAGATCATTTACTTCATTATTAGTACTGTTGACACGTTCGAGCGGTAAGCTATCAACGATGTAAGAACCCAATTGAGGCGGGCTTCTATAGAAAGTCATTAACTTTTATTTGGAGCAGTTTGAATTTAAAAGGTTGGCTAAACACCAAGCCTGAAACGTATCAATGCCAGCTTGTAAAAGTTAACATGACCTATATCTTTATATGCAAGGCATAACTTAACACCGTCAGCAAACATTGGTACACGAGAGTGAGACAGTATCGAGGGAAGGTCATTAATGAAAAGAGTAAAGAGTAGCGGGCCAAGATGACTACCTTGAGGAACACCTGAAGTCACCTGAATTCGCTTAGAGAACGAATTTCTGAAAATAACCTTTTGGGTTCTGTTACGCAAATACTCTGAAATCCAGTTCAAGAGATTGACTGGGAAGCCGAGAATTCATAAGTTATGAAGCAGCAAGGAGTGGTTGACAGAGTCGAAAGCCTTACTGAAAATACCTCTATAGTTTTCGACATCGAACTTACTCCATTTCCTTTGGAGAGGGATAATGTATGATTCTTTCCAAATAAGCCACACCATCAGGGTCCGGCGAACTTTCCGTAATAATGTGATTTAAGATGCAGTTGACCTCTGTAACTGAAGGATAAAGCTGATTTGTATTATACCTAGAAAGGAGTAGGTAGTTTTAAAAAAGTTTGCGAACAGATCGGCTATTCCTAACTAGTCATCTAAATTCGTTTAGAAATCGAATTTTTGAAAATAACCTTTTGGGTTCTGTTACGCAAATACTCTGAAATCAAGTTCAAGAGATTGACAGGGAAGCCGAGAATTCATAAGTTATGAAGCAGCAAGGAGTGGTTGACAGAGTCGAAAGCCTTACTGAAAATACCTCTATAGTTTTCGACATCGAACTTACTCCATTTCCTTTGGAGAGGGATAATGTATGATTCTTTCCAAATAAGCCACACCATCAGGGTCCGGCGAACTTTCCGTAATAATGTGATTTAAGATGCAGTTGACCTCTGTAACTGAAGGATAAAGCTGATTTGTATTATACCTAGAAAGGAGTAGGTAGTTTTAAAAAAGTTTGCGAACAGATCGGCTATTCCTAACTAGTCATCTAAATTCGTTCAGAAATCGAATTTCTGAAAATAACCTTTTGAGTTCTGTTACGCAAATACTCTGAAATCAAGTTCAAGAGATTGACAGGGAAGCCGAGAATTCATAAGTTATGAAGCAGCAAGGAGTGGTTGACAGAGTCGAAAGCCTTACTGAAAATGCCTCTATAGTTTTCGACATCGGACTTACTCCATTTCCTTTGGAGAGGGATAATGTATGATTCTTTCCAAATGGTCGGAGAAGATGAAGTATTTACGGACAATTCAAAAGTTTTAAAACAGGTTTACATAGAGCTGCAGCACAGTACCTGAGCAGATAAGCCACACCATCAGGGCCCGGCGAACTTTCCGTAATAATGTGATTTAAGATGCAGTTGACCTCTGTAACTGACAAGGATAAAGCTGATTTGTATTATACCTAGAAGAGGAGTAGGTAGTTTTAAAAAAGTTTGCGAACAGATCGGCTATGCCTGGATCAGTATTCGCGCTCTCTTCTGCAAACGTAACCGAAGAAGGCAAAATAGATGTCTTTCCTTTAGAATTGACAAAGTTATAAAATTGCTTAGAATTATGTGAAAATTGATGGCGACAACAACGAAGGTAATCCTTATAGCAGATAGATTTTTGAGCAGAAAAATTTGATCGGGCAACTGCATAACGGGAGATATTAGAGTGATTTCCCGATTTCTTAAACCTTTAATAACACTTCGACTTCACATTTTTTTTACCACATACGTTCACTTGAGAACCAGGGAGGCCTATCAGGACTCGCTGGGTGATCAAAAAGGAACGCAGTACTGTTGGGACCAGTAGTTTGGGTTTGGGAAACAACGGAAACGTTCCGCTGATTCCGATTCCTTGATAGGGACTAGGGCTGCTAGATCAATGACCATATCCAGAGTTGGGTGAAAAGGGTCTTCAGGAAGCGTAAGCGGGTCAATCCTGTGCACAACACTGTCGAAAGAATCCAACACGAAAATCAGACGAAGAGATCTATTTCTTGAATTGCGCACACTATTGACCTGCCTTTGGGACATTTCATGTAGACCATATAGACAAGTGAGATAGAGGGGGTATGTAGGAACATGAAACAAAGATACAGAAACTTCCAAATACAACTCTTACAGCCACCAACTCAATCTCTGAGATGGGAAGTTCAATGCGTTCCAACGAAAGAGTAGACTCGACAGCTATGAGTACTCTTCCTCTGATACGGGAAGCTCAATCACATCTGTAAGTGGTGTATTTGCGGTAAAAATTTAAGAATCTAAGGTATCCGGGTAAAGCCAGGTCTCAGTAAAAGCGATAATTTAAAAATAAAAGAAAGAGAATCTATGTACAGGCTCACAATCTTAGATTCAAGACCTCTAACGTTCTAATAGGCAAGCTCAAGAGAATAATTTAGTTTTTTGTCGCAGCAACTAAAGATGATGCGCCACAGGAAATAGGTGGTAATAAAATCTCAGTCCGATTGTTCCCTTTGGCCTTGTATTCTTTGACTATTAAGTGTTCCGGCTAAACTTTTCACAACAAATGTAAGTAAATATTTCTGGCGGAACATCTATTATAAAGGATGAAATATCCCTTTCCTAGGCAAAATTGAATTTTTCCACTGTTATACATTATACATTATTTGATGAGAACTGAGCTTATACACAAAAATATGTCTCTTCGGTGGAAAGTGGGACAGTGGGAACACTATTAGCTGTGGTACCTAAAACAGACAGTAGTCCAGACGACGAGCCTTCTAGCGACTGCTGTAAATTTAATTGTTGCGGTCGCCCTTTCGGAACTTCTACGACAGCGGACGATACAGATAATTCGACTGGTTTTTCTCGTGACGATGTCACACATTTCGGGACAGAACCAATGTTCACAGCAGAGCTCAGAGCTCACAGCTACCGGAGAAATAAAAGAGATGAGCGGCTGTGTGATCGGTGTAGTAGGCTGCTGAATTGTAGTCGGAGGCTGAAGGGTGGACTTTTTAGGAGAGTAATGGACAAAAATTCGATATTGAAATCCTGCTTTTTGAGCAATTTTGGTAAATAATAAGAGCTAGAGTCACCAGACTTTATCAAGTATCTTTCATTTTAAAGCTATCCCCCTGCCCGCTACTATCACATAGCTATAAATCTAGAAAATAAACCAATTTATGCTGCCCACCAATATAAGCCACATTTTTAATGCAATTGACTTTCTGAGAATACACAAATATTCTATAGCACAATAAGATGTATATACTGTAGAACATTTTATCAAGATCGGCTAAGAAACACAGAAGTTCTTAAAGAAAGCGTGATTTGGATTTCCTCGTTTTTGCGGCAGCAAGCGCAAAGTTCAGGAATTTCTGTACCACCTCCCGCTTAACCGACCGAGGTGCGCAGTCGTGTAACGTACGACACGAGTTGCCAAGTAAAGAAGTAAAAAACGAATACAAGCTACGAGTATATGCACAAATACAATTACAAATAAAAACGAGAACGAAGGCCTATCTTCGGCACGTCGAAGATTTAATACCCTGCAGACCCAACCTTTTCATAATTCTCATAGTGCTTTGCCCGAATCTAAGAAGCCCAGGGAAAATAGGTAATGGCAGTTAATTAACCGAGTATGGTTAAGATGTCTTGAAAAACAAAAAAGTTTTCTATACAATAACTTAATTTCGACCGATCGTTCCTATGGAAGCTATATGATATACTTGTCCGATCTTAATAGGATATTGCATATATATGAGGAGCATAGTAAAACTAATAAACGCCGAGTTCGATCAAGATATCTTTATAAAAAAAAAAATTTTCCATACATTTTAATTTTCGACCGATCGTTCCTATGGCAGCTATATGATATAGTGGTCCGATCTTAATAGGATTTTCCATATATATGGGGAGCATAGTAAAACTAATAATTGCTAAGTTTGGTCAAGATATCTTCAAAAACAAAAAAAAATTTGCCATACAACACCTTAATTTTCGACCGATCGATCCTATGGCAGCTATATGTTATAGTTGTCCGATCTTAATAGGATTTCGCATATATATGAGGAGCATGGTATAACTAATAAATGCCAAGTTTGATCAAGATATCTTTATAAACAAAAATGTTTTTTATACAAGAACCTACTTTTCGACCGATCGTTCCTATGGCAGCTATATGATATAGTGGTCCGATCCAGCTGGTTTTGACATATGAACTGCATGGAACAGAAAGAGGGACTTCTGCAAAGTTTCATAAAGATAGCTTTAAAACTGAGAGACAAGTTCGCATAGAAACAGACAGACGGACAGACGGACATGGCTATATCAACTCGGCTGTTGATACTGATCAAGAATATATATACTTTATGGGTCGGAGATGCCTCCTTCTAGGCGTTACACATTTCACGACAAAATTTGAATACCCTCTGCAATCGTATAATAAGACTATCTACTAGCTAAGTAGTTTAGAGTAGAAGACTTTATACGAGGAAGAGAAGACTCCGAATAGAATACTCTGTAATGCTTGTTATAGTCATCACAGAGAACCCTGAATGGTTCATGCAAGGCATAATTAGTTAAAAAAAATTTAAGCGATAAAGGTACAAAATTACGTGTAAGTCAAGTAGGGATAGAGAAATTTAATTGGCTTGTCAACACAGAAGAGTCAATTTCACCAGTAATTAATTTATGGATAAATATTACACCCAGCATGGTTCTACGATTAGTTAAGGAAGGAAGGTTAACCATCAGAAGTCTGCTGGAGTACGACGGTAACCGCTCACGAGGATCCCTATTAAAACCACGAAGGGCAAATAACAAGGATTGTTTCTGAACGGATTCAATTCTGTCTTGATGGATAGAGTACTGTGGTAACCAGATACATGAGGCATACTCAAGTATATGTCGTACCAAAGATATATAAAGGGTTTTTGTCGTGTACGGATCGTCAAACTCCTTCGACCATCACTTGATGAAACCCAAAAAATTACTGGCCTTTTTGACTACGTTCTTAGCAATAGAGTCAAATTTAAGTTAATGATCAAGGATGACACCTAGATCATTAACTTGATTAGAAGAACTGTTAACACGCTCGAGCGGTAAGCTATCAAGGATGTAAGAAACCAATTGAAAGATTCTATAAAGAGTCATTTGGAGCACATTTGGAGCATTATAAGTTTAAGAGGTTGGCTAGACACCAACCCTGAAACGCATCAATGTCAGCTTGTAAGAGATAACATGATGCCATATCTTTATATGCAAGGCATAACTTCACATCGTCAGCATACATTAATACACGAGAGTGAGACAGTATCGAGGGAAGGTCATTAATGAAAAGAGTAAAGAGTAGCGGGCCAAGATGACTACCTTGAGGAACACCGGAAGTCACCTGAATTCGCTTAGAGAACCAATTTCTGAGAATAACATTTTGGGTTCTGTTACGCAAATACTCTGAAATCCAGTTCAAGAGATTGACTGGGAAGCCGAGAATTCATAAGTTATGAAGCAGCAAGGAGTGGTTGACAGAGTCGAAAGCCTTACTGAAAATACCTCTATAGTTTTCGACATCGGACTTACTCCATTTCCTTTGGAGAGGGATAATGTATGATTCTTTCCAAATAAGCCACACCATCAGGGTCCGGGGAATTTTCCGTAATAATGTGATTTAAGATGCAGTTGACCTCTGTAACTGAAGGATAAAGCTGATTTGTATTATACCTAGAAGAGGAGTAGGTAGTTTTAAAAAAGTTTGCGAACAGATCGGCTATTCCTGGATCAGTATTCTCGCTCTCTTCTACAAACTTGACCGAAGAAGGCAAAATAGATGTCTTTCCTTTAGAATTGACAAAGTTATAAAATTGCTTAGGATTATGTGAAAATTGATGGCGACAACGACGAAGGTAATCCTTATAGCAGATATATTTTTGAGCAGAAAAATTTGATCGGGCAACTGCATAACGGGAGAAATTAGAGTGATTTCCCGATTTCTTAAACCTTTAATAACACTTCGACTTCACATTTTTTTACCACATACGTTCACTTGAGAACCAGGGAGGCCTATCAGGACTCGCTGGGTGATCAAAAGGAACTCAGTACAGTTGAGACCAGTAGTTTGGGTTTGGGAAACAACGGAAACGTTCCGCTAATTCCGATTCCTTGATAGGGACTAGGGCTGCTAGATCAATGACCATATCCAGAGTTGGGTGAAAAGGGTCTTCAGGAAGCGTAAGCGGGTCAATCCTGTGCACAACACTGTCGAAAGAATCCAACACGAAAATCAGATGAAGAGATCTATTTCTTGAATTGCGCACACGATTGACGTGCATTTGGGACATTTCATGTAGACCATATAGACAAGTGAGATAGAGGGGGTATGTAGGAACATGAAACAAAGATACAGAAACTTCCAAATACAACTCTTACAGCCACCAACTCAATCTCTGAGATGGGAAGTTCAATGCGTTCCGACGAAAGAGTAGACTCGACAGCTATGATACGGGAAGCTCAATCACATCTGTAAGTGGTGTATTTGCGGTAAAAATTTAAGAATCTAAGGTATCCGGGTAAAGCCAGGTCTCAGTAAAAGCGATAATTTAAAAATAAAAGAAAGAGAATCTATGTACAGGCTCACAAGCTTTGATTTAAGACCTCTAACGTTCTAATAGGCAAGCTCAAGAGAATAATTTAGTTTTTTGTCGCAGCAACTAAAGATGATGCGCCACAGGAAATAGGTGGTAATAAAATCTCAGTCCGATTGTTCCCTTTGGCCTTGTATTCTTTGACTATTAAGTGTTCCGGCCAAACTCTTCACAAAAAATGTTAGTAAATATTTCTGGAGGAACATTTATTATAAAGGCTGAAATATCCCTTTCCTAGGCAAAATTGAATTTTTCCACTGTTATACATTATACATTATTTGATGAGAACTGAGCGGCAAGCTTATACACAAAAATATGTCTCTTCGGTGGATCACTCAATAGAGGCATAGAGGCTTAGGCGTCACAAGTAGGACAGTGGGAACACTATTAGCTGTGGTACCTAAAACAGACGGTAGTCCAGACGACGAGCCTTCTAGCGACTGCTGTAAATTTAATTGTTGCGGTCGCTCTTTCGGAACTTCTACGACAGCGGACGACACGGATAATTCGACAGGTTTTTCTCGTGACGATGTCACACATTTCGGGACAGAACCAATGTTCACAGCAGAGCTCAGAGCTCACAGCTACCGGAGTAATAAAAGAGATCAGCGGCTGTGTGATCGGTGTAGTAGGCTGCTGAATTGCAGTCGGAGGCTGAAGGGGATTAGGCAACGGCAAATCTCCAGGAGTGGACTTTTTAGGCCTTTTTAGAGTAATGGACAAAAATTCGATATTGAAATCCTGCTTTTTGAGCAATTTTGGTAAATAATAAGAGCTAGAGTCACCAGACTTTATCAAGTATCTTTCATTTTAAAGCTATCCCCCTGCCCGCTACTATCACATAGCTATAAATCTAGAAAATAAACCAATTTATGCTGCCCACCAATATAAGCCACATTTTAAATGCAATTGACTTTCTGAGAATACACAAATATTCTATAGCACAATAAGATGTATATACTGTAGAACATTTTATCAAGATCGGCTAAGAAACACAGAAGTTCTTAAAGAAAACGTGATTTGGATTTCCTCGTGTTTGCGGCAGCAAGCGCAAATTTCACACACATTTTTATTCGTTTATTTCTTAAGATGATTAATTTTGATGTGGCTGTTGAGAAGAGGCAAGCAGTACGGTCTGTTGCGATATCGAACCCAAGGGAACTTTTAATTTTTTTTTAAATTATCTTTATTACTACAAAAGCAAACAAGCGTAGCTCGAGCTGCATTTGATGTTGGAATATGAGGGTTCAGAGTATACCCTAGTCGGGACCTCCCGACTAGAACATCTTACTTGTTTTGCTTAAACTCGTGAACAATCATGTGAGGAGGCCGAAATGTAGAATCACAAATGATTGCGAACAAATCATGTGAAACATTAATTTTGAATGATGCTATATCACGAGGAGTGGAAAGATTAAATTTGGTAATTGACACGTTAGCAAAAGTTTTACTAGCGATATAGGCTGCCAATGACTCACAAGTTGTGACACAAAAACTTGCCTACGAGGGGCAACAACAGGCAAAGTAGGAGCTGATGGGGCTGAAGGTAATACAGGAGTTGGTGGAGCAAAAGAGGCACCATGTTTGCTTTTAACAATCTGGGCAAGATTTCGCAGTTTCGCTGACTGGGCAAGTTCAATAACATGGTCACTGGGACTACTCCAGGCGATACCATAGAGGTAATATTTGGACAATTGCTTGGAAAAAGCGATAATGAGAACACAGACAGAAGAGGCGTAGGAGTTTGGACAGACAAAGAGGGCAAATGCAAAAATTCTGGCTCTTACGAGTGATTGGGTGGAGACTCAAATTTATATTTGCTAAGCAACTCAAAACTCAAATTAAAGTTACTCGAGAGCTGCTTAGCCACATTACTAATTTCTCAAAATTGATTTCTCACAGAATTATACATTCTGGAAAAATCAATTTGCTTGTCGATGCATACAGGGCACGACTAACGTAAGCCGCCGCAGCCCTTCTTGGCAATTGCAGCGATTTTGTCGCCTCACGCCCAGTGAGATCTGCACATTTAGCATGCATTATATTCTCATACAGCCAGCGATTAAGAAATTGCGGCTGTGCGGAATCTTCAGCCTGTCTTAAATTCAATCGCATATTCCTACAGGTTACTACTGCCTCACTATGTTTTTTCTGAGAAAGGGGAGTAATAGAGTACTTCTTAGATAAAAGGTAGTAAGTAATATGGTCTTACTTCGAGTTAAGATTGCACTAGGTGCAAGCCGTGCCCAAAAACTAAAAGTTGATTTGCTTGCTAGGGTCCTACGTGTTGGGCGCCAAATGTGTAATGTTTGCTTTTAATTAATTTTTTGAGAGAACTAAATTGTTTGTAGCCTCTCTCTCTCTCTAATCTCCATACCATGACAAGCTTAGTGAAACTCGGTTTCCAGGTCGCAAGACTCGCATAATAGCAATCCCACTAATCGCAGTTGCACCAGACTCTTCATACCCACATTATGACCATGGCTGTAGCGCAAACACAGTTAAGAGAACAACTCGGTGTCGTTGTTGCTCACCGGGCATGGTTGGTTCAAAGAGTACGTCCATGTAAAAAAAGCTGCTTTTTACACACTAGTCCTCATAAACCTAGCCTTTTTTCAGAACGACAGCTGATGACAATCGAAAATTAGAAGACCATTAGATAGTCTGCTGTCATTTTAATTGCACACGACATAGCGACAAATGGTAGGAGGTTACCCACAGAAAAAAACGGCTGATATATGTACTCGGCCAAGGGAGAAGCACTGTGAGATACTCCGGAAAGTAAAAGTAGTTCTGCAGCTCAACCGCTCAGGCAAGCAATCCATAGCATTAAGGAAGCTGGTGGGCGGAAAAGTAGAGACCCACAGGCGACTGGTGAAACTCAAACGGCTTTGATAAGGTTATAAGTTGCGGGACTACTCAGGCCCTGCTGACGCAATCAGTAAGGAAAGAAAAAACCGAAGATGCATTTGATATCTCCAATTAGCACTACAGGAAGTCAGAGAAGTACCCATATACAGTTGCTTCGCCCTGCCCTTGATAAATGCGGATTTTTCAGCATATGTTGAAGGTCCCAGCGGGGATTCCACCTTTACGATCCACTCCATTCACGGATTAAATAATATCACACACAAATGCTTGTTAAACATATTTTTCATTCTCAGCTCATTCTTCCTATTAAACGAAATCAATTTGGAAATGTATCATAAAAGACAAAAATGAAAATATATTAATAAAACATACAATACCATACATTTAAAAATGTAAGCTTTACCAAAATTGATTATGTTAACGCGCCAAATGCCGCAAAGGTATTTCGAGACATCCGTTAACGTAGAGGCTAGACTTGCCCAAATGTCTATGCCATCGATGTAATTAAAAAGCCAGATTATTGCACTCATGAGAGTGGGTCAAGAAGACTCGACGTTTTTTAAGACTAGAGTTGAATTTCTAGGTTTTGTTGTTACTAATGAAGGGACAACAAACGGACTCCGAAAAGGACAAGGCCATAAAGGAGTACGTTGAAACGACAACCTAGTTTGAGCTCTTTTGGGCTTAGCTGGTTAATATAGAAGTTTTTAGTAAGGCTTCGCTTACATAACAAAGCCGTTCTCTTGTATCCTCAGGGTGAAAATGGTTTAGTTATTAAACACAGATCTAAGAAAATGCTCATAGAATTCAATGAACCCCAACTTCATACAGAGTAAAAAATACAAACATTTAAATTGACCATCAATCTTTACCATTTTCTGTCACAGAATATAGTTCCGACGTAAAAATTAAACCCTCGAAAGCTCGTATTGTTGATTTCATTATTCAGATTTTCTACAATCCCGCTAAGGAAAATCATGTCGCTGGTGCTTTGCCGCGACAAAACGTTAACGCGTTGGAAAACTATTGTGAAGCGTCCGAGCAGCCTATCTATTCCTGACCTACACCGTCGACCTATCACTTAGAATATCAAATAATTTTATAAGATGCCGTTTCCCCCTCAAACGCAATTGAATTCTGTTTGGTAACAGACATTTTATCCAATACAGTTGACTGACAAAGAGTCAAAGCTACAGGAAGTAAAAAAGGTGGTTAACTCAAACGTGGTTAACACACTTCATTGCGACCTGGTTCGGAGCTTCTTAGCTACGAAGTTCCGCCACGCGTTACATTCTCCCGACGGCACATAACGAGCGCACAAAGTTAGTTAGAAAGGGGCAAAGTTAGACGAAGTTAGTCAACGAAATTGTTATAAGCTGTAGGGTCTGTTCAAAGTTTACGAGGCACCCAAAAAAACAAAAGCTTGGCGAAACACCAAACCCACATCACACTGTGGAAAGACTCCATATAGATATTTTCTCAACCGATAAGAAGAAACAAAAGCTTGGCGATATGCGTAGACAAATTTTCTATGTTCGCCTTCGTTCCATATATTGCGTTCAGCACCACAAGAGACGTGAAAGCATATTTTATCCAATGAATGAACACAGTTCCCTTTTTCCGTGCGATATAATGCAACATCGAGGCGTCCGAGACGAATCGGTCATTATTTTTATACAGTTGTTGTACAGCATATCAAACGGAAACGTGGAGCACGAAAATAGAATAGGCAAGGTGTTTAAAAATAAAAAGGGGAATCGACGACACATCTGAGGTAATTTTGCTGCTCGCGGTCGAGTTTAACCACACAATTCATTTACAATCGAAGACAAATTGGCATAATGTTCAATCCCGAACCAGGTTGGCAGGTACAGATTAGAGCCAGCATTCAAATAAAACAAAATGTTTAGCGGTCGGAGAAACCCGGACAAAATAGAAGTAGGAGATAAAGTTTTGGTAAACAAAACACTCGGCAATAAGCTAGCCCCTTGTGCGTGGAACAAAAAGTCGAGGCTGATTTGGCTACCTATTCACATACGGATTACATTCCAATAGTAGACCTTAAGGCACTGCTACGTATAGTGGATGAGGCAAGGGGATAGTAATTGTTTTCACAGTCTCACATGCGAAAGGACTTAGACATAGATATCGAACACATTAGAAACTTGTTGTCTACGTTACAAGCTCACCACAGGATGGCATTTTGATGGCATTCCTTATGCGTCCGACTTCTTAAAAATTAAGTGGTCAAATCCTTAAAGCAAAAAAGAAGAATCAAATTGATGCCAGCCACCGTTATGAAACACTTTTGGCCTGGAACAGAAGCTCAGAACCTCATACTCACAATAACTCTTGCTAAGGCAAAGATAATAAATACAACCATCTTTGAGCACACTCTTCTCAAATCTATTCTAAATGAACAACTCATAGATATCCCTATAACTAGCAAAGTGGAAGTATCTAATATTAAGATTTTACAGTCCGATAGCATCATCCACTGCATTATTAAATACCCTAGAGTTCATATGCAACAAATCCAAATATTCCCAGTAGAACATAATCACACAATCTTGCAAATCTCAGACAGCATGTTGGCGGAATGTAATGGAGGAAATACCCTAGCAGTCACAGATTGTGTCTAATCGACCTATTCGATATTTTGAGAATTTGCGACACGTGACACCTGCGCTCATGGCTTCCATGCAGGAAGCATCACCCACTGCCAATCACAGTCCAGCCACCTGGAACCCATTATGATTGCCGAAGACACCCCCTAATCATTAACAATAATATATATATATATATATATATATATATATATATATATATATATATATATATATATATATATATATATATATATATATATATAATTTTATAATAATAATAATAGTATATAATAATATATAATAAGATAAGAGTCGACGATAGCTCAGAAATAGCTGTTGCGGGTACTTTCCTCGTCACATTCGACCACACACTGTTGGTAAATGGCACCTAGAGTCGCATCCGCGTCGTTTCTGAACATAACCGGGCACGAATTAGTATTGAACGTCAAAATTCTCCACGGGTAAATGCCCGTAATATGATATCCCATTCGAGGAGCAAGCTCAACGCTATTCCGGATACGGAAGTCGACTCCGTCTACTCTAGCTTTTAGATTCGATTTTTATATCCACCAGAGCACGCCTGCTTGGCGTAATAAACGTGTCGTTTTGCAACCGGACCTCTTTCATTGTCATCTTTCATTATGCGCTAACGCGGATCACTAGTCAGTCACACTCCTGTTAACGCGAAGTGAAACACGTATTTACATACAGGTAGGCAGACGTTTTAATCTCCTTTTCAGAGAAGAGGAGAAAAATAACTCTATTTATGCATAATAGCCTCTGCCCACTGAACACATTTCTGAAAATGTCACATTTTTGCAATATGTGTAAAATGCGGCCTGTACGTTTTCCCATAAGAAAACACATTTCACACATTTTTCAAAAATGTTACATTTTTAAAAAATGTGTAAATTCGCCCCGAACATTTCGTGTATTTTGCGATGAAGTATCGAGATTTCTATCGATGTTGTGAAAAATGTGAAAGTATCATAACCATATACAGCTGATATATCAACAAAGGCAAGCGGTAACTTTAAATTATAATTTTAAATTTTAATATTCCCACAGTTTTTAACATTTAAAGTTGGCCAAATCCCGCAAAGAGTCCATTAAATGGAGCCCCTACTTCGGGGCCGTATTTTTTGACTTTTAGAAGGAAATCTGTGCGGCGCTTATGTAAATTAAGGCAACTCGATCAGCTGTTTATTTAAATAAGCGATACTTTTGCCACTCACATGTTACCGAAAACCGGTGGAACACCAATATGTAAAACTTGAGTATGTGACATATTTAAGCCTAGTGGAGAAAGGCTATAAGACCCCAAAAGGGACAGATATTATTGATCAGCATCAACAGCCCAGTCGATCTAGCCATGTCCTTCTGTCTGCCCGTCTGCCCGTCCGTCTGTCCGCCCGTCCGTCCAAGGATCTCAGAACTAATTAATTTATCTTTATTACTACTAAAGCGAACGAGTCCGTTGGTGTTGGAATAAGAGGGTTCAGTGTATCCCCTAGTCGAGCGCTCCCGACTAGAACCTCTTACTTGTTTTTAACCCAATTTGCGCAAAAACAAGATTACGATAGTGATTTCTATCGATTATTTGGAAACGGGGAAAGCTATCGAATACCGGAAATAAATTCGATCTGCGCGGGCACTACCTACAGCTAAAATTTCAAGTCTCTAGCTCTTATAGGTTCTAACATCCTTGCGTTCATACATACGGACAGACAGACGGACGGACGAACAGACGGACGGACATGGCTAGGTCGACTTGGCCGTTGATGCTGATCAAGAATATATATACTTTATGGGGTCGGAGATTCTTCCTTGTGCCTGTTACATACATTTGCAAAAATCCATTATACCCCTTTGTAGTGGCGCTTGTCACTTGAATTTCCGCTATGCCTAAAAGAAGGTCACTCCTTTAGTCAACCCTTCGTTTTAATTTTAATAGTAGATCGACCCTTTTAGTAGTAGAATCAATAAGCGTATGATCAAATATTATTTTTTTGGATTAAACTTAAACACCAAAAAAAAAAAATAAAATAAAAAAAACTAGGGAAAAGACCCTGAAAAGCGAGCACAAAAGGTTATGTTTGTATTCATTTCCGTCTATTATGATTGTATTTACTCTAGCAGTAGCCCATTCCAAAGCTAACCACGTTCTTTTTTGAAGTAACCTCCGAGTCGAACAAACGTACCAGCTAAGGAGAATAAAAGTATTTGGTCGCTAGAAGTGTTTCTAGTCAGGGCTAAACAAACTATTATTTTTATCTCAACAAAGTTAGATAAAAAAAAAAAATTCTCGAGTCACAATAAGACTACGGAAAAATATTTAAATACAGTGCCAGCCCTTCCACGGGTAAATATTGTTAATAAAGATCTACATGGTTGAGCCAAATATTTATTACTTGTCTCCTCATTGCTAATCATATAGATCTGGCACTAAGTATAGTGTCCATTTGAGTGCTTGTGCACCCACCTTTACGGTGCCTAGCGGATATACCTACACACTCACATTAACACGTCCACCACGTGCACCCAGGAGTGAGGGCCTAGCAACTGCTGAGTATCAACTGAAATTACCATGTGCTAATAAGTTTACGAGTTAAGCACTTCCACGAATCCAATCGTCCACCAAAGAAACCCACGCTAGCCACCGAAAATGGTCTCATAACCCAGAAAAAAAAAACAAAATTAATTAAAATAGTAATAATTTACCTAAGTAATTAAATAAAATTGGCTACAAATGCCTTAAATGCTATAGTTACACACAAACAAATTTTTTTTTAAATAGCTAAACTAATTACGTTCTAAAGTGAAAAACAAATAATGTTATAATTTTTTTTGGTGAACAATGGTCCAGAAATACCAGCTACCTACTCGCCCGTGTTCTTAAGTTACTCCTTTCATTTTTTTTTTGTTTCGTCTTAGTTTTCTTGTTGATTAACCAGCCAAGTGAAAAGAAAACAAGAGTAAATGCTCGTTCTATTGAATTAAAAGCATAAACTAGAAAAAAAAATTCAAAACAAAGCAAACGAAATGAGAATATGTGCCTTATCAAAAATTTAATCCTAACATGATTATGGAATCTCTAATTTAGCCGCAACAATCCCGGAGAATGATCTTTCGCCGATGGAGACAAAGAAAATTGTAAGTGATATATCTCATGTTATCACACCTATGTATATTCTTTTTGGTCATTGCCCAAATGGGTTTAATCTTTGATAAATACATATAACGAATCGTTTTTAAATAACTGCTCTTCAAGAGCCGACAGCTGCATATATGATGTCGATCGTCTGAGTGACCAAGTTTTGTTCTTTTTCTCTCTTGCCCTCTTCTTCGGTTATAAGAAAAAAAACATAAATTGTACAGATATAAGTCGTCGGTCATAAAATAACCGCAGATTTCATTGTTTGCATTTTGAAGGTGCTGATCGATTAGCCTCAGCTTACACATATGTTCTAACAAGAAATAAATACAAGAATAAAACTACAGTCGAGGTCCGAATAATGCGTACACTAAATAATTCCAATACGAATTTTGTATTAGTCCATTACATATTATATGACATGAAGTACACGTTAAATCAGTTATAAAAGAAATAGATATACATATATAAGTTAACAACAAATAAATTCCCAATAAGAAGCATTGCAACACCTCATAAGAAGTGCAGCAAAATGCTGACTTGGTGTCTGTGCCATTTCCTCCACGCGCCGACTGGCAACCGCCGAAAATTCCAAGAAGAATTGCCCAACGGGCCAACAACATCAGCAGCGACGCCGCTGCCAACGCCGCTGCCGCTAAGCCACAGGTTACTAGGGCTAGAATTGATTTAAGTTTATTTAGTTTCAATTTAACATCAATAAAAGGAAGTCTTGCTTCCGAAAAAATAATATTTTTTTCCATCATTTAATTAAGTTGGAATTAACTGGCGCCCGAGCAGGGACCGGCTCGTGTAACAATAGAACAAAACGCTGCTACGTGCGCGTTAGTCGGTTATACGCGAAAATAAAACCAGTGCAACTCTCGTCGATTAAATTCAACGATTGGTGAAATTCGCGAAAGGCAATTGGAACTTAATTGTCCAATTTTGCCCATCGGTGGACAACGCATCTTGTAAGGCCCGCCCGCAGGATACTCTTAACGAAGACTGGTCGCAGGATCCCCAGTAGATACCCAAAAGCTTCAAAAAGGATGAAATCCGGACCGGCAGGGGAGGTTGCCACATCAGGAATAGTACTGTAAGTTAGGAATTAATTAAATAAAGACTACGAACGTAGTATAAACTATTTCCAACTTTGCGACTCCCAAGGGACCCTCCAAAGTAGAAGGAAGAAACCAGCCACTGGTTTTAAAAAGAAAACAAAAACGGTCAAAAATTTAAACAAAATATAAAGTAAAAAATTAACACTAGATTTAAAAATATCTTAAAATATACAATATAAGTAATATATCTCGTTTATGGCTAATGAAAACAATTTAGTTAGGCCACCAATAGTATCAGAACAACCACAGGTAGGCGGACATAACTTGAACACACAGCAACAACGACATATCGACAGACAAAACGAACATTTACAAAATAGAAGCATGGCGAATAACGCAGAGCAGATGATAGCAGCCACGGTTAGCCAGATTTTGGCACAACAACTGCCGACATTAGTAAAGCAGTTAGTCAACCCCCCTAGGGAGTTTAGTGACGTAGACGACCAAACAATAACTGCCAACCACAATTTGAATGACTTAGACAGAGTTCCGGACATAGTTAAAAGCCTCAGAGAATCCTCCGGTAATCCAGCGGAATTTAGCTCATGGAAGAAGAGTGTAGATCGTATACTCTCAGCCTATGCAGCTGAAGCAGGTTCGCCGAAATACTTCGGCATATTGCATACAGTGAGAAACAAAATCACTGGCAATGCCGACACGGCCCTCGAGTCGTATAATGTTCCCCTGAATTGGAGCGCTATCTCCAAATGTCTCACGCTGAACTACGCGGACAAAAGAGATCTGGGAACATTAGAATATCAGATGACAATGTTAGTGCAAGGTAATAACCAAACAGTAGAAGAATTCTACCAGGTCGTTTACAACCACTTGTCTCTGATATTAAATAAAGCAGGCTGTATGGAGTTAAATAGGGAATCCGAAACCCTTATGACAAAAATATATCGAGATAAAGCATTAGATACCTTCATTAGAGGTTTGAAGGGAGATCTACCACGGATTCTTGGAATAAAGGAGCCAGCAGATCTACCTTCAGACCTTCACTATTGTTTAAACCTAGAGAATCAAAACTATCGCACTAACATGGCTTTGAATAGAAATCAACATGCCAGAAACCCAAATAGAAATATACCACCACCTACACTGCCACCCCGAACAGCTCAGCCTTCTTTCGCCCAAACTTTTAGGCCACCACCCATTAGCTTCAGGCCCCAACTCCCGATCCATACACCTTGGCCAACCAATACAAACCATGGACCACCGACTTACAACAATAATGGACCGATTCCACAATACCCCAACCAACGAACCTACCAGACACAACCACAACAGGTATACGTACCCAATAGACCTTCTGCACCAAAACCCCAACCACGTCCTGAGCCAATGGACGTGGACCAAAGCATCCGCACGAGGATGATAAATTACATGAACAGACCCAATTTTGAAGAAGGGAAAAGACCTCCACCACCAACAAACGCCACGGACAAAAAACAAATAAATTTCAATATACAAACAGGAGAAGAACAGACCGAGACAGAAAACATTGACAACTATGTGACCATGGAGGAATACGTACAATCAATGCTAAACTACGAACAGCAGACTGAATACGAGCAGCCATTAAACGAATATGCCCAACAAATTGAAGAAGCAGATGACGGACAAAATACCCAATACGAACACTCAGACATTAATTTTTTAGGATAAAGAGCTCCTCTCTTCCTTACATAGAATGTAAGATGGGGAGCGGAAAATTACTCAAAATACTAATAGATACAGGATCAAACCGAAGTTACGTCCAACCAAAACTCGTGTCCGAACCTATTCCAAACGAAAAACCCTTCGAAGCCGTCACAGTCGGCGGAAGCATTAAAATTACACACCACAAGTTCGCTAATCTTTTCAATAGAAACGATATAAAAATAAAATTCTTTCTCTTACCCACCCTAAAATCATTCGACGCCATTCTAGGTAACGATAGTCTAAAGGAACTAGATGCTGTGATACAAAGTAGCAAGAATCTACTAATAATCAAGAACAATATTTGCATACCCATTAAGCAGAAAAAAATAGAGGCGGTCAACACGGTAATACCACGGACAGAACATATGACAAACGAACAAAAAAATAGCCTTAATCAATTAGTTAAAATGCACCCACACCTATTCGCCAATCCGGACGAAAAACTGACATACACAACCAACGTCAGAGCAGAGATTCGAACAAAAACCGATTTCCCCATATATTCAAAATTTTACCAATTTCCAATGTCTTTAAATGACGAAGTACACAACCAAATCAAAGAACTTTTAGAGGACGGAATCATCCGACCCTCCCGATCCCCATACAATTCACCTGTGTGGATTGTTCCGAAAAAATTAGTTGCCTCCGGACAAAAGAAATACCGCATGGTTATAGACTACAGGAAACTAAATAAAGAAACCACCGCAGACAAATACCCTATACCCGAAATCAACGAGGTACTAGCACAGCTAGGCAATAACAAAGATTTCTCCGTCTTAGATTTGAAAAGTGGCTTTCATCAAATACCCCTTAAGGAGTCAGACATAGAAAAAACTGCCTTCTCCGCTAACAACGGAAAATACGAGTTTACACGACTCCCATTCGGTCTCAAGAATGCGCCCTCAATTTTCCAGAGAGCTCTTGACGACATCCTTCGTGAGCATATTGGAAAAATATGCTTCATTTATATTGACGATATCATTATCTTTAGCAAAGATGATGAATCACTTGCGCAGCACCTTGCCGCCATATTCAGAACTCTACAAGAAGCCAACATGAAATGTCAGTTGGACAAATGCGAGTTCTTTAAGAACAGAGTAGAATTCCTGGGATTTGTCATCTCAGACAAGGGGATAGAAACTAATCCAAGCAAAATTGAGACAATAAGGAAGTACCCACTTCCAAAAACACTCAAAGATTTAAGATCGTTTATTGGCCTCGCCAGCTATTATAGGAGGTTTATAAAAGACTTCGATAAGCTGGCAAAGCCCCTTACCTCTCTTTTAAGAGGGGAAGATGGACGAGTGTCGAAAAATCAATCAGCTAAAAAGCTCATTAATCTCAACGAAGAAGCGATCGAAGCATTCAATAAAATAAAAAATTCCCTAGTTTCAAATGAGGTAATACTTCATTACCCGGACTTCAGCAAAGAATTTCATCTTACAACAGATGCATCCAACTTTGCTATTGGCGCTGTTCTTTCCCAGAATAAGCGACCCATTTGTTTCCTCTCTAGAACTCTCTCTAAAACAGAGGAGAACTACGCCACCAATGAAATAATTTGGGCCTTAAAAGCCCTCAAGAATTACCTCTACGGTAAAGCGAGTGTAAAAATATACACCGACCATCAACCCTTAACCCACTCTCTTAGCAGTTGGAACGGCAACGCTAGGATAAAGAGGTGGAAAGCTTACCTAGAAGAGTTCGATTACAAACTCCTCTATAAGCCAGGTAGGGATAACATTGTAGCCGATGCGCTATCACGAATCCCTGTGATCAATAACATTGGATCAGTAGCCTCCACCCAGCACAGTGCAGACAGTTCAAGCCACAACTTAATTCCGAGCATAGAAGCTCCAATTAACGTATTCAAAACCCAGATATTTCTCAGTAGAGCCAACGAAACAAATTACGAATTCCATATCCCATTCCCAACATTCCACAGGCATACGATTACTCGACCAAATTTCTCAGAACACGACCTTACGCAAATACTGAAAGCTCATCTAAACCCATCCGTAATCAACGGAATAATAACCTCAGAAGAAATAATGAACCAAATTCAGCAGATATATCACCAACATTTTAGTAACTTCAAGATTAGATTCACACAGTCGCAAGTAAAAGATTTAACAAATGAAACAGAACAAGATGAGAAGATATTGGCTACACACAACAGAGCCCACCGCAACGCACTAGAAAACAAAATGCAATTGTCCGAAAGATTTTATTTCCCAAAAATGAAACAACGAATAACAGAATTAGTCAAACAGTGTCAGGTTTGTAAAGAAGAAAACTACGATAGGCATCCCACTAACCCAAAACTCAAAGAAACACCAATCCCCGAATACCCAGGACATACAATCCACATCGACATATACACGACAGAAAAAAACTTAGTACTAACGGCAGTGGACAAATTTTCGAAACTAGCTCAGGGACGAATAATCAAATCTAGGGCAATAGAAGACATTAAAAAACCACTTCATGAAATCCTTTTTTATTTTGGCGTACCTAAAGCCGTTGTAATAGACAACGAAAAATCCCTTAATTCAGCCTCAATCACTTTTATGATGCAGGACCAATTAAATATAGAAGTTTATAAAACACCACCCTACAAAAGCGCAGTGAATGGGCAGGTAGAGAGATTTCATTCAACATTATCAGATATAATGAGATGCAACAAAAGAAAACAGGAACACAGAACATTCGAAGAACTACTTAACAAATCAATATACGACTACAACTACACTATACACTCGACAACTAACAAGAGACCATTAGACATATTCTTCGGCAGAAACGTGACTACAGACCCAGACCAATACGAAAAAGCTAGGAAGGAGAACATTGACAGACTCAAACAGAAACAATCGACCGACATGCAGAATCATAACAAAAAACGTAACGACATACGAACTTATATACCAGGTCAAGAAATATTCGTCAAAGTCAATACCAGATTAGGTACCAAACTGTCACCCAGATACAAAAAAGGAATAGTTAAAGAAAATAGAAACACAACCGTACTAACAACAACTGACAAAATAATACATAAAAGCAATATAAAAAATACATAAAAATTACAGATTCCTATTAATAATTTTAATAAAAGTAACATGCCACCTTTAAATATTGAAGAAATGCTAGGATTCGCAGATGTATCCATTTTGCATAATGGAACCACTCTGTTTTATATTGTAAAAATTCCAAATTTAGAAGAAGGAAACGAATGAAAAAATACTATAGTAATGCCAGTAGTAAAAAACAACAAAATAATAAATTTAGAATTTAACGAACTGTTTCATTGTAATAAAACAATCTATGGCATATACAACAATTGTAAAAGATACAATAATATAAAAATTTGTAACAAATCAAAAATTGTAAACTTGAACACTAATAAGTGTATACCTAAGTTAATTAGTGGAGAGCAACCGCTCTGTGGCTTTAGCAATGCAGATCATATCCCGTAGATCGAGGAAATCAACGATGGACTTATACTAGTGAACGACTTCAACGGCACTATTAGATGGCAAGAAGAGAAGAAACGCGTGAGAGGCACATACATGATTAACTTTTGGAACGAAGCCTTATTCATCAACAAACAAGAGTTCAGCAACCTAGAGGTCACCGTCATGACCCCAGGAAATCCCACAATACAAATAACCCCAATAGAAAACGAAAGAATTAAGATTCTTTCTCTGGAAGCATTGGAAGAATTGCACATCAACAACATAAAAAACATGCAAAAACTTCAGACACACTCTATAGCAAATAGAGTCGGTTTCATAACTCTCTTCACAGTTGCCATCCTTCTAACCTGTGTATTACACGTAATGATGAAAAATAAGAAAAATATAATACTGCAACTGAACAAAGAACAAGAGAGAACCAAAAAAGAACCAGCACAAATCCAAATACAAAATACAGATGCCAAAAACCTCAGGTTCAACAACATACCTTTCTTCTGATGATCGCTTGAGGACAAGCTTAAATCAAAGGGGGAAGAGTTAACAACAAATAAATTCACACAGCCCCAATAAGCAGCATTGCAACACCTCATAAGAAGTGCAGCAAAATGCTGACTTGGTGTCTGTGCCATTTTCTTCAAGCGCCAACTGGCAACCGCCGAAAACTCCAAGAAGAATTGCCCAACGGGCCAACAACATCAGCAGCGACGCCGCTGCCAACGCCGCTGCTGGTTACTAGGGCTAGAATTGATTTAAGTTTATCGAGTTGCAAATTGACATCAAATAAAGGAAGACTTCTTTCCGAAAACTATATTTTTTCATTGTTTAATAAACGTTGGTATGCTTTCCACCTTTTAATTCTTGCGTTGCCGTTCCAACTGTTAGGAGAGTGGGTTAAGAGTTGGTGGTCGGTGTACTTTTTTTACTTTTGCTTTACCGTAGAGGTAATTTTTGAGAGCTTTTAGAGCGCAAATTATTGCCAACATTTCCCTTTTATTGGTGGCGTAATTCTCTTCTGTTTTAGAGAGTGTTCTCGAGAGAAAACAAATGGGTCGCTTGATCTGGGATAGAACAGCGCCATTAGCAAAGTTAGATGCATCTGTTGTAAGATGAAATTCATTGCTGAAGTCTGGGTAATGAAGTATTACCTCATTTGAACCCAAGGCGTTTTTGATCTTGTTGAAAGCTTCGATTGCCTCTTCGTTGAGGTTAATAGGCTTTTTTGCTGATTGGTTTTTGGACACACGTTCATCTTCCCCTCTTAAAAGAGAGGTAAGGGACTTTGCCAACTTAGCGAAGTCTTTAATAAATCTTCTATAGTAGCTGGCAAGTCCAATGAAAGATCTTAGATCTTTGAGTGTTTTTAGGTTTGGGTATTTTCCTATTGTATTGATCTTATTGGGATTGGTTTCTATGCCTTTGTCTGAGATGACAAATCCTAGGAATTCTACTCTATTTTTGAAGAACTCGCATTTGTCCAACAGACACTTCATGTTGGCTTCTTGTAGAGTTGTGAATATTGCGTCGAGGTGACGAGCATGCGATTCATTATCTTTTCTGAAGATAATGATATCGTCAATGTAAATGAAACATATTTTTCCGATATGTTCACGTAGTATATCGTCAAGAGCTCTCTGATAAATTGAGGGCGCCTTCTTGAGTCCAAAGGGGAGTCGTGTAAACTCATATTTTCCGTTGTTAACGGAGAAAGCTGTCTTTTCTATGTCTGATTCTTTAAGACGGATTTGGTGAAATCCGCTTTTAAGATCTAGGACAGAAAATATTTTGTTGTTACCTAGCTGTGCTAATACCTCGTTAATTTCAGGTATAGAGTATTTGTCTGGAGTGTTTTCTTTGTTAAGTTTTCTGTAGTCTATAACCATGCGATACTTCTTTTGGCCCGAAGCATCTAATTTTTTGAGGACAATCCACACAGGTGAATTGTATGGGGATCGGGAGGGTCGGATTATTCCGTCCTCCAAGAGTTCTTTTATCTGTTTATGTACTTCGTCCTTCAATGACATTGGGAATTGGTAAAATTTTGAATAAATTGGGGAAGCAGTTTTGCTTCGGATTTCTGCTTTGACGTTAGTTGCATAGGTCAATTTTCGTCAGGATTGGCAAAGAGGCTTGGGTGCGTCTTGACCAATTGATTTAGGGTCTTTCTCTGTTCGTTTGTCATGTGGTCTGTCAGTGGTATTACTGTATTAACTGCCTCGATTTTTTTTCTGTCTGATAGGTATGCGAATATTATTTTTGATTATTAATAGATTCTTGCTGCTATGGATTACAACGTCTAGTTCCTTTAAACTATCATTGCCTAATATGGCTTCAAACGTTTTTAATGTCGGTAAAAGGAAGAATTTGACCTTTATATCTTGCCTATTGAAAAGATTAGCGAACTTGTGGTGTGTGATTTTAATATTTCCGCCGACTGTGACGGCCTCAAAGGGGTTTTCGTTCGGAATAGGTTCGGACACGAATTTCGGTTGGACATAGTTTCTATTTGATCCCGTATCTATAAGTATTTTGGGTAATTAACCGCTCCCCATCTTACAGTCTATGTAAGGAAGAGAGGAGCTATTTAGCTTAAAAAATGTATGTCTGAATGTTCATACTGGCTGTACTGTTCAACGTGTGATTTTTCTACTTGTTGGGTGTATTCGGTTAGTGGCTGCTCATATTCGGTCTGCTGTTCATAATTTTGCATTGTCTGTACGTGTTTTTCCATGGTCATGCAGCTCTCGTTGTTTTCGATCTCGGGCAGTTCTTCTCCTGTTTGTATATTAAAGTTTCTCTGTTTTTTGTCAGGGGCGTTCGTTAGTGGTGGAGGTCGTTTTCCTGCTTCAAAATTTTGTCTGTTCATGTAGTTATCCATCCTCGTACGGATGCTTGGATCCACGTCCATTGGCTCAGAACGTGGTTGTGGTTTTGGTGCTAGAGGTCTAGTGGGTACGTGTACTTGTTATGGTTGTGTCTGATAATTTTGTTGGTTAGGGTATTGTGGATTCGGTCCCGTATTGTTGTACGTTTGTTGTCCATAGTTTGTGGTGTTCGGCCATGGTGTCCAAACTGGGAGCTGGGGTCTGAAACTTATAGGTGGTGCCCTAAAAGTTTGAGTGTAAGAAGGATGAGCGGTTCGGGGTGGTAGTACAGGTGTTGGTGCGTTTCTATTTGGGTTTCTAGCGTTTGTTTGCTGGTTTCTATTCAAAGCCATGTTGGTACGACAGCTTTGATTCTCTAATTTTAAACAATAATGAAGAGCCGAAGGAAGATCTGCTGGTTCCTTTATTCCAGGGATCCGTGCTAAATCTTCTGTCAATCCTCTTACAAACGTGTCTAATGCCTTGTCGCGGTATATCTTGGTCATGAGGGTTTCGGATTCCCTATTTAATTCCATGCAGCCTACTTTGTTTAATATCAAAGACAAGTGATTGTAAACAACCTGGTAGAATTCCTCTAACGTCTGATTCTTGCCTTGCACTAGCATTGTCATTTGATATTCTAATGTTCCAAGAACTCTCTTATCTGCATAGTGCAGCGGGAGACATTTGAAGATGGCACTCCAATTTAGAAGAACATTGTACGACTTGAATGCCGTGTCAGCATTACCTGTGATTTTGTTTCTCACGGTATGCAATATGCCGAAGTATTTCGGCGAACCTGCTTCAGCTGCGTAGACTGAGAGTATGCGATCTACACTCTTTTTCCATGAACTAAATTCTGATGGGTTACCGGAAAATTCTCAGAGGCTTTTAACTATGTCTGGTACTCTATCCAAATCGTTTAAGTTCTGGTTGTCGGTTATTCTTTGGTCGTATACATCGTTAAATTCCCTAGAAGGGTTAACTAATTGCTTTACTAATTTCGGCAATTGTTGCGCCAAAATTTGGCTAGCCGTGGCTGCTATAATCTGTTCTGCGTTGTGAGCCATGCCTCTATTCTGTAGGTGTTCGTTCTGTCTGTCAAGGTGTCGTTGTTGTTGTCTGTTTATACTATGTCCGCTTAACTGTGCTTGATCTACTTCTATTGGGGGCCTAATCAAGTTGTTTTCGTTAGCTATAAAATTGGTCTAACCAAAAGATATTACTTATAATGTATAATTCAAGAGATTTTCAAATTGCTTAAAACTATTGTTAGTTAGTTTTCTTATTCTATTTATATTTTTTCTTTTAAAGGATTCTGTATTGTTTTTCTTATTTTTTAGAACTAGTGGCTGCTTTTTTCCTTCTACTTTGGAGGGTCCCTTAGGAATCGCAAATTTGGAATTTAGTTATACTACGTTTGTAGTTTATTGTATTTTGTTATCGTTTTACGCTTCTTTATGTATTGTTGTATAAACATTTTTTTCTTTGTTGTATTTTTTAGCTTATTTAAATAAGTAGAATCGTTGTTGTGTTTAGTTTCGTTAATTCGGTTTTTGTTAATATTTTTCACCAAGTCTCTAACTTACATCACTATTGTTAATGTGGCAACATCTCCCGCCAGTCCGGATGTCATCCTGCTTGAAACTTCTAGAATCTACTGGGGATCCTGCGACCAGTCACCGTTGAGAGTACCCTGTGGACGGACCTTCCAGGGTGTGTTGTCCACCGATAGGCAAATAAACAATTAAGTTCCAATTGCCTTCAGCAAACTTAACCGTTCGTCGAATTTAATCGGCGAGAGCTGCACTGGTTATAATTTAGTTCGCTTTTAACCGACTATCGTTTTGTTCTTTTATAACGCGTGCCGGTCCCTGCTCGGGCGCCAGTTAATTCCAACGTTTATTAAACAATGAAAAAAATATAATTTTCGGAAAGAAGTCTTCGTTTATTTGATGTCAATTTGCAACTCGATAAACTTAAATCAATTCTAGCCCTAGTAACCAGCAGCGGCGTTGGCAGCGGCGTCGCTGCTGATGTTGTTGGCCCGTTGGGCAATTCTTCTTGGAATTTTCGGCGGTTGCCAGTTGGCGCTTGAAGAAAATGGCACAGACACCAAGTCAGCATTTTGCTGCACTTCTTATGAGGTGTTGCAATGCTTCTTATTGGGGCTGTGTGAATTTATTTGTTGTTAACTTTTATAAGGGGTTTGCATTAGGTGCTGTGGACATATGGTTTGTGTATGTGTGCTTATAGTATATGTTGTGGGTGTGGTACATATGTCACTATATATATATATATATATATGGGTCGCTTGATCTGGGATAGAACAGCGCCAATAGCAAAGTTAGATGCATCTGTTGTAAGATGAAATTCATTGCTGAAGTCTGGGTAATGAAGTATTACCTCATTTGAACCCAAGGCGTTTTTGATCTTGTTGAAAGCTTCGATTGCCTCTTCGTTGAGGTTAATAGGCTTTTTTGCTGATTGGTTTTTGGACACACGTTCATCTTCCCCTCTTAAAAGAGAGGTAAGGGACTTTGCCAACTTAGCGAAGTCTTTAATAAATCTTCTATAGTAGCTGGCAAGTCCAATGAAAGATCTTAGATCTTTGAGTGTTTTTAGGTTTGGGTATTTTCCTATTGTATTGATCTTATTGGGGTTGGTTTCTATGCCTTTGTCTGAGATGACAAATCCTAGGAATTCTACTCTATTTTTGAAGAACTCGCATTTGTCCAACAGACACTTCATGTTGGCTTCTTGTAGAGTTGTGAATATTGCGTCGAGGTGACGAGCATGCGATTCATTATCTTTTCTGAAGATAATGATATCGTCAATGTAAATGAAACATATTTTTCCGATATGTTCACGTAGTATATCGTCAAGAGCTCTCTGATAAATTGAGGGCGCATTCTTGAGTCCAAAGGGGAGTCGTGTAAACTCATATTTTCCGTTGTTAACGGAGAAAGCTGTCTTTTCTATGTCTGATTCTTTAAGACGGATTTGGTGAAATCCGCTTTTAAGATCTAGGACAGAAAATATTTTGTTGTTACCTAGCTGTGCTAATACCTCGTTAATTTCAGGTATAGAGTATTTGTCTGGAGTGTTTTCTTTGTTAAGTTTTCTGTAGTCTATAACCATGCGATACTTCTTTTGGCCCGAAGCATCTAATTTTTTGGGGACAATCCACACAGGTGAATTGTATGGGGATCGGGAGGGTCGGATTATTCCGTCCTCCAAGAGTTCTTTTATCTTTTTATGTACTTCGTCCTTCAATGACATTGGGAATTGGTAAAATTTTGAATAAATTGGGGAAGCAGTTTTGCTTCGGATTTCTGCTTTGACGTTAGTTGCATAGGTCAATTTTTCGTCAGGATTGGCAAAGAGGCTTGGGTGCGTCTTGACCAATTGATTTAGGGTCTTTCTCTGTTCGTTTGTCATGTGGTCTGTCAGTGGTATTACTGTATTAACTGCCTCGATTTTTTTTCTGTCTGATAGGTATGCGAATATTATTTTTGATTATTAATAGATTCTTGCTGCTATGGATTACAACGTCTAGTTCCTTTAAACTATCATTGCCTAATATGGCTTCAAACGTTTTTAATATCGGTAAAAGGAAGAATTTGACCTTTATATCTTGCCTATTGAAAAGATTAGCGAACTTGTGGTGTGTGATTTTAATATTTCCGCCGACTGTGACGGCCTCAAAGGGGTTCTCGTTCGGAATAGGTTCGGACACGAATTTCGGTTGGACATAGTTTCTATTTGATCCCGTATCTATAAGTATTTTGGGTAATTAACCGCTCCCCATCTTACAGTCTATGTAAGGAAGAGAGGAGCTATTTAGCTTAAAAAATGTATGTCTGAATGTTCATACTGGCTGTACTGTTCAACGTGTGATTTTTCTACTTGTTGGGTGTATTCGGTTAGTGGCTGCTCATATTCGGTCTGCTGTTCATAATTTTGCATTGTCTGTACGTGTTTTTCCATGGTCATGCAGCTCTCGTTGTTTTCGATCTCGGGCAGTTCTTCTCCTGTTTGTATATTAAAGTTTCTCTGTTTTTTGTCAGGGGCGTTCGTTAGTGGTGGAGGTCGTTTTCCTGCTTCAAAATTTTGTCTGTTCATGTAGTTATCCATCCTCGTACGGATGCTTGGATCCACGTCCATTGGCTCAGAACGTGGTTGTGGTTTTGGTGCTAGAGGTCTAGTGGGTACGTGTACTTGTTATGGTTGTGTCTGATAATTTTGTTGGTTAGGGTATTGTGGATTCGGTCCCGTATTGTTGTACGTTTGTTGTCCATAGTTTGTGGTGTTCGGCCATGGTGTCCAAACTGGGAGCTGGGGTCTGAAACTTATAGGTGGTGCCCTAAAAGTTTGAGTGTAAGAAGGATGAGCGGTTCGGGGTGGTAGTACAGGTGGTGGTGCATTTCTATTTGGGTTTCTAGCGTTTGTTTGCTGGTTTCTATTCAAAGCCATGTTGGTACGACAGCTTTGATTCTCTAATTTTAAACAATAATGAAGAGCCGAAGGAAGATCTGCTGGTTCCTTTATTCCAGGGATCCGTGCTAAATCTTCTTCAATCCTCTTACAAACGTGTCTAATGCCTTGTCGCGGTATATCTTGGTCATGAGGGTTTCGGATTCCCTATTTAATTCCATGCAGCCTACTTTGTTTAATATCAAAGACAAGTGATTGTAAACAACCTGGTAGAATTCCTCTAACGTCTGATTCTTGCCTTGCACTAGCATTGTCATTTGATATTCTAATGTTCCAAGAACTCTCTTATCTGCATAGTGCAGCGGGAGACATTTGAAGATGGCACTCCAATTTAGAAGAACATTGTACGACTTGAATGCCGTGTCAGCATTACCTGTGATTTTGTTTCTCACGGTATGCAATATGCCGAAGTATTTCGGCGAACCTGCTTCAGCTGCGTAGACTGAGAGTATGCGATCTACACTCTTTTTCCATGAACTAAATTCTGATGGGTTACCGGAAAATTCTCAGAGGCTTTTAACTATGTCTGGTACTCTATCCAAATCGTTTAAGTTCTGGTTGTCAGTTATTCTTTGGTCGTATACATCGTTAAATTCCCTAGAAGGGTTAACTAATTGCTTTACTAATTTCGGCAATTGTTGCGCCAAAATTTGGCTAGCCGTGGCTGCTATAATCTGTTCTGCGTTGTGAGCCATGCCTCTATTCTGTAGGTGTTCGTTCTGTCTGTCAAGGTGTCGTTGTTGTTGTCTGTTTATACTATGTCCGCTTAACTGTGCTTGATCTACTTCTATTGGGGGCCTAATCAAGTTGTTTTCGTTAGCTATAAAATTGGTCTAACCAAAAGATATTACTTATAATGTATAATTCAAGAGATTTTCAAATTGCTTAAAACTATTGTTAGTTAGTTTTCTTATTCTATTTATATTTTTTCTTTTAAAGGATTCTGTATTGTTTTTCTTATTTTTTAGAACTAGTGGCTGCTTTTTTCCTTCTACTTTGGAGGGTCCCTTAGGAATCGCAAATTTGGAATTTAGTTATACTACGTTTGTAGTTTATTGTATTTTGTTATCGTTTTACGCTTCTTTATGTATTGTTGTATAAACATTTTTTTCTTTGTTGTATTTTTTAGCTTATTTAAATAAGTAGAATCGTTGTTGTGTTTAGTTTCGTTAATTCGGTTTTTGTTAATATTTTTCACCAAGTCTCTAACTTACATCACTATTGTTAATGTGGCAACATCTCCCGCCAGTCCGGATGTCATCCTGCTTGAAACTTCTAGAATCTACTGGGGATCCTGCGACCAGTCACCGTTGAGAGTACCCTGTGGACGGACCTTTCAGGGTGTATTGTCCACCGATGGGCAAATAAACAATTAAGTTCCAATTGCCTTCAGCAAACTTAACCGTTCGTCGAATTTAATCGGCGAGAGCTGCACTGGTTATAATTTAGTTCGCTTTTAACCGACTATCGTTTTGTTCTTTTATAACGCGTGCCGGTCCCTGCTCGGGCGCCAGTTAATTCCAACGTTTATTAAACAATGAAAAAAATATAATTTTCGGAAAGAAGTCTTCGTTTATTTGATGTCAATTTGCAACTCGATAAACTTAAATCAATTCTAGCCCTAGTAACCAGCAGCGGCGTTGGCAGCGGCGTCGCTGCTGATGTTGTTGGCCCGTTGGGCAATTCTTCTTGGAATTTTCGGCGGTTGCCAGTTGGCGCTTGAAGAAAATGGCACAGACACAAAGTCAGCATTTTGCTGCACTTCTTATGAGGTGTTGCAATGCTTCTTATTGGGGCTGTGTGAATTTATTTGTTGTTAACTTGTATAAGGGGTTTGCATTAGGTGCTGTGGACATATGGTTTGTGTATGTGTGCTTATAGTATATGTTGTGGGTGTGGTACATATGTCACTATATATATATATATATATATATATGGGTCGCTTGATCTGGGATAGAACAGCGCCAATAGCAAAGTTAGATGCATCTGTTGTAAGATGAAATTCATTGCTGAAGTCTGGGTAATGAAGTATTACCTCATTTGAACCCAAGGCGTTTTTGATCTTGTTGAAAGCTTCGATTGCCTCTTCGTTGAGGTTAATAGGCTTTTTTGCTGATTGGTTTTTTGGACACACGTTCATCTTCCCCTCTTAAAGAGAGGTAAGGGACTTTGCCAACTTAGCGAAGTCTTTAATAAATCTTCTATAGTAGCTGGCAAGTCCAATGAAAGATCTTAGATCTTTGAGTGTTTTTAGGTTTGGGTATTTTCCTATTGTATTGATCTTATTGGGGTTGGTTTCTATGCCTTTGTCTGAGATGACAAATCCTAGGAATTCTACTCTATTTTTGAAGAACTCGCATTTGTCCAACAGACACTTCATGTTGGCTTCTTGTAGAGTTGTGAATATTGCGTCGAGGTGACGAGCATGCGATTCATTATCTTTTCTGAAGATAATGATATCGTCAATGTAAATGAAACATATTTTTCCGATATGTTCACGTAGTATATCGTCAAGAGCTCTCTGATAAATTGAGGGCGCATTCTTGAGTCCAAAGGGGAGTCGTGTAAACTCATATTTTCCGTTGTTAACGGAGAAAGCTGTCTTTTCTATGTCTGATTCTTTAAGACGGATTTGGTGAATTTCGCTTTTAAGATCTAGGACAGAAAATATTTTGTTGTTACCTAGCTGTGCTAATACCTCGTTAATTTCAGGTATAGAGTATTTGTCTGGAGTGTTTTCTTTGTTAAGTTTTCTGTAGTCTATAACCATGCGATACTTCTTTTGGCCCGAAGCATCTAATTTTTTGGGGACAATCCACACAGGTGAATTGTATGGGGATCGGGAGGGTCGGATTATTCCGTCCTCCAAGAGTTCTTTTATCTGTTTATGTACTTCGTCCTTCAATGACATTGGGAATTGGTAAAATTTTGAATAAATTGGGGAAGCAGTTTTGCTTCGGATTTCTGCTTTGACGTTAGTTGCATAGGTCAATTTTTCGTCAGGATTGGCAAAGAGGCTTGGGTGCGTCTTGACCAATTGATTTAGGGTCTTTCTCTGTTCGTTTGTCATGTGGTCTGTCAGTGGTATTACTGTATTAACTGCCTCGATTTTTTTTCTGTCTGATAGGTATGCGAATATTATTTTTGATTATTAATAGATTCTTGCTGCTATGGATTACAACGTCTAGTTCCTTTAAACTATCATTGCCTAATATGGCTTCAAACGTTTTTAATGACGGTAAAAGGAAGAATTTGACCTTTATATCTTGCCTATTGAAAAGATTAGCGAACTTGTGATGTGTGATTTTAATATTTCCGCCGACTGTGACGGCCTCAAAGGGGTTTTCGTTCGGAATAGGTTCGGACACGAATTTCGGTTGGACATAGTTTCTATTTGATCCCGTATCTATAAGTATTTTGGGTAATTAACCGCTCCCCATCTTACAGTCTATGTAAAGAAGAGAGGAGCTATTTAGCTTAAAAAATGTATGTCTGAATGTTCATACTGGCTGTACTGTTCAACGTGTGATTTTTCTACTTGTTGGGTGTATTCGGTTAGTGGCTGCTCATATTCGGTCTGCTGTTCATAATTTTGCATTGTCTGTACGTGTTTTTCCATGGTCATGCAGCTCTCGTTGTTTTCGATCTCGGGCAGTTCTTCTCCTGTTTGTATATTAAAGTTTCTCTGTTTTTTGTCAGGGGCGTTCGTTAGTGGTGGAGGTCGTTTTCCTGCTTCAAAATTTTGTCTGTTCATGTAGTTATCCATCCTCGTACGGATGCTTGGATCCACGTCCATTGGCTCAGAACGTGGTTGTGGTTTTGGTGCTAGAGGTCTAGTGGGTACGTGTACTTGTTATGGTTGTGTCTGATAATTTTGTTGGTTAGGGTATTGTGGATTCGGTCCTGTATTGTTGTACGTTTGTTGTCCATAGTTTGTGGTGTTCGGCCATGGTGTCCAGACTGGGAGCTGGGGTCTGAAACTTATAGGTGGTGCCCTAAAAGTTTGAGTGTAAGAAGGATGAGCGGTTCGGGGTGGTATTACAGGTGGTGGTGCATTTCTATTTGGGTTTCTAGCGTTTGTTTGCTGGTTTCTATTCAAAGCCATGTTGGTACGACAGCTTTGATTCTCTAATTTTAAACAATAATGAAGAGCCGAAGGAAGATCTGCTGGTTCCTTTATTCCAGGGATCCGTGCTAAATCTTCTTCAATCCTCTTACAAACGTGTCTAATGCCTTGTCGCGGTATATCTTGGTCATGAGGGTTTCGGATTCCCTATTTAATTCCATGCAGCCTACTTTGTTTAATATCAAAGACAAGTGATTGTAAACAACCTGGTAGAATTCCTCTAACGTCTGATTCTTGCCTTGCACTAGCATTGTCATTTGATATTCTAATGTTCCAAGAACTCTCTTATCTGCATAGTGCAGCGGGAGACATTTGAAGATGGCACTCCAATTTAGAAGAACATTGTACGACTTGAATGCCGTGTCAGCATTACCTGTGATTTTGTTTCTCACTGTATGCAATATGCCGAAGTATTTCGGCGAACCTGCTTCAGCTGCGTAGACTGAGAGTATGCGATCTACACTCTTTTTCCATGAACTAAATTCTGATGGGTTACCGGAAAATTCTCAGAGGCTTTTAACTATGTCTGGTACTCTATCCAAATCGTTTAAGTTCTGGTTGTCGGTTATTCTTTGGTCGTATACATCGTTAAATTCCCTAGAAGGGTTAACTAATTGCTTTACTAATTTCGGCAATTGTTGCGCCAAAATTTGGCTAGCCGTGGCTGCTATAATCTGTTCTGCGTTGTGAGCCATGCCTCTATTCTGTAGGTGTTCGTTCTGTCTGTCAAGGTGTCGTTGTTGTTGTCTGTTTATACTATGTCCGCTTAACTGTGCTTGATCTACTTCTATTGGGGGCCTAATCAAGTTGTTTTCGTTAGCTATAAAATTGGTCTAACCAAAAGATATTACTTATAATGTATAATTCAAGAGATTTTCCAATTGCTTAAAACTATTGTTAGTTAGTTTTCTTATTCTATTTATATTTTTTCTTTTAAAGGATTCTGTATTGTTTTTCTTATTTTTTAGAACTAGTGGCTGCTTTTTTCCTTCTACTTTGGAGGGTCCCTTAGGAATCGCAAATTTGGAATTTAGTTATACTACGTTTGTAGTTTATTGTATTTTGTTATCGTTTTACGCTTCTTTATGTATTGTTGTATAAACATTTTTTTCTTTGTTGTATTTTTTAGCTTATTTAAATAAGTAGAATCGTTGTTGTGTTTAGTTTCGTTAATTCGGTTTTTGTTAATATTTTTCACCAAGTCTCTAACTTACATCACTATTGTTAATGTGGCAACATCTCCCGCCAGTCCGGATGTCATCCTGCTTGAAACTTCTAGAATCTACTGGGGATCCTGCGACCAGTCACCGTTGAGAGTACCCTGTGGACGGACCTTCTGTTCGTTTGTCATGTGGTCTGTCAGTGGTATTACTGTATTAACTGCCTCGATTTTTTTTCTGTCTGATAGGTATGCGAATATTATTTTTGATTATTAATAGATTCTTGCTGCTATGGATTACAACGTCTAGTTCCTTTAAACTATCATTGCCTAATATGGCTTCAAACGTTTTTAATGACGGTAAAAGGAAGAATTTGACCTTTATATCTTGCCTATTGAAAAGATTAGCGAACTTGTGATGTGTGATTTTAATATTTCCGCCGACTGTGACGGCCTCAAAGGGGTTTTCGTTCGGAATAGGTTCGGACACGAATTTCGGTTGGACATAGTTTCTATTTGATCCCGTATCTATAAGTATTTTGGGTAATTAACCGCTCCCCATCTTACAGTCTATGTAAAGAAGAGAGGAGCTATTTAGCTTAAAAAATGTATGTCTGAATGTTCATACTGGCTGTACTGTTCAACGTGTGATTTTTCTACTTGTTGGGTGTATTCGGTTAGTGGCTGCTCATATTCGGTCTGCTGTTCATAATTTTGCATTGTCTGTACGTGTTTTTCCATGGTCATGCAGCTCTCGTTGTTTTCGATCTCGGGCAGTTCTTCTCCTGTTTGTATATTAAAGTTTCTCTGTTTTTTGTCAGGGGCGTTCGTTAGTGGTGGAGGTCGTTTTCCTGCTTCAAAATTTTGTCTGTTCATGTAGTTATCCATCCTCGTACGGATGCTTGGATCCACGTCCATTGGCTCAGAACGTGGTTGTGGTTTTGGTGCTAGAGGTCTAGTGGGTACGTGTACTTGTTATGGTTGTGTCTGATAATTTTGTTGGTTAGGGTATTGTGGATTCGGTCCTGTATTGTTGTACGTTTGTTGTCCATAGTTTGTGGTGTTCGGCCATGGTGTCCAGACTGGGAGCTGGGGTCTGAAACTTATAGGTGGTGCCCTAAAAGTTTGAGTGTAAGAAGGATGAGCGGTTCGGGGTGGTAGTACAGGTGGTGGTGCATTTCTATTTGGGTTTCTAGCGTTTGTTTGCTGGTTTCTATTCAAAGCCATGTTGGTACGACAGCTTTGATTCTCTAATTTTAAACAATAATGAAGAGCCGAAGGAAGATCTGCTGGTTCCTTTATTCCAGGGATCCGTGCTAAATCTTCTTCAATCCTCTTACAAACGTGTCTAATGCCTTGTCGCGGTATATCTTGGTCATGAGGGTTTCGGATTCCCTATTTAATTCCATGCAGCCTACTTTGTTTAATATCAAAGACAAGTGATTGTACACAACCTGGTAGAATTCCTCTAACGTCTGATTCTTGCCTTGCACTAGCATTGTCATTTGATATTCTAATGTTCCAAGAACTCTCTTATCTGCATAGTGCAGCGGGAGACATTTGAAGATGGCACTCCAATTTAGAAGAACATTGTACGACTTGAATGCCGTGTCAGCATTACCTGTGATTTTGTTTCTCACTGTATGCAATATGCCGAAGTATTTCGGCGAACCTGCTTCAGCTGCGTAGACTGAGAGTATGCGATCTACACTCTTTTTCCATGAACTAAATTCTGATGGGTTACCGGAAAATTCTCAGAGGCTTTTAACTATGTCTGGTACTCTATCCAAATCGTTTAAGTTCTGGTTGTCGGTTATTCTTTGGTCGTATACATCGTTAAATTCCCTAGAAGGGTTAACTAATTGCTTTACTAATTTCGGCAATTGTTGCGCCAAAATTTGGCTAGCCGTGGCTGCTATAATCTGTTCTGCGTTGTGAGCCATGCCTCTATTCTGTAGGTGTTCGTTCTGTCTGTCAAGGTGTCGTTGTTGTTGTCTGTTTATACTATGTCCGCTTAACTGTGCTTGATCTACTTCTATTGGGGGCCTAATCAAGTTGTTTTCGTTAGCTATAAAATTGGTCTAACCAAAAGATATTACTTATAATGTATAATTCAAGAGATTTTCAAATTGCTTAAAACTATTGTTAGTTAGTTTTCTTATTCTATTTATATTTTTTCTTTTAAAGGATTCTGTATTGTTTTTCTTATTTTTTAGAACTAGTGGCTGCTTTTTTCCTTCTACTTTGGAGGGTCCCTTAGGAATCGCAAATTTGGAATTTAGTTATACTACGTTTGTAGTTTATTGTATTTTGTTATCGTTTTACGCTTCTTTATGTATTGTTGTATAAACATTTTTTTCTTTGTTGTATTTTTTAGCTTATTTAAATAAGTAGAATCGTTGTTGTGTTTAGTTTCGTTAATTCGGTTTTTGTTAATATTTTTCACCAAGTCTCTAACTTACATCACTATTGTTAATGTGGCAACATCTCCCGCCAGTCCGGATGTCATCCTGCTTGAAACTTCTAGAATCTACTGGGGATCCTGCGACCAGTCACCGTTGAGAGTACCCTGTGGACGGACCTTCTGTTCGTTTGTCATGTGGTCTGTCAGTGGTATTACTGTATTAACTGCCTCGATTTTTTTTCTGTCTGATAGGTATGCGAATATTATTTTTGATTATTAATAGATTCTTGCTGCTATGGATTACAACGTCTAGTTCCTTTAAACTATCATTGCCTAATATGGCTTCAAACGTTTTTAATGACGGTAAAAGGAAGAATTTGACCTTTATATCTTGCCTATTGAAAAGATTAGCGAACTTGTGATGTGTGATTTTAATATTTCCGCCGACTGTGACGGCCTCAAAGGGGTTTTCGTTCGGAATAGGTTCGGACACGAATTTCGGTTGGACATAGTTTCTATTTGATCCCGTATCTAAAAGTATTTTGGGTAATTAACCGCTCCCCATCTTACAGTCTATGTAAAGAAGAGAGGAGCTATTTAGCTTAAAAAATGTATGTCTGAATGTTCATACTGGCTGTACTGTTCAACGTGTGATTTTTCTACTTGTTGGGTGTATTCGGTTAGTGGCTGCTCATATTCGGTCTGCTGTTCATAATTTTGCATTGTCTGTACGTGTTTTTCCATGGTCATGCAGCTCTCGTTGTTTTCGATCTCGGGCAGTTCTTCTCCTGTTTGTATATTAAAGTTTCTCTGTTTTTTGTCAGGGGCGTTCGTTAGTGGTGGAGGTCGTTTTCCTGCTTCAAAATTTTGTCTGTTCATGTAGTTATCCATCCTCGTACGGATGCTTGGATCCACGTCCATTGGCTCAGAACGTGGTTGTGGTTTTGGTGCTAGAGGTCTAGTGGGTACGTGTACTTGTTATGGTTGTGTCTGATAATTTTGTTGGTTAGGGTATTGTGGATTCGGTCCTGTATTGTTGTACGTTTGTTGTCCATAGTTTGTGGTGTTCGGCCATGGTGTCCAGACTGGGAGCTGGGGTCTGAAACTTATAGGTGGTGCCCTAAAAGTTTGAGTGTAAGAAGGATGAGCGGTTCGGGGTGGTAGTACAGGTGGTGGTGCATTTCTATTTGGGTTTCTAGCGTTTGTTTGCTGGTTTCTATTCAAAGCCATGTTGGTACGACAGCTTTGATTCTCTAATTTTAAACAATAATGAAGAGCCGAAGGAAGATCTGCTGGTTCCTTTATTCCAGGGATCCGTGCTAAATCTTCTTCAATCCTCTTACAAACGTGTCTAATGCCTTGTCGCGGTATATCTTGGTCATGAGGGTTTCGGATTCCCTATTTAATTCCATGCAGCCTACTTTGTTTAATATCAAAGACAAGTGATTGTACACAACCTGGTAGAATTCCTCTAACGTCTGATTCTTGCCTTGCACTAGCATTGTCATTTGATATTCTAATGTTCCAAGAACTCTCTTATCTGCATAGTGCAGCGGGAGACATTTGAAGATGGCACTCCAATTTAGAAGAACATTGTACGACTTGAATGCCGTGTCAGCATTACCTGTGATTTTGTTTCTCACTGTATGCAATATGCCGAAGTATTTCGGCGAACCTGCTTCAGCTGCGTAGACTGAGAGTATGCGATCTACACTCTTTTTCCATGAACTAAATTCTGATGGGTTACCGGAAAATTCTCAGAGGCTTTTAACTATGTCTGGTACTCTATCCAAATCGTTTAAGTTCTGGTTGTCGGTTATTCTTTGGTCGTATACATCGTTAAATTCCCTAGAAGGGTTAACTAATTGCTTTACTAATTTCGGCAATTGTTGCGCCAAAATTTGGCTAGCCGTGGCTGCTATAATCTGTTCTGCGTTGTGAGCCATGCCTCTATTCTGTAGGTGTTCGTTCTGTCTGTCAAGGTGTCGTTGTTGTTGTCTGTTTATACTATGTCCGCTTAACTGTGCTTGATCTACTTCTATTGGGGGCCTAATCAAGTTGTTTTCGTTAGCTATAAAATTGGTCTAACCAAAAGATATTACTTATAATGTATAATTCAAGAGATTTTCAAATTGCTTAAAACTATTGTTAGTTAGTTTTCTTATTCTATTTATATTTTTTCTTTTAAAGGATTCTGTATTGTTTTTCTTATTTTTTAGAACTAGTGGCTGCTTTTTTCCTTCTACTTTGGAGGGTCCCTTAGGAATCGCAAATTTGGAATTTAGTTATACTACGTTTGTAGTTTATTGTATTTTGTTATCGTTTAACGCTTCTTTATGTATTGTTGTATAAACATTTTTTTCTTTGTTGTATTTTTTAGCTTATTTAAATAAGTAGAATCGTTGTTGTGTTTAGTTTCGTTAATTCGGTTTTTGTTAATATTTTTCACCAAGTCTCTAACTTACATCACTATTGTTAATGTGGCAACATCTCCCGCCAGTCCGGATGTCATCCTGCTTGAAACTTCTAGAATCTACTGGGGATCCTGCGACCAGTCACCGTTGAGAGTACCCTGTGGACGGACCTTCCAGGGTGTGTTGTCCACCGATGGGCAAATAAACAATTAAGTTCCAATTGCCTTCAGCAAACTTAACCGTTCGTCGAATTTAATCGGCGAGAGCTGCACTGGTTATAATTTAGTTCGCTTTTAACCGACTATCGTTTTGTTCTTTTATAACGCGTGCCGGTCCCTGCTCGGGCGCCAGTTAATTCCAACGTTTATTAAACAATGAAAAAAATATAATTTTCGGAAAGAAGTCTTCGTTTATTTGATGTCAATTTGCAACTCGATAAACTTAAATCAATTCTAGCCCTAGTAACCAGCAGCGGCGTTGGCAGCGGCGTCGCTGCTGATGTTGTTGGCCCGTTGGGCAATTCTTCTTGGAATTTTCGGCGGTTGCCAGTTGGCGCTTGAAGAAAATGGCACAGACACCAAGTCAGCATTTTGCTGCACTTCTTATGAGGTGTTGCAATGCTTCTTATTGGGGCTGTGTGAATTTATTTGTTGTTAACTTGTATAAGGGGTTTGCATTAGGTGCTGTGGACATATGGTTTATGTATGTGTGCTTATAGTATATGTTGTGGGTGTGGTACATATGTCACTATATATATATATATATATGTGGTAATATTTATAAAAATATATAATTTTTATTATTTATCAGCACTATGTGCTTACATTGAGTTCCAGTTATAAACTAATTTTTATATCTTAATTAATACCTAATGAAACCTCAGTCCAACGAAGAAGCGTCGCTGTCGACGTCGGCGTATCCAGCTTGGTGTTGTTGCGAATGAGGAAATGCCCCCATTCCGCATTTCGCAGGGGTTCACATTTCTTGGGAACCAACGAATTTTATTGGTTCCGCTGATTCCACAAATATTGGCATGTGCGGTAAATATGCCAATTTAGCGATCCCACGGTAAGCTGTCCCATGAGCGCGTTGACCTGCTATGCACCTAAAAGTGCATACGCGACACCTTGCTTCAGCTTTTCCCAGCACGTTGAATGGCCACGTGCGGGAACCAAATGTTGGTAAGCTGGATATCAAAGGTGTTGTTATATTTGATATCTTAGGTATTAACTTATACTATAAGCTCACATACACAAACCATATGTCCACAGCACCTAATGCAAACCCCTTATAAAAGTTAACAACAAATAAATTCACACAGCCCCAATAAGAAGCATTGCAACACCTCATAAGAAGTGCAGCAAAATGCTGACTTGGTGTCTGTGCCATTTTCTTCAAGCGCCAACTGGCAACCGCCGAAAATTCCAAGAAGAATTGCCCAACGGGCCAACAACATCAGCAGCGACGCCGCTGCCAACGCCGCTGCTGGTTACTAGGGCTAGAATTGATTTAAGTTTATCGAGTTGCAAATTGACATCAAATAAACGAAGACTTCTTTCCGAAAATTATATTTTTTTCATTGTTTAATAAACGTTGGAATTAACTGGCGCCCGAGCAGGGACCGGCACGCGTTATAAAAGAACAAAACGATAGTCGGTTAAAAGCGAACTAAATTATAACCAGTGCAGCTCTCGCCGATTAAATTCGACGAACGGTTAAGTTTTCTGAAGGCAATTGGAACTTAATTGTTTATTTGCCCATCGGTGGACAATACACCCTGAAAGGTCCGTCCACAGGGTACTCTCAACGGTGACTGGTCGCAGGATCCCCAGTAGATTCTAGAAGTTTCAAGCAGGATGACATCCGGACTGGCGGGAGATGTTGCCACATTAACAATAGTGATGTAAGTTAGAGACTTGGTGAAAAATATTAACAAAAACCGAATTAACGAAACTAAACACAACAACGATTCTACTTATTTAAATAAGCTAAAAAATACAACAAAGAAAAAAATGTTTATACAACAATACATAAAGAAGCGTAAAACGATAACAAAATACAATAAACTACAAACGTAGTATAACTAAATTCCAAATTTGCGATTCCTAAGGGACCCTCCAAAGTAGAAGGAAAAAAGCAGCCACTAGTTCTAAAAAATAAGAAAAACAATACAGAATCCTTTAAAAAAAAAATATATATATAGAATAAGAAAGCAAACTAACAATAGTTTTAAGCAATTTGAAAATCTCTTGAATTATACATTATAAGTAATATCTTTTGGTTAGACCAATTTTATAGCTAACGAAAACAACTTGATTAGGCCCCCAATAGAAGTAGATCAAGCACAGTTAAGCGGACATAGTATAAACAGACAACAACAACGACACCTTGACAGACAGGACGAACACCTACAGAATAGAGGCATGGCTCACAACGCAGAACAGATTATAGCAGCCACGGCTAGCCAAATTTTGGCGCAACAATTGCCGAAATTAGTAAAGCAATTAGTTAACCCTTCTAGGGAATTTAACGATGTATACGACCAAAGAATAACCGACAACCAGAACTTAAACGATTTGGACAGAGTACCAGACATAGTTAAAAGCCTCCGAGAATTTTCCGCTAACCCATCATCGCCGAAATACTTCGGCATATTGCATACCGTGAGAAACAAAATCACAGGTAATGCTGACACGGCATTCGAGTCGTACAATGTTCCTCTAAATTGGAGTGCCATCTTCAAATGTCTCCCGCTGCACTATGCAGATAAGAGAGATCTTGGAACATTAGAATATCAAATGACAATGCTAGTGCAAGGCAAGAATCAGACGTTAGAGGAATTCTACCAGGTTGTTTACAATCACTTGTCTTTGATATTAAACAAAGTAGGCTGCATGGAATTAAATAGGGAATCCGAAACCCTCATGACCAAGATATACCGCGACAAGGCATTAGACACGTTTGTAAGAGGGTTGAAGAAGATTTAGCACGGATCCCTGGAATAAAGGAACCAGCAGATCTTCCTTCGGCTCTTCATTATTGTTTAAAATTAGAGAATCAAAGCTGTCGTACCAACATGGCTTTGAATAGAAACCAGCAAACAAACGCTAGAAACCCAAATAGAAACGCACCAACTCCTGTACTACCACCCCGAACCGCTCATCCTTCTTACACTCAAACTTTTAGGGCACCACCTATAAGTTTCAGACCCCACCTCCCAGTTTGGACACCATGGCCGAACACCACAGACTATGGACAACAAACGTACAACAATACGGGACCGAATCCACAATACCCTAACCAACAAAATTATCAGACACAACCATAACAAGTACACGTACCCACTAGACCTCTAGCACCAAAACCACAACCACGTTCTGAGCCAATGGACGTGGATCCAAGCATCCGTACGAGGATGGATAACTACATGAACAGACAAAATTTTGAAGCAGGAAAACGACCTCCACCACTAACGAACGCCCCTGACAAAAAACAGAGAAACTTTAATATACAAACAGGAGAAGAACTGCCCGAGACCGAAAACAACGAGAACTGCATGACCATGGAAAAACACGTACAGACAATGCAAAATTATGAACAGCAGACCGAATATGAGCAGCCACTAACCGAATACACCCAACAAGTAGGAGAATCACACGTTGAACAGTACAGCCAGTATGAACATTCAGACATACATTTTTTAAGCTAAATAGCTCCTCTCTTCCTTACATAGACTGTAAGATGGGGAGCGGTTAATTACCCAAAATACTTATAGATACGGGATCAAATAGAAACTATGTCCAACCGAAATTCGTGTCCGAACCTATTCCGAACGAAAACCCTTTGAGGCCGTCACAGTCGGCGGAAATATTAAAATCACACACCACAAGTTCGCTAATCTTTTCAATAGGCAAGATATAAAGGTCAAATTCTTCCTTTAACCGACATTAAAAACGTTTGAAGCCATATTAGGCAATGATAGTTTAAAGGAACTAGACGTTGTAATCCATAGCAGCAAGAATCTATTAATAATCAAAAATAATATTCGCATACCTATCAGACAGAAAAAAAATCGAGGCAGTTAATACAGTAATACCACTGACAGACCACATGACAAACGAACAGAGAAAGACCCTAAATCAATTGGTCAAGACGCACCCAAGCCTCTTTGCCAATCCTGACGAAAAATTGACCTATGCAACTAACGTCAAAGCAGAAATCCGAAGCAAAACTGCTTCCCCAATTTATTCAAAATTTTACCAATTCCCAATGTCATTGAAGGACGAAGTACATAAACAGATAAAAGAACTCTTGGAGGACGGAATAATCCGACCCTCCCGATCCCCATACAATTCACCTGTGTGGATTGTCCCCAAAAAATTAGATGCTTCGGGCCAAAAGAAGTATCGCATGGTTATAGACTACAGAAAACTTAACAAAGAAAACACTCCAGACAAATACTCTATACCTGAAATTAACGAGGTATTAGCACAGCTAGGTAACAACAAAATATTTTCTGTCCTAGATCTTAAAAGCGGATTTCACCAAATCCGTCTTAAAGAATCAGACATAGAAAAGACAGCTTTCTCCGTTAACAACGGAAAATATGAGTTTACACGACTCCCCTTTGGACTCAAGAATGCGCCCTCAATTTATCAGAGAGCTCTTGACGATATACTACGTGAACATATCGGAAAAATATGTTTCATTTACATTGACGATATCATTATCTTCAGAAAAGATAATGAATCGCATGCTCGTCACCTCGACGCAATATTCACAACTCTACAAGAAGCCAACATGAAGTGTCTGTTGGACAAATGCGAGTTCTTCAAAAATAGAGTAGAATTCCTAGGATTTGTCATCTCAGACAAAGGCATAGAAACCAACCCCAATAAGATCAATACAATAGGAAAATACCCAAACCTAAAAACACTCAAAGATCTAAGATCTTTCATTGGACTTGCCAGCTACTATAGAAGATTTATTAAAGACTTCGCTAAGTTGGCAAAGTCCCTTACCTCTCTTTTAAGAGGGGAAGATGGACGTGTGTCCAAAAACCAATCAGCAAAAAAGCCTATTAACCTCAACGAAGAGGCAATCGAAGCTTTCAACAAGATCAAAAACGACTTGGGTTCAAATGAGGTAATACTTTATTACCCAGACTTCAGCAAAAAATTTCATCTTACAACAGATGCATCTAACTTTGCTATTGGCGCTGTTCTATCCCAGATCAAGCGACCCATTTGTTTTCTCTCGAGAACACTCTCCAAAACAGAAGAGAATTACGCCACCAATAAAAGGGAAATGTTGGCAATAATTTGCGCTCTAAAAGCTTTAAAAAAATTACCTCTACGGTAAAGCAAAAGTAAAAAAAATACACCGACCACCAACTCTTAACCCACTCTATTAACAGTTGGAACGCCAACGAAAGAATTAAAAGGTGGAAAGCATACCGGGAAGAGTTCGACTATGAACTCCTCTATAAACCAGGTAGGGATAATATTGTAGCCGATGCGCTATCACGAATCCCTGTAATCAATAACATCGCGTCAGTAGCATCCACCCAGCACAGTGCATACAGCTCAAGCCACAACTTAAAACCAAGCATAGAAGCCCCAATAAATATATTTAATAAACCAGATATTCCTCAGTAACGCTATCGAAACAGATTACAAGTTCTACATCCCATTCCCAACCTTTCATAGACATACCATAACCCGACCAAATTTCACAGAACAAGATCTTATACAGCTATTGAAAGCTCACCTAAGCCCATCAGTAATTAACGGAATAATAACTTCAGAAGAAATAATGAATCAAATTCAACAGATATATCACCAACATTTTAGAAACTTCAAGATTAGATTCACACAATCTCAGGTAAAAGATTTAACAAATGAAACAGATCAAGATGAGAAGATATTGGCTACACACAACAGAGCTCACCGTAACGCCCTAGAGAACAAAAAGCAACTGTCCGAAAGTTTTTATTTTCCAAAAATGAAGCAATGAATAACAGAATTAGTTAAACAGTGTCAAGTTTGTAAAGAAGAAAAATATGACAGGCATCCAACTAACCCAAAACTCAAAGAAACACCAATCCCCGAATACCCAGGACACCCAAGAAACTAGTACTAACAGCAGTAGATAAATTTTCGAAATTAGCTCAGGGACGAGTTATCAAATCCAGGGCAATAGAAGACAATAAAAAACCGCTTCATGAAATCCTATTTTACTTAAGCGTACCAAAAGCCGTTGTAATAGGTAACGAAAAATCTCTTAACTCAGCCTCAGTCACTTTTATGATGCAGGATTTATTAGGTATAAAAGTTTATAAAGCACCACCCTACAAAAGCGCAGTGAATGGTCACGTAGAGAGATTTCATTCAACACTATCAGATATTATGAGATGTAATAAGAGAAAACAGGAACATAGAACCTTTGAAGAACTACTTAACAAATCAATATACGACTATAACTACATTATACACTCAACAACTAACAAGAGACCATTAGACATATTCTTTGGCAGAAACGTGACTACAGACCCAGACCAATACGAAAAAGCTAGGCAAGAGAACATCGACAGACTCAAACAAAAACAATCGACTGACATACAAAACCACAACAAAAAGCGCAACGACATACGCAACTACTCACCAGGTCAAGAAATATTTGTTAAAGTAAACACCAGATTAGGTACTAAACTATCACCCAGATATAAAAAGGAAATCGTTAAAGAAAACAGAAACACAACCGTACTAACAACAAAAGATAAGACATTTCATAAAAGCTGTATAAAAATGTATAAAAACTACAGATTAATATTACTGATGACAACAAAAGCAACCGAAGGACACTTGAAAATTCTAAATTATACAGACGCACAGACAATCACAATTTTAAAGGGAATAGGAAAATTACAGACATCATCGACTCGAATCGTACAAATTATAGAACTACAACAAATTAAATATGCATTAGACAACCTTTTATTCTATACCGAACAAGATCTAAGAACCAACACCCCACACTTTACGATACGAAATAGCGCAAGCTATCTTTACCTTCAACACAATAGCACAGTTCCATTCGCGAAAGACTAGAGCAATTAACATTTTAGGCACAGCCTGGAAATATGTAGCCGGTAGCCCAGATAATGACGACCTGATAATAATCACTGACAATTTGAACAAACTTACAAAAATCTCAAGCGAGTTACACAATAGCATAAGAAAGGAATCGCTCATAAGCGACGAGAAAGCGATCAGTTTACAGAATCAAGTTAGGCTTATAAAAGAAGAAATAATTAATATTAAATACGCCATACAATGGGCGAAATTAAATTTAATCAACACATTCCTACTTGGCGAAAAAAAAAAAGAGATAATTAACAAAAAGTTTAATAAAAGCAACATGCCAAATTTAAATATTGAAGAAATGCTAGAATTTTCAGATGTATCCATTTTGCGTTATGGAACGATTTTAATTTTTCGATATTATAAACTTAGAATTTACCTAACTATTTCATTGTAATAAAACAATTTATGGCATAAACGACAATTGTAAAATTGACCACTAGTAACTGTATACCTAAGTTAGTTAGTGGAGAACAAGCGCTCTGTGGCTTAAGCAATGCTGACCACATACCGGAGATAGAAGAAATCGACGATGGACTTATATTGGTGAACAACTTCAACGGCACGATTAAATGGCAAGAGGAAGAGAAACGGGTGAAAGGCACCTACATGGTAAATTTCTGGAACGAAACCTTGTTCATTAATAAACAAGAGTTTAGCAACATAGAAGTAACAGTGACGACCCCAGGAAATCCTACAATACAAATAACACCAATAGAAAAAGAAAAAATTAGAAAAAAACATAAAAAACATGCAAAAAATCCAGATACACTCTATAGCAAATAGAATCGGTTTCATAATTCTGTTTACAGTTGCCATCCTTCTTACCTGTGTATTACACGTATTGAAGAGAAAAAAGAAAAATATAATACTGCAACTAAACAAAGAACAAGAGAGCCCCAGAAAAGAATCAACGCATATCCAAATACAAAATACAGATGCCAACAACCTCAGATTCAACAACATACCCTTCTTCTAATGATCGCTTGAGGACAAATGGCTGTGCCATTTCCTCCACGCGCCAACTGGCAACCGCCGAAAATTCCAAGACGAATTGCCCAACGGGCCAACAAAATCAGCAGCGACGCCGCTGCCGCTAAGCCACAGGTTACTAGGGCTAGAATTGATTTAAGTTTATCGAGCTGCAATTGACATCAAATAAAGGAAGACTTCTTTCCGAAAATTATATTTTTTTCATTGTTTAATAAACGTTGGAATTAACTTACATAAGCCCTAGCAACTAAGCGCACCAAATATGTAACACGAGACACCCCAATTTGTAACAATAAACCTAGAGACCCCAAAAATCATAAATTCTTGGTGAAAATAACAATTCTGGCGTGGGACCGATCATAAAATCGAAAACCATTAGAAATAATCATCCGCCACAATCGTTATTCCCACCAAATGCCTAAATTGCCTACGCAGCTCAAATTCAGGCTCTTAGAATATTCCAGAGATTCATTAAAGAGAATGAGAGCATTGTTTAAAGAAAGCGAGCTCATGATCTTGAGCCTCAGCCGAGGTTTGCTAAGCGATGACAAGACTTTAATAATTGAGATCTACTGACGACTTCGACCCGTCAAGTTGCATCGTGCACAACTGTAAAATTCCAATAAGTCAAGCCTACTGTTAATAAAGATATTTTTTTTCAAGTAACGCGTAGTGACTTATTTAATTGGCGCAGCCGGTAGGATACGCGAGAGATATTAGACCATTAAAGGACAATTGTAGTCCCAGGCCTTAAAAGCAAATCGTAGTCGGCGCTGATGATCGACGCGAACGCATATTGGTTTTGCATATCCTTTGATCACTGCAAATCGCACTCATTAGTAACGCGAGCGAAATAAAGCCATACCAAACCAAAAAGACTACACCAAGAAAAACAATAACAACAAAAGTGAAAGTGCACACCATGGCACAACCAACAGAGCCAGTATTGCAATTAAGCGAACAACATCTTTCACAAGCACTTGGCCAGATAAGGCAAGTGCCAACCTTCCATGGAGCCACAGAAGAATAAAGCGCATCATAAGGCGCATTGATTTCATTATGCAACTATATATACAACGAGGGACATTCGCCAACACAGCGTCCTGTTCGGAGCCATAGAGATACAAATAGGAGGGGGCGCGCAGAGGGTCACGCAGCTATCCGCTGCCAACACTTTGACCGAATTGAGCTCGGCGCTCATCTCAGAATTCAAGACACAAACGCCATGTGAAGAACTTTTAAGGAGAATCTACAATACGCCTTTCACCAGAAGTATTCGTAAGTTTGTAGAAGAATTAGAGTATAAAGAGAATCAGATGAACACTATGCTTTACACAAACGCGTTAAATAATACAGTTAAAGACGTTATTATGAGGAAGTTATCAGATTGGTTGTTCATGACATTAGCCCGTCATGACATAACTACAATTTCAAAGCTAAAACATGGAGCACAAAGAGAAGGTGTCTATGATTTAGCATGGTCCGATAGAAGTAAAAACCCGAATAACCAAAACAATCCGACTACTTCAAATAAAACTCGGGGTAACAATGATCAACGTGAGTACGAGAAAACCCAAAATTATAGTCAGACATCAAAACAACAGAACTATAATAATACCACACAGAAACCAAAATACCAAGTTGACCAGAGTCCACAGATAAACCAAGAGTTTAGCCAGAAGTTAAACCAAGGCAGGGCACAAAACCCCCTTAACTATCAATCCCATCATAAACATTCATCCGCCCCAAATCCGCCAATAAACAGGCAACGCGAAAGCAGTAGCGGTCAAATGAAAATGGATACGTCCGAAAATTTTCTTCAAACTGCCTCGGAGTCAGAAACCGAAGAAGAACCAACCCATTTATCAGACTAAATATGAATAACAAAATATTAAAATGTGTAATAGACACGGGGTCGTCTATTAATTTAATGAAGGAAAATTTTTTAAAATTCCCCATAAAGTCTTGCAATTAGAAGTTCAAACAATCAATTGTACAATAGTATTAAATCAAAGCATTTCGCTGAAACCCAGCAAAATCTGCCCCACTCATCAAAAATTTTATTTACATAATTTTTCAGAAAATTATAACTTGTTATAAAGTAGAGACTTCTAAGAGAGTACCCAAGCCCTAATAGATTACAAAAATGAAACCATACGAATAAATGAATTGCCAGCGAACGAAGCAAAAACCGAATATCTCGTACCACCCCCGTCTGATGACGAACAATTTGTGTTCGCTATCAACAACGAACTCTCCGAGCTCAACGAATTCCGCCTAGATCATCTAAACGACGAAGAGAAAGGCAAATTAACAAAAATTTTACATGAATTTAGTGACATCCAGTACCGAGAAGGTGAAAATTTGACTTTCACAAGTACTGTTAATCATGTCATCAAAACTAAACATGAAGACCCGGTTTAGAAAAAACCGTACAAATACGCCCAAACATTCGACCAAGTCGAAAACCAGATCAAAGACATGATCAAGCAAGGGATAATTAGCAAGTCGAAATCTTCTTATTATTCGCCTATTTGGATCATACCCAAAAAGAGGGATGCATCTGGCAAACAACAATTACACATTTGATGACAAATACCCAGCAAATACCAGCAATGGACGGTATACAAGACAAACTTGGTAAATGTCAGTATTTTACTACCATTGACCTCGCGAAGGGCTTTCACCAAACTCAAATGGATGAAGGTTCTATTCCTAAGACAGCTTTTTCAACTTAAAATGGACATTACGAGTACACTCGAAAGCCGTTTGGTCTGAAGAATGCACCTGCAACGTTTCAACGCTGCATGAACAATCTCCTTGAAGATTTATTCTACACGGATTGTCTTGTCTACATGGATGACATTATTGTATACTCCACTTCATTGGAGGAACACATATTGTCACTGAGGAGGGTATTCACAAAATTAAGGGAGGCCAATCTAAAATTGCAATTTGATAAATGTGAATTCATGAAAAAACAAACTGAATTCCAAGGCCATATAATAACACCAGAAGGTATAAAACCTAACCAAGGTAAAATTGAAGCAATCCAAAAATTCCCAATACCTAAAACAACAAAGGGAATCAAATTTTGTTTATGACTTTGCGTTTTTTACCGAAAGCTCATCCCGAATTTTGCCAAAATAGCAAAACCAATGACAGCAAGACTAAAAAAAGGTGCAGTCATAAATACAAAAGATAAGCAATATATTGAGGCATTTGAAAAATTAAAATAACTTATAATGTCCGGTCCGATACTAGTATATCCCAGTTTCGAGAAACAATTCTCATTAACCACAGATGCCAGTAATATTGCTATAGGAGCAGTATTATCACAAGATCACAAACCAATCTGCTATGCAAGCAGAACATTAAACGAACATGAAATTAATTATTCGGCAATAGAGAAAGAACTTTTAGCTATTGTCTGGGCCACCAAATATTTCAGGTCCTATCTATTCGGAAGAAAATTCGAGATCCTTAGCGATCACAAAACCCTAGTTTGGCTAACCAGCATGAAAGAACCCAACATGAAGCTACAAAGATGAAAAATCAAGTTAAATGAGTTTGATTACAACATCAAATATGTCCATGGCAAGGAAAATTATGTAGCAGACGCTATATCGCGAATCAAAATAGAGGAAAATCTATTAGGCGAAACTCCAGATAGCTTAGCTGTAACAATCCGCGAGCAGTGCGTGAGAACAAGTTCTTGCCAAACTTAAGCTGCGCTCAGCTGATCGCAACTCAGGTGCGTGTGTATGTAGGCGAGTGCAGCAAAGCTTTCGCCAAAGCTCACTTGCAGGTGCACTGATAGTGCTGGCAAAACAGTCACTGCAGTGACAGTGTTGGCACTAAAGTCACAGTTTGTGATCAATCACTTGTTACAATAATACGGGTTATTTTTGTAATTAAGTGTAAAAAACTTGTTTTGTTTTTATTATTTTTTTTTCTCCCTGCTGGGAAAAAATTATAACAAAGTAAAGAACAATGGCTACAAACAACCGACCTCAAAATAACGAACAAATTCATTCGCCAATCTACCCGCTGCCGAACAGCTCAGTAATATCCCCTACAAATATAGCCGCTAATGTCGATCGCCTCGATGGAAGCAGGCCACTGGAAGATTTTTACCAGTATTACAACAACATGCTCGCCAGTAGTGCAAACCGGAACGGCGCCTCCACCTCGCTGTCAGCCCAGCAATGCTCGACTTGGCAACCGCAACTGCACGGCACTGTCAGCACAACGACAGCAACAACCACTACAACCACAGCGTCATCCAGCAGCGGCTGCAGGACATCTGCCTCAACAGGCATAAGCCACGCCACTTTACAGCCCATCGGGACCCGCCCCAAAGCCGCTAATCCGAACTTGCAGTCCACCCCTTCTGGCACCCAGGCAGCTGCTTCTTGTGTCACAAACCCCCCTCTGCCTCCTATAAAGAACGCAGGTGCTACGCCAGCCTTGGAAGAGCCACTAGCAGATTGGCAAACGGTTGCCGCAAAAAAACGGCGTGGGACTACATTATTATCCGAAGGCGTAAAAAAAAGGGAAGCAACTCAATAACCGCAACACCAGCCGCGGTGGAGCTAAGCCCGCAACTCCCAGTACCGCTTCGGCAAGTAGCAACAGATATGCCCCCCTTAAGCCTCAGGAAGACGCCTCTGTAATCGATGACGGCGAGATGGACACTGCGGACGAAGCGCCTCCAGTCACAGACCAACAACAATCAGCGAAAAAGATCTCCAAACCCAGGCCGATAACAGTCCCTGGAGTCAGCGATATTGTCGCAATGGAGCGAACCATAGATCAGGCAGTGGGCGCAGACGCCTATGAATTCAAGGTCTCTCCCTCTGGCTATCTAAGAATTTACGCCAAAGATGTCCGCAAGCTCACTGAAGTGAGAGTGCAATTTACCCACTTCTGACTAAAGGAAGACAGACCATACCGCGTTGTGGTTAAAAATATGGCCGCTTTTACTCCCAGAAGCCAGATTGAAGCTGCCTTTACATCGCACGGCACGGTGACGAACCTATACAACCCGGGCGCCAGACAGCCAACAAGTGATACCAGTGCAGACTCCACCAACGACTTTCCGAGTCGCAACTTCTGGTATGTCGATCTCAAGCAGTTTCTCAACAACAGGGAAGCGCTGCGGTTCAACAAGGTTGGCCGCCAACGGGTCACTATTGAGCTTCCGAGGAAGAATAATAGTATAAGGCAGTGTTTCCGCTGCTTCGAGTTCGACCACACCAAAAACTACTGTCTCAAACAGCCCAAGTGTGGTAGGTGCGGTCAGTCCCATTGGACAAACTCCGAGCAGTGCCAGGCCAAAACAGTGGCAGACCTGCGATGCTCCAACTGCGAGGGAAACCATGCTGCTTCCTATAAAGGATGCAAAAGCTATCAGGTGAGACTAAATGCCAGGCAGCCGGCCATCAATGTCTCCCCTCCTACACGATATAGCCATCCTCAAAATACACGAAGAACCACTCAGCAGTTCGTACCTTCCCGAATTGTGCAATAGGGCCTGTCGTATGCTGATGCGCTACGGCCAGGCCATCATGTACAAGTCCGCCAACCCCCAGCGCGCACTCTTCAGCCCACCGTCAATCCAATGCAGCTCCAACAACCACTGCAAGGACCTCAGGAGCAAGACGCGTCCCTTGGAGGCATCCTTCAAGACCTCCAGCAGTCCATTGCAGCACTAAATGCCGCAAATGCAACCATTCTGGTTAGCATTAAAGAGCTAAAGGATGCGCAAGTTTCACCGCAGCTTAGTTTCCCAAAAAGCCGCAAATAATGGCTACCCAGTTACGTCTCGGATCGTGGAATGCTCGTGGCATCCTCCAAAGTGCTAACGAGCTCAAGCTTTTTCTGAAAAAGCATGATGTAGACATCATGCTCATCTCAGAAACACATCTGCACACAAACTTGTACCTAACAATGGAGGGTCACGTCTGCTACCGTGCGGATCACCCTACAGGACGAGCCAGAGGTGGTGCTGTAGTGCTGGCAAAGCAGGATTTAGCACACTACCATCTGCACACAGACTCCCTTTGGCGAAATCCTCGTTGCGGCAGCATACCTACCACCAAACATCCCCTGGAACCGAGCGGAATTTGATTCTCTGTTTGGCCAGCTTGGCCCCAAATTCATCGTTGGAGGCGACTTCAACGCTAAGCACAGATTGTGGGGAAACTACAGAGCTGACAGCAGAGGCACTGCGCTCCATGAGGCGCTCACTCCCTGCTCAGCCCAGGTACTGGCCACCGGTAGACCTACCCACTTTCCGTACAACCGGCAAAGTACGCCTTCGTGTATTGACTTTTTTATATTCAAGGGCTATCTTCCGACCATCTATCTTCCGACCATCTGCCACTCCTCACAACGATCAACACGGCTGCACAAATGATCCCAAAAAAGCGCAGGCTTGTCCTCCCTGGGTCGAACATCCAACGATTTAAGGCCGAACTAAATAGCTTGATCAACCTAAACACGCAGATTCTGTCAGTTGAGGACGTCGACGCTGCAGTCCAAACCCTGTTGGACCAAGTACATGCCGCAGCCGCCAACGCTGCGCCCGCACATATCTACTCAGCCCCTACAAGCCAGCGGCCATGGACGTTTTCCCCCATCTTGGAAGGTCTTCTCGCCCTAAAAAAGCGACTGAGGAGGGAGTATGTCCGTACCCAGGACCCCACGATTGACAGGATCTATCGTTGTATTACTAACAGGGTCAGGAAGGAGCTGATTATCTCGAAAAGAAATGCCACAGACACCATGCTGGAGGAAGCAACGGCAGACGAGAGCTCCATAGCTCCGGCAAGCTGCGCCAAAGTTCCCCGTTCGACTTCCCGATGGCACCTGGGCCAGATCACCAATGGACAGAGCCGAAGCCTTCGCCTGCAACCTGGAGGAGCGCTTCAAGCCGTTTGAGACCGCATCGCATGGAAGGATACAGCGAGTCGCGCAAATCCTGGAGGCGCCACTCCAAATATCACTCCCTGTATCGCCAATCACCTTTCAAGAAGTAGAGCAGGAGATGAAGAGATTAAAAAGCAGCAAAGCCCCTGGGGAAGATCGGTTGGACAACCAGACAATCAAGCTACTGCCATACAAGGCGGTGTTTTTTCTCGTCGCCATTTTTAATGCAGCTCTTCGGCTAGGTTACTTTCCAGTGGCTTGGAAGAAGGCACATATAATCATGTTGCACAAGAGCGGAAAGCCCCTAATCAACTGGGATCCTATCGCCTCATCAGCCTCCTGCATGCCTTTGGTAAGATTCTGGAAAGGTGCATCCTCTGAAGGGTCCTGGATACCCCGGAAATAAAACGCTTGATCCCGAATTTCCAGTTTGGGTTTCGACTCAAACACGGTACCCCTGAGCAACTCCATTGGGTCACAAATTTTATTTTGGACGGCTTTCACAGGAAAGAGTATGTGGTGGCAGCATACCTCGACATCCAACAAGCCTTCGACCGGGTGTGGCACGCAGGACTCCTCTCCGAGATAAAGGACAAATTAAATCCGCAGCTATTTAGCACCATTGCGAGCTTCCTAACTGAGAGAACCTTTCAAGTGGTGCAGGAGGGAGTAACCTCTCAAACCAAACGCATAAAAGCGGGCGTTCCAAAAGGCAGCGTTTTGGGTCCCACGTTATATAGGCTGTTTACACATGACATGCCCACAGCAAATGCAGGCACACGGAATGATCGACAGGACCTTCTGGTGGCCACGTTTGCTGACGACACGGCAATCCTTGCAAAGAACAAATGTGTGGCAACTGACCTCTTGCAGGAATATCTCAAGCGAATTGAAAACTGGGCTTGTAGATGGAACATCGCAGTGAACCCTGGAAAATGCGCCACGGTTACCCATACTCTACGCAAGGACTCATGCCCCGGACTTTTTCTTCATGGTGAACTTCTAGAGCAATATCGTCAACACAAGTACCTAGGTGTCACTCTCGACAGACGACTTACATTTAGTAAGCACGTCTCTGTAGTAACGAGCAACATCAAATCTAAGATAAGGCGAATGAGCTGGCTCCTCAACTCCAAAAACAAACTCTCGCTCCGAAACAAGGTCCTTATCTACAAGGTAATCCTTGCCCCAGTGTGGCGTTACGGGCTTCAAGTTTACAGTATAGCTGCAAAAACACACCTGAACAAAATTCGCATCATTCAGACCAAAACCCTGCGCAAAATAACTGGAGCCGAATGGTATATTCGCACACGTGACATCGCCAAGGACCCCAAGGTTCCAATGGTGGGCGACGTAGTCAACAGGCAAGCAGCGAGCTACTCAACAAAGCTCCACAACCATCCAAACATCCTGGCGAGGAACCTGCTAAGAAGGCGAAGAAGAAGGCTACTCAAGAGGACCTACCCAACCGACCTAATCGATCGTTATATATAGGTGACAGGCTTCGTTAATTACATCCAACTATGTTTCTGTATATGTATATATATATATATATATATATATATATATATATATATATATATATATATATGTAATCTGTTAAACTAATTGTAAAACTAATTGTAAAACCACAATCGTCGCTAAGCTAAGTAATTATGTCACTCTGATAAAAGTTACTAACATAGAGTAACAGGATACCAGATTTCTTAATAAACAAAATATAAAAAAAACAATCCACAGTGCACAGGAAGATAACTAAAATCATATTGCTATCACAGAAAGACCCGTTAACTATTTTAACAGCCAATTAAAATTCATAAAAACTAATGGTAACAAAGTAGAAACAATACGCTACTTCCATAAATTAAAAATTAAAATTTCTTATCAGGAAATGAATACGCTAAAGAATTGATTAAAGAATATTTATGCACTAAGAAAAGTGTAATTTACTTCCATAATGAATTCTTCATAATTTTCCTAAATGCTTACATTGAAATAATTAATCCAAGTAACTTAACAAAGGTAATGAAATCCACCAAACAAGTTATAGATATCCAAACCTATTAACACTTCAAGGAAATCATCCTTAAAATTCGTAGGACTTATTGCATCCAGGTATAGAGAAAATTACAGCCTTTTTAAAGAAAAATATTACTACCCTGATCACCAAAAGTTGATATAAAATATCATAAATGAATGCGAAATATGCAACGTAGCCAAAACGGACGCAGAAATACTAAACTCTCCTTTCAAACGACTCCAGAAACGTTCAACCCCCGAGAGAAATACGTCATGGATTTTTATATCATCGACAACAGACAATTTCTATCTTGCATAGACATTTACTCCAGATACGCAGCATTAATAGAGATAAACAGCAGAGATTGGCTCGAAACAAAACGAGCAATCCTCCAAATTTTCAACCTAATGGGTAAACCAATAAAAATCAAAGCCGACAAGCCGATTCAGCATTCATGTGCGCAGCACTCCAATTATGGTTACAGTCCGAAAATGGCCAAATAAGTATAACCACTAGTAAAAATGGAATTTCTGACATTGAGAGATTTCACAAAACTGTTAACAAAAAGCTTAGAATAATAAACAGTGAGTCCGATCCAGAAAACAAATTAACAAAATTTGAAACGATACTTTATACGTACAACCATAAGACAAAACACAATACAACTGGTAGAACACCAGCTGACCCCTTTATATTTGTCGGAACACCCGCATATAATACTCAGGAAAACAAACTTACTAAAATAACAAATTTAAACGAAAAGCGCTAAGACTTTGAAATAGACATTAGATTTAAGGAATCACCTCTAGTAAGATCCAAAACTACAACCCCATTCAAGAAAACTGAAACCTCAGACAAGTAGACAATAAGCATTTCGAAGAAACTAACAGAGGTAGAAAAATAACACACTACAAATCTAAATTTAAAAAGAAATAGAAAATTAATATAAGCAAATACGATAGCAAGTTTATCAACAAATTTTAACAAATTAATCAAAAAAACGGAAGAATTCGAAACATATTCACCAATAAAATACTTAAAAGAAAAATTAGAAAGAGAAATGAACGGCATAAGAATAGCAAAACGCAGCAAACGCGGTCTTGCTAACTTTATCAGTACAATTTATAAATATCTATTCAGCACATTAGATCAACAAGATAAAGAAGAATTAGAATCTAAAATTAATAATATAGCAGAAAATAGCGTACAAGCAAACGAACTAAATCAAATAATAGAAGCAGTCAATACAGGCATAGAAACTATAAATTATTTAAATCAAACAGACGAGGAAAACCAAAGGCTAGCACTCCTCATATTCAACTTCCAAGAATTCACCGAATACAAAATAGACATAGGTATGCAACTAACTAGACTGGGAATTTTCAACCCGAAATTATTAAAACATGACACTTTTCAGAAAAAATATTAAATATCAAAACCTCAACTTGATTAAAGACAGACACCGACGAAATTTTAAACATTTCACATTTTCCACGAGAAATAATCAGAAAACCAATTTTTGAAATATTGCCTTATCCAGATAATGATAACAACATACTAACAGAAATTATCCACAAGTACTTCATACAAAACAAACAAGCCTACACAGCAAACACCAAAGAATTAATTAAAAATAAGTGCATAACAGGAATTTTGAATCAAGCCACAACCGAATGCAGCTACACAAAAACAAGAAAGAATTTTGAAATCAATTACATCGAATCTAACATGCTCATTACTTGGAACCTACCCAAAAAACTTTTAAAACAAAATTGCAACAATAGAGAAATAATAGTAGAAGGTAACAACCTTATGAAAGCGTCATACTGTTCAATCCAACTAGACGAAATAATAATCACAAGCACACTATTAGATTATACACAAACGATTTATGTAAGTAATAATGTAACCGAATTAGAACCTTTGTCAGAAATTCAAGCCAAAGAAATCGTAAAAGACCAAACAAAAATGCACAATACTTTCCAAATTGTAACGTTAACAACACTTTGCATAATCATAAGCGCTATAATATTGTATGTTATCTATAAGTTCAAAGCATTACCCCAAAGAATATTGGTCAAATACAAGAAACTACGAGAAGGAAGGGCTATATTCGGCACGCCGAAGATTTAATACCCTTGCAGACCCAACCTTTTCATAATGCTCATAGTGCTTTGCCCGTATCTAAGAAGCACAGGGAAAATAGTTAATGACTGTTAATTAACCGAGTATGATTAAGATGTCTTGAAAAAGGAAAACATTTTCCGTACAACAACTTAATTTTCGACCGATCGTTCCTATGGCAGCTATGCCATATAGTGGTCCGATCTTAAAAGGATTTTGCATATACATATATGAGGAGCATGGTACAACTAATAAATGCTGAGTTTGTTCAAGATATCTTTACAAACAAAAATGTTTTTCATACAACAACTTAATTTTCGACCGATCGTTCCTATGGCAGCTATATGATATAGTGGTCCGATGCAGCTGGTTTTGACATATGAACTGCGTACAACAGAAAGAGGGAATTCTGCAAAGTTTCATAAGGATAGCTCTAAAACTGAGAGACTAGTTCGCATAGAAACAGACAGACGGACATGGCTATATCAACTCGTCTGTTGATACTGATCAAGAATATATATACTTTATGGGGTCGGAGATGTCTCCTTCTTTACACTTTTAAGACAAAATTATAATACCCTCAGCAAGGGTATAAAAAGAAGAACCACAAGTAAAAGAACCAATTAATATACAACCACATAAAAATATCATAAGTAATAGCAACCTTAACGAAACTAATAACATTGTAACTAGTAATAATCCATCTTTATACCCAAAAATGTCAGCCTGAGGACAGGCTAATATCTTAGGGATGGGGAAGTGACATATGTACCACACCCACAACATATACTATAACACATACACACAACATATGTCCACAGAACCTAATGCCAACCCCTTATACATAAGCCCTAGCAACTAAGCGCGCCAAATATGTAACACGAGACACCCCAATTTGTAACAATAAACCTAGAGCCCCAAAAATCATAAATTCTTGGTGAAAATAAAAATTCTGGCGTCGGACCGATCATAAAATCGAAAACCATTAGAAATAATCATCCGCCACAATCGTTATTCCCACCAAATGCCCAAATTGCCAAAGTATTGCCAATTAAAGAGAATGAGAGCATTGTTTAAAGAGAGTGAGCTCATGATCTTGAGCCCTCAGCCGAGGTTTGCTAAGCGTTGACAAGACTTTAATAATTGAGTTATACTGACGACTTCGACCCGTCAAGTTGCATATACATATATATATTTACTAGCGGGTATAACCCGGCCTTGCCCGTGGCACGTATGTTATAAAATCAATGTTATCAACAAAATTTGATATGATTTTGAAACTGATCGGACGATAAACACATAACTTTCATTAAAACGTTTTCCGCCAATTTACCACTGTTGCGAGTCGAATTTTCAAAATCGCTGAAACACGCATTCATTACATTCTTTGAAAATAAGTTTGAAGCAAATCGGACACAATTTAAAACTTCGCACAAAAAATCTTTGAGTCGCATTCCACCCGAAAAAGTTTGGATTCTGTGAAAAGTGTGAAACACGTCTCGAATGATTTTTCGTATAGATCTTTGGAATCGAATTTGAGCGCGAAACGTCACCCACCAAATCTTTGACCCCCATTTCCACCAAGGAGGAATGGATTTTTCGAAAAGTGTGAAACACCCCTTAAATGAATTTGAACAAAGATCTTTGAAAATAAGTTTGAGGCCGATCGGATGGTAAAAAAAAAGTTACCTACAAACGTTTTTCGCGATTTTTCCACACTTGCGGGTGGAATTTCCCGAAACTCCGTCTTAACGTGCACCTACATCACATAAGGTAGCTACAGTGAAAATTTCAGCTTCCTAGCTCTTACGGTTTGCGCTGTGCGTTGATCACCAATCAGTCAGTCAGTCAGTCAGTCAGTCAATCAGTCAGGACAAACAGTTATATATATAGAGATTAAATGCATAATATTAGTATAAAAATACAATACTATTATGTAGTAATTTTCAGTAGTGAATCTTTTGAATTTCCTTAGTATTATTTCCTTTTTAGTATAAATAATCATGTTCAGAAAGAAAGAAAAAGGCCATAGTGTGTCGCAGGGGTCACCACTAATCGTAAAATAAATCTCTTTCTTCTTCTCTCTTACCCTTCCCCTGCACCGACTCGAGGTTAGTCATTCGGCTTCCCAAAAATTCTCCCTTCAAAACAGTACACGAGTAACTATTTTAAATAATTAAAACAACCTTTTGCAGTTTAGATAAGATTAGCTGAAATTGTTCTTCATCTTAACTCAAGTACCGCTATCTAAAATATCTGCTGAGAAAAATTTGGCTGGATTAACGAATTATGTGGGTAGGATCTGAGACCTGCCGCCGAGAAAAAGAAAGTAAGTAAAAATGATACTGTTTAGTTCCCAAACCAGGAAGACCCTCCAAATATCCCATCCTCTTTTTTTTTCTCTTTTCCATTTTCTTTTACAAATTCAAGCTGTAATGAGTTCACTTCGTAGATTTTTGTTCCTTGTCGCTTTTGGTAAATACTCTTCTGGATTGCAAAATAGAGATCATTCACCCTTGCAGTTATGAAAACAAGCGGAATGATTAATCCCCAAGAACACCGTTGCTTTTACCAATTGTAGGTAATCTATTAAGAGAATATATACCTGAATATATGCTGCATCGCCAGCATACTGCCTTTTGCTATGTATTGTGCGTTGCTTAATATTATTCATCTAAAGATTCTTCTTTCTCACTATCGCTTAGCTGCGTGCACGAATGAAGCTATTTAAGTTATCTTCGATATTACTCTGATGATCAAGCATGTTGCCTTTTGCTGTGCGGTCGATCGTTGTGTTAGTGTTGTAGCTAAATGGTGGCAATAAGTGTCTAGCAACTTAGCAACCTCCCTCTGTCTCTCCTCAAAAAGAAAAAAGGTAGAGTGCGACCGTGGTGCGTGGAAATTATTCATGATTTCCGGATGTGATTTACAATATTCAGTGTTTTTAACCTGTTCATTCTTTCCTATACTATAGTTTTTTTTTGTCATAAATATGCATAGATTTAACATTTAGTCGAAGGTAGTCAACATTGTCATGTTGGCAACGCGTAGCTGTGAAGATTTAGTTGGTGATATACAGTGTTATCTATGGCTTTGTTGTATAGAATACTCGGTTCAAATATTCCCAGTAGAACATAATCACACAATCTTGCAAATCTCAGACAGCATTTTGGCGGAATGTAATGGAGTTAATACCCTAGCAGTCACAGATTGCGACTAAACGACCTATTCGATATGTATTTCCATACAAGTAGGCAGACGTTTTAATCTCCTTTTCAGAGAAGAGGAGAAAAATAACTTTATTTATGCATAAGACCCCAAAAGGGATATATATTATTGATCAGCATCAACAGCCCAGTCGATCTAGCCATGTCCTTCTGTCTGTCCGTCTTTCCGCCCGTCTGCCCGTCCGTTCGTCCGTCCGTCCGCCTGTCCGTATGTATAAACGCAAGGATCTAAGAACCTATTAATTTATCTTTATTACTACTAAAGCGAACGAGCGCGTTGGTGTTGGAATAAGAGGGTTCAGTGTATCCCCTAGTCCAGCGCTCCCGACTAGAATCTCTTACTTGTTTTTAACCCAATTTGTGCAAAAACAAGATTACGATAGTGATTTCTATCGATTATTTGGAAACGGGCAAAGTTATCGAATATCGGAAACAAATTCGATCTGCGCGGGCACTACCTACAGCTAAAATTTCAAGGCTCTAGCTCTTATAGGTTCTAAGATCCTTGCGTTCATACATACGAACAGACAGACGGACGGACGGACATGGCTAGATCGACTCGGCTGTTGATGCTGATCAAGAATATATATACTTTATGGGGTCGGAGATGCTTCCTTGTGCCTGTTACATACATTTGCAAAAATACATTATACCCCTTTGTAGTGGCGCTTGTCACTTGAATTTCAGCTATGCCTAAAAGTAGGTCATTCCTTTCGTCAACCCTTCGTTTTAGTTTTAGTAGTAGATCGACCCTTTTAGTAGTAGAATCAAAAAGCGTATGATCATATGTTTTTTTTTTTTTTTGTTTAAACTTAAACACCAAAAAAATATAAAATAAAACAAACTAGGGAAAAGACCCTGATAAAGCGAACACAAAAGGCTATGTTTGTATTCATTTCCATCTTATATGATTGTATTTACTCTAGCAGTAGTCCTCTAGCGTTCAAGAATATATTAAAATGCATCAGTGGCCTCATATATACGATCCAATAAGAAATGCAAGCCTAAATGCCACGCACCTCCGGTTTAATAGATTCCATAGCTAACCACGTTCTTTTTTGAAGTAACCTCCGAGTCGAACAGACGTACCAGCTAAGGAGAATAAAAGTATTTGGTCGCTATAAGTGTTTTTAGTCAAGGCTAAAAAAACTATTATTTTTATCTCAACAAAGTTAGATAAAAAAAAATTCCTGAGTCACAATAAGACTACGGAGAAATATATCAATAAAGAGCCAAATATTTATTGCTTGTCTCCTATTCATATATATCTGACTCTAAGTATAGTGTCCATTTGAGTACTTGTGCACCCACCTTTACGGTGCCTAGCGGAGTACATACACACCCACATTAACATGTCTACCACGTGCACCCAGGAGCGAGGGCGACTGCTGATTGTCAACTAAACTTACCATGTGCTAATAAGTTTACGAGTTAAGCAAGTCAAATGCAGCAGTAGTACCCACGAATCCAATCGTCCACCAAACAAACCCACGCTTGCCACCGAAAATGGTCTCATAACCCAGAAAAAAAATCAAAATAATAATAATAATTTACCTAACTAATTAAATAAAATTGGCTACAAATGCTTTAAATTCTATAGTTACTCCTAAAAAAATTTTTTAGATAGCTAAACTAATAACGTTCTAAAGTGAAAAACAAATAGTGTTATAATTTTTTTTTGGTGAACAATGGTCCAGAAATACCTGCTACGACCTAATCACCCGTGTTACTCTTTACTTTTTTTTTAAATATTGTTTAGTTAGTGTTCTTAGTTTTCCCGTTGGATAACCAGCCAAGTGAAAAGAAAACAAGAGTAAATGATTGTTCTATTGAATTAAAAGCATAAACTAAAAAAAATCCAAAACAAAGCAAACGAAATTAGAATATGTGCATTATCATACACATAACCAATCGTTTTTAAATAACTGCTCTTCAAGAGCCGGCAGCAGCAGATAAGATGTCGATCGTCTGAGGGAGCAAGTTTTGTTCTTTTTCTCTCTTGCCCTCTTCTTCGGTTATTAGTTTGTAGAAAAAAAACATAAATTGTACAGATAAATGTCGTCGGTCATAAAATAACCGCAGATTTCATTGCTTACATTTTGAAGGTGCTGATCGATTAGCCTTAACTTACACATATGTTCTAACAAGAAATAAATATATATATATATATCTATATATATAAATATATATATATATATCTATATATATATATACATATATATATATATATATATTATTTTGGCGGCACTTTTTGGGTAACTGGGGGACTGTTCCCGATAAAATCGACGGTGCAATGTTAATTTTGAGGACATTTTCCTTTTCAAAGCAAAGCTATGTACCTTTGGTTATGAATTATGTATGGTATAAAAATATTTTTTTTTTTTCAAAAATTGACTTAGCATTAAGCTTATCTAGGTTTTATAAAAAAAGTTACAAGCCTCTGTTGATTTTTGTAGATTATGCATATAGTCAATTTTGGGAACCCATACTTCTATGATTTTTCTTTAATTGTCCGTTTAGTATTTATGACCCCAGTTAAGTTAATCTGATTTTTACTGATTAAATATATATTTAAAATATATGAACAACAACATATTTAACCAATTATTGATTATTTTATGAAAAATATAATATTAGATTCCATTGATGTGGCAACACCACACATATATATGAACAACAGCTTTTATGAGGGCAGAGGAACTGTGGAATTAATTTGTAATGTAACGATTATTTCGGGTACACTATATGTGATATACCTTTTGGGGACAATGTCCCTAAAATAACTATAGCATATATAACCAAATATACAAACATGATTAAATGGAATGGAACGAAAATTTACCAAACGCACACGAAAACTTTGAAAAATTATACGTACATACAATGCTTATAAGGATAAATATATATTTTTATTTAGAAGTGAATGTTTATTTGTACCTCTTTTTTAAATAGATGTTCCAGATTTTCAGAGGTAAAAGTCTAAAAGTATTAAAATTATATGCAAATAAATTCGGTGTGCAAGTAGAGTAGAGAGCTCCTGCTTTCCCTAGCGGGTATTCGCGGGTATCGCGCTAGCAGAGCTCGTTTGCTTCAGCAGTAATAAAAATAAATTAAAAAAAAATGTATTTCCTAAATAGGACTAGAACACACGACAGAACACACTTCTTAAGCTCGAATCGAGCTAAAAATTCTTGAGTTAAGTATAATGCGAACTCAATTTCATATAAGCTCTGGACGGTCTTAAAATAAGTACTTATATTCTTGTGTCTGTGATTGTATAAGACCAAGAAGACCAGAACTCGATTTTCGTCTAATTGATTTTATTAAAGCTTATATGGTCGTCCGATCTGCTACCTGCATGTTATTTTTTTTTTTGATCAAAAGTGGGTGTTAAGGCGGGATTTTCGAAAATTTGATGAATGCGTAATGGAATGTTAGTAATGTTTCTGTTGTTAATAGCGAAATTTTAAATAAAATTAAATGTAACAAACTTTCGTCAGATATAAAATTAAAATTCAAGATGTTTAACATTATACATATATGAAATATATTAAACAAGTATTCACAACGAATTGTTCATAGCAATAAGTCATCAATTGGGCGAATCAATGCCTTCGTTGCCCCTCTCCAGCACAGATATGACCCGTCAGTAACGCTGAACACGATGAAATATGTCAGGAAGACTCATAATTCATCGACTCATTCGCATCGAAATTCAACATAGCCGCCAGTTCGCAGTAGGATGTTAATAAATCAAGTAGCAACCATCAATGCTGATACTGTCTATGTGATACTTAAGAAACTTGCCCGCTTTCCGTTGTCCACTGATGGGGCGGGCTCGGTGAGCATAAAGTTGTTCGAGCTGCAGCTCTGCGCCCGATCGGTTGGCGCATACAGTAAAATTTCATTTTTCGTTAGCTTAATATTTGGACATTGGGCCACAGCTGCGGTCTTGGTGACGGTTACGGGTGGCTTGCAGCCAGCTGTAAATGTTACCACAGTATTATCGGCATTGCCATCTGACTGGTTCCAGCCAGTGCCAAATGCCGTAGCGGTATCGGAGGAACAAAGATTATACATCGTTTGTGAGGTGATGGCTGCACGTTTAATTGGCTTTTTGGCTAATTTTTCCAGCGCACGTGCCAAGCCGGAACATTGGACAAGGCCGTCGAGTTCCATCCACGCTGTGAATGTTAAAGTTTTTACGCTTCTCCAAATATATTTGCTTCGGAAGTGCTAACGCACTGCTGTCAGTTTTAAGGGATTATTTTTTGTTCGGTTCAAGCTTTGGCGTTGGCACAGAGCTGGATTTCAGACATGTAGGTTTGGGAGTTGGTATTGGGGCTGCTTGTTCCACATTTAAGAATTTTACTAATGCTTTTTGCTTTGGCTCAGATTCAGACACTTGCTGCATTTTGGGGGCTGTCTTTTTCTTTAACTCGCCCTCCCCTGTGTCATCTTCCGATTCCTTGTCAAAAGATTTTAATTAAAAACAATAATATCAATGTTTAAAAAAATGAGACAAATACATATGCTTATTTTTGCCTGTACTTTTGGCTGCATCGTTTGCTTTAATCTCTTGGAACTAATCGTTGAGGCCTGCGTGCTGCATCTGGGTGTGTTCGACTGTACTGGATCGGGACTGCTTTTATTCTCGACCAGCTATTCTTCTGTAACTGTTGGCAATGTGCACCACATTCGAGCACAATCGATCTTTGTTGCAACAGTTGCAATCGCTCTCCAACAAATGCGGCCGCAAGTCCTCCTTAAAGGCATATTGACGCCGTAACTTATTTACGCTACGCTTGAATATGCTGCGCGAGCTGATCTGTACAATTAAAAATTTTGCCAGCATACAACGCAGAAAAAACTTAACATAAACTAATCAGGTCATGTTTTAAATTACTTTTGTATAAAATCAATTTTATTATTATTTATTCGTATGTTTTGTGTTCAGTCTTTTCTGTTGTCATCGATGTTTTGGCAACACTGATTATTGCAATTGAATAACACGATTTTGCTATTCGATACAAAGAAATTGTGTTTGTTTGTGTTTCGGTTAATCGTAATCGCCTGTGCGCTTAATTTAATCTTAAAGTGTTTCGCTACGAAGAAAGAATTAAAAAAACCAAAAATGTGTTTTTTAATCAAATGTGGGGAGTATTATGTACTTTCAGTGAAGCGAATAAAATTGAATGGTCGCTATTGTGTAGTTATTTTCAATCGTGCGAAATACGCAGAAACGATTATAGATACAGCTGCATTTGCATTTTGCCTCTACCGAAAATGCAAAATCCTAAATGGTAAGTAAAATTTGTAATGCATGTTTATATGTATTTAATAACTTCTGAAAATCGCTTTACTTATGCTTATGCATGTATGTGATAAATATGTGCTATGAATTTCCGCTGAATAGAGACAAATTCCAACGAAAAGTGAAATTCTCGGAAAAACAAAAAAAAATGTATTTATATAAAATGAATGTGCACATACATACATAAGTACATATTTTAAATTTAGTAAAATATTAATCATTCATAAATGTATTGTTAATACCCCTTGAATTTTATTTAATTATTTATATTCACATAATTTCTTTCTTTCAAAACGCTGATGAAAATAGCTCTGATGGCGAAGATGAAGATGTGACAAGCCACTGCAGCATCCAGGCTTTTAATTATATCATACAAGTTTAATTTTACATTAAATATTTTTTACAGTATTTTTTGATGAAAAAAAGGCCTTATGCAGCGGCAGATAAAACCAAAGGTAAGGACCAATATTTTATTAATTTTATAGGTACATATGTATATGATTTTTTCATATGTACATAAACTTGTATCTTTTTACAGAAGCTGCAAATCAAAATAAAACGGCTTTCAAAGAAGCAACTGCAAAAAAAGTCATCGAAATAAACGTTTCCTGAAAATCAGACAAAATAATCATTGAAAGTTTAGTTTAAGTTTTTTCTAATAAAAAGCCAAAACAGTTAATAAACCCAACCTACTTTTGTGTCTGTGATTGTATAAGACCAAGAAGACCAGAACTCGATTTTCGTCTAATTGATTTTATTTAAGCTTATATGGTCGTCCGATCTGCTACCTGTATATTATTTTTTTGGATCAAAAGTGGGTGTTAAGGCGGGATTTTCGAAAATTTGATGAATGCGTTAAGGAATGTTAGTAATGTTTTTGTTGTTAATAGCGAAATTTTGAATAAAATTAAATGTAACAAATTTTCGTCAAATATAATAATAAAATTCAAGATGTATAACATTATATATGAAACTAGCGGGTATAACCCGGCCTTACCCGTGGCACGTATGTTATAAAATCAATGTTCTCAACAAAATTTGATATGATTTTGAAACTGATCGGACGGTAAACAAATAACTTTCATACAAACGTTTTCCGCCAATTTACCACTGTTGCGAGTGGAATTTCCCAAATCGCTGAAACACGTATTCATTACATTCTTATGTAGAGCTTTGAAAATAAGTTTGAAGCAAATCGGACACAACTTAAAACTTCATATATATGAACAACAGCTTTTATGAGGGCAGAGGAACTGTGGAATTAATTTGTAATGTAACGATTATTTCGGGTACACTATATGTGATATACCTTTTGGGGACAATGTCCCTAAAATAACTATAGCATATATAACCAAATATACAAACATGATTAAATGGAATGGAACGAAAATTTACCAAACGCACACGAAAACTTTGAAAAATTATACGTACATACAATGCTTATAAGGATAAATATATATTTTTATTTAGAAGTGAATGTTTATTTGTACCTCTTTTTTAAATAGATGTTCCAGATTTTCAGAGGTAAAAGTCTAAAAGTATTAAAATTATATGCAAATAAATTCGGTGTGCAAGTAGAGTAGAGAGCTCCTGCTTTCCCTAGCGGGTATTCGCGGGTATCGCGCTAGCAGAGCTCGTTTGCTTCAGCAGTAATAAAAATAAATTTAAAAAAAATGTATTTCCTAAATAGGACTAGAACACACGACAGAACACACTTCTTAAGCTCGAATCGAGCTAAAAATTCTTGAGTTAAGTATAATGCGAACTCAATTTCATATAAGCTCTGGACGGTCTTAAAATAAGTACTTATATTCTTGTGTCTGTGATTGTATAAGACCAAGAAGACCAGAACTCGATTTTCGTCTAATTGATTTTATTAAAGCTTATATGGTCGTCCGATCTGCTACCTGCATGTTATTTTTTTTTTGATCAAAAGTGGGTGTTAAGGCGGGATTTTCGAAAATTTGATGAATGCGTAATGGAATGTTAGTAATGTTTCTGTTGTTAATAGCGAAATTTTAAATAAAATTAAATGTAACAAACTTTCGTCAGATATAAAATTAAAATTCAAGATGTTTAACATTATACATATATGAAATATATTAAACAAGTATTCACAACGAATTGTTCATAGCAATAAGTCATCAATTGGGCGAATCAATGCCTTCGTTGCCCCTCTCCAGCACAGATATGACCCGTCAGTAACGCTGAACACGATGAAATATGTCAGGAAGACTCATAATTCATCGACTCATTCGCATCGAAATTCAACATAGCCGCCAGTTCGCAGTAGGATGTTAATAAATCAAGTAGCAACCATCAATGCTGATACTGTCTATGTGATACTTAAGAAACTTGCCCGCTTTCCGTTGTCCACTGATGGGGCGGGCTCGGTGAGCATAAAGTTGTTCGAGCTGCAGCTCTGCGCCCGATCGGTTGGCGCATACAGTAAAATTTCATTTTTCGCTTAATATTTGGACATTGGGCCACAGCTGCGGTCTTGGTGACGGTTACGGGTGGCTTGCAGCCAGCTGTAAATGTTACCACAGTATTATCGGTATTGCCATCTGACTGGTTCCAGCCAGTGCCAAATGCCGTAGCGGTATCGGAGGAACAAAGATTATACATCGTTTGTGAGGTGATGGCTGCACGTTTAATTGGCTTTTTGGCTAATTTTTCCAGCGCACGTGCCAAGCCGGAACATTGGACAAGGCCGTCGAGTTCCATCCACGCTGTGAATGTTAAAGTTTTTACGCTTCTCCAAATATATTTGCTTCGGAAGTGCTAACGCACTGCTGTCAGTTTTAAGGGATTATTTTTTGTTCGGTTCAAGCTTTGGCGTTGGCACAGAGCTGGATTTCAGACATGTAGGTTTGGGAGTTGGTATTGGGGCTGCTTGTTCCACATTTAAGAATTTTACTAATGCTTTTTGCTTTGGCTCAGATTCAGACACTTGCTGCATTTTGGGGGCTGTCTTTTTCTTTAACTCGCCCTCCCCTGTGTCATCTTCCGATTCCTTGTCAAAAGATTTTAATTAAAAACAATAATATCAATGTTTAAAAAAAATGAGACAAATACATATGCTTATTTTTGCCTGTACTTTTGGCTGCATCGTTTGCTTTAATCTCTTGGAACTAATCGTTGAGGCCTGCGTGCTGCATCTGGGTGTGTTCGACTGTACTGGATCGGGACTGCTTTTATTCTCGACCAGCTATTCTTCTGTAACTGTTGGCAATGTGCACCACATTCGAGCACAATCGATCTTTGTTGCAACAGTTGCAATCGCTCTCCAACAAATGCGGCCGCAAGTCCTCCTTAAAGGCATATTGACGCCGTAACTTATTTACGCTACGCTTGAATATGCTGCGCGAGCTGATCTGTACAATTAAAAATTTTGCCAGCATACAACGCAGAAAAAACTTAACATAAACTAATCAGGTCATGTTTTAAATTACTTTTGTATAAAATCAATTTTATTATTATTTATTCGTATGTTTTGTGTTCAGTCTTTTCTGTTGTCATCGATGTTTTGGCAACACTGATTATTGCAATTGAATAACACGATTTTGCTATTCGATACAAAGAAATTGTGTTTGTTTGTGTTTCGGTTAATCGTAATCGCCTGTGCGCTTAATTTAATCTTAAAGTGTTTCGCTACGAAGAAAGAATTAAAAAAACCAAAAATGTGTTTTTTAATCAAATGTGGGGAGTATTATGTACTTTCAGTGAAGCGAATAAAATTGAATGGTCGCTATTGTGTAGTTATTTTCAATCGTGCGAAATACGCAGAAACGATTATAGATACAGCTGCATTTGCATTTTGCCTCTACCGAAAATGCAAAATCCTAAATGGTAAGTAAAATTTGTAATGCATGTTTATATGTATTTAATAACTTCTGAAAATCGCTTTACTTATGCTTATGCATGTATGTGATAAATATGTGCTATGAATTTCCGCTGAATAGAGACAAATTCCAACGAAAAGTGAAATTCTCGGAAAAACAAAAAAAAATGTATTTATATAAAATGAATGTGCACATACATACATAAGTACATATTTTAAATTTAGTAAAATATTAATCATTCATAAATGTATTGTTAATACCCCTTGAATTTTATTTAATTATTTATATTCACATAATTTCTTTCTTTCAAAACGCTGATGAAAATAGCTCTGATGGCGAAGATGAAGATGTGACAAGCCACTGCAGCATCCAGGCTTTTAATTATATCATACAAGTTTAATTTTACATTAAATATTTTTTACAGTATTTTTTGATGAAAAAAAGGCCTTATGCAGCGGCAGATAAAACCAAAGGTAAGGACCAATATTTTATTAATTTTATAGGTACATATGTATATGATTTTTTCATATGTACATAAACTTGTATCTTTTTACAGAAGCTGCAAATCAAAATAAAACGGCTTTCAAAGAAGCAACTGCAAAAAAAGTCATCGAAATAAACGTTTCCTGAAAATCAGACAAAATAATCATTGAAAGTTTAGTTTAAGTTTTTTCTAATAAAAAGCCAAAACAGTTAATAAACCCAACCTACTTTTGTGTCTGTGATTGTATAAGACCAAGAAGACCAGAACTCGATTTTCGTCTAATTGATTTTATTTAAGCTTATATGGTCGTCCGATCTGCTACCTGTATATTATTTTTTTGGATCAAAAGTGGGTGTTAAGGCGGGATTTTCGAAAATTTGATGAATGCGTTAAGGAATGTTAGTAATGTTTTTGTTGTTAATAGCGAAATTTTGAATAAAATTAAATGTAACAAATTTTCGTCAAATATAATAATAAAATTCAAGATGTATAACATTATATATGAAACTAGCGGGTATAACCCGGACTTACCCGTGGCACGTATGTTATAAAATCAATGTTCTCAACAAAATTTGATATGATTTTGAAACTGATCGGACGGTAAACAAATAACTTTCATACAAACGTTTTCCGCCAATTTACCACTGTTGCGAGTGGAATTTCCCAAATCGCTGAAACACGTATTCATTACATTCTTATGTAGAGCTTTGAAAATAAGTTTGAAGCAAATCGGACACAACTTAAAACTTCATATATATGAACAACAGCTTTTATGAGGGCAGAGGAACTGTGGAATTAATTTGTAATGTAACGATTATTTCGGGTACACTATATGTGATATACCTTTTGGGGACAATGTCCCTAAAATAACTATAGCATATATAACCAAATATACAAACATGATTAAATGGAATGGAACGAAAATTTACCAAACGCACACGAAAACTTTGAAAAATTATACGTACATACAATGCTTATAAGGATAAATATATATTTTTATTTAGAAGTGAATGTTTATTTGTACCTCTTTTTTAAATAGATGTTCCAGATTTTCAGAGGTAAAAGTCTAAAAGTATTAAAATTATATGCAAATAAATTCGGTGTGCAAGTAGAGTAGAGAGCTCCTGCTTTCCCTAGCGGGTATTCGCGGGTATCGCGCTAGCAGAGCTCGTTTGCTTCAGCAGTAATAAAAATAAATTTAAAAAAAATGTATTTCCTAAATAGGACTAGAACACACGACAGAACACACTTCTTAAGCTCGAATCGAGCTAAAAATTCTTGAGTTAAGTATAATGCGAACTCAATTTCATATAAGCTCTGGACGGTCTTAAAATAAGTACTTATATTCTTGTGTCTGTGATTGTATAAGACCAAGAAGACCAGAACTCGATTTTCGTCTAATTGATTTTATTAAAGCTTATATGGTCGTCCGATCTGCTACCTGCATGTTATTTTTTTTTTGGATCAAAAGTGGGTGTTAAGGCGGGATTTTCGAAAATTTGATGAATGCGTAATGGAATGTTAGTAATGTTTCTGTTGTTAATAGCGAAATTTTAAATAAAATTAAATGTAACAAACTTTCGTCAGATATAAAATTAAAATTCAAGATGTTTAACATTATACATATATGAAATATATTAAACAAGTATTCACAACGAATTGTTCATAGCAATAAGTCATCAATTGGGCGAATCAATGCCTTCGTTGCCCCTCTCCAGCACAGATATGACCCGTCAGTAACGCTGAACACGATGAAATATGTCAGGAAGACTCATAATTCATCGACTCATTCGCATCGAAATTCAACATAGCCGCCAGTTCGCAGTGGGATGTTAATAAATCAAGTAGCAACCATCAATGCTGATACTGTCTATGTGATACTTAAGAAACTTGCCCGCTTTCCGTTGTCCACTGATGGGGCGGGCTCGGTCAGCATAAAGTTGTTCGAGCTGCAGCTCTGCGCCCGATCGGTTGGCGCATACAGTAAAATTTCATTTTTCGTTAGCTTAATATTTGGACATTGGGCCACAGCTGCGGTCTTGGTGACGGTTACGGGTGGCTTGCAGCCAGCTGTAAATGTTACCACAGTATTATCGGCATTGCCATCTGACTGGTTCCAGCCAGTGCCAAATGCCGTAGCGGTATCGGAGGAACAAAGATTATACATCGTTTGTGAGGTGATGGCTGCACGTTTAATTGGCTTTTTGGCTAATTTTTCCAGCGCACGTGCCAAGCCGGAACATTGGACAAGGCCGTCGAGTTCCATCCACGCTGTGAATGTTAAAGTTTTTACGCTTCTCCAAATATATTTGCTTCGGAAGTGCTAACGCACTGCTGTCAGTTTTAAGGGATTATTTTTTGTTCGGTTCAAGCTTTGGCGTTGGCACAGAGCTGGATTTCAGACATGTAGGTTTGGGAGTTGGTATTGGGGCTGCTTGTTCCACATTTAAGAATTTTACTAATGCTTTTTGCTTTGGCTCAGATTCAGACACTTGCTGCATTTTGGGGGCTGTCTTTTTCTTTAACTCGCCCTCCCCTGTGTCATCTTCCGATTCCTTGTCAAAAGATTTTAATTAAAAACAATAATATCAATGTTTAAAAAAAATGAGACAAATACATATGCTTATTTTTGCCTGTACTTTTGGCTGCATCGTTTGCTTTAATCTCTTGGAACTAATCGTTGAGGCCTGCGTGCTGCATCTGGGTGTGTTCGACTGTACTGGATCGGGACTGCTTTTATTCTCGACCAGCTATTCTTCTGTAACTGTTGGCAATGTGCACCACATTCGAGCACAATCGATCTTTGTTGCAACAGTTGCAATCGCTCTCCAACAAATGCGGCCGCAAGTCCTCCTTAAAGGCATATTGACGCCGTAACTTATTTACGCTACGCTTGAATATGCTGCGCGAGCTGATCTGTACAATTAAAAATTTTGCCAGCATACAACGCAGAAAAAACTTAACATAAACTAATCAGGTCATGTTTTAAATTACTTTTGTATAAAATCAATTTTATTATTATTTATTCGTATGTTTTGTGTTCAGTCTTTTCTGTTGTCATCGATGTTTTGGCAACACTGATTATTGCAATTGAATAACACGATTTTGCTATTCGATACAAAGAAATTGTGTTTGTTTGTGTTTCGGTTAATCGTAATCGCCTGTGCGCTTAATTTAATCTTAAAGTGTTTCGCTACGAAGAAAGAATTAAAAAAACCAAAAATGTGTTTTTTAATCAAATGTGGGGAGTATTATGTACTTTCAGTGAAGCGAATAAAATTGAATGGTCGCTATTGTGTAGTTATTTTCAATCGTGCGAAATACGCAGAAACGATTATAGATACAGCTGCATTTGCATTTTGCCTCTACCGAAAATGCAAAATCCTAAATGGTAAGTAAAATTTGTAATGCATGTTTATATGTATTTAATAACTTCTGAAAATCGCTTTACTTATGCTTATGCATGTATGTGATAAATATGTGCTATGAATTTCCGCTGAATAGAGACAAATTCCAACGAAAAGTGAAATTCTCGGAAAAACAAAAAAAAATGTATTTATATAAAATGAATGTGCACATACATACATAAGTACATATTTTAAATTTAGTAAAATATTAATCATTCATAAATGTATTGTTAATACCCCTTGAATTTTATTTAATTATTTATATTCACATAATTTCTTTCTTTCAAAACGCTGATGAAAATAGCTCTGATGGCGAAGATGAAGATGTGACAAGCCACTGCAGCATCCAGGCTTTTAATTATATCATACAAGTTTAATTTTACATTAAATATTTTTTACAGTATTTTTTGATGAAAAAAAGGCCTTATGCAGCGGCAGATAAAACCAAAGGTAAGGACCAATATTTTATTAATTTTATAGGTACATATGTATATGATTTTTTCATATGTACATAAACTTGTATCTTTTTACAGAAGCTGCAAATCAAAATAAAACGGCTTTCAAAGAAGCAACTGCAAAAAAAGTCATCGAAATAAACGTTTCCTGAAAATCAGACAAAATAATCATTGAAAGTTTAGTTTAAGTTTTTTCTAATAAAAAGCCAAAACAGTTAATAAACCCAACCTACTTTTGTGTCTGTGATTGTATAAGACCAAGAAGACCAGAACTCGATTTTCGTCTAATTGATTTTATTTAAGCTTATATGGTCGTCCGATCTGCTACCTGTATATTATTTTTTTGGATCAAAAGTGGGTGTTAAGGCGGGATTTTCGAAAATTTGATGAATGCGTTAAGGAATGTTAGTAATGTTTTTGTTGTTAATAGCGAAATTTTGAATAAAATTAAATGTAACAAATTTTCGTCAAATATAATAATAAAATTCAAGATGTATAACATTATATATGAAACTAGCGGGTATAACCCGGCCTTACCCGTGGCACGTATGTTATAAAATCAATGTTCTCAACAAAATTTGATATGATTTTGAAACTGATCGGACGGTAAACAAATAACTTTCATACAAACGTTTTCCGCCAATTTACCACTGTTGCGAGTGGAATTTCCCAAATCGCTGAAACACGTATTCATTACATTCTTATGTAGAGCTTTGAAAATAAGTTTGAAGCAAATCGGACACAACTTAAAACTTCATATATATGAACAACAGCTTTTATGAGGGCAGAGGAACTGTGGAATTAATTTGTAATGTAACGATTATTTCGGGTACACTATATGTGATATACCTTTTGGGGACAATGTCCCTAAAATAACTATAGCATATATAACCAAATATACAAACATGATTAAATGGAATGGAACGAAAATTTACCAAACGCACACGAAAACTTTGAAAAATTATACGTACATACAATGCTTATAAGGATAAATATATATTTTTATTTAGAAGTGAATGTTTATTTGTACCTCTTTTTTAAATAGATGTTCCAGATTTTCAGAGGTAAAAGTCTAAAAGTATTAAAATTATATGCAAATAAATTCGGTGTGCAAGTAGAGTAGAGAGCTCCTGCTTTCCCTAGCGGGTATTCGCGGGTATCGCGCTAGCAGAGCTCGTTTGCTTCAGCAGTAATAAAAATAAATTTAAAAAAAATAAAAATAAATGAAAAATTATACGTACATACAATGCTTATAAGGATAAATATATATTTTTATTTAGAAGTGAATGTTTATTTGTACCTCTTTTTTAAATAGATGTTCCAGATTTTCAGAGGTAAAAGTCTAAAAGTATTAAAATTATATGCAAATAAATTCGGTGTGCAAGTAGAGTAGAGAGCTCCTGCTTTCCCTAGCGGGTATTCGCGGGTATCGCGCTAGCAGAGCTCGTTTGCTTCAGCAGTAATAAAAATAAATTTAAAAAAAATGTATTTCCTAAATAGGACTAGAACACACGACAGAACACACTTCTTAAGCTCGAATCGAGCTAAAAATTCTTGAGTTAAGTATAATGCGAACTCAATTTCATATAAGCTCTGGACGGTCTTAAAATAAGTACTTATATTCTTGTGTCTGTGATTGTATAAGACCAAGAAGACCAGAACTCGATTTTCGTCTAATTGATTTTATTAAAGCTTATATGGTCGTCCGATCTGCTACCTGCATGTTATTTTTTTTTTGGATCAAAAGTGGGTGTTAAGGCGGGATTTTCGAAAATTTGATGAATGCGTAATGGAATGTTAGTAATGTTTCTGTTGTTAATAGCGAAATTTTAAATAAAATTAAATGTAACAAACTTTCGTCAGATATAAAATTAAAATTCAAGATGTTTAACATTATACATATATGAAATATATTAAACAAGTATTCACAACGAATTGTTCATAGCAATAAGTCATCAATTGGGCGAATCAATGCCTTCGTTGCCCCTCTCCAGCACAGATATGACCCGTCAGTAACGCTGAACACGATGAAATATGTCAGGAAGACTCATAATTCATCGACTCATTCGCATCGAAATTCAACATAGCCGCCAGTTCGCAGTGGGATGTTAATAAATCAAGTAGCAACCATCAATGCTGATACTGTCTATGTGATACTTAAGAAACTTGCCCGCTTTCCGTTGTCCACTGATGGGGCGGGCTCGGTCAGCATAAAGTTGTTCGAGCTGCAGCTCTGCGCCCGATCGGTTGGCGCATACAGTAAAATTTCATTTTTCGTTAGCTTAATATTTGGACATTGGGCCACAGCTGCGGTCTTGGTGACGGTTACGGGTGGCTTGCAGCCAGCTGTAAATGTTACCACAGTATTATCGGCATTGCCATCTGACTGGTTCCAGCCAGTGCCAAATGCCGTAGCGGTATCGGAGGAACAAAGATTATACATCGTTTGTGAGGTGATGGCTGCACGTTTAATTGGCTTTTTGGCTAATTTTTCCAGCGCACGTGCCAAGCCGGAACATTGGACAAGGCCGTCGAGTTCCATCCACGCTGTGAATGTTAAAGTTTTTACGCTTCTCCAAATATATTTGCTTCGGAAGTGCTAACGCACTGCTGTCAGTTTTAAGGGATTATTTTTTGTTCGGTTCAAGCTTTGGCGTTGGCACAGAGCTGGATTTCAGACATGTAGGTTTGGGAGTTGGTATTGGGGCTGCTTGTTCCACATTTAAGAATTTTACTAATGCTTTTTGCTTTGGCTCAGCTTCAGACACTTGCTGCATTTTGGGGGCTGTCTTTTTCTTTAACTCGCCCTCCCCTGTGTCATCTTCCGATTCCTTGTCAAAAGATTTTAATTAAAAACAATAATATCAATGTTTAAAAAAAATGAGACAAATACATATGCTTATTTTTGCCTGTACTTTTGGCTGCATCGTTTGCTTTAATCTCTTGGAACTAATCGTTGAGGCCTGCGTGCTGCATCTGGGTGTGTTCGACTGTACTGGATCGGGACTGCTTTTATTCTCGACCAGCTATTCTTCTGTAGCTGTTGGCAATGTGCACCACATTCGAGCACAATCGATCTTTGTTGCAACAGTTGCAATCGCTCTCCAACAAATGCGGCCGCAAGTCCTCCTTAAAGGCATATTGACGCCGTAACTTATTTACGCTGCGCTTGAATATGCTGCGCGAGCTGATCTGTACAATTAAAAATTTTGCCAGCATACAACGCAGAAAAAACTTAACATAAACTAATCAGGTCATGTTTTAAATTACTTTTGTATAAAATCAATTTTATTATTATTTATTCGTATAATTATTGCAATTGAATAACACGATTTTGCTATTCGATACAAAGAAATTGTGTTTGTTTGTGTTTCGGTTAATCGTAATCGCCTGTGCGCTTAATTTAATCTTAAAGTGTTTCGCTACGAAGAAAGAATTAAAAAAACCAAAAATGTGTTTTTTAATCAAATGTGGGGAGTATTATGTACTTTCAGTGAAGCGAATAAAATTGAATGGTCGCTATTGTGTAGTTATTTTCAATCGTGCGAAATACGCAGAAACGATTATAGATACAGCTGCATTTGCATTTTGCCTCTACCGAAAATGCAAAATCCTAAATGGTAAGTAAAATTTGTAATGCATGTTTATATGTATTTAATAACTTCTGAAAATCGCTTTACTTATGCTTATGCATGTATGTGATAAATATGTGCTATGAATTTCCGCTGAATAGAGACAAATTCCAACGAAAAGTGAAATTCTCGGAAAAACAAAAAAAAATGTATTTATATAAAATGAATGTGCACATACATACATAAGTACATATTTTAAATTTAGTAAAATATTAATCATTCATAAATGTATTGTTAATACCCCTTGAATTTTATTTAATTATTTATATTCACATAATTTCTTTCTTTCAAAATAGACGCTGATGAAAATAGCTCTGATGGCGAAGATGAAGATGTGACAAGCCACTGCAGCATCCAGGCTTTTAATTATATCATACAAGTTTAATTTTACATTAAATATTTTTTACAGTATTTTCTGATGAAAAAAAGGCCTTATGCAGCGGCAGATAAAACCAAAGGTAAGGACCAATATTTTATTAATTTTATAGGTACATATGTATATGATTTTTTCATATGTACATAAACTTGTATCTTTTTACAGAAGCTGCAAATCAAAATAAAACGGCTTTCAAAGAAGCAACTGCAAAAAAAGTCATCGAAATAAACGTTTCCTGAAAATCAGACAAAATAATCATTGAAAGTTTAGTTTAAGTTTTTTCTAATAAAAAGCCAAAACAGTTAATAAACCCAACCTACTTTTGTGTCTGTGATTGTATAAGACCAAGAAGACCAGAACTCGATTTTCGTCTAATTGATTTTATTTAAGCTTATATGGTCGTCCGATCTGCTACCTGTATATTATTTTTTTGGATCAAAAGTGGGTGTTAAGGCGGGATTTTCGAAAATTTGATGAATGCGTTAAGGAATGTTAGTAATGTTTTTGTTGTTAATAGCAAAATTTTGAATAAAATTAAATGTAACAAATTTTCGTCAAATATAATAATAAAATTCAAGATGTATAACATTATATATGAAACTAGCGGGTATAACCCGGCCTTACCCGTGGCACGTATGTTATAAAATCAATGTTCTCAACAAAATTTGATATGATTTTGAAACTGATCGGACGGTAAACAAATAACTTTCATACAAACGTTTTCCGCCAATTAACCACTGTTGCGAGTGGAATTTCCCAAATCGCTGAAACACGTATTCATTACATTCTTATGTAGAGCTTTGAAAATAAGTTTGAAGCAAATCGGACACAACTTAAAACTTCGCCCAAAAAATCTTTAAATCGCATTCCCCCCGAAGAAGTTTGAATTCTGCGAAAAGTGTGAAACACGTATCAAATGATTTTTCTTATAGATCTCTGGAAATAAATTTGAGCGCGAAACGTCACCCACCAAATCTTTGACCTCCATTTCCACCAAGGAGGAACGGATTTTCCTAAAAGTGTGAAACACCCCTCAAATGAATTTGAACAAAGATCTTTGAAAATAAGTTTGAGGCTGATCGAATGGTAAACAAAAAAGTTACATACAAACGTTTTTCGCGATTTTTCCACACTTGCGGGTGGAATTTCCCGAAACCCCGTCTTAACGTGCACCTACATCACATAAGGTAGCTACAGTGAAAATTTCGTGTTCGACTGTACTAAGTCGGGACTGCTTTTATTCTCGACCAGCTATTCTTCTGTAGCTGTTGGCAATGTGCACCACATTCGAGCACAGTCGATCTTTGTTGCAACAGTTGCAATCGCTCTCCAACAAATGCGGCCGCAAGTCCTCCTTAAAGACATATTGACGCCGTAACTTATTTACGCTGCGCTTGAATATGCTGCGCGAGCTGATCTGTACAATTAAAAATTTTGCCAGCATACAACGCAGAAAAAACTATATATAAACTAATCAGGTCATGTTTTAAATTACTTTTGGATAAAATCAATTTTATTATTTTTTATTCGTATGTTTTGTGTTCAGTCTTTTCTGTTGTCATCGATGTTTTGGCAACACTGATTATTGCAATTGAATAACACGATTTTGTTATTCGATACAAAGAAATTGTGTTCGTTTGTGATTCGGTTAATCGTAATCGCCTATGCGCTACGAAGAAACAATTAAAAAACCAAAAATGTTTTTTTTTAATCAAATGTGGGGAGTATTATGTACTTTCAGTGAAGAGAATAAAATTGAATGGTCGCTATTGTGTAGTTATTTTCAATGGTACGAAATACGCAGAAACAATTGTAGATACAGCTGCATTTGCATTTTGCCTCTACCGAAAATGCAAAAACCTAAATGGTGAGTAAAATTTGTAATGCATGTTTATATGTATTTAATAACTTCTGAAAATCGCTTTACTTATGCTTATGTATGTATGTGATAAATATGTGCTAAATATGTGCTATGAATTTCCGCTGAATAGAGACAAATTCCAACGAAAAGTGAAATTCTCGGAAAAACAAAAAAAAATGTATTTATATAATATTAATGTGCACATACATACATAAGTACATATTTTAAATTTAGTAAAATATTTATCATACATAAATGTATTGTAAATACCCCTTGAATTTTATTTAATTATTTATATTCACATAATTTCTTTCTTTCAAAATAGACGCTGATGAAAATAGCTCTGATGGCGAAGATGAAGATGTGACAAGCCACTGCAGCATCCAGAGTAAACGAAGTATTTATATTAAATCAACATCAAATAAACTTTTAATTATATAATACAAGTTTAATTTTACATTAAATATTTTTAACAGTATTTTCTGATGAAAAAAAGGCCTTATGCAGCGGCAGATAAAACCAAAGGTAAGGACCAATATTTTATTAACTTTATAGGTACATATATATATGATTTTTCATATGTACATAAACTTGTATCTTTTTACAGAAGCTGCAAATCAAAATATCTGATGGTAAACAAATAAGTTACATACAAACGTTTTTCGCGATTTTTCCACACTTGCGGGTGGAATATCCCGAAACCCCGTCTTAACGTGCACCTACATCACATAAGGTAGCTACAGTGAAAATTTCATGATCGACTGTACTAAGTCGGGACTGCTTTTATTCTCGACCAGCTATTCTTCTGTAGCTGTTGGCAATGTGCACCACATTCGAGCACAGTCGATCTTTGTTGCAACAGTTGCAATCGCTCTCCAACAAATGCGGCCGCAAGTCCTCCTTAAAGACATATTGACGCCGTAACTTATTTACGCTGCGCTTGAATATGCTGCGCGAGCTGATCTGTACAATTAAAAATTTTGCCAGCATACAACGCAGAAAAAACTATATATAAACTAATCAGGTCATGTTTTAAATTACTTTTGGATAAAATCAATTTTATTATTTTTTATTCGTATGTTTTGTGTTCAGTCTTTTCTGTTGTCATCGATGTTTTGGCAACACTGATTATTGCAATTGAATAACACGATTTTGTTATTCGATACAAAGAAATTGTGTTCGTTTGTGTTTCGGTTAATCGTAATCGCCTATGCGCTACGAAGAAACAATTAAAAAACCAAAAATGTTTTTTTTTAATCAAATGTGGGGAGTATTATGTACTTTCAGTGAAGAGAATAAAATTGAATGGTCGCTATTGTGTAGTTATTTTCAATGGTACGAAATACGCAGAAACAATTGTAGATACAGCTGCATTTGCATTTTGCCTCTACCGAAAATGCAAAAACCTAAATGGTGAGTAAAATTTGTAATGCATGTTTATATGTATTTAATAACTTCTGAAAATCGCTTTACTTATGCTTATGTATGTATGTGATAAATATGTGCTAAATATGTGCTATGAATTTCCGCTGAATAGAGACAAATTCCAACGAAAAGTGAAATTCTCGGAAAAACAAAAAAAAAATGTATTTATATAATATTAATGTGCACATACATACATAAGTACATATTTTAAATTTAGTAAAATATTTATCATACATAAATGTATTGTAAATACCCCTTGAATTTTATTTAATTATTTATATTCACATAATTTCTTTCTTTCAAAATAGACGCTGATGAAAATAGCTCTGATGGCGAAGATGAAGATGTGACAAGCCACTGCAGCATCCAGAGTAAACGAAGTATTTATATTAAATCAACATCAAATAAACTTTTAATTATATAATACAAGTTTAATTTTACATTAAATATTTTTAACAGTATTTTCTGATGAAAAAAAGGCCTTATGCAGCGGCAGATAAAACCAAAGGTAAGGACCAATATTTTATTAACTTTATAGGTACATATATATATGATTTTTCATATGTACATAAACTTGTATCTTTTTACAGAAGCTGCAAATCAAAATATCTGATGGTAAACAAATAAGTTACATACAAACGTTTTTCGCGATTTTTCCACACTTGCGGGTGGAATATCCCGAAACCCCGTCTTAACGTGCACCTACATCACATAAGGTAGCTACAGTGAAAATTTCATGATCGACTGTACTAAGTCGGGACTGCTTTTATTCTCGACCAGCTATTCTTCTGTAGCTGTTGGCAATGTGCACCACATTCGAGCACAGTCGATCTTTGTTGCAACAGTTGCAATCGCTCTCCAACAAATGCGGCCGCAAGTCCGCATTGACGCTGTAACTTAGTTACGCTGCGCTTGAATATGCTGCGCGAGCTGATCTGTACAATTAAAAATTTTGCCAGCATACAACGGAGAAAAAACTTTACATAAACTAATCAGGTCATGTTTTAAATTACTTTTGGATAAAATCAATTTTATTATTTTTTATTCGTATGTTTTGTGTTCAGTCTTTTCTGTTGTCATCGATGTTTTGGCAACACTGATTATTGCAATTGAATAACACGATTTTGTTATTCGATACAAAGAAATTGTGTTCGTTTGTGTTTCGGTTAATCGTAATCGCCTGTGCGCTTAATTTAATCTTAAAGTGTTTCGGGTAATGCTTTGGTGAACCCTCCACACATAAGGAATGCCCAAATAAGTCGGGGATGGTATCTATTCCTCGTTGTTTTTTCTCAAGATTCCATTTACGGCGGCGGAACTTAACTTTATAGCGTATTTTATTAAATATAAGCAATTAAAAGTTGCGGTAATGCTTCGCTGAACCCTCCACACATAAGGAATGCCCAAATAAGTCGGGGATGGTATCTATTCCACGTAGTTTTTTCTCAAGATTCCATTTACGGCGGCGGAACTTACCTTTATAGCGTATTTTATTAAATATAAGCAATTAAAAGTTGCGATAACGCGGTGAACTATCGTCAACGCTTTGAGATGAGCGAATGTGAGCTGCTAACTATCGATGATGAATCATTAAAAATATCGAATTTTCGATTTGGCGGAGGCTATTGTGCATTTAAAGTGTATGAAACTAAAATAGCAAAAATACTATTGACATTTGCAATATTTTGTTTTCAATAATTAAATATACATTTAATTGTAAATTTAACTTGAATATTTTGTAATTAATGTAAGCTATTACATGTGGTTATATAATAAATTTAAAAAATAATAATATATATATATTTATATATATTTAATAAAAAGATTTACACCAGTCAACATTATCAAGATATTTATATTTACTAAAATATTTGTTTAAAAAATCAAACAAAAGAAAATTATGTATAGATTTTGAAGCAGTTTAAACGACGTAGGCAATTAAGGGGCATAATGACCTAAGCTTGAGGCCAATGTGGAATTTCTGTTGCTGGGTCAGACGCATCTGTTAAATTTTACCACAAATATCTCAAACATTCATTATCGTCGCCTTGGGTTGTTGTTACACTTTGCGTGTTAACCTGCGCGACATCTGCAAAAATTCAAATTGCAATTGAGATAACTATCTATTTTCGTAGATTAGCTGATTGATATCCCAGCGCAGAAGTGCATCATCTGATCGTGGCGGGTGCTAACATTTTAACCAAGATTTTTGGCCATATATATTCTCCCTCTTTGGGATTGCTTGGGGGTATCCAACAGAAACTTTATCTAATTGTTCAAAAAATAATATAAGAAACAAGCTAAATTTGTATTCTTGTAAAATTATAATAATAATTACGTGCGCGTGCCCAAACAATGCGCACGCATATATGTATGCGTGCACATATGATCACACTTTACACTGATTATCACACATACAGAGTTTGTACGCATACACATGTACTTTATTTTGCAAATAAGGTTTGAATGTATGCATATGTACATGGGATACACCAATTGCAAATGATCATGCTTACGGACTAACTTACCTATGTATGTGTTAGAGTATTTACACTAACACAATATGATTGTGCTTTGTATCTCCTATGAGTTCTTAGAATCGTATGTATGCTTGGGTGCATATGCATATTTGCAGTTTCTTTAATTGAAATCTATTCGCGAGTGCATGTTACTACTTAGCTGGAAAATACATTTTGGTAATAAAAAATGGGCAAATGCGACGAATGTAAAATTGCTGCACATGCGTTTTTAGAAATAATAAATGATCAGGAAAAATTAATGTCCTGGTTGAGAGACCACGGACTTTTAAAAATCCAAGAACTGTCCTGAGTGTGGCGAGCCCTGCAAGTGTGTCACATTAAAGGGCGACTTTTTTTTTCGGTGTAGGTTGACGTACACTTTTGAAAAAAATAAAAAAAAATAACAAAAAAATGTAATTTTTTGGAAAGTGTGCGGGCGAACACGTTCTTCGCGGGATCGCGTCTAACTATCAGGAAAATTTGCCTTATTGTACATTTATTACGAGCTCACGGGAGTTGAATCCATAACTGCATTTTTAAAAAATGAATTCTCAATTTCATATGAAACAATAGTCAATTGGCGTAATTATTTGCGAGAAGTATTTCAGGATTGGGCTGCAGAGTTAAGCCTTGGAAAGCTTGGAGGAGAGGGCAAGGTCGTAGAAATCGACGAAAGCCTTGTTTCAAAAAGAAAAAATAACTGTGGGCGGATTATCCAAGGCCAATGGGTATTTGATTTTTTTTAAAAAGGGATACCAAAAGGCTGTACATCGTTCCTGTCGAAAACCGCACCAAAACCACGCTTCTTCGCGTTATAAAAGAAAAGATTGCGGATGGCACAACCATCATTTCGGATTGTTGGTCTTCATACCATTGTCTAAGCGATGAAGGTTTTGAGCACCTGACAGTGAATCATTCAATGAACTTTGTTGACCCAACTACAAAAGCGCATTCGCAAAATATTGAAAGAAAATGGAGGGACATGAAGGATAATATTCCGAAATATGGGCGTTCAAAAAAACATTTGACAGGATATTTAGCAACGTACGTTTTCAAAGCGCACTATCCAAACCACATGGATAGATTCCACCATGCTTTTACAGCCATTGCAAGAATCTACAATCCCCATTGTGGCAGAGCAAACATTGATCTAGACTGCACATATGACGATGTAAGTATTTTATTTTTAAGAATATTCTTCTTAATATCATTAAAATTCATTTATCACAGTATGAAAACGAGCTGGAAGACCTCTGTGAAATGCAAATAGCAGAGAAGAAAAATTAGGCCATCATTTCGGTTAGTTCCCTAGAAAGCTCGCATAGCATCTCAATTAAATTTTGTTTAATTTCAGTATTAATACGAAAAAATACGAAGCGTGGTTCTTAATGGCTCAACTACATTTTTAAGTTTACAAAGAAAAATAATAAAAAAAACGCGCACGTAATTATTATTATAATTTTACAAGAATACAAATTTAGCTTGTTTCTTATATTATTTTTGAACAATTAGATGAAGTTTCTGTTGGAAAAAGCAATCCCAACAAGGGAAAATATATGTATGGCCAAAAATCTTGGTTAAAATGTTAGCACCCGCCACGATCAGATGATGCACTTCTGCACTGGGATATCAATCAGCTAATCTACGAAAATAGATAGTTATCTCAATTGCAATTTGAATTTTTGCAGATGTCACGCAGGTTAACACGCAATGTGTAACAGCGACCCAAGGAGACGATAATGAATGTTTGAGATATTTGTGGTAAAATTTAACAGATGCGTCTGACCCAGCAACAGAAATTCCACATTGGCCTCAAGCTTAGGTCATTATGCCCCTTAATTGCCTACGTTGTTTAAACTGCTTCAAAATCTATAAATAATATTCTTTTGTTTGATTTTTTAAACAAATATTTTAGTAAATATAAATATCTTGATAATGTTGACCGGTGTAAATCTTTTTATACCCTTGCAGAGGGTATTATAATTTTGTCGTGAAATGTGTAACGCATAGAAGGAGACATCTCCGAACCCATAAAATATATATATTCTTGATCAGTATCAACAGCCGAGTTGATATAGCCATGTCCGTCTGTCTGTTTCTATGCGAACTAGTCTCTCAGTTTAAAAGCTATCTTTATGAAACTTTGCAGAAGTCCCCCTTTCTGTTCATATGTCAAAACCAGCTGGATCGGACCACTATATCATATAGCTGCCATAGGAACGATCGGTCGAAAAGTAGGTTCTTGTATAAAAAACATTTTTGTTTATAAAGATTTCTAGACTAAACTCGGTATTTATTAGTTTTGCTACGCTCCCCATATATATGCAAAATCCTATTAAGATCGGACAACTATTATTGGCGCCGAGAGTCGCGCCGGGCGCGTATTTGGCAGGGATTTCTAGCGTCGAAAAGAAACAACATTCGATTCGATGTACGATACGACACGATTCAATTCGCTACGTACGATTGGGCTGAAATCTTTATTATCTTTCATTATTTAATGATCTACATATATTTTACAAGTTTATGAGACTTACATTCGTGCTCCGCACGCGCTTATCTTCTCTTACACTTCTGCTCAGCTGCAAGCACAAAACGAAAGTGAACCTCGACGAAAAGGCAAATTGTGCAGCTGCATGATATCGACTTCTGTATGTACAAACTAATTCTAACGGTGCACTTCCAGCGTAAGAGGCGAGCGCCGCTTACAGAAAAATGCAATGCCCAGTAGGACTTAGTGACAATAGACATTTTCACTTCGCCCCGTAACATTCCCCACCCTGTAATTCACGAACGTCCGTGCAGTGTGTTACCAACTTTAATGTCAAGCTTAGCTAGCTTGACGGCGGGGCGAGTAATAATTCCATCGGCGGTTCGCACCACGGCGCTTCGGACCTGGCCGTCTTTCGAACGGTGCACGTCGATTACCACTCCTCTTGTCTAACAGTTTCGTTTGGCACCATCGTCGACTATTATGACGATGTCATCGACTGATATTGGTTCGATTGGCGGTTGGAACCACTTAGTACGTCTGGTGAGTGTGGGCAGATACTCGCTCAACCATCTCTTCCAAAATTGGTCAGCCGACTCGGAAGGCTCGTGCCAAGCTAGCTCCGTCCCGGTCCCGTGAGCCTCTCTCACGCAAACCGCTTGAGTGACCTATAAGAAAATGGTTGGGAGTCAGGGCTTCGGACTCAGAAGTTTCCAAGGGAACATAAGTGAGCGGTCTTGAGTTGAGGATGCTTTCTACGTCTGCCAATGCTGCTCGTAGCACCTCCTCTCGTAGCCCAGAGTGCGGCAGGGTCTCCGACAGTATTGACTTTGTGGAACGCACCATTCGTTCCCACGATCCTCCCATGTGGGGTGATCCTGGTGGAATAAAGGTAAACTCCAGTTCCGGGTATTGTCGCTCGATCAGCGCCGGCGATATACGTTCAATTTCATCTTTTAATATTCTGCTAGCGCCTCTGAAATTTGTTCCATTGTCCGACAGCATGCGGCGGGGGCAGCCGCGTCTGGCCACGAACGACTTCAGAACGCATAGGTATGAGTCAGTCGAGAGCGACGTAGCTATAGGTGAACGGCGCGTACCGTGAGGCATGTGAACAGCACACCCCAGCGCTTCTCATGACGCCGTCCAACGACAATGTCGTAGGGTCCAAAGTAATCCACTCCGGTAAATGTGAACGGTGGAGTATAGGGCGACAGTCGTTCGGTTGGCAGGTCGCTCATCTCTGGTGGCTTTGGGCGGGCGCGTCGTATACGGCTCGCTGGGCAAGCACTTGAGACTTCTTTCACCAAGGCTCGCAAGCTACAGACCCAGTACTGCTGACGCAGTTCGTTTACGACGATTTCGTTGTGCAGGTGATGATATTTGCGGTGATAAAACTCAACAAGCAGATACGTCAATCGATGTCGTCTTGGCAGAATTATCGGGCGTTTTACGCAGACTTCAACTCCTTCTATATTGTCTATCCGCCCCTTAATACGTAGAATGCCCGAGTCATCTATATAAGGAGAAAGCTTGAAGAGCAGGCTTTTGCGATCGGTTAGGCGGCGCCCCGACTTTAGGGAGGTAATCTCACTATAAAACTCCTCTTCTTGGCATATTCGAATAAAAATCACATCCATTTCTTTGCTGCGTTTAAGGAGCAGCATCTTCTGCAGCTCTAATCGCCCGTCCAATTTGGTCTTCTTAGTAACAATCCGTAGGAAATCCAGTACGCATAGCTGTGCGGCTCTCAATTTCTCCAGCTTGCTGAAGTGCTGCAGATCCGGCAGGATACATCTCCAAGAGGACGTGTGATTGGCTTGTTCTTCAGCATGGTATAACATGTTTATTGCCGAGCCCTTTTCCGTGCGTGGCCACTGCGATTCTTCTAGATGCGAAGCGCTACGAATTGTTGGAACTTTCGAGCATCGGACTGGATCCAGTAGAGCACGTCCTTTGAATCCGTCCAAAATGTTCGTCTATGTATGCGTACCGACATTTCATTTTGGATACATTTGGCCAGTCTCAGACCTAAGAATGCGGCCATTAGTTCCATACGAGGTATAGACACGGGCTTCAAGGGTGCTACTCTCGTTTTTGAGGCGGCTAAACTGCAATGTACTTGGCCATCATGTTCAGCCCGCAAATATACAACTGCTGCATAAGCATTAATACTGGCATCCACGAATGTGTGCATCTGTACAGTCTGGGTTCGGCTCACCCACTTCATACACCGTGGAATACGGACGGTATTCAACTTTGAAACTAGATCTAGCCAGTGTCGCCAATCCACTTCGTCTTCTTTGGTAAGGTTGTCATCCCATTCGATGTTGGATCGCCATATGTTCTGAAGGATGATCTTGGCGCGTATATTAAAGAATCCTAGCAGCCCAAGCGGGTCGAAAATAGACATGACCACGCTTAGAACGCGTCTTTTAGTTGGGCGCTCCTTAGATGCTTTTGCAAGCAAGTTCGGCTTTACCACAAAGGTCAAAAGATCTTGTCCAGGTAGCCACCACAGGCCCAGGACCTTTTCTTGCGCTTCATCCTGAGCGCTGATACGCTTGTCCAAGCCCTCACAGTCGTCTTCCAGCGCCTGCATAACTTGCTTTGAATTTGATGTCCAGTGGCGCATCTCGAAACCGCCACTAGCATGAATCCTTTTTACAGTCTCAGCTAACTGCATCATTTGGGATTCTGAATCTACCGACTGCAGCCAGTCGTCTACAAATGTGTTTTCGCAAATCGCCTTTACGGCATCCGGGTGCTCCGCTACAAACCGCTCGGCATTGCGATTCTTGACGTAATTTGCTAGGGCTGGCAAACAGGATGCTCCGAACGTCATGACTTGCATAACGTACGTTTCGGGAGAGCGCGACGAATCTCCATCACGCCAGAGAAACTTCTGAGCCGCTTGGTCTTCTCGGCGCACCTTGACCTGATGAAACATTTCCCGTATGTCGCCGGATACGGCGATAGGGCGCTCTCTGAAGCGTATTAGCACGCCCATCAAAGATGCTAGTGTATCCGGACCTTTAAGCAAACAATCGTTCAGCGACGTGCCACTAACTTTGGCGGCTGCATCCCATACCAAGCGTGTCTTTAGCTTGTTCGGATTGGTGACTGTAAAGATAGGTAGAAACCACGACATCATGTTAGCAACTAACTCACTATCCTTCAGCCGGCGGATATATCCTTTCTGCTTATAGTCGTGCATCGTGTTCATCATGAACTCCTTTAGTGGTGGGTCTTTGAACATCTTTGCCTCTAGACATTTAAGGCGCTTAACCGCCATCTGGTAAGAGTCTGGCATATGAATGCGATCAAACCGCCATAGCAGGCCAGTCTGCCAGCGCTTTTCGTCTTCCAGATAAGTTGTTGTTGCCTCCATTATCTGCATCGAGCGTTCGTCCTCTCTGGATCTCAGCGGATTTGAGGAGACGCTCACACCTAGTGACTCCAGGGCAAAATAGCTCTTCAGAGCCTCATCCATCCCACGTGTCGCACTGCACTGGCAAATATGTAGCAGACGAGGCGTGGTGCTTTCACCCACCATAGAGCGGCCATATACAGCCCATCCTAGTCTGCTTCGCGCTGCTATGACGTCGTCGTTTTCACCTTCTCGTATCTCCAGGGGTGCAAGCCGATAATAAGCTGAGCCTTTACGTTGTTATACGGCAGGATGGGAAGCATAGATAAATACTTCCGAGACTTAAGCAACTGTGGCCCGATACTTTGCTCTGGTAAGTCCAAGTTCGCTACAGTTCGCACGTTTTTCAACGCATACTGTACCGCATTATGTTCTGGAGCTGAAATGCTCACAGCCACAGACATAGACTCAGGTTCGTTCTTGGTTACGTCGCCTGTCCATTTGAGACACAGCTGGGTCGCCGGACCATCTAGTTCCAACTCGTCTGCAAGCGCTCTTTCTATTAGCGTACACTCAGCTCCTTCATCCACTAATGCATATGCGCGCACGCTTTTTGATTTACTATAGAGCGTGATTGGAACATATCGAAACAGTGTCTTACTTGCTGACCTGGCATGAAACATAACGGCAGATTCCATTGACATTGACTTGTTGCTACCTTGGCCCGTGTGTTCATCTTTACTACCGCTCGTGGTAGGCGTATGTAGCAGTACATGGTGCGTTGACTCGCAACCGTCCACGTGACATTTCTTCTTTGTTTTACACTGTTGTGCACGATGTCGCATAAAGCAGCAAAAGCAGAGCCGCTTTTCCTTGACAAGTTCCCACCGCTGTTTTGTACCCATGGCTCTAAAGTCGCCGCAATCTGAAAGACGGTGGTTACCAGCGCACTTTGCACATGAAACTCTCTCCTGTTCCTGTTGATAACGCTGTTGCTGCGAACCCTCAGGTTTGTCTACCGTGTTGTGCACAAAAATTCGCTCTCTAGTGGTTTTCGTGGAGCTCTTCTTTTCGTTATCAATCCGTGGTATCTCGTAGGGCGTGACCATAGTGGCGCACATAGCCACATTAAACAGCCAGTTATCAAAGGTGGCCAAACTACTACCATCATTTGACATTCGATGCCGACCCCAGTCCAATTTCATATTGCTGGGCATCTTAGCAACAAGTTAGTTTAACAGCGCGGGATCGTAAAGATATTCGTGCATACCAACGGCCGCTATCGTTGCGCAGTAGTTTTGGACAGCTAAGGCCAGTCGGATAACAGTGTTCAAATTGTCCGATTTTATTGCTGGCTCCTCTCGTAGCTTTTGCTGCAACGCAGCATGTACTATTTCAGAGCGGCCATACAGCATTCGCAATGTGCCTATAGCATACGGCACTGTAGCTGGTATCATAAGCTTTCCACGCACCGCATCCAGGGCTTGCCCTTTGAGGCACTTCTGAAGCCGGATAAGATTTTCCTCATTGCTGAATCCACATCTCTCTGTGGATTGCTCATAATTGCTGATAAAGATCAACCATTCCTCTGGTTTGCCAGTAAATATTAGTAAATCTTTGCTGATTACTTGTCGCGCACTGATTTGCGCAGATGTCAGCGGTCCATTCCAAGGCGTCGCAGCATTAGAATGTACATTATCGAATTGCTGCCGCGGCGGGTGCTCTATCGATCTATTAAGCGCTCCCAGACCTGTGTGGCCCATGTACGCGGCAGTACTGGGCTCCGTAGCCTGGTTAAACACCGCCATGTTTGCTTGATATGGCAAACTAGGGTGTACACTCCAATTAGCCGCAACCTGTTTCTGCTTGCACATCACGTTCTGGCATCCCAAAGGCTTGAAGAATGCTCCCTCTTTCTCAGTTCTTTGCTGCGTCGGTGTTGAACTTTGCCTTGGACCAGTAGCTGCAGACGACGTAGACGGACAGCCGCTATAAATTTCTATGTTTGCTGCTCCGCTACCCTTTTCTAGGCCGGCGACTTTATCTTGAACTCCAGCGAGGACAGGCGATCCGTCAGCCTGTCCCGTTGACCATGCCGTTACAAGCGTTGCAGTTCCACCGGGTTGATTACTACTTGTCGTCCTTCTCGCACTTGCATCTTGTTCATCACCGTCAGCCATCTCGCCACACCAATACAGTGAAGTCCGCTTTAAGGTTATGGCAACACGTGTCTCTATAGGCAACACGTGTCTCTCAGGCTGTGACTTTGCAAGTCGCTTGCTTCGCAGAAATCTCCGCCGTAGCAGAGAATACCTCAAACACTCTCTGCAGCAGAGAATATTTCAGAATGTTGGCGCCGAGAGTCGCGCCGGGCGCGTATTTGGCAGGGATTTCTAGCGTCGAAAAGAAACAACATACGATTCGATGTACGATACGACACGATTCAATTCGCTACGTACGATTGGGCTGAAATCTTTATTATCTTTCATTATTTAATGATCTACATATATTTTACAAGTTTATGAGACTTACATTCGTGCTCCGCACGCGCTTATCTTCTCTTACACTTCTGCTCAGCTGCAAGCACAAAACGAAAGTGAACCTCGACGAAAAGGCAAATTGTGCAGCTGCATGATATCGACTTCTGTATGTACAAACTAATTCTAACGGTGCACTTCCAGCGTAAGAGGCGAGCGCCGCTTACAGAAAAATGCGATGCCCAGTAGGACTTAGTGACAATAGACATTTTCACTTCGCCCCGTAACAACTATATCATATAGCTGCCATAGGAACGATCGGTCGAAAATCAAGTTTTTGTATGGAAAATTTTTATGTTTTTCAAGATATCTTGACCAAACTCGGTATTTATTAGTTTAACTAAGCTCTTCATATATATGCAAAATTCTATTAAGATCGGGCAACTATATCATATAGCTGCCATAGGAACGATCGGTCGAAAATTAAGTTTTTGTATGGAAAATTTTTATGTTTTTCAAGATATCTTGACCAAACTCGGTATTTATTAGTTTGACTAAGCTCTTCATATATATGCAAAATTCTATTAAGATCGGGCAACTATATCATATAGCTGCCATAGGAACGATCGGTCGAAAATTAAGTTTTTGTATGGAACATTTTTATGTTTTTCAAGATATCTTGACCAAACTCGGTATTTTTTAGTTTTACTACGCTCCCCATATATATGCAAAATCCTATTAAGATCGGACAACTATATCATATAGCTGCCATAGGAACGATCGGTCGAAATTAAGTTGTATGGAAAACTTTTTTGTTTTTCAAGATATCTTAACCATACTCGGTTAATTAACTGTAATTGACTATTTTCCCTGTGCTTCTTAGATACGTGCAAAGCACTATGAGCATTATGAAATGGTTGGGTCTGCAAGGGTATTAAATCTTCGGCGTGCCGAAGATAGCCTTTCCTTCTCGTTATTAATGCATCTTTTAATTCGGTATTAATATATGATCCCTTAGTTTAGAGACAACAGGACTTTGCGTTTGTGATTCATTGCATCATTCTTTGACATTATTGGTAACTGAATTTTTCACTCCATGTTAAAAAAGCCGCATATATTCTAATACAAACTTATTATTGTTATCCACAGTATACATACCAAGGAACGACCGTATGAGTGCAATGTGAGCCTTAATAACGCGAAAGCTAGTTGACTTAGACGTGCAGATGCAGAAACCTACTAAAAATTATATGTTGATCTGTTGCAATCGACTAAGCATTGGGATATTTCGGATGAGTGATATTTTATTGCTTACCGTCGTCCGGTTCACTTTAAACGAATTTTCAAATATATATTTAAAATATATTACAAAATGTAAGGTTCATTGTAGTGCAGAAAGATACTAATATGCCAAGCGCAAAAATGGGGGGAAATTAATTATTTAAAATTTGATTATACAAATTTAATGAAATAACTAGAAATGGTTAAAGCCGAATTGTAAACGCTAGTCATTTATACATATTTTAAAAATTAATCTTAAAATTCTATTAATAATATGAAACATATATATAATTAATAAATCAATTAATATATATATTATTATTTTTTAAATTTATTATATAACCACATTTAATAGCTTACATTAATTACAAAATATTCAAGTTAAATTTACAATTAAATGTATATTTAATTATTGAAAACAAAATATTGCAAATGTTAATAGCATTTTTGGTATTTTATTTTCATACCAAATCGCCAACCGCCAAATCGAAAAATCGATATTTTTAATGATTCGTCATAGCACTAACCATACAATGCATAGACTTGTCAAATGTCGTTTTAATCGGATACCGATAAATCGTCAACGAGTGAGCCCCATGGGTGCTCGCGCCCATTTTAGTGTGCCCAGACAAAGTAAGACTGCTGAGAGTGGCAGCCGAACGCCGGCCTCGAAAGCCAGTATGAAGCCGCATCTCGCTTAGCGCACAACGTCGCTGCGGCTGATGCTATTTCCTAATATATGTATGTTAGTTTCAGCCCAAATACATACATATGTGTGTATGCGTGTGCAGAGTGTGCCTCGCTCTCACTTATTGTTTTCCGCACTTGTGTGCATCTCCTTCTCCCTGCATAGCTTCTCAAAAACCCCGAGATCTACAAACATACATGCATATGTTTGTGTTGTGTGGATGTGCGCACAAGTAGATCGCGGCGTTTGTCGCGAGCCAGAGATTTTTCTTCAATTGTGTGCCCTTTGTGCCTGTGGTGGCAAAAGGCACACAAATTCAAATGCTCTATCATGTATTTCTTCGTCCAGTCAGCCATAATGGAAGATTTTGATATATTTATATTTATTAAAAACTTAAATGATCTAAATGATATATTTATATATTATATTTTAATATTTTTGTTTACTGTGGGTACCAATTTTGCTTAAAATTAAAAAAAAACTAAGTCGTATTTCTGCAAGGGTAATTCTTCGTCGGCTTGTCGAATAATTTAAGAAAAGACCAAAAATTTTAAATGTTCAATTTTTTCGACTTGCTACTTGTGCACACGCACACCCTTTCGAGTAAGCAGTTGGGTGACATTATTAGAGGGTTTGGCCTGTTCATGTGCAAAACTCCTATTTTCCATGCATGTTGTCAGGGTAAGGGTACCTGAACGTTGGCATAAGTGCATGATAACTCTTTGGGCCTGCCAAGCACACACACTTACACACTTTTCTATATGGATGGAAGCATTTATGCGTTTGTGTGCGTGTTGGTTGCCTGCCTGCCTGCCTGCGCGATGCAAATTTGACAAAATTAAAACTTTTTGTCATTTCTGAATCTCGAGCTCTACACACAGACACACACACCCACACAAAAATGTGTGCGAATGAGCCGATCAAGGGTTTGTCGTGAGGCAGAGATATTTTCATCAATGGGTGCGTAAATTTGGGCGACGGGCACGGTCTCTGTTTTTTCGGCAAACAAATGTGTGAACAGGCAACGGAAACAGGTGAACCGCACTTGCCGCTCGCTTGCACTTTGATATGGAAAAAATACAAGTGATCTTTTTATGTATTTTTTTTACATAGTAAACATTTTGGGTTAAAGGGTTTTATGGCAGGCAATTAACGATAAGAATGTGCAGCATGCGTCTGCATCCATATCAAAGTGCAAGCGAGCGGCAAGTGCGGTTCACCTGTTTCCGTTGCCTGTTCACACATTTGTTTGCCGAAAAAACAGAGACCGTGCCCGTCGCCCAAATTTACGCACCCATTGATGAAAATATCTCTGCCTCACGACAAACCCTTGATCGGCTCATTCGCACACATTTTTGTGTGGGTGTGTGTGTCTGTGTGTAGAGCTCGAGATTCAGAAATGCCAAAAAGTTTTAATTTTGTCAAATTTGCATCGCGCAGGCAGGCAGGCAACCAACACGCACACAAACGCATAAATGCTTCCATCCATATAGAAAAGTGTGTAAGTGTGTGTGCTTGGCAGGCCCAAAGAGTTATCATGCACTTATGCCAACGTTCAGGTACCCTTACAACATGCATAGAAAATAGGAGTTTTGCACATCAACAGGCCAAACCCTTTAATAATGTCACTCAACTGTATACTCGAAAGAGTGTGCGTGTGCACAAGTAGCAAGTCAAAAAAATTGAACATTTTCAATTTTTGGCCTTTTCTTAAATTATTCGACAAGCCGACGAAGAATTACCCTTGCAGAAATACGACTTAGTTTTTTTCTTAATTTTAAGCAAAATTGGTCCCCACAGTAAACAAAAATATTAAAATATAATATATAAATATATCATTTAGATCATTTAAGTTTTTAATAAATATAAATATATCAAAATCTTCCATTATGGCTGACTGGACGAAGAAATACATGATAGAGCATTTGAATTTGTGTGCCTTTTGCCACCACAGGCACAAAGGGCACACAATTGAAGAAAAAATCTCTGGCTCGCGACAAACGCCGCGATCTACTTGTGCGCACATCCACACAACACAAACATATGTATGTATGTTAGTAGATCTCGGGGTTTTTGAGAAGCTATGCAGGGAGAAGGAGATGCACACAAGTGCGCAAAGCAATAAGTGAAAGCGAGGCACACTCTGCACACGCATACACACATATGTATGTATTTGGGCTGAAACTAACATACATATATTACGAAATAGCATCAGCCGCAGCGACGTTGTGCGCTGAGCGAGATGCGGCTTCATACTGAACGTTTGGCTTTCGAGGCCGGCGTTCGGCTGCCACTCTCAGCAGTCTTACTTTGTCTGGGCACACTAAAATGGGCGCGAGCACCCATGGGGCTCACTCGTTGACGATTTATCGGTATCCGATTAAAACGACATTTGACAAGTCTATGCATTGTATGGTTAGTGGTCATAGTTAGCAGCTCTCATTCGCTCATCTCAAAGCGTGAAGTAGTATCGTTGCTGCACGACACTTAAAAATCGTGCTACCACCACGTTATCGCAACTTTTAATTGCTTATATTTATTAAAATACGCTGTAAAGGTAGGTTCCGCCGCCGTAAATGGAATCTTGAAAAAAAACTACGTGGAATAGATACCATCCCCGACTTATTTGGGCATTCCTTATGTGTAGAGGGTTCACCGAAGCATTACCGTGTTTCGCTACGTAGAAAGAATTAAAAAAACCAAAAATGTGTTTTTTAATCAAATGTGGGGAGTATTATGTACTTTCAGTGAAGCGAATAAAATTGAATGGTCGCTATTGTGTAGTTATTTTCAATCGTGCGAAATACGCAGAAACGATTATAGATACAGCTGCATTTGCATTTTGCCTCTACCGAAAATGCAAAATCCTAAATGGTAAGTAAAATTTGTAATGCATGTTTATATGTATTTAATAACTTCTGAAAATCGCTTTACTTATGCTTATGCATGTATGTGATAAATATGTGCTATGAATTTCCGCTGAATAGAGACAAATTCCAACGAAAAGTGAAATTCTCGGAAAAACAAAAAAAAATGTATTTATATAAAATGAATGTGCACATACATACATAAGTACATATTTTAAATTTAGTAAAATATTAATCATTCATAAATGTATTGTTAATACCCCTTGAATTTTATTTAATTATTTATATTCACATAATTTCTTTCTTTCAAAATAGACGCTGATGAAAATAGCTCTGATGGCGAAGATGAAGATGTGACAAGCCACTGCAGCATCCAGGCTTTTAATTATATCATACAAGTTTAATTTTACATTAAATATTTTTTACAGTATTTTCTGATGAAAAAAAGGCCTTATGCAGCGGCAGATAAAACCAAAGGTAAGGACCAATATTTTATTAATTTTATAGGTACATATGTATATGATTTTTTCATATGTACATAAACTTGTATCTTTTTACAGAAGCTGCAAATCAAAATAAAACGGCTTTCAAAGAAGCAACTGCAAAAAAAGTCATCGAAATAAACGTTTCCTGAAAATCAGACAAAATAATCATTGAAAGTTTAGTTTAAGTTTTTTCTAATAAAAAGCCAAAACAGTTAATAAACCCAACCTACTTTTGTGTCTGTGATTGTATAAGACCAAGAAGACCAGAACTCGATTTTCGTCTAATTGATTTTATTTAAGCTTATATGGTCGTCCGATCTGCTACCTGTATATTATTTTTTTGGATCAAAAGTGGGTGTAAAGGCGGGATTTTTAAAAATTTGATGAATGCGTAATGGAATGTTAGTAATGTTTTTGTTAATAGCGAAATTTTGAATAAAATTATATGTAACAAATTTTCGTCAAATATAATAATGAAATTCAAGATGTATAACATTCTATATGAAACTAGCGGGTATAACCCGGCCTTACCCGTGGCACGTATGTTATAAAATCAATGTTCTCAACAAAATTTGATATGATTTTGAAACTGATCGGACGGTCAACAAATAACTTTCATACAAACGTTTTCCGCCAATTTACCACTGTTGCGAGTGGAATTTCCCAAATCGCTGATACACGTATTCATTACATTCTTATGTAGAGCTTTGAAAATAAGTTTGAAGCAAATCGGACACAACTTAAAACTTCGCCCAAAAAATCTTTAAATCGCATTCCCCCCGAAGAAGTTTGAATTCTGCGAAAAGTGTGAAACACGTATCAAATGATTTTTCTTATAGATCTTTGGAAACGAATTTGAGCGCGAAACGTCACCCACCAAATTTTTTACCTCCATTTCCACCAAGCAGGAACGGAATTTTCCTAAAAGTGTGAAACACCCCTCAAATGAATTTGAACATAGATCTTAGAAAATAAGTTTTGAGGCCGATCGGATGGTAAGCAAATAAGTTACATACAAACGTTTTTCGCGATTTTTCCATAGTTGAGGATGGAATTTGCCGAAACCCCGTCTTAACGTGCACCTACATCACATAAGGTAGCTACAGTAAAAATTTCATGTTCGACTGTACTAAGTCGGGACTGCTTTAATTCTCGACCAGCTATTCTTCTGTAGCTGTTGGCAATGTGCACCACCATTCGAGCACAGTCGATCTTTGTTGCAACAGTTGCAATCGCTCTCCAACAAATGCGGCCGCAAGTCCTCCTTAAATACGCTGCGCTTAAATATGCTGCGCGAGCTGATCTGTACAATTAAAAATTTTGCCAGCATACAACGCAGAAAAAACTATATATAAACAAATCAGGTCATGTTTTAAATTACTTTTGGATAAAACCAATTTTATTATATTTTATTCGTATGTTTTGCGTTCAGTCTTTTCTGTTGTCATCGATGTTTTGGCAACACTGATTATTGCAATTGAATAACACGATTTTGTTATTCGATACAAAGAAATTGTGTTCGTTTGTGTTTCGGTTAATCGTAATCGCCTGTGCGCTTAATTTAATCTTAAAGTGTTTCGCTACGAAGAAACAATTAAAAAACCAAAAATGTTTTTTTTAATCAAATGTGTGGAGTATTATGTACTTTCAGAAAAGCGAGTAAAATTGAATGGTCGCTATTGTGTAGTTATTTTCAATGGCGCGAAATACGCAGCAACGATTATAGATACAGCTGCATTTGCATTTTGCCTCTACCGAAAATGCAAAAACCTAAATGGTGAGTAAAATTTGTAATGCATGTTTATATGTATTTAATAACTTCTGAAAATCGCTTTACTTATGCTTATGCATGTATGTGATAAATATGTGCTATGAATTTCCGCTGAATAGAGACAAATTCCAACGAAAAGTGAAATTCTCGGAAAAACCAAAAAAAATGTATTTATATAATATTAATGTGCACATACATACATAAGTACATATTTTAAATTTAGTAAAATATTTATCATACATAAATGTATTGTTAATACCCCTTGAATTTTATTTAATTATTTATATTCACATAATTTCTTTCTTTCAAAATAGACGCTGATGAAAATAGCTCTGATGGCGAAGATGAAGATGTGACAAGCCACTGCAGCATCCAGAGTAAACGAAATATTTATATTAAATCAACATCAAATAAACTTTTAATTATATAATACAAGTTTAATTTTACATTAAATATTTTTTACAGTATTTTCTGATGAAAAAAATGCCTTATGCAGCGGCAGATAAAACCAAAGGTAAGGACCAATATTTTATTAATTTTATAGGTACGTATGTATATGATTTTTTCATGTGTACATAAACTTGTATCTTTTTACAGAAGCTGCAAATCAAAATAAAACGGTTTTCAAAGAAGCAACTGGAATAAAAGTCATTGAAATAAACGTTTCCTGAAAATCAGACAAAATAATCATTGAAAGTTTAGTTTAAGTTTTTTCTAATAAAAAGCCAAAGCAGTTAATAAACCCAACCTACTTTTGTGTCTGTGATTGTATAAGACCAAGAAGACCAGAACTTGATTTTCGTCTAATTGATTTTGTTAAAGCTTGTATGATCGTCCGATCTGCTACCTGCAAGTTATTTTTTTTCGGATCAAAAGTGGGTGTTAAGGCGGGATTTTCGAAAATTTGATGAATGCGTAAAGGAATGTTAGTAATGTTTTTGTTGTTAATAGCGAAATTTTGAATAAAATTAAATGTAACAAATTTTCGTCAAATATAATAATAAAATTCAAGATGTATAACATTATATATGAAACTAGCGGGTATAAGCCGGCCTTACCCGTGGCACGTATGTTATAAAATCAATGTTCTCAACAAAATTTGATATGATTTTGAAACTGATCGGACGGTAAACAAATAACTTTCATACAAACGTTTTCCGCCAATTTACCACTGTTGCGAGTGGAATTTCCCAAAATTTTGCCAGCATACAACGCAGAAAAAACTATATATAAACTAATCAGGTCATGTTTTAAATTACTTTTGGATAAAATCAATTTTATTATTTTTTATTCGTATGTTTTGTGTTCAGTCTTTTCTGTTGTCATCGATGTTTTGGCAACACTGATTATTGCAATTGAATAACACGATTTTGCTATTCGATACAAAGAAATTGTGTTCGTTTGTGTTTCGGTTAATCGTAATCGCCTGTGCGCTTAATTTAATCTTAAAGTGTTTCGCTACGAAGAAAGAATTAAAATAAACCAAAAATGTTTTTTTGTTACCAAATGTGGGGAGTATTATGTACTTTCAGTGAAGCGAATAAAATTGAATGGTCGCTATTGTGTAGTTATTTTCAATGGTGCGAAATACGCAGAAACGATTATAGATACAGCTGCATTTGCATTTTGTCTCTACCGAAAATGCATAAACCTAAATGGTAAGTCAAATTTGTAATGCATGTTTATATGTATTTAATAACTTCTGAAAATCGCTTTACTTATGCTTATGTATGTATGTGATAAATATGTGCTATGAATTTCCGCTGAATAGAGACAAATTCCAACGAAAAGTGAAATTCTCGGAAAAACCAAAAAAAATGTATTTATATAATATTAATGTGCACATACATACATAAGTACATATTTTAAATTTAGTAAAATATTTATCTCTATATATATAACTGTTTGTTCTGACTGACTGACTGACTGATTGGTGATCAACGCCCAGCCCAAGCCGTAAGAGCTAGGAATCTGAAATTTTCACTGTAGTTACCTTATATGATGTAGGTGCACGTTAAGACGGGGTTTCCGGAAATTCCACCCACAAGTGTGGAAAAACCGCGAAAAACGTTTGTATGTCACTTTTTTGTTTACCATCCGATCGGCCTCAAATTTATTTTCAAAGGTCTTTGTTCAAATTCATTTGAGGGGTGTTTCGCACTTTTTGGAAAATGCATGCCTCCTTGGTGGAAATGGGGGTCAAAAATTTGGTGGGTGACGTTTCGCCCTCAAATTCATTTCCAAGTATCTATATGAAAATTCAGTTGAGACGTATTTTTCACTTTTCGCAGAATTAAAACTTCTTCGGGGGGAATGCGATTCAAAGATTTTTTGGCCGAAGTTTTAAGTTGTGCCCGATTTGCTTCAAACTTATTTTCAAAGCTCTACATAAGAATGTAATGAATACGTGTTTCAGCGATTTGGGAAATTCCACTCGTAACAGTGGTAAATTGGCGGAAAACGTTTGTATGAATGTTATTTGTTTACCGACCGATCAGTTTCAAAATCATTTCAAATTTGTTTGAGAACATTGATTTTATAACATACGTGCCACGGGCAAGGCCGGGTTATACCCGCTAGTCATACATAAATGTATTGTTAGTACCCCTTGAATTTTATTTAATTATTTATATCTACATAATTTCTTTCTTTCAAAATAGACGCTGATGAAAATAGCTCCGATGGCGAAGATGAAGATGTGACAAGCCACTGCAGCATCCAGGGTAAACGGAATATTTATATTAAATCAACATCAAATAAACTTTTTATTATATAATACAAGTTTAATTTTATATTAAATATTTTTTACAGAATTTTCTGATGAAAAAAAGGCCTTATGCAGCGGCAGATAAAACCAAAGGTAAGGACCAATATTTTATTAATTTTATAGGTACATATGTATATGATTTTTTCATATGTACATAAACTTGTATCTTTTTACAGAAGCTGCAAATCAAAATAAAACGGCTTTCAAAGACGCAAATGGAAAAGAAGTCATTGAAATAAACGTTTCCTGAAAATCAGACAAAATAATCATTGAAAGTTTAGTTTAAGTTTTTTCTAATAAAAAGCCAACGCGGTTAATAAACCCAACCTACTTTTGTGTCTGTGATTGTATAAGACCAAGAAGACCAGAACTCGATTTTCGTCTAATTGATTTTATTTAAGCTTATATGGTCGTCCGATCTGCTACCTGCATGTTATTTTTTTTGGATCAAAAGTGGGTGTAAAGGCGGGATTTTTAAAAATTTGATGAATGCGTAATGGAATGTTAGTAATGTTTTTGTTAATAGCGAAATTTTGAATAAAATTAAATGTTACAAACTTTCGTCAAATATAATAATAAAATTCAAGATGTTTAACATTATATATGAAACTAGCGGGTATAACCCGGCCTTGTTATAAAATCAATGTTCTCAACAAAATTTTGAACAGAAGTTTGAAGCAAATCGGACACAACTTAAAACTTCGCCCAACAAATCTTTAAATCGCACTCCCCCCGAAGAAGTTTGAATTCTGCGAAAAGTGTGAAACACGTATCAAATGATTTTTCTTATAGATCTTTGGAAACGAATTTGAGCGCGAAACGTCACCCGCCAAATTTTTTACCGCCATTTCCACCAAGGAGGAACGGAATTTTCCTAAAAGTGTGAAACACCCCTCAAATGAATTTGAACATAGATCTTTGAAAATAAGTTTGAGGCCGATCGGATGGTAAACAAAAAGTTACATACAAACGTTTTTCGCGATATTTCCACACTTGCTGGTGGAATTTCCCGAAACCCCGTCTTAACGTGCACCTACATCACAAAGGGCAGCTACAGTGAAAATTTTATGTTTGACTGTACTGGGTCGGGACTGCTTTTATTCTCGACCAGCTATTCTTCTGTAGCTGTTGGCAATGTGCACCACATTCGAGCACAGTCGATCTTTGTTGCAACAGTTGCAATCGCTCTCCAACAAATGCGGCCGCAAGTCCTCCTTAAAGGCATATTGACGCCGTAACTTACTTACGCTGCGCTTGAATATGCTGCGCGAGCTGATCTGTACAATTAAAAAATTTTTAAATTACTTTTGGATAAAATCAATTTTATTATTATTTATTCGTATGTTTTGTGTTCAGTCTTTTCTGTTGTCATCGATGTTTTGGCAACACTGATTATTGCAATTGAATAACACGATTTTGCTATTCGATACAAAGAAATTGTGTTCGTTTGTGTTTCGGTTAATCGTAATCGCCTGTGCGCTTAATTTAATCTTAAAGTGTTTCGCTACGAAGAAAGAATTAAAATAAACCAAAAATGTTTTTTTGTTACCAAATGTGGGGAGTATTATGTACTTTCAGTGAAGCGAATAAAATTGAATGGTCGCTATTGTGTAGTTATTTTCAATGGTGCGGAATACGCAGAAACGATTATAGATACAGCTGCATTTGCATTTTGCCTCTACCGAAAATGCAAAATCCTAAATGTTAAGTCAAATTTGTAATGCATGTTTATATGTATTTAATAACTTCTGAAAATCGCTTTACTTATGCTTATGTATGTATGTGATAAATATGTGCTATGAATTTCCGCTGAATAGAGACAAATTCCAACGAAAAGTGAAATTCTCGGAAAAACCAAAAAAAAATGTATTTATATAATATGAATGTGCACATACATACATAAGTACATATTTTAAATTTAGTAAAATATTAATCATTCATAAATGTATTGTTAATACCCCTTGAATTTTATTTAATTATTTATATTCACATAATTTCTTTCTTTCAAAATAGACGCTGATGAAAATAGCTTTGATGGCGAAGATGAAGATGTGACAAGCCACTGCAGCATCCAGGGTAAACGGAATATTTATATTAAATCAACATCAAATAAACTTTTAATTATATAATACAAGTTTAATTTTATATTAAATATTTTTTACAGAGTTTTCTGATGAAAAAAAAGGCCTTATGCAGCGGCAGATAAATTCATTTAATTAACTTTATAGGTACATACATATGTATATGATTTGTTCATATGTACATAAACTTGTATCTTTTTACAGAAGCTGCAAATCAATATAAAACGACTTTCAAAGAAGCAAATGGAAAAAAAGTCATTGAAATAAACGTTTCCTGAAAATCAGACAAAATAATCATTGAATGTTTAGTTTAAGTTTTTTCTAATAAAAAGCCAACGCAGTTAATAAACCTAACCTACTTTTGTGTCTCTGATTGTATAAGACCAAGAAGACCAGAAATCGATTTTCGTCGAATTGATTTTATTAAAGCTTATAGGGCCGTCCGATCTGCTACCTGCATGTTATTTTTTTTGGATCAAAAGTGGGTGTTAAAGCGGGATTTTCGAAAATTTGATGAATGCGTAATGGAAATTTAGTAATGTTTTTGTTGTTAATAGCGAAATTTTGAATAAAATTATATGTAACAAACTTTCGTATGTTATAAAATCAATATTTTCAACAAAATTTGATATGATTTTGAAGCTGATCGTCCTCCTTAAAGGCATATTGACGCCGTAACTTATTTACGCTGCGCTTGAATATGCTGCGCGAGCTGATCTGTACATTTAAAAAATGTGCCTGCATACAACGCAGAAAATACTATATATAAACTGATCAGGTCATGTTTTAAATTACTTTTGGATAAAATCAATTTTATTATTTTTTATTCGTATGTTTTGTGTTCAGTCTTTTCTGTTGTCATCGATGTTTTGGCAACACTGATTATTGCAATTGAATAACACGATTTTGCTATTCGATACAAAGAAATTGTGTTCGTTTGTGTTTCGGTTAATCGTAATCGCCTGTGCGCTTAATTTAATCTTAAAGTGTTTCGCTACGAAGAAAGAATTAAAATAAACCAAAAATGTTTTTTTTTTACCAAATGTGGGGAGTATTATGTACTTTCAGTGAAGCGAATAAAGTTGAATGGTCGCTATTGTGTAGTTATTTTCAATGGTGCGAAATACGCAGCAACGATTATAGATACAGCTGCATTTGCATTTTGCCTCTACTGAAAATGCAAAATCCTAAATGGTAAGTAAAATTTGTAATGCATGTTTATATGTATTTAATAACTTCTGAAAATCGCTTTACTTATGCTTATGTATGTATGTGATATATATGTGCTATGAATTTCCGCTGAATAGAGACAAATTCCAACGAAAAGTGAAATTCTCGGAAAAACCAAAAATAATGTATTTATATAATACTAGCGGGTATAACCCGGCCATGTTATAAAATCAATGTTCTCAACAAAATTTTGAAGAGAAGTTTGAAGTAAATCGGACACAACTTAAAACTTCGCCCGAAAAATCTTTAAATCGCATTCCCCCCGAAGAAGTTTGAATTCTGCGAAAAGTGTGAAACACGTATCAAATGATTTTTCTTATAGATCTTTGGAAACGAATTTGAGCGCGAAACGTCACCCGCCAAATTTTTTACCGCCATTTCCACCAAGGAGGAACGGAATTTTCCTAAAAGTGTAAAACACCACTCAAATGAATTTGAACATAAATCTTTGAAAATAAGTTTGAGGCCGATCGGATGGTAAACAAAAAGTTACATACAAACGTTTTTCGCGATATTTCCACACTTGCGGGTGGAATTTCCCGAAACCCCGTCTTAACGTGCACCTACATCACATAAGGCAGCTACAGTGAAAATTTAATGTTCGACTGTACTGGGTCGGGACTGCTTTTATTCTCGACCAGCTATTCTTCTGTAGCTGTTGGCAATGTGCACCACATTCGAGCACAGTCGATCTTTGTTGCAACAGTTGCAATCGCTCTCCAACAAATGCGGCCGCAAGTCCTCCTTAAAGGAATATTGACGCCGTAACTTATTTACGCTGCGCGTGAATATGCTGCGCGAGCTGATCTGTACAATTAAAAAATTTGCCTGCATACAACGCAGAAAATACTATATATAAACTGATCAGGTCATGTTTTAAATTACTTTTGGATAAAATCAATTTTATTATTATTTATTCGTATGTTTTGTGTTCAGTCTTTTCTGTTGTCATCGATGTTTTGGCAACACTGATTATTGCAATTGAATAACACGATTTTGCTATTCGATACAAAGAAATTGTGTTCGTTTGTGTTTCGGTTAATCGTAATCGCCTGTGCGCTTAATTTAATCTTAAAGTGTTTCGCTACGAAGAAAGAATTAAAAAAACCAAAAATGTTTTTTTTAATCAAATGTGGGGAGTATTATGTACTTTCAGTGAAGCGAATAAAATTGAATGGTCGCTATTGTGTAGTTATTTTCAAAGGTGCGAAATACGCAGCAACGATTATAGATACAGCTGCATTTGCATTTTGACTCTACCGAAAATGCAAACTCCTAAATGGTAAGTAAAATTTGTAATGCATGTTTATATGTATTTAATAACTTCTGAAAATCGCTTTACTTATGCTTATGTATGTATGTGATATATATGTGCTATGAATTTCCGCTGAATAGAGACAAATTCCAACGAAAAGTGAAATTCTCGGAAAAACCAAAAATAATGTATTTATATAATACTAGCGGGTATAACCCGGCCCTGTTATAAAATCAATGTTCTCAACAAAATTTTGAACAGAAGTTTGAAGCAAATCGGACACAACTTAAAACTTCGCCCGAAAAATCTTTAAATCGCATTCCCCCCGAAGAAGTTTGAATTCTGCGAAAAGTGTGAAACACGTATCAAATGATTTTTCTTATAGATCTTTGGAAACGAATTTGAGCGCGAAACGTCACCCGCCAAATTTTTTACCGCCATTTCCACCAAGGAGGAACGGAATTTTCCTAAAAGTGTAAAACACCACTCAAATGAATTTGAACATAAATCTTTGAAAATAAGTTTGAGGCCGATCGGATGGTAAACAAAAAGTTACATACAAACGTTTTTCGCGATATTTCCACACTTGCGGGTGGAATTTCCCGAAACCCCGTCTTAACGTGCACCTACATCACATAAGGCAGCTACAGTGAAAATTTAATGTTCGACTGTACTGGGTCGGGACTGCTTTTATTCTCGACCAGCTATTCTTCTGTAGCTGTTGGCAATGTGCACCACATTCGAGCACAGTCGATCTTTGTTGCAACAGTTGCAATCGCTCTCCAACAAATGCGGCCGCAAGTCCTCCTTAAAGGAATATTGACGCCGTAACTTATTTACGCTGCGCGTGAATATGCTGCGCGAGCTGATCTGTACAATTAAAAAATTTGCCTGCATACAACGCAGAAAATACTATATATAAACTGATCAGGTCATGTTTTAAATTACTTTTGGATAAAATCAATTTTATTATTATTTATTCGTATGTTTTGTGTTCAGTCTTTTCTGTTGTCATCGATGTTTTGGCAACACTGATTATTGCAATTGAATAACACGATTTTGCTATTCGATACAAAGAAATTGTGTTCGTTTGTGTTTCGGTTAATCGTAATCGCCTGTGCGCTTAATTTAATCTTAAAGTGTTTCGCTACGAAGAAAGAATTAAAAAAACCAAAAATGTTTTTTTTAATCAAATGTGGGGAGTATTATGTACTTTCAGTGAAGCGAATAAAATTGAATGGTCGCTATTGTGTAGTTATTTTCAAAGGTGCGAAATACGCAGCAACGATTATAGATACAGCTGCATTTGCATTTTGACTCTACCGAAAATGCAAACTCCTAAATGGTAAGTAAAATTTGTAATGCATGTTTATATGTATTTAATAACTTCTGAAAATCGCTTTACTTATGCTTATGTATGTATGTGATATATATGTGCTATGAATTTCCGCTGAATAGAGACAAATTCCAACGAAAAGTGAAATTCTCGGAAAAACCAAAAATAATGTATTTATATAATACTAGCGGGTATAACCCGGCCCTGTTATAAAATCAATGTTCTCAACAAAATTTTGAACAGAAGTTTGAAGCAAATCGGACACAACTTAAAACTTCGCCCGAAAAATCTTTAAATCGCATTCCCCCCGAAGAAGTTTGAATTCTGCGAAAAGCGTGAAACACGTATCAAATGATTTTTCTTATAGATCTTTGGAAACGAATTTGAGCGCGAAACGTCACCCGCCAAATTTTTTACCGCCATTTCCACCAAGGAGGAACGGAATTTTCCTAAAAGTGTGAAACACCCGCAAATGAATTTGAACATAGATCTTTGAAAATAAGTTTGAGGCCGATCGGATGGTAAACAAAAAGTTACATACAAACGTTTTTCGCGATATTTCCACACTTGCGGGTGGAATTTCCCGAAACCCCGTCTTAACGTGCACCTACATCACATAAGGCAGCTACAGTGAAAATTTCATGTTCGACTGTACTGGGTCGGGACTGCTTTTATTCTCGACCAGCTATTCTTCTGTAGCTGTTGGCAAAGTGCACCACATTCGAGCACAGTCGATCTTTGTTGCAACAGTTGCAATCGCTCTCCAACAAATGCGGCCGCAAGTCCTCCTTAAAGGCATATTGACGCCGTAACTTATTTACGCTGCGCTTGAATATGCTGCGCGAGCTGATCTGTACAATTAAAAAATTTGCCTGCATACAACGCAGAAAATACTATATATAAACTGATCAGGTCATGTTTTAAATTACTTTTGGATAAAATCAATTTTATTATTATTTATTCGTATGTTTTGTGTTCAGTCTTTTCTGTTGTCATCGATGTTTTGGCAACACTGATTATTGCAATTGAATAACACGATTTTGCTATTCGATACAAAGAAATTGTGTTCGTTTGTGTTTCGGTTAATCGTAATCGCCTGTGCGCTTAATTTAATCTTAAAGTGTTTCGCTACGAAGAAAGAATTAAAAAAACCAAAAATGTTTTTTTTTAATCAAATGTGGGGAGTATTATGTACTTTCAGTGAAGCGAATAAAATTGAATGGTCGCTATTGTGTAGTTATTTTCAATGGTGCGAAATACGCAGCAACGATTATAGACACAGCTGCATTTGCATTTTGCCTCTACCGAAAATGCAAAATCCTAAATGGTAAGTAAAATTTGTAATGCATGAATTCGGCGAAAAGTGTGAAACACGTATCAAATGATTTTTCTTATAGATCTTTGGAAACGAATTTGAGCGCGAAACGTCACCCGCCAAATTTTTTACCGCCATATCCACCAAGGAGGAACGGAATTTTCCTAAAAGTGTGAAACACCCCTCAAATGAATTTGAACATAGATCTTTGAAAATAAGTTTGAGGCCAATCGGATGGTAAACAAAAAGTTACATACAAACGTTTTTCGCGATATTTCCACACTTGCGGGTGGAATTTCCCGAAACCCCGTCTTAACGTGCACCTACATCACATAAGGCAGCTACAGTGAAAATTTCATGTTCGACTGTACTGGGTCGGGACTGCTTTTATTCTCGACCAGCTATTCTTCTGTAGCTGTTGGCAATGTGCACCACATTCGAGCACAGTCGATCTTTGTTGCAACAGTTGCAATCGCTCTCCAACAAATGCGGCCGCAAGTCCTTCTTAAAGGCATATTGACGCCGTAACTTATTTACGCTGCGCTTGAATATGCTGCGTGAGCTGATCTGTACAATTAAAAAATTTGCCTGCATACAACGCAGAAAATACTATATATAAACTGATCAGGTCATGTTTTAAATTACTTTTGGATAAAATCAATTTTATTATTATTTATTCGTATGTTTTGTGTTCAGTCTTTTCTGTTGTCATCGATGTTTTGGCAACACTGATTATTGCAATTGAATAACACGATTTTGCTATTCGATACAAAGAAATTGTGTTCGTTTGTGTTTCGGTTAATCGTAATCGCCTGTGTGCTTAATTTAATCTTAAAGTGTTTCGCTACGAAGAAAGAATTAAAAAAACCAAAAATGTTTTTTTTTAATCAAATGTGGGGAGTATTATGTACTTTCAGTGAAGCGAATAAAATTGAATGGTCGCTATTGTGTAGTTATTTTCAATGGTGCGAAATACGCAGCAACGATTATAGATACAGCTGCATTTGCATTTTGCCTCTACCGAAAATGCAAAATCCTAAATGGTAAGTAAAATTTGTAATGCATGAATTCGGCGAAAAGTGTGAAACACGTATCAAATGATTTTTCTTATAGATCTTTGGAAACGAATTTGAGCGCGAAACGTCACCCGCCAAATTTTTTACCGCAATTTCCACCAAGGAGGAACGGAATTTTCCTAAAAGTGTGAAACACCCCTCAAATGAATTTGAACATAGATCTTTGAAAATAAGTTTGAGGCCGATCGGATGGTAAACAAAAAGTTGCATATAAACGTTTTTCGCGATATTTCCACACTTGCGGGTGGAATTTCCCGAAACCCCGTCTTAACGTGCACCTACATCACAAAGGGCAGCTACAGTGGAAATTTCATGTTCGACTGTACTGGGTCGGGACTGCTTTTATTCTCGACCAGCTATTCTTCTGTAGCTGTTGGCAATGTGCACCACATTCGAGCACAGTCGATCTTTGTTGCAACAGTTGCAATCGCTCTCCAACAAATGCGGCCGCAAGTCCTTCTTAAAGGCATATTGACGCCGTAACTTATTTACGCTGCGCTTGAATATGCTGCGCGAGCTGATCTGTACAATTAAAAAACTTGCCTGCATACAACGCAGAAAATACTATATATAAACTGATCAGGTCATGTTTTAAATTACTTTTGGATAAAATCAATTTTATTATTATTTATTCGTATGTTTTGTGTTCAGTCTTTTCTGTTGTCATCGATGTTTTGGCAACACTGTTTATTGCAATTGAATAACACGATTTTGCTATTCGATACAAAGAAATTGTTTTCGTTTGTGTTTCGGTTAATCGTAATCGCCTGTGCGCTTAATTTAATCTTAAAGTGTTTCGCTACGAAGAAAGAATTAAAAAAACCAAAAATCTTTTTTTTTTAATCAAATGTGGGGAGTATTATGTACTTTCAGTGAAGCGAATAAAATTGAATGGTCGCTATTGTGTAGTTATTTTCAAAGGTGCGAAATACGCAGCAACGATTATAGATACAGCTGCATTTGCATTTTGACTCTACCGAAAATGCAAAATCCTAAATGGTAAGTAAAATTTGTAATGCATGTTTATATGTATTTAATAACTTCTGAAAATCGCTTTACTTATGCTTATGTATGTATGTGATATATATGTGCTATGAATTTCCGCTGAATAGAGACAAATTCCAACGAAAAGTGAAATTCTCGGAAAAACCAAAAATAATGTATTTATATAATACTAGCGGGTATAACCCGGCCTTGTTATAAAATCAATGTTCTCAACAAAATTTTGAAGAGAAGTTTGAAGTAAATCGGACACAACTTAAAACTTCGCCCGAAAAATCTTTAAATCGCATTCCCCCCGAAGAAGTTTGAATTCTGCGAAAAGTGTGAAACACGTATCAAATGATTTTTCTTATAGATCTTTGGAAACGAATTTGAGCGCGAAACGTCACCCGCCAAATTTTTTACCGCCATTTCCACCAAGGAGGAACGGAATTTTCCTAAAAGTGTGAAACACCCCTCAAATGAATTTGAACATAGATCTTTGAAAATAAGTTTGAGGCCGATCGGATGGTAAACAAAAAGTTACATACAAACGTTTTTCGCGATATTTCCACACTTGCGGGTGGAATTTCCCGAAACCCCGTCTTAACGTGCACCTACATCACATAAGGCAGCTACAGTGAAAATTTCATGTTCGACTGTACTGGGTCGGGACTGCTTTTATTCTCGACCAGCTATTCTTCTGTAGCTGTTGGCAATGTGCACCACATTCGAGCACAGTCGATCTTTGTTGCAACAGTTGCAATCGCTCTCCAACAAATGCGGCCGCAAGTCCTCCTTAAAGGCATATTGACGCCGTAACTTATTTACGCTGCGCTTGAATATGCTGCGTGAGCTGATCTGTACAATTAAAAAAATTTGCCTGCATACAACGCAGAAAATACTATATATAAACTGATCAGGTCATGTTTTAAATTACTTTTGGATAAAATCAATTTTATTATTATTTATTCGTATGTTTTGTGTTCAGTCTTTTCTGTTGTCATCGATGTTTTGGCAACACTGATTATTGCAATTGAATAACACGATTTTGCTATTCGATACAAAGAAATTGTGTTCGTTTGTGTTTCGGTTAATCGTAATCGCCTGTGTGCTTAATTTAATCTTAAAGTGTTTCGCTACGAAGAAAGAATTAAAAAAACCAAAAATGTTTTTTTTTAATCAAATGTGGGGAGTATTATGTACTTTCAGTGAAGCGAATAAAATTGAATGGTCGCTATTGTGTAGTTATTTTCAATGGTGCGAAATACGCAGCAACGATTATAGATACAGCTGCATTTGCATTTTGACTCTACTGAAAATGCAAAATCCTAAATGGTAAGTAAAATTTGTAATGCATGTTTATATGTATTTAATAACTTCTGAAAATCGCTTTACTTATGCTTATGTATGTATGTGATATATATGTGCTATGAATTTCCGCTGAATAGAGACAAATTCCAACGAAAAGTGAAATTCTCGGAAAAACCAAAAATAATGTATTTATATAATACTAGCGGGTATAACCCGGCCTTGTTATAAAATCAATGTTCTCAACAAAATTTTGAACAGAAGTTTGAAGTAAATCGGACACAACTTAAAACTTCGCCCGAAAAATCTTTAAATCGCATTCCCCCCGAAGAAGTTTGAATTCTGCGAAAAGTGTGAAACACGTATCAAATGATTTTTCTTATAGATCTTTGGAAACGAATTTGAGCGCGAAACGTCACCCGCCAAATTTTTTACCGCCATATCCACCAAGGAGGAACGGAATTTTCCTAAAAGTGTGAAACACCCCTCAAATGAATTTGAACATAGATCTTTGAAAATAAGTTTGAGGCCGATCGGATGGTAAACAAAAAGTTACATTCAAACGTTTTTCGCGATATTTCCACACTTGCGGGTGGAATTTCCCGAAACCCCGTCTTAACGTGCACCTACATCACATAAGGCAGCTACAGTGAAAATTTCATGTTCGACTGTACTGGGTCGGGACTGCTTTTATTCTCGACCAGCTATTCTTCTGTAGCTGTTGGCAATGTGCACCACATTCGAGCACAGTCGATCTTTGTTGCAACAGTTGCAATCGCTCTCCAACAAATGCGGCCGCAAGTCCTCCTTAAAGGCATATTGACGCCGTAACTTATTTACGCTGCGCTTAAATATGCTGCGTGAGCTGATCTGTACAATTAAAAAATTTGCCTGCATACAACGCAGAAAATACTATATATAAACTGATCAGGTCATGTTTTAAATTACTTTTGGATAAAATCAATTTTATTATTATTTATTCGTATGTTTTGTGTTCAGTCTTTTCTGTTGTCATCGATGTTTTGGCAACACTGATTATTGCAATTGAATAACACGATTTTGCTATTCGATACAAAGAAATTGTGTTCGTTTGTGTTTCGGTTAATCGTAATCGCCTGTGTGCTTAATTTAATCTTAAAGTGTTTCGCTACGAAGAAAGAATTAAAAAAACCAAAAATGTTTTTTTTAGTCAAATGTGGGGAGTATTATGTACTTTCAGTGAAGCGAATAAAGTTGAATGGTCGCTATTGTGTAGTTATTTTCAATGGTGCGAAATACGCAGCAACGATTATAGATACAGCTGCATTTGCATTTTGCCTCTACTGAAAATGCAAAATCCTAAATGGTAAGTAAAATTTGTAATGCATGTTTATATGTATTTAATAACTTCTGAAAATCGCTTTACTTATGCTTATGTATGTATGTGATATATATGTGCTATGAATTTCCGCTGAATAGAGACAAATTCCAACGAAAAGTGAAATTCTCGGAAAAACCAAAAATAATGTATTTATATAATACTAGCGGGTATAACCCGGCCTTGTTATAAAATCAATGTTCTCAACAAAATTTTGAACAGAAGTTTGAAGTAAATCGGACACAACTTAAAACTTCGCCCGAAAAATCTTTAAATCGCATTCCCCCCGAAGAAGTTTGAATTCTGCGAAAAGTGTGAAACACGTATCAAATGATTTTTCTTATAGATCTTTGGAAACGAATTTGAGCGCGAAACGTCACCCGCCAAATTTTTTACCGCCATATCCACCAAGGAGGAACGGAATTTTCCTAAAAGTGTGAAACACCCCTCAAATGAATTTGAACATAGATCTTTGAAAATAAGTTTGAGGCCGATCGGATGGTAAACAAAAAGTTACATTCAAACGTTTTTCGCGATATTTCCACACTTGCGGGTGGAATTTCCCGAAACCCCGTCTTAACGTGCACCTACATCACATAAGGCAGCTACAGTGAAAATTTCATGTTCGACTGTACTGGGTCGGGACTGCTTTTATTCTCGACCAGCTATTCTTCTGTAGCTGTTGGCAATGTGCACCACATTCGAGCACAGTCGATCTTTGTTGCAACAGTTGCAATCGCTCTCCAACAAATGCGGCCGCAAGTCCTCCTTAAAGGCATATTGACGCCGTAACTTATTTACGCTGCGCTTAAATATGCTGCGTGAGCTGATCTGTACAATTAAAAAATTTGCCTGCATACAACGCAGAAAATACTATATATAAACTGATCAGGTCATGTTTTAAATTACTTTTTGGATAAAATCAATTTTATTATTATTTATTCGTATGTTTTGTGTTCAGTCTTTTCTGTTGTCATCGATGTTTTGGCAACACTGATTATTGCAATTGAATAACACGATTTTGCTATTCGATACAAAGAAATTGTGTTCGTTTGTGTTTCGGTTAATCGTAATCGCCTGTGTGCTTAATTTAATCTTAAAGTGTTTCGCTACGAAGAAAGAATTAAAAAAACCAAAAATGTTTTTTTTAGTCAAATGTGGGGAGTATTATGTACTTTCAGTGAAGCGAATAAAGTTGAATGGTCGCTATTGTGTAGTTATTTTCAATGGTGCGAAATACGCAGCAACGATTATAGATACAGCTGCATTTGCATTTTGCCTCTACTGAAAATGCAAAATCCTAAATGGTAAGTAAAATTTGTAATGCATGTTTATATGTATTTAATAACTTCTGAAAATCGCTTTACTTATGCTTATGTATGTATGTGATATATATGTGCTATGAATTTCCGCTGAATAGAGACAAATTCCAACGAAAAGTGAAATTCTCGGAAAAACCAAAAATAATGTATTTATATAATACTAGCGGGTATAACCCGGCCATGTTATAAAATCAATGTTCTCAACAAAATTTTGAAGAGAAGTTTGAAGTAAATCGGACACAACTTAAAACTTCGCCCGAAAAATCTTTAAATCGCATTCCCCCCGAAGAAGTTTGAATTCTGCGAAAAGTGTGAAACACGTATCAAATGATTTTTCTTATAGATCTTTGGAAACGAATTTGAGCGCGAAACGTCACCCGCCAAATTTTTTACCGCCATTTCCACCAAGGAGGAACGGAATTTTCCTAAAAGTGTGAAACACCCCTCAAATGAATTTGAACATAGATCTTTGAAAATAAGTTTGAGGCCGATCGGATGGTAAACAAAAAGTTACATACAAACGTGTTTCGCGATATTTCCACACTTGCGGGTGGAATTTCCCGAAACCCCGTCTTAACGTGCACCTACATCACATAAGGCAGCTACAGTGAAAATTTCATGTTCGACTGTACTGGGTCGGGACTGCTTTTATTCTCGACCAGCTATTCTTCTGTAGCTGTTGGCAATGTGCACCACATTCGAGCACAGTCGATCTTTGTTGCAACAGTTGCAATCGCTCTCCAACAAATGCGGCCGCAAGTCCTCCTTAAAGGCATATTGACGCCGTAACTTATTTACACTGCGCTTGAATATGCTGCGTGAGCTGATCTGTACAATTAAAAAATTTGCCTGCATACAACGCAGAAAATACTATATATAAACTGATCAGGTCATGTTTTAAATTATTTTTGGATAAAATCAATTTTATTATTATTTATTCGTATGTTTTGTGTTCAGTCTTTTCTGTTGTCATCGATGTTTTGGCAACACTGATTATTGCAATTGAATAACACGATTTTGCTATTCGATACAAAGAAATTGTGTTCGTTTGTGTTTCGGTTAATCGTAATCGCCTGTGTGCTTAATTTAATCTTAAAGTGTTTCGCTACGAAGAAAGAATTAAAAAAACCAAAAATGTTTTTTTTTTTTATCAAATGTGGGGAGTATTATGTACTTTCAGTGAAGCGAATAAAATTGAATGGTCGCTATTGTGTAGTTATTTTCAATGGTGCGAAATACGCAGCAACGATTATAGATACAGCTGCATTTGCATTTTGCCTCTACCGAAAATGCAAAATCCTAAATGGTAAGTAAAATTTGTAATGCATGAATTCGGCGAAAAGTGTGAAACACGTATCAAATGATTTTTCTTATAGATCTTTGGAAACGAATTTGAGCGCGAAACGTCACCCGCCAAATTTTTTACCGCCATTTCCACCAAGGAGGAACGGAATTTTCCTAAAAGTGTGAAACACCCCTCAAATGAATTTGAACATAGATCTTTGAAAATAAGTTTGAGGCCGATCGGATGGTAAACAAAAAGTTACATACAAACGTTTTTCGCGATATTTCCACACTTGCGGGTGGAATTTCCCGAAACCCCGTCTTAACGTGCACCTACATCACATAAGGCAGCTACAGTGAAAATTTCATGTTCGACTGTACTGGGTCGGGACTGCTTTTATTCTCGACCAGCTATTCTTCTGTAGCTGTTGGCAATGTGCACCACATTCGAGCACAGTCGATCTTTATTGCAACAGTTGCAATCGCTCTCTAACAAATGCGGCCGCAAGTCCTCCTTAAAGGCATATGACGCCGTAACTTATTTACGCTGCGCTTGAATATGCTGCGCGAGCTGATCTGTACAACTAAAAAATTTGCCTGCATACAACGCAGAAAAAACTATATATAAACTAATCAGGTCATGTTTTAAATTACTTTTGGATAAAATCAATTTTATTATTTTTTATTCGTATGTTTTGTGTTCAGTCTTTTCTGTTGTCATCGATGTTTTGGCAACACTGATTATTGCAATTGAATAACACGATTTTGCTATTCGATACAAAGAAATTGTGTTCGTTTGTGTTTCGGTTAATCGTAATCGCCTGTGTGCTTAATTTAATCTTAAAGTGTTTCGCTACGAAGAAAGAATTAAAAAAACCAAAAATCTTTTTTTTTAATCAAATGTGGGGAGTATTATGTACTTTCAGTGAAGCGAATAAAATTGAATGGTCGCTATTGTGTAGTTATTTTCAATGGTGCGAAATACGCAGCAACGATTATAGATACAGCTGCATTTGCATTTTGCCTCTACCGAAAATGCAAAATCCTAAATGGTAAGTAAAATTTGTAATGCATGAATTCGGCGAAAAGTGTGAAACACGTATCAAATGATTTTTCTTATAGATCTTTGGAAACGAATTTGAGCGCGAAACGTCACCCGCCAAATTTTTTACCGCCATTTCCACCAAGGAGGAACGGAATTTTCCTAAAAGTGTGAAACACCCCTCAAATGAATTTGAACATAGATCTTTGAAAATAAGTTTGAGGCCGATCGGATGGTAAACAAAAAGTTACATACAAACGTTTTTCGCGATATTTCCACACTTGCGGGTGGAATTTCCCGAAACCCCGTCTTAACGTGCACCTACATCACATAAGGCAGCTACAGTGAAAATTTCATGTTCGACTGTACTGGGTCGGGACTGCTTTTATTCTCGACCAGCTATTCTTCTGTAGCTGTTGGCAATGTGCACCACATTCGAGCACAGTCGATCTTTATTGCAACAGTTGCAATCGCTCTCTAACAAATGCGGCCGCAAGTCCTCCTTAAAGGCATATGACGCCGTAACTTATTTACGCTGCGCTTGAATATGCTGCGCGAGCTGATCTGTACAACTAAAAAATTTGCCTGCATACAACGCAGAAAAAACTATATATAAACTAATCAGGTCATGTTTTAAATTACTTTTGGATAAAATCAATTTTATTATTTTTTATTCGTATGTTTTGTGTTCAGTCTTTTCTGTTGTCATCGATGTTTTGGCAACACTGATTATTGCAATTGAATAACACGATTTTGCTATTCGATACAAAGAAATTGTGTTCGTTTGTGTTTCGGTTAATCGTAATCGCCTGTGTGCTTAATTTAATCTTAAAGTGTTTCGCTACGAAGAAAGAATTAAAAAAACCAAAAATCTTTTTTTTAATCAAATGTGGGGAGTATTATGTACTTTCAGTGAAGCGAATAAAATTGAATGGTCGCTATTGTGTAGTTATTTTCAATGGTGCGAAATACGCAGCAACGATTATAGATACAGCTGCATTTGCATTTTGCCTCTACCGAAAATGCAAAATCCTAAATGGTAAGTAAAATTTGTAATGCATGAATTCGGCGAAAAGTGTGAAACACGTATCAAATGATTTTTCTTATAGATCTTTGGAAACGAATTTGAGCGCGAAACGTCACCCGCCAAATTTTTTACCGCAATTTCCACCAAGGAGGAACGGAATTTTCCTAAAAGTGTGAAACACCCCTCAAATGAATTTGAACATAGATCTTTGAAAATAAGTTTGAGGCCGATCGGATGGTAAACAAAAAGTTGCATACAAACGTTTTTCGCGATATTTCCACACTTGCGGGTGGAATTTCCCGAAACCCCGTCTTAACGTGCACCTACATCACAAAGGGCAGCTACAGTGGAAATTTCATGTTCGACTGTACTGGGTCGGGACTGCTTTTATTCTCGACCAGCTATTCTTCTGTAGCTGTTGGCAATGTGCACCACATTCGAGCACAGTCGATCTTTGTTGCAACAGTTGCAATCGCTCTCCAACAAATGCGGCCGCAAGTCCTTCTTAAAGGCATATTGACGCCGTAACTTATTTACGCTGCGCTTGAATATGCTGCGCGAGCTGATCTGTACAATTAAAAAACTTGCCTGCATACAACGCAGAAAATACTATATATAAACTGATCAGGTCATGTTTTAAATTACTTTTGGATAAAATCAATTTTATTATTATTTATTCGTATGTTTTGTGTTCAGTCTTTTCTGTTGTCATCGATGTTTTGGCAACACTGTTTATTGCAATTGAATAACACGATTTTGCTATTCGATACAAAGAAATTGTTTTCGTTTGTGTTTCGGTTAATCGTAATCGCCTGTGCGCTTAATTTAATCTTAAAGTGTTTCGCTACGAAGAAAGAATTAAAAAAACCAAAAATCTTTTTTTTTAATCAAATGTGGGGAGTATTATGTACTTTCAGTGAAGCGAATAAAATTGAATGGTCGCTATTGTGTAGTTATTTTCAAAGGTGCGAAATACGCAGCAACGATTATAGATACAGCTGCATTTGCATTTTGACTCTACCGAAAATGCAAAATCCTAAATGGTAAGTAAAATTTGTAATGCATGTTTATATGTATTTAATAACTTCTGAAAATCGCTTTACTTATGCTTATGTATGTATGTGATATATATGTGCTATGAATTTCCGCTGAATAGAGACAAATTCCAACGAAAAGTGAAATTCTCGGAAAAACCAAAAATAATGTATTTATATAATACTAGCGGGTATAACCCGGCCTTGTTATAAAATCAATGTTCTCAACAAAATTTTGAACAGAAGTTTGAAGTAGTAAATCGGACACAACTTAAAACTTCGCCCGAAAAATCTTTAAATCACATTCCCCCCGAAGAAGTTTGAATTCTGCGAAAAGTGTGAAACACGTATCAAATGATTTTTCTTATAGATCTTTGGAAACGAATTTGAGCGCGAAACGTCACCCGCCAAATTTTTTACGGCCATTTCCACCAAGGAGGAACGGAATTTTCCTAAAAGTGTGAAACACCCCTCAAATGAATTTGAACATAGATCTTTGAAAATAAGTTTGAGACCGATCGGATGGTAAACAAAAAGTTACATACAAACGTTTTTCGCGATATTTCCACACTTGCGGGTGGAATTTCCCGAAACCCCGTCTTAACGTGCACCTACATCACATAAGGCAGCTACAGTGAAAATTTCATGTTCGACTGTACTGGGTCGGGACTGCTTTTATTCTCGACCAGCTATTCTTCTGTAGCTGTTGGCAATGTGCACCACATTCGAGCACAGTCGATCTTTGTTGCAACAGTTGCAATCGCTCTCCAACAAATGCGGCCGCAAGTCCTCCTTAAAGGCATATTGACGCCGTAACTTATTTACGCTGCGCTTGAATATGCTGCGTGAGCTGATCTGTACAATTAAAAAATTTGCCTGCATACAACGCAGAAAATACTATATATAAACTGATCAGGTCATGTTTTAAATTACTTTTGGATAAAATCAATTTTATTATTATTTATTCGTATGTTTTGTGTTCAGTCTTTTCTGTTGTCATCGATGTTTTGGCAACACTGATTATTGCAATTGAATAACACGATTTTGCTATTCGATACAAAGAAATTGTGTTCGTTTGTGTTTCGGTTAATCGTAATCGCCTGTGTGCTTAATTTAATCTTAAAGTGTTTCGCTACGAAGAAAGAATTAAAAAAACCAAAAATGGTTTTTTTTAATCAAATGTGGGGAGTATTATGTACTTTCAGTGAAGCGAATAAAATTGAATGGTCGCTATTGTGTAGTTATTTTCAATGGTGCGAAATACGCAGCAACGATTATAGATACAGCTGCATTTGCATTTTGCCTCTACCGAAAATGCAAAATCCTAAATGGTAAGTAAAATTTGTAATGCATGAATTCGGCGAAAAGTGTGAAACACGTATCAAATGATTTTTCTTATAGATCTTTGGAAACGAATTTGAGCGCGAAACGTCACCCGCCAAATTTTTTACCGCAATTTCCACCAAGGAGGAACGGAATTTTCCTAAAAGTGTGAAACACCCCTCAAATGAATTTGAACATAGATCTTTGAAAATAAGTTTGAGGCCGATCGGATGGTAAACAAAAAGTTGCATACAAACGTTTTTCGCGTTATTTCCACACTTGCGGGTGGAATTTCCCGAAACCCCGTCTTAACGTGCACCTACATCACAAAGGGCAGCTACAGTGGAAATTTCATGTTCGACTGTACTGGGTCGGGACTGCTTTTATTCTCGACCAGCTATTCTTCTGTAGCTGTTGGCAATGTGCACCACATTCGAGCACAGTCGATCTTTGTTGCAACAGTTGCAATCGCTCTCCAACAAATGCGGCCGCAAGTCCTTCTTAAAGGCATATTGACGCCGTAACTTATTTACGCTGCGCTTGAATATGCTGCGCGAGCTGATCTGTACAATTAAAAAACTTGCCTGCATACAACGCAGAAAATACTATATATAAACTGATCAGGTCATGTTTTAAATTACTTTTGGATAAAATCAATTTTATTATTATTTATTCGTATGTTTTGTGTTCAGTCTTTTCTGTTGTCATCGATGTTTTGGCAACACTGATTATTGCAATTGAATAACACGATTTTGCTATTCGATACAAAGAAATTGTGTTCGTTTGTGTTTCGGTTAATCGTAATCGCCTGTGTGCTTAATTTAATCTTAAAGTGTTTCGCTACGAAGAAAGAAAATTAAAAAAACCAAAAATGTTTTTTTTTAATCAAATGTGGGGAGTATTATGCACTTTCAGTGAACCGAGTAAAATTGAATGGTCGCTATTGTGTAGTTATTTTCAATGGCGCGAAATACGCAGCAACGATTATAGATACAGCTGCATTTGCATTTTGCCTCTACCGAAAATGCAAAATCCTAAATGGTAAGTCAAATTTGTAATGCATGTTTATATGTATTTAATAACTTCTGAAAATCGCTTTACTTAGGCTTATGTATGTATGTGATAAATATGTGCTATGAATTTCCGCTGAATAGAGACAAATTCCAACGAAAAGTGAAATTCTCGGAAAAACCAGAAATAATGTATTTATATAATACTAGCGGATATAACCCGGCCTTGCCCGTGGCACGTATGTTATAAAATCAATGTTCTCAAACAAATTTGAAATGATTTTGAATCTGATCGGACGGTAAACAAAAAACTTTCATACAAACGTTTTCCGCCAATTTACCACTGTTGCGAGTGGAATTTCCCAAATCGCTGAAACACGTTTTTATTACATTCTTATGTAGAGCTTTGAAAATAAGTTTGAAGCAAATCGGACACAATTTAAAACTTCGTACAAAAAATCTTTGAGTCGCATTCCACCCGAAAAAGTTTGGATTCTGCAAAAAGTGTGAAACACGTCTCAAATGATTTTTCTTATAGATTTTTGGAAACGAATTTGAGCGCGAAACGTCACCCACCAAATTTTTAACCCATTTCCACCAAGGAGGAACGGATTTTTCGAAAAGTGTGAAACACCCCTTAAATGAATTTGAACAAAGATCTTTGAAAATAAGTGTGGGGCCGATCGGATGGTAAACAAAAAACTTTCATACAACCTTTTTCCGCCAATTTACCACTGTTGCGGGTGGAATTTGCCAAATCGCTGAAATACGTATTTATTAAGTTCTTATGTAGAGCTTTGAAAATAAGTTTGAAGCAAATCGGAAACAACTTAAAACTTCGCCGAAAAAATCTTTAAATCGCATTCCCCCCGAAGAAGTTTGAATTCTGCGAAAAGTGTGAAACACGTATCAAATGATTTTTCTTATAGATCTCTGGAAATGAATTTGAGCGCGAAACGTCACCCAGCAAATTTTTGACCTCCATTTCCACCAAGCAGGAACGGAATTTTCCTAAAAGTGTGAAACACCCCTCAAATGAATTTGAACAAAGATCTTTGAAAATAAGTTTGAGGCTGATCGGATGGTAAACAAAAAAGTTACATACAAACGTTTTTCGCGATTTTTCCACACTTGCGGGTGGAATTTCCCGAAACCCCGGCTTAACGTGCACCTACATCACATAAGGTAGCTACAGTGAAAATTTCATGTTCGACTGTACTGGGTCGGGACTGCTTTTATTCTCGACCAGCTATTCTTCTGTAGCTGTTGGCAATGTGCACCACATTCGAGCACAGTCGATCTTTATTGCAACAGTTGCAATCGCTCTCTAACAAATGCGGCCGCAAGTCCTCCTTAAAGGCATATGACGCCGTAACTTATTTACGCTGCGCTTGAATATGCTGCGCGAGCTGATCTGTACAATTAAAAAATTTGCCTGCATACAACGCAGAAAATACTATATATAAACTAATCAGGTCATGTTTTAAATTACTTTTGGATAAAATCAATTTTATTATTTTTTATTCGTATGTTTTGTGTTCAGTCTTTCTGTTGTCATCGATGTTTTGGCAACACTGATTATTGTAATTAAATAACACGATTTTGCTATTCGATACAAAGATATTGTGTTCGTTTGTGTTTCGGTTAATCGTAATAGCCTGTGCGCTTAATTTAATCTTAAAGTGTTTCGCTACGAAGAAAGAATTAAAAAAACCAAAAATGTTTTTTTTTTATCAAATGTGGGGAGTACTATGTACTTTCAGTGAAGCGAATAAAATTGAATGGTCGCTATTGTGTAGTTATTTTCAATGGCGCGAAATACGCAGAAACGATTATAGATACAGCGGCATTTGCATTTTGCCTCTACCGAAAATGCAAAAACCTAAATGGTAAGTAAAATTTGTAATGCATGTTTATATGTATTTAATAACTTCTGAAAATCGCTTTACTTATGCTTATGCATGTATGTGATAAATATGTGCTATGAATTTCGGCTGAATAGAGACAAATTCCAACGAAAAGTGAAATTTTCGGAAAAACCAAAAAAAATGTATTTATATAATATTAATGTGCACATACATACATAAGTACATATTTTAAATTTAGTAAAATATTAATCATTCATAAATGTATTGTTAATACCCCTTGAATTTTATTTAATTATTTATATTTACATAAAATCTTTCTTTCAAAATAGACGCTGATGAAAATAGCTCTGATGGCGAAGATGAAGATGTGACAAGCCACTGCAGCATCCAGGGTAAACGGAATATTTATATTAAATCAACATCAAATAGACTTTTAATTATATCATACAAGATTAATTTTATTTTAAATATTTTTTACAGAATTTTCTGATGAAAAAAAAGGCCTTATGCAGCGGCAGATAAAACCAAAGGTAAGGACCAATATTTTATTAACTTTATAGGTACATATGTATATGATTTTTTCATATGTACATAAACTTGTATCTTTTTACAGAAGCTGCAAATCAAAATAAAACGGCTTTCAAAGAAGCAACTGGAAAAAAAGTCATTGAAATAAACGTGTCCTGAAAATCAGACAAAATAATCATTGAAAGTTTAGTTTAAGTTTTTACTAATAAAAAGCCAAAGCAGTTAATAAACCCAACTTATTTTTGTGTCTGTGATTGTATAAGACCAAGAAGACCAGAACTCGATTTTCGTCTAATTGAGTTTATTTAAGCTTATATGGTCTTCCGATCTGCTACCTGTATGTTATTTTTTTTGGATCAAAAGTGGGTGTTAAGGCGGGATTTTCGAAAATTTGATGAATGCGTAATGGAACATTAGTAATGTTTTTGTTGTTAATAGCGTTTTCCGCCAATTTACCACTGTTGCGAGTGGAATTTCCCAAATCGCTGAAACACGTATTCATTACATTCTTATGTAGAGCTTTGAAAATACATAAGTTTGAAGCAAATCGGACACAATTTAAAACTTCGTACAAAAAATCTTTTAGTCGCATTCCACCCGAAAAAGTTTGGATTCTGCAAAAAGTGTGAAACACGTCTCAAATGATTTTTCTTATAGATCTTTGGAAACGAATTTGAGCGCGAAACGTCACCCAAAAAATCTTTAAATCGCATTCCCCCCGAAGAAGTTTGAATTCTGCGAAAAGTGTGAAATGAATTTGAGCGCGAAACGTCACCCAGCAAATTTTTTACCTCCATTTCCACCAAGCAGGAACGGAATTTTCCTAAAAGTGTGAAACCCCCTCAAATGAATTTGAACATAGATCTTTGAATATAAGTTTGAGGCCGATCGGATGGTAAACAAATAAGTTACATACAAACGTTTTTCGAGATTTTTCCACACTTGCGGGTGGAATTTCCCGAAACCCCGTCTTAACGTGCACCTACGTCACATAAGGCAGCTACAGTGAAAATTTCATGTTCGACTGTACTGGGCCGGGACTGCTTTTATTCTCGACCAGCTATTCGTCTGTAGCTGTTGGCAATGTGCACCACATTCGAGCGCAGTCATCTTTATTGCAACAGTTGCAATCGCTCTCCAACAAATGCGGCCGCAAGTCCTCCTTAAAGGCATATTGACGCCGTAACTTATTTACGCTGCGCTTGAATAGCTGCGCGAGCTGATCTGTACAATTAAAAAATTTGCCTGCATACAACGCAGAAAAAACTATATATAAACTAATCAGGTCATGTTTTAAATTACTTTTGGATAAAATCAATTTTATTATTTTTTATTGTGTTCAGTCTTTTCTGTTGTCATCGATGTTTTGGAAATTGAATAACACGATTTTGTTATTCGATACAAAGAAATTGTATTCGTTTGTGTTTCGGTTAATCGTAATCGCCTGTGCGCTTAATTTAATCTTAAAATGTTTCGCTACGATGAAAGAATTAAAAAAAAACCTAAAATATTTTTTTAATAAAATGTGGGGAGTATTATGCACTTTCATTGAACCGAGTAAAATTGAATGGTCGCTATTGTGTAGTTATTTTCAATGGCGCGAAATACGCAGCAACGATTAAAGATACAGCTGCATTAGCATTTTGCCTCTACCGAAAATGCAAAATCCCAAATGGTAAGTAAAATTTGTAATGCATGTTTATATGTATTTAATAACTTCTGAAAATCGCTTTACTTATGCTGGTAATGTATGTGATAAATATGTGCTATGAATTTCCGCTGAATAGAGACAAATTCCAACGAAAAGTGAAATTCTCGGAAAAACAAAAAAAAATGTATTTATATAATATTAATGTGCACATACATACATAAGTACATATTTTAAATTTAGTAAAATATATATCTCTATATATATAACTGTTTGTCCTGACTGACTGACTGACTGGCTGATAGGTGATCAACGCACAGCCCAAACCGTAAGAGCTAGGAAGCTGAAATTTTCACTGTAGCTACCTTATGTGATGTAGGTGCACGTTAAGACGGGGTTTCGGGAAATTCCTTCCGCAAGTGTGGAAAAATCGCGAAAAACGTTTGTATGTAACTTTTTTGTTTACCATCCGATCGGCCTCAAACTTATTTTCAAAGATCTTTGTTCAAATTCATTTGAGGGGTGTTTCACACTTTTAGGAAAATCCGTTCCTCCTTGGTGGAAATTGAGGTCAAAGATTTGGTGGGTGACGTTTCGCGCTCAAATTCATTTCCAGAGATCTATAAGAAAAATCATTTGATACGTGTTTCACACTTTTCGCAGAATTCAAACTTCTTCGGGGGGAATGCGATTTAAAGATTTTTTCGGCGAAGTTTTAAGTTGTGTCCGATTTGCTTCAAACTTATTTTCAAAGCTCTACATAAGAACTTAATAAATACATATTTCAGCGATTTGGAAAATTCCACCCGCAACAGTGGTAAATTGGCGGAAAAAGGTTGTATGAAAGTTTTTTGTTTACCATCCGATCGGCCCCACACTTATTTTCAAAGATCTTTGTTCAAATTCATTTAAGGGGTGTTTCACAATTTGCGAAAAATCCGTTCCTCCTTGGTGGAAATGGAGGTTAAAAATGTTGTGGGTGACGTTTCGCGCTCAAATTCGTTTCCAAAAATCTATAAGAAAAATCATTTGATACGTGTTTCACACTTTTCGCAGAATTCAAACTTCTTCGGGGGGAATGCGATTTAAAGATTTTTTGGGCGAAGTTTTAAGTTGTGTCCGATTTGCTTCAAACTTATTTTCAAAGGTCTACATAAGAACTTAATAAATACGTATTTCAGCGATTTGGAAAATCGGAAACCGGAAAACGGTTGTATGAAAGTTTTTTGTTTACCATCCGATCGGCCCCACACATATTTTCAAAGATCTTTGTTCAAATTCATTTGAGGGGTGTTTCACACTTTTAGGAAAATCCGTTCCTCCTTGGTGGAAATGGAGATCAAAGATTTGGTGGGTGACGTTTCGCGCTCAAATTTATTTCCAGAAATCTATAAGTAAAATCATTTGATACGTGTTTTACACTTTTCGCAGAATTCAAACATCTTCGGGGAGAATGCGATTTAAAGATTTTTTGGGCGAAGTTTTAAGTTGTGTCCGATTTGCTTCAAACTTATTTTCAAAGCTCTACATAAGAACTTAATAAATACATATTTCAGCGATTTGGAAAATTCCACCCGCAACAGTGGTAAATTGGCGGAAAAAGGTTGTATGAAAGTTTTTTGTTTACCATCCGATCGGCCCCACACTTATTTTCAAAGATCTTTGTTCAAATTCATTTAAGGGGTGTTTCACAATTTGCGAAAAATCCGTTCCTCCTTGGTGGAAATGGAGGTTAAAAATTTGGTGGGTGACGTTTCGCGCTCAAATTCGTTTCCAAAAATCTATAAGAAAAATCATTTGAGACGTGTTTCACACTTTTTGCAGAATCCAAACTTTTTCGGGTGGAATGCGGCTCAAAGATTTTTTTGTACGAAGTTTTAAATTGTGTCCGATTTGCTTCAAACTTATTTTCAAAGCTCTACATAAGAATGTAATGAATACATGTTTCAGCGATTTGGGAAATTCCACTCGCAACAGTGATAAATTGGCGGAAAACGGTTGTATGAAAGTTTTTTGTTTACCATCCGATCGGCCCCACACTTATTTTCAAAGAGCTTTGTTCAAATTCATTTGAGGGGTGTTTCACACTTTTAGGAAAATCCGTTCCTCCTTGGTGGAAATGGAGGTCAAAGATTTGGTGGGTGACGTTTCGCGCTCAAATTCATTTCCAGAAATCTATAAGTAAAATCATTTGATACGTGTTTCACACTTTTTGCAGAATTCAAACATCTTCGGGGGGAATGCGATTTAAAGATTTTTTCGGCGAAGTTTTAAGTTGTTTTCGATTTGCTTCAAACTTATTTTCAAAGCTCTACATAAGAACTTAATAAATACGTATTTCAGCGATTTGGAAAATTCCACCCGCAACAGTGGTAAATTGGCGGAAAAAGGTTGTATAAAAGTTTTTTGTTTACCATCCGATCGGCCCCACACTTATTTTCAAAGATCTTTGTTCAAATTCATTTAAGGGGTGTTTCACACTTTGCGAAAAATCCGTTCCTCCTTGGTGGAAATGGAGGTTAAAAATTTGGTGGGTGACGTTTCGCGCTCAAATTCGTTTCCAAAAATCTATAAGAAAAATCATTTGATACGTGTTTCACACTTTTTGCAGAATTCAAACATCTTCGGGGGGAATGCGATTTAAAGATTTTTTGTACGAAGTTTTAAATTGTGTCCGATTTGCTTCAAACTTATTTTCAAAGCTCTACATAAGAATGTAATGAATACGTGTTTCAGCGATTTGGGAAATTCAACTCGCAACAGTGGTAAATTGGCGGAAAACGTTTGTATGAAAGTTGTTTGTTTACCGTCCGATCAGATTCAAAATCATTTCAAATTTGTTTGAGAACATTGATTATATAACATACGTGCCACGGGCAAGGCCGGGTTATATCCGCTAGTCATACATAAATGTATTGTTAATACCCCTTGAATTTTATTTAATTTTTTATATTTACATAATTTCTTTTTTTAAAATCGACGCTGATGAAAATACATAGCTCTGATGGCAAAAATGAAGATTTGACAAGCCACTGCAGCATCCAGGGTAAACGGAATATTTATATTAAATCAACATCAAATAAACTTTTAATTATATCATACAAGTTTAATTTTATATTAAATATTTTTTACAGAATTTTCTGATGAAAAAAAGGCCTTATGCTGCGGCAGATAAAAAAGGTAAGGACCAATATTTTATTAACTTTATAGGTACATATGTATATGATTTTTTCATATGAACATAATGTATCTTTTTACAGAAGCTGCAAATCAAAATAAAACGGCTTTCAAAGAAGCAACTGGAAAAAAAGTCATTGAAATAAACGTGTCCTGAAAATCAGACAAAATAATCATTGAAAGTTTAGTTTAAGTTTTTACTAATAAAAAGCCAAAGCAGTTAATAAACCCAACTTATTTTTGTGTCTGTGATTGTATCAGACCAAGAAGACCAGAACTCGATTTTCGTCTAATTGATTTTATTTAAGCTTATATGGTCGCCCGATCTGCTACCTGTATATTATTTTTTTGGATCAAAAGTGAGTGTTAAGGCGGGATTTTCGAAAATTTGATGAATGCGTAATGGAATGTTAGCAATGTTTTTGTTGTTAATAGCGTTTTCCGCCAATTTACCACTGTTGCGAGTGGAATTTCCCAAATCGCTGAAACACGTATTCATTCTTATGTAGAGCTTTGAAAATACATAAGTTTGAAGCAAATCGGACACAATTTAAAACTGCGTACAAAAAATCTTTAAATCGCATTCCCCCCGAAAAAGTTTGGATTCTGCAAAAAGTGTAAAACACGTCTCAAATGATTTTTCTTATAGATCTTTGGAAACGAATTTGAACGCGAAACGTCACCCACCAAATTTTTGACCTCCATTTCCACCAAGCAGGAACGGAATTTTCCTAAAAGTGTGAAACATCCCTCAAATGAATTTGAACAAAGATCTTTGAAAATAAGTTTGGGGCCGATCGGATGGTAAACAAAAAACTTTCATACAACCTTTTTCCGCCAATTTACCACTGTTGCGGGTGGAATTTCTCAAATCGCTGAAATACGTATTTATTAAGTTCTTATGTAGAGCTTTGAAAATAAGTTTGAAGCAAATCGGACACAACTTAAAACTTCGCCCAAAAAATCTTTAAATCGCATTCCCCCCGAAGAAGTTTGAATTCTGCGAAAAGTGTGAAACACGTCTCAAATGATTTTTCTTATAGATCTTTGGAAACGAATTTGAACGCGAAACGTCACCCACCAAATTTTTGACCTCCATTTCCACCAAGCAGGAACGGAATTTTCCTAAAAGTGTGAAACCCCCTCAAATGAATTTGAACATAGATCTTTGAATATAAGTTTGAGGCCGATCGGATGGTAAACAAATAAGTTACATACAAACGTTTTTCGCGATTTTTCCACACTTGCGGGTGGAATTTCCCGAAACCCCGTCTTAACGTGCACCTACGTCACATAAGGCAGCTACAGTGAAAATTTCATGTTCGACTGTACTGGGCCGGGACTGCTTTTATTCTCGACCAGCTATTCGTCTGTAGCTGTTGGCAATGTGCACCACATTCGAGCGCAGTCGATCTTTATTGCAACAGTTGCAATCGCTCTCCAACAAATGCGGCCGCAAGTCCTCCTTAAAGGCATATTGACGCCGTAACTTATTTACGCTGCGCTTGAATACGCTGCGCGAGCTGATCTGTACAATTAAAAAATTTGCCTGCATACAACGCAGAAAAAACCATATATAAACTAATCAGGTCATGTTTTAAATTACTTTTGGATAAAATCAATTTTATTATTTTTTATTGTGTTCAGTCTTTTCTGTTGTCATCGATGTTTTGGAAACACTGATTATTGCAATTGAATAACACGATTTTGTTATTCGATACAAAGAAATTGTATTCGTTTGTGTTTCGGTTAATCGTAGTCGTCTGTGCGCTTAATTTAATCTTAAAATGTTTCGCTACGATGAAAGAATTAAAAAAAAAAACCTAAAATATTTTTTTAATAAAATGTGGGGAGTATTATGCACTTTCAGTGAACCGAGTAAAATTGAATGGTCGCTATTGTGTAGTTATTTTCAATGGCGCGAAATACGCAGCAACGATTAAAGATACAGCTGCATTAGCATTTTGCCTCTACCGAAAATGCAAAATCCCAAATGGTAAGTAAAATTTGTAATGCATGTTTATATGTATTTAATAACTTCTGAAAATCGCTTTACTTATGCTTATGTATGTATGTGATAAATATGTGCTATGAATTTCCGCTGAATAGAGACAAATTCCAACGAAAAGTGAAATTCTCGGAAAAACAAAAAAAAATGTATTTATATAATATTAATGTGCACATGCATACATAAGTACATATTTTAAATTTAGTAAAATATTTATCTCTATATATATAACTGTTTGTCCTGACTGACTGACTGACTGGCTGATTGGTGATCAACGCACAGCCCAAACCGTAAGAGCTAGGAAGCTGAAATTTTCACTGTAGCTACCTTATGTGATGTAGGTGCACGTTAAGACGGGGTTTCGGGAAATTCCTTCCGCAAGTGTGGAAAAATCGCGAAAAACGTTTGTATGTAACTTTTTTGTTTACCATCCGATCGGCCTCAAACTTATATTCAAAGATCTTTGTTCAAATTCATTTGAGGGGTGTTTCACACTTTTAGGAAAAATCCGTTCCTCCTTGGTGGAAATGGAGGTCAAAGATTTGGTGGGTGACGTTTCGCGCTCAAATTCATTTCCAGAAATCTATAAGAAAAATCATTTGATACGTGTTTCACACTTTTTGCAGAATTCAAACATCTTCGGGGGGAATGCGATTTAAAGATTTTTTCGGCGAAGTTTTAAGTTGTTTTCGATTTGCTTCAAACTTATTTTCAAAGCTCTACATAAGAACTTAATAAATACGTATTTCAGCGATTTGGAAAATTCCACCCGCAACAGTGGTAAATTGGCGGAAAAAGGTTGTATGAAAGTTTTTTGTTTACCATCCGATCGGCCCCACACTTATTTTCAAAGATCTTTGTTCAAATTCATTTAAGGGGTGTTTCACAATTTGCGAAAAATCCGTTCCTCCTTGGTGGAAATGGAGGTTAAAAATTTGGTGGGTGACGTTTCGCGCTCAAATTCGTTTCCAAAAATCTATAAGAAAAATCATTTGAGACGTGTTTCACACTTTTTGCAGAATCCAAACTTTTTCGGGTGGAATGCGGCTCAAAGATTTTTTGTACGAAGTTTTAAATTGTGTCCGATTTGCTTCAAACTTATTTTCAAAGCTCTACATAAGAACTTAATAAATACATATTTCAGCGATTTGGAAAATTCCACCCGCAACAGTGGTAAATTGGCGGAAAAAGGTTGTATGAAAGTTTTTTGTTTACCATCCGATCGGCCCCACACTTATTTTCAAAGATCTTTGTTCAAATTCATTTGAGGGGTGTTTCACAATTTGCGAAAAATCCGTTCCTCCTTGGTGGAAATGGAGGTTAAAAATTTGGTGGGTGACGTTTCGCGCTCAAATTCGTTTCCAAAAATCTATAAGAAAAATCATTTGAGACGTGTTTCACACTTTTTGCAGAATTCAAACTTCTTCGGGGGGAATGCGATTTAAAGATTTTTTGGGCGAAGTTTTAAGTTGTGTCCGATTTGCTTCAAACTTATTTTCAAAGGTCTACATAAGAACTTAATAAATACGTATTTCAGCGATTTGGAAAATTCCACCCGCAACAGTGGTAAATTGGCGGAAAACGGTTGTATGAAAGTTTTTTGTTTACCATCCGATCGGCCCCACACTTATTTTTAAAGATCTTTGTTCAAATTCATTTAAGGGGTGTTTCACAATTTGCGAAAAATCCGTTCCTCCTTGGTGGAAATGGAGGTCAAAAATTTGGTGGGTGACGTTTCGCGTTCAAATTCGTTTCCAAAAATCTATAAGAAAAATCATTTGAGACGTGTTTCACACTTTTTGCAGAATCCAAACTTTTTCGGGTGGAATGCGGCTCAAAGATTTTTTGTACGAAGTTTTAAATTGTGTCCGATTTGCTTCAAACTTATTTTCAAAGCTCTACATAAGAATGTAATGAATACATGTTTCAGCGATTTGGGAAATTCCACTCGCAACAGTGATAAATTGGCGGAAAACGGTTGTATGAAAGTTTTTTGATTACCATCCGATCGGCCCCACACTTATTTTCAAAGAGCTTTGTTCAAATTCATTTGAGGGGTGTTTCACACTTTTAGGAAAATCCGTTCCTCCTTGGTGGAAATGGAGGTCAAAGATTTGGTGGGTGACGTTTCGCGCTCAAATTCATTTCCAGAAATCTATAAGTAAAATCATTTGATACGTGTTTCACACTTTTTGCAGAATTCAAACATCTTCGGGGGGGAATGCGATTTAAAGATTGTTTCGGCGAAGTTTTAAGTTGTTTTCGATTTGCTTCAAACTTATTTTCAAAGCTCTACATAAGAACTTAATAAATACGTATTTCAGCGATTTGGAAAATTCCACCCGCAACAGTGGTAAATTGGCGGAAAAAGGTTGTATGAAAGTTTTTTGTTTACCATCCGATCGGCCCCACACTTATTTTCAAAGATCTTTGTTCAAATTCATTTAAGGGGTGTTTCACACTTTGCGAAAAATCCGTTACTCCTTGGTGGAAATGGAGGTTTAAAATTTGGTGGGTGACGTTTCGCGCTCAAATTCGTTTCCAAAAATCTATAAGAAAAATCATTTGAGACGTGTTTCACACTTTTTGCAGAATCCAAACTTTTTCGGGTGGAATGCGGCTCAAAGATTTTTTGTACGAAGTTTTAAATTGTGTCCGATTTGCTTCAAACTTATTTTCAAAGCTCTACATAAGAATGTAATGAATACGTGTTTCAGCGATTTGGGAAATTCAACTCGCAACAGTGGTAAATTGGCGGAAAACGTTTGTATGAAAGTTGTTTGTTTACCGTCCGATCAGATTCAAAATCATTTCAAATTTGTTTGAGAACATTGATTATATAACATACGTGCCACGGGCAAGGCCGGAGTTATATCCGCTAGTCATACATAAATGTATTGTTAATACCCCTTGAATTTTATTTAATTTTTTATATTTACATAATTTCTTTTTTTCAAAATAGACGCTGATGAAAATACATAGCTCTGATGGCAAAGATGAAGATTTGACAAGCCACTGCAGCATCCAGGGTAAACGGAATATTTATATTAAATCAACATCAAATAAACTTTAAATTATATAATACAAGTTTAATTTTATATTAAATATTTTTTACAGAATTTTCTGATGAAAAAAGGCCTTATGCTGCGGCAGATAAAAAGGTAAGGACCAATATTTTATTAACTTTATAGGTACATATGTATATGATTTTTTCATATGAACATAATGTATCTTTTTACAGAAGCTGCAAATCAAAATAAAACGGCTTTCAAAGAAGCAACTGGAAAAAAAGTCATTGAAATAAACGTGTCCTGAAAATCAGACAAAATAATCATTGAAAGTTTAGTTTAAGTTTTTACTAATAAAAAGCCAAAGCAGTTAATAAACCCAACTTATTTTTGTGTCTGTGATTGTATAAGACCAAGAAGACCAGAACTCGATTTTCGTCTAATTGATTTTATTTAAGCTTATATGGTCGTCCGATCTGCTTCCTGTATATTATTTTTTTGGATCAAAAGTGAGTGTTAAGGCGGGATTTTCGAAAATTTGATGAATGCGTAATGGAATGTTAGCAATGTTTTTTTTACCAATTTACCACTGTTTCGAGTGGAATTTCCCAAATCGCTGAAACACGTATTCATTACATTCTTATGTAGAGCTTTGAAAATACATAAGTTTGAAGCAAATCGGACACAATTTAAAACTGCGTACAAAAAATCTTTAAATCGCATTCCCCCCGAAAAAGTTTGGATTCTGCAAAAAGTGTGAAACACGTCTCAAATGATTTTTCTTATAGATCTTTGGAAACGAATTTCAACGCGAAACGTCACCCACCAAATTTTTGACCTCCATTTCCACCAAGCAGGAACGGAATTTTCCTAAAAGTGTGAAACACCCCTCAAATGAATTTGAACAAAGATCTTTGAAAATAAGTTTGGGGCCGATCGGATGGTAAACAAAAAACTTTCATACAACCTTTTTCCGCCAATTTAACACTGTTGCGGGTGGAATTTCTCAAATCGCTGAAATACGTATTTATTAAGTTCTTATGTAGAGCTTTGAAAATAAGTTTGAAGCAAATCGGACACAACTTAAAACTTCGCCCAAAAAATCTTTAAATCGCATTCCCCCCGAAAAAGTTTGGATTCTGCAAAAAGTGTGAAACACGTCTCAAATGATTTTTCTTATAGATCTTTGGAAACGAATTTGAACGCGAAACGTCACCCACCAAATTTTTGACCTCCATTTCCACCAAGCAGGAACGGAATTTTCCTAAAAGTGTAAAACCCCCCTCAAATGAATTTGAACATAGATCTTTGAATATAAGTTTGAGGCCGATCGGATGGTAAACAAATAAGTTACATACAAACGTTTTTCGCGATTTTTCCACACTTGCGGGTGGAATTTCCCGAAACCCCGTCTTAACGTGCACCTACGTCACATAAGGCAGCTACAGTGAAAATTTCATGTTCGACTGTACTGGGCCGGGACTGCTTTTATTCTCGACCAGCTATTCGTCTGTAGCTGTTGGCAATGTGCACCACATTCGAGCGCAGTCGATCTTTATTGCAACAGTTGCAATCGCTCTCCAACAAATGCGGCCGCAAGTCCTCCTTAAAGGCATATTGACGCCGTAACTTATTTACGCTGCGCTTGAATATGCTGCGCGAGCTGATCTGTACAATTAAAAAATTTGCCTGCATACAACGCAGAAAAAACTATATATAAAACTAATCAGGTCATGTTTTAAATTACTTTTGGATAAAATCAATTTTATTATTTTTTATTGTGTTCAGTCTTTTCTGTTGTCATCGATGTTTTGGAAACACTGATTATTGCAATTGAATAACACGATTTTGTTATTCGATACAAAGAAATTGTATTCGTTTGTGTTTCGGTTAATCGTAGTCGTCTGTGCGCTTAATTTAATCTTAAAATGTTTCGCTACGATGAAAGAATTAAAAAAAAAACCTAAAATATTTTTTTAATAAAATGTGGGGAGTATTATGCACTTTCAGTGAACCGAGTAAAATTGAATGGTCGCTATTGTGTAGTTATTTTCAATGGCGCGAAATACGCAGCAACGATTAAAGATACAGCTGCATTAGCATTTTGCCTCTACCGAAAATGCAAAATCCCAAATGGTAAGTAAAATTTGTAATGCATGTTTATATGTATTTAATAACTTCTGAAAATCGCTTTACTTATGCTTATGTATGTATGTGATAAATATGTGCTATGAATTTCCGCTGAACAGAGACAAATTCCAACGAAAAGTGAAATTCTCGGAAAAACAAAAAAAAATGTATTTATATAATATTAATGTGTACATGCATACATAAGTACATATTTTAAATTTAGTAAAATATTTATCTCTATATATATAACTGTTTGTCCTGACTGACTGACTGACTGGCTGATTGGTGATCAACGCACAGCCCAAACCGTAAGAGCTAGGAAGCTGAAATTTTCACTGTAGCTACCTTATGTGATGTAGGTGCACGTTAAGACGGGGTTTCGGGAAATTCCTTCCGCAAGTGTGGAAAAATCGCGAAAAACGTTTGTATGTAACTTTTTTGTTTACCATCCGATCGGCCTCAAACTTATTTTTCAAAGATCTTTGTTCAAATTCATTTGAGGGGTGTTTCACACTTTTAGGAAAATCCGTTCCTCCTTGGTGGAAATTGAGGTCAAAGATTTGGTGGGTGACGTTTCGCGCTCAAATTCATTTCCAGAGATCTATAAGAAAAATCATTTGATACGTGTTTCACACTTTTCGCAGAATTCAAACATCTTCGGGGGGAATGCGATTTAAAGATTTTTTCGGCGAAGTTTTAAGTTGTGTCCGATTTGCTTCAAACTTATTTTCAAAGCTCTACATAAGAACTTAATAAATACGTATTTCAGCGATTTGGAAAATTCCACCCGCAACAGTGGTAAATTGGCGGAAAACGGTTGTATGAAAGTTTTTTGTTTACCATCCGATCGGCCCCACACTTATTTTTAAAGATCTTTGTTCAAATTCATTTAAGGGGTGTTTCACAATTTGCGAAAAATCCGTTCCTCCTTGGTGGAAATGGAGGTCAAAAATTTGGTGGGTGACGTTTCGCGCTCAAATTCGTTTCCAAAAATCTATAAGAAAAATCATTTGAGACGTGTTTCACACTTTTTGCAGAATCCAAACTTTTTCGGGTGGAATGCGGCTCAAAGATTTTTTGTACGAAGTTTTAAATTGTGTCCGATTTGCTTCAAACTTATTTTCAAAGCTCTACATAAGAATGTAATGAATACATGTTTCAGCGATTTGGGAAATTCCACTCGCAACAGTGATAAATTGGCGGAAAACGGTTGTATGAAAGTTTTTTGTTTACCATCCGATCGGCCCCACACTTATTTTCAAAGAGCTTTGTTCAAATTCATTTGAGGGGTGTTTCACACTTTTAGGAAAATCCGTTCCTTCTTGGTGGAAATGGAGGTCAAAGATTTGGTGGGTGACGTTTCGCGCTCAAATTCATTTCCAGAAATCTATAAGTAAAATCATTTGATACGTGTTTCACACTTTTTGCAGAATTCAAACATCTTCGGGGGGAATGCGATTTAAAGATTTTTTCGGCGAAGTTTTAAGTTGTTTTCGATTTGCTTCAAACTTATTTTCAAAGCTCTACATAAGAACTTAATAAATACGTATTTCAGCGATTTGGAAAATTCCACCCGCAACAGTGGTAAATTGGCGGAAAAAGGTTGTATGAAAGTTTTTTGTTTACCATCCGATCGGCCCCACACTTATTTTCAAAGATCTTTGTTCAAATTCATTTGAGGGGTGTTTCACACTTTTAGGAAAATCCGTTCCTCCTTGGTGGAAATGGAGGTTAAAAATTTGGTGGGTGACGTTTCGCGCTCAAATTCGTTTCCAAAAATCTATAAGAAAAATCATTTGAGACGTGTTTCACACTTTTTGCAGAATCCAAACTTTTTCGGGTGGAATGCGGCTCAAAGATTTTTTGTACGAAGTTTTAAATTGTGTCCGATTTGCTTCAAACTTATTTTCAAAGCTCTACATAAGAATGTAATGAATACATGTTTCAGCGATTTGGGAAATTCCACTCGCAACAGTGATAAATTGGTGGAAAACGGTTGTATGAAAGTTTTTTGTTTACCATCCGATCGGCCCCACACTTATTTTCAAAGAGCTTTGTTCAAATTCATTTGAGGGGTGTTTCACACTTTTAGGAAAATCCGTTCCTCCTTGGTGGAAATGGAGGTCAAAGATTTGGTGGGTGACGTTTCGCGCTCAAATTCATTTCCAGAAATCTATAAGTAAAATCATTTGATACGTGTTTCACACTTTTTGCAGAATTCAAACATCTTCGGGGGGAATGCGATTTAAAGATTTTTTCGGCGAAGTTTTAAGTTGTTTTCGATTTGCTTCAAACTTATTTTCAAAGCTCTACATAAGAACTTAATAAATACGTATTTCAGCGATTTGGAAAATTCCACCCGCAACAGTGGTAAATTGGCGGAAAAAGGTTGTATGAAAGTTTTTTGTTTACCATCCGATCGGCCCCACACTTATTTTCAAAGATCTTTGTTCAAATTCATTTAAGGGATGTTTCACACTTTGCGAAAAATCCGTTCCTCCTTGGTGGAAATGGAGGTTAAAAATTTGGTGGGTGACGTTTCGCGCTCAAATTCGTTTCCAAAAATCTATAAGAAAAATCATTTGAGACGTGTTTCACACTTTTTGCAGAATCCAAACATTTTCGGGTGGAATGCGGCTCAAAGATTTTTTGTACGAAGTTTTAAATTGTGTCCGATTTGCTTCAAACTTATTTTCAAAGCTCTACATAAGAATGTAATGAATACGTGTTTCAGCGATTTGGGAAATTCAACTCGCAACAGTGGTAAATTGGCGGAAAACGTTTGTATGAAAGTTGTTTGTTTACCGTCCGATCAGATTCAAAATCATTTCAAATTTGTTTGAGAACATTGATTATATAACATACGTGCCACGGGCAAGGCCGGAGTTATATCCGCTAGTCATACATAAATGTATTGTTAATACCCCTTGAATTTTATTTAATTTTTTATATTTACATAATTTCTTTTTTTTCAAAATAGACGCTGATGAAAATACATAGCTCTGATGGCAAAGATGAAGATTTGACAAGCCACTGCAGCATCCAGGGTAAACGGAATATTTATATTAAATCAACATCAAATAAACTTTTAATTATATAATACAAGTTTAATTTTATATTAAATATTTTTTACAGAATTTTCTGATGAAAAAAAGGCCTTATGCTGCGGCAGATAAAAAGGTAAGGACCAATATTTTATTAACTTTATAGGTACATATGTATATGATTTTTTCATATGAACATAATGTATCTTTTTACAGAAGCTGCAAATCAAAATAAAACGGCTTTCAAAGAAGCAACTGGAAAAAAAGTCATTGAAATAAACGTGTCCTGAAAATCAGACAAAATAATCATTGAAAGTTTAGTTTAAGTTTTTACTAATAAAAAGCCAAAGCAGTTAATAAACCCAACTTATTTTTGTGTCTGTGATTGTATAAGACCAAGAAGACCAGAACTCGATTTTCGTCTAATTGATTTTATTTAAGCTTATATGGTCGTCCGATCTGCTACCTGTATATTATTTTTTTGGATCAAAAGTGAGTGTTAAGGCGGGATTTTCGAAAATTTGATGAATGCGTAATGGAATGTTAGCAATGTTTTTGTTGTTAATAGCGTTTTCCGCCAATTTACCACTGTTGCGAGTGGAATTTCCCAAATCGCTGAAACACGTATTCATTACATTCTTATGTAGAGCTTTGAAAATACATAAGTTTGAAGCAAATCGGACACAACTTAAAACTTCGCCCAAAAAATCTTTAAATCGCATTCCCCCCGAAGAAGTTTGAATTCTGCGAAAAGTGTGAAACACGTATCAAATGATTTTTCTTATAGATTTTTGGAAACGAATTTGAGCGCGAAACATCACCCACCAAATTTTTAACCTCCATTTCCACCAAGCAGGAACGGAATTTTCCTAAAAGTGTGAAACACCCCTCAAATGAATTTGAACAAAGATCTTTGAAAATAAGTTTGGGGCCGATCGGATGGTAAACAAAAAAACTTTCATACAACCTTTTTCCGCCAATTTACCACTGTTGCGGGTGGAATTTCTCAAATCGCTGAAATACGTATTTATTGAGTTCTTATGTAGAGCTTTGAAAATACATAAGTTTGAAGCAAATCGGACACAACTTAAAACTTCGCCCAAAAAATCTTTAAATCGCATTCCCCCCGAAGAAGTTTGAATTCTGCGAAAAGTGTGAAACACGTATCAAATGATTTTTCTTATAGATCTTTGGAAACGAATTTGAGCGCGAAAGGTCACCCGCCAAATTTTTTACCGCCATTTCCACCAAGGAAGGAACGGAATTTTCCTAAAAGTGTGAAACACCCCTCAAATGAATTTGAACATAGATCATTAAAAATAAGTTTGAGGCCGATCGGATGGTAAACAAAAAGTTACATACAAACGTTTTTCGCGATATTTCCACACTTGCGGGTGGAATTTCCCGAAACCCCGTCTTAACGTGCACCTACATCACATAAGGCAGCTACAGTGAAAATTTCATGTTCGACTGTACTGGGTCGGGACTGCTTTTATTCTCGACCAGCTATTCTTCTGTAGCTGTTGGCAATGTGCACCACATTCGAGCACAGTCGATCTTTGTTGCAACAGTTGCAATCGCTCTCCAACAAATGCGGCCGCAAGTCCTGCTTAAAGGCATATTGACGCCGTAACTTATTTACGCTGCGCTTGAATATGCTGCGCGAGCTGATCTGTACATTTAAAAAATTTGCCTGCATACAACGCAGAAAATACTATATATAAACTCAAAGATTTTTTGTACGAAGTTTTAAATTGTGTCCGATTTGCTTCAAACTTATTTTCAAAGCTCTACATAAGAATGTAATGAATACGTGTTTCAGCGATTTGGGAAATTCCACTCGCAACAGTGATAAATTGGCGGAAAACGGTTGTATGAAAGTTTTTTGTTTACCATCCGATCGGCCCCACACTTATTTTCAAAGAGCTTTGTTCAAATTCATTTGAGGGGTGTTTCACACTTTTAGGAAAATCCGTTCCTCCTTGGTGGAAATGGAGGTCAAAGATTTGGTGGGTGACGTTTCGCGCTCAAATTCATTTCCAGAAATCTATAAGTAAAATCATTTGATACGTGTTTCACACTTTTTGCAGAATTCAAACATCTTCGGGGGAATGCGATTTAAAGATTTTTTCGGCGAAGTTTTAAGTTGTTTTCGATTTGCTTCAAACTTATTTTCAAAGCTCTACATAAGAACTTAATAAATACGTATTTCAGCGATTTGGAAAATTCCACCCGCAACAGTGGTAAATTGGCGGAAAAAGGTTGTATGAAAGTTTTTTGTTTACCATCCGATCGGCCCCACACTTATTTTCAAAGATCTTTGTTCAAATTCATTTAAGGGGTGTTTCACACTTTGCGAAAAATCCGTTACTCCTTGGTGGAAATGGAGGTTTAAAATTTGGTGGGTGACGTTTCGCGCTCAAATTCGTTTCCAAAAATCTATAAGAAAAATCATTTGAGACGTGTTTCACACTTTTTGCAGAATCCAAACTTTTTCGGGTGGAATGCGGCTCAAAGATTTTTTGTACGAAGTTTTAAATTGTGTCCGATTTGCTTCAAACTTATTTTCAAAGCTCTACATAAGAATGTAATGAATACGTGTTTCAGCGATTTGGGAAATTCAACTCGCAACAGTGGTAAATTGGCGGAAAACGTTTGTATGAAAGTTGTTTGTTTACCGTCCGATCAGATTCAAAATCATTTCAAATTTGTTTGAGAACATTGATTATATAACATACGTGCCACGGGCAAGGCCGGGTTATATCCGCTAGTCATACATAAATGTATTGTTAATACCCCTTGAATTTTATTTAATTTTTTATATTTACATAATTTCTTTTTTTCAAAATAGACGCTGATGAAAATACATAGCTCTGATGGCAAAGATGAAGATTTGACAAGCCACTGCAGCATCCAGGGTAAACGGAATATTTATATTAAATCAACATCAAATAAACTTTTAATTATATAATACAAGTTTAATTTTATATTAAATATTTTTTACAGAATTTTCTGATGAAAAAAAGGCCTTATGCTGCGGCAGATAAAAAGGTAAGGACCAATATTTTATTAACTTTATAGGTACATATGTATATGATTTTTTCATATGAACATAATGTATCTTTTTACAGAAGCTGCAAATCAAAATAAAACGGCTTTCAAAGAAGCAACTGGAAAAAAAGTCATTGAAATAAACATGTCCTGAAAATCAGACAAAATAATTATTGAAAGTTTAGTTTAAGTTTTTACTAATAAAAAGCCAACGCAGTTAATAAACCCAACTTATTTTTGTGTCTGTGATTGTATAAGACCAAGAAGACCAGAACTCGATTTTCGTCTAATTGATTTTATTTAGCTTATATGGTCGTCCGATCTGCTACCTGTATATTATTTTTTTGGATCAAAAGTGAGTGTTAAGGCGGGATTTTCAAAAATTTGATGAATGCGTAATGGAATGTTAGCAATTTTTTTGTTGTTAATAGCGTTTTCCGCCAATTTACCACTGTTGCGAGTATTCATTACATTCTTATGTAGAGCTTTGAAAATACATAAGTTTGAAGCAAATCGGACACAATTTAAAACTGCGTACAAAAAATCTTTAAATCGCATTCCCCGAAAAAGTTTGGATTCTGCAAAAAGTGTGAAACACGTCTCAAATGATTTTTCTTATAGATCTTTGGAACGAATTTCAACGCGAAACGTCACCCACCAAATTTTTGACCTCCAATTCCACCAAGCAGGAACGGAATTTTCCTAAAAGTGTGAAACACCCCTCAAATGAATTTGAACAAAGATCTTTGAAAATAAGTTTGGGGCCGATCGGATGGTAAACAAAAAACTTTCATACAACCTTTTTTCCGCCAATTTACCACTGTTGCGGGTGGAATTTCTCAAATCGCTGAAATACGTATTTATAAAGTTCTTATGTAGAGCTTTGAAAATAAGTTTGAAGCAAATCGGACACAACTTAAAACTTCGCCCAAAAAATCTTTAAATCGCATTCCCCCCGAAGAAGTTTGAATTCTGCGAAAAGTGTGAAACACGTATCAAATGATTTTTCTTATAGATCTTTGGAAACGAATTTGAGCGCGAAACGTCACCCGCCAAATTTTTTACCGCCATTTCCACCAAGGAGGAACGGAATTTTCCTAAAAGTGTGAAACACCCCTCAAATGAATTTGAACATAGATCTTTGAAAATAAGTTTGAGGCCGATCGGATGATAAACAAAAAGTTACACACAAACGTTTTTCGCGATATTTCCACACTTGCGGGTGGAATTTCCCGAAACCCCGTCTTAACGTGCACCTACATCACATAAGGCAGCTACAGTGAAAATTTCATGTTCGACTGTACTGGGTCGGGACTGCTTTTATTCTCGACCAGCTATTCTTCTGTAGCTGTTGGCAATGTGCACCACATTCGAGCACAGTCGATCTTTGTTGCAACAGTTGCAATCGCTCTCCAACAAATGCGGCCGCAAGTCCTCCTTAAAGGCATATTGACGCCGTAACTTAGTTACGCTGCGCTTGAATATGCTGCGCGAGCTGATCTGTACAATTAAAAAATTTGCCTGCATACAACGCAGAAAAAACTATATATAAACTGATCAGGTCATGTTTTAAATTACTTTTGGATAAAATCAATTTTATTTATTTTTTATTCGTATGTTTTGTGTTCAGTCTTTTCTGTTGTCATCGATGTTTTGGCAACACTGATTATTGCAATTGAATAACACGATTTTGCTATTCGATACAAAGAAATTGTGTTGCGTTTGTGTTTCGGTTAATCGTAATCACCCGTGCGCTTAATTTAATCTTAAAGTGTTTCGCTACAAAGAAAGAATTAAAAAAACCAAAAATGTTTTTTTTTTAATCAAATGTGGGGAGTATTATGTACTTTCAGTGAAGCGAATAAAATTGAATGGTCGCTATTGTGTAGTTATTTTCAATGGTGCGAAATACGCAGCAACGATTATAGATACAGCTGCATTTGCATTTTGCCTCTACCGAAAATGCAAAAGCCTAAAATGGTAAGTAAAATTTGTAATGCATGAATTCTGCGAAAAGTGTGAAACACGTATCAAATGATTTTTCTTATAGATCTTTGGAAACGAATTTGAGCGCGAAACGTCACCCGCCAAATTTTTTACCGCCATTTCCACCAAGGAGGAACGGAATTTTCCTAAAAGTGTGAAACACCCCTCATATGAATTTGAACATAGATCTTTGAATATAAGTTTGAGGCCGATCGGATGGTAAACAAAAAGTTACATACTAAAACGTTTTTCGCGATATTTCCACACTGTGCGGGTGGAATTTCCCGAAACCCCGTCTTAACGTGCACCACATCACAAAGGGCAGCTACAGTGAAAATTTCATGTTCGACTGTACTGAGTCGGGACTGCTTTTTATTCTCGACCAGCTATTCTTCTGTAGCTGTTGGCAATGTGCACCACATCTCGAGCACAGTCGATCTTTGCTTGCAACAGTTGCAATCGCTCTCCAACAAATGCGGCCGCAAGTCCTCCTTAAAGGCATATTGACGCCGTAAATTATTTACGCTGCGCTTGAATATGCTGCGCGAGCTGATCTGTACAATTAAAAATTTGCCTGCATACAACGCAGAAAATACTATATATAAACTGATCAGGTCATGTTTTAAATTACTTTTGGATAAAATCAATTTTATTATTATTTTTTATTCGTATGTTTTGTGTTCAGTCTTTTCTGTTGTCATCGATGTTTTGGCAACACTGATTATTGCAATTGAATAACACGATTTTGCTATTCGATACAAAGAAATTGTTTTCGTTTGTGTTTCGGTTAATCGTAATCGCCTGTGCGCTTAATTAAATCTTAAAGTGTTTCGCTAAGAATTAAAATAAACCAAAAATGTTTTTTTTTTAATCAAATGTGTGGGAGTATTATGTACTTTTCAGTGAAGCGAACAAAATTGAATGGTCGCTATTGTGTAGTTATTTTCAATGGTGCGAAATACGCAGAAACGATTATAGATACAGCTGCATTTGCATTTTGCCTCTACCGAAAATGCAAAATCCTAAATGGTAAGTCAAATTTGTAATGCATGTTTATATGTATTTAATAACTTCTGAAAATCGCTTTACTTGTGCTTATGTATGTATGTGATAAATATGTGCTATGAATTTCCGCTGAATAGAGACAAATTCCGACGAAAAGTGAAATTCTCGGAAAAACCAAAAAAAATTTATTTATATAATATTAATGTGCACATACATATATAAGTACATATTTTAAATTTAGTAAAATATTAATCATTCATAAATGTATTGTTAATACCCCTTGAATTTTATTTAATTATTTATATTTACATAATTTCTTTCTTTCAAAATAGACGCTGATGAAAATAGCTCTGATGGTGAAGATGAAGATGTGACAAGCCACTGCAGCATCCAGGGTAAACGGAATATTTATATTAAATCAACATCAAATAGACTTTTAATTATATCATACAAGTTTAATTTTATATTAAATATTTTTTTACAGAATTTTCTGATGAAAAAAAGGCCTTATGCGGCGGCAGATAAAACCAAAGGTAAGGACCAATATTTTATTAATTTTATAGGTACGTATGTATATGATTTTTTCATGTGTACATAAACTTGTATCTTTTTACAGAAGCTGCAAATCAAAATAAAACGGTTTTCAAAGAAGCAACTGGAATAAAAGTCATTGAAATAAACGTTTCCTGAAAATCGAGACAAAATAATCATTGAAAGTTTAGTTTAAGTTTTTTTCTAATAAAAAGCCAACGCAGTTAATAAACTCAACCTACTTTTGTGTCTGTGATTGTATAAGACCAAGAAGACCAGAACTCGATTTTCGTCGAATTGATTTTATTAAAGCTTATATGGCCGTCCGATCTGCTACCTGCATGTTATTTTTTTGGATCAAAAGTGGGTGTTAAGGCGGAATTTTCGAAAATTTGATGAATGCGTAATGGAATGTTAGTAATGTTTTTGTTGTTAATAGCGAAATTTTGAATAAAATTATATGTAACAAACTTTCGTATATTATAAAGTCAATATTCTCAACGAAATTTGATATGATTTCGAAACTGATCGTCCTCCTTAAAGGCATATTGACGCCGTAACTTATTTACGCTGCGCTTGAATATGCTGCGCGAGCTGATCTGTACAATTAAAAAATTTGCCTGCATACAACGCAGAAAATACTTTATATAAACTGATCAGGTCATGTTTTAAATTACTTTTGGATAAAATCAATTTTATTATTATTTTTTATTCGTATGTTTTGTGTTCAGTCTTTTCTGTTGTCATCGATGTTTTGGCAACACTGATTATTGCAATTGAATAACACGATTTTGCTATTCGATACAAAGAAATTGTGTTCGTTTGTGTTTCGGTTAATCGTAATCACCCGTGCGCTTAATTTAATCTTAAAGTGTTTCGCTACGAAGAAAGAATTAAAAAAACCAAAAATGTTTTTTTTTTAATCAAATGTGGGGAGTATTATGTACTTTCAGTGAAGCGAATAAAATTGAATGGTCGCTATTGTGTAGTTATTTTCAATGGTGCGAAATACGCAGCAACGATTATAGATACAGCGGCATTTGCATTTTGCCTCTACCGAAAATGCAAAATCTAAATGGTAAGTAAAATTTGTAGTGCATGAATTCGGCGAAAAGTGTGAAACACGTATCAAATGATTTTTCTTATAGATCTTTGGAAACGAATTTGAGCGCGAAACGTCACCCGCCAAATTTTTTACCGCCATTTCCTCCAAGGAGGAACGGAATTTTCCTAAAAGTGTGAAACACCCCTCAAATGAATTTGAACATAGATCTTTGAAAATAAGTTTGAGGCCGATCGGATGGTAAACAAAAAGTTACACACAAACGTTTTTCGTGGAGTGGAGTTTCCCGAAACCCCGTCTTAACGTGCACCTACATCACATAAGGCAGCTACAGTGAAAATTTCATGTTCGACTATACTGGATCGGGACTGCTTTTATTCTCGACCAGCTATTCTTCTGTAGCTGTTGGCAATGTGCACCACATTCGAGCACAGTCGATCTTTGTTGCAACAGTTGCAATCGCTCTCCAACAAATGCGGCCGCAAGTCCTCCTTAAAGGCATATTGACGCCGTAACTTATTTACGCTGCGCTTGAATATGCTGCGCGAGCTGATCTGTACAATTAAAAAATTTGCCTGCATACAACGCAGAAAATACTATATATAAACTGATCAGGTCATGTTTTAAATTACTTTTGGATAAAATCAATTTTATTATTATTTTTTATTCGTATGTTTTGTGTTCAGTCTTTTCTGTTGTCATCGATGTTTTGGCAACACTGATTATTGCAATTGAATAACACGATTTTGCTATTCGATACAAAGAAATTGTTTTCGTTTGTGTTTCGGTTAATCGTAATCGCCTGTGCGCTTAATTTAATCTTAAAGTGTTTCGCTAAGAATTAAAATAAACCAAAAATGTTTTTTTTTAATCAAATGTGGGGAGTATTATGTACTTTCAGTGAAGCGAATAAAATTAAATGGTCGCTATTGTGTAGTTATTTTCAATGGTGCGAAATACGCAGAAACGATTATAGATACAGCTGCATTTGCATTTTGCCTCTACCGAAAATGCAAAATCCTAAATGGTAAGTCAAATTTGTAATGCATGTTTATATGTATTTAATAACTTCTGAAAATCGCTTTACTTATGCTTATGTATGTATGTGATAAATATGTGCTATGAATTTCCGCTGAATAGAGACAAATTCCAACGAAAAGTGAAATTCTCGGAAAAACCAAAAAAAATGTATTTATATAATATTAATGTGCACATACATATATAAGTACATATTTTAAATTTAGTAAAATATTAATCATTCATAAATGTATTGTTAATACCCCTTGAATTTTATTTAATTATTTATATTTACATAATTTCTTTCTTTTCAAAATAGACGCTGATGAAAATAGCTCTGATGGTGAAGATGAAGATGTGACAAGCCACTGCAGCATCCAGGGTAAACGGAATATTTATATTAAATCAACATCAAATAGACTTTTAATTATATCATACAAGTTTAATTTTATATTAAATATTTTTTTACAGAATTTTCTGATGAAAAAAAGACCTTATGCAGCGGCAGATAAATTCATTTTATTAACTTTATAGGTACATACATATGTATATGATTTGTTCATATTTACATAAACTTGTATCTTTTTACAGAAGCTGCAAATCAAAATAAAACGGCTTTCAAAGAAGCAACTGGAAAAAAGTCATTGAAAAAAACGTTTCCTGAAAATCAGACATAATAATCATTGAAAGTTTAGTTTAAGTTTTTTTCTAATAAAAAGCCAACGCAGTTAATAAACTCAACCTACTTTTTGTGTCTGTGATTGTATAAGACCAAGAAGACCAGAACTCGATTTTCGTCGAATTGATTTTATTAAAGCTTATATGGCCGTCCGATCTGCTACCTGCATGTTATTTTTTTTGGATCAAAAGTGGGTGTTAAGGCGGAATTTTCGAAAATTTGATGAATGCGTAATGGAATGTTAGTAATGTTTTTGTTGTTAATAGCGAAATTTTGAATAAAATTATATGTAACAAACTTTCGTATGTTATAAAGTCAATATTCTCAACGAAATTTGATATGATTTTGAAACTGATCGTCCTCCTTAAAGGCATATTGACGCCGTAACTTATTTACGCTGCGCTTGAATATGCTGCGCGAGCTGATCTGTACAATTAAAAAATTTGCCTGCATGCAACGCAGAAAAAACTATATATAAACTGATCGATCATGTTTTAAATTACTTTTGGATAAAATCAATTTTATTATTTTTTATTCGTATGTTTTGTGTTCAGTCTTTTCTGTTGTCATCGATGTTTTGGCAACACTGATTATTGCAATTGAATAACACGATTTTGCTTTTCGATACAAAGAAATTGTTTTCGTTTGTGTTTCGGTTAATCGTAATCGCCTGTGCGCTTAATTTAATCTTAAAGTGTTTCGCTAAGAATTAAAATAAACCAAAAATGTTTTTTTTTAATCAAATGTGGGGAGTATTATGTACTTTCAGTGAAGCGAATAAAATTGAATGGTCGCTATTGTGTAGTTATTTTCAATGGTGCGAAATACGCAGAAACGATTATAGATACAGCTGCATTTGCATTTTGCCTCTACCGAAAATGCAAAATCCTAAATGGTAAGTCAAATTTGTAGTGCATGTTTATATGTATTTAATAACTTCTGAAAATCGCTTTACTTATGCTTATGTATGTATGTGATAAATATGTGCTATGAATTTCCGCTGAATAGAGACAAATTCCAACGAAAAGTGAAATTCTCGGAAAAACCAAAAAAAAATGTATTTATATAATATTAATGTGCACATACATACATAAGTACATATTTTAAATTTAGTAAAATATTAATCATTCATAAATGTATTGTTAATACCCCTTGAATTTTATTTAATTATTTATATTTACATAATTTCTTTCTTTCAAAATAGACGCTGATGAAAATAGCTCTGATGGCGAAGATGAAGATGTGACAAGCCACTGCAGCATCCAGAGTAAACGGAATATTTATATTAAATCAACATCAAATAGACTTTTAATTATATCATACAAGTTTAATTTTATATTAAATATTTTTTTACAGAATTTTCTGATGAAAAAAAAGACCTTATGCAGCGGCAGATAAATTCATTTTATTAACTTTATAGGTACATACATATGTATATGATTTGTTCATATGTACATAAACTTGTATCTTTTTACAGAAGCTGCAAATCAAAATAAAACGGCTTTCAAAGAAGCAACTGGAAAAAAGTCATTGAAAAAAACGTTTCCCGAAAATCAGACATAATAATCATTGAAAGTTTAGTTTAAGTTTTTTCTAATAAAAAGCCAACGCAGTTAATAAACTCAACCTACTTTTGTGTCTGTGATTGTATAAGACCAAGAAGACCAGAACTCGATTTTCGTCGAATTGATTTTATTAAAGCTTATATGGCCGTCCGATCTGCTACCTGCATGTTATTTTTTTTTGGATCAAAAGTGGGTGTTAAGGCGGAATTTTCGAAAATTTGATGAATGCGTAATGGAATGTTAGTAATGTTTTTGTTGTTAATAGCGAAATTTTGAATAAAATTATATGTAACAAACTTTCGTATGTTATAAAGTCAATATTCTCAACGAAATTTGATATGATTTTGAAACTGATCGTCCTCCTTAAAGGCATATTGACGCCGTAACTTATTTACGCTGCGCTTGAATATGCTGCGCGAGCTGATCTGTACAATTAAAAAATTTGCCTGCATACAACGCAGAAAAAACTATATATAAACTAATCAGGTCATGTTTTAAATTACTTTTGGATAAAATCAATTTTATTATTATTTATTCGTATGTTTTGTGTTCAGTCTTTTCTGTTGTCATCGATGTTTTGGCAACACTGATTATTGAAATTGAATAACACGATTTTGCTATTCGATACAAAGAAATTGTGTTCGTTTGTGTTTCGGTTAATCGTAATCACCCGTGCGCTTAATTTAATCTTCAAGTGTTTCGCTGCGAAGAAAGAATTAAAAAAACCAAAAATGTTTTTTTTTAATCAAATGTGGGGAGTATTATGTACTTTCAGTGAAGCGAATAAAATTGAATGGTCGCTATTGTGTAGTTATTTTCAATGGTGCGAAATACGCAGCAACGATTATAGATACAGCTGCATTTGCATTTTGCCTCTACCGAAAATGCAAAAGCCTAAATGGTAAGTAAAATTTGTAATGCATGAATTCTGCGAAAAGTGTGAAACACGTATCAAATGATTTTTCTTATAGATCTTTGGAAACGAATTTGAGCGCGAAACGTCACCCGCCAAATTTTTTACCGCCATTTCCACCAAGGAGGAACGGAATTTTCCTAAAAGTGTGAAACACCCCTCAAATGAATTTGAACATAGATCTTTGAATAGAGGTTTGAGGCCGATCGGATGGTAAACAAAAAGTTACATACAAACGTTTTTCGCGATATTTCCACACTTGCGGGTGGAATTTCCCGAAACCCCGTCTTAACGTGCACCTACATCACATCGACTGTACTGGGTCGGGACTGTTTTTATTCTCGACCAGCTATTCTTCTGTAGCTGTTGGCAATGTGCACCACATTCGAGCACAGTCGATCTTTGTTGCAACAGTTGCAATCGCTCTCCAACAAATGCAGCCGCAAGTCCTTCTTAAAGGCATATTGACGCCGTAACTTATTTACGCTGCGCTTGAATATGCTGCGCGAGCTGATCTGTACAATTAAAAAATTTGCCTGCATACAACGCAGAAAATACTATATATAAACTGATCAAGTCATGTTTTAAATTACTTTTGGATAAAATCAATTTTATTATTATTTATTCGTATGTTTTGTGTTCAGTCTTTTCTGTTGTCATCGATGTTTTGGCAACACTGATTATTGCAATTGAATAACAGGATTTTGCTATTCGATACAAAGAAATTGTGTTCGTTTATGTTTCGGTTAATCGTAATCGCCTGTGCGCTTAATTTAATCTTAAAGTGTTTCGCTACGAAGAAAGAATTAAAAAAACCAAAAATGTTTTTTTTAATCAAATGTGGGGAGTATTATGTACTTTCAGTGAAGCGAATAAAATTGAATGGTCGCTATTGTGTAGTTATTTTCAATGGTGCGAAATACGCAGAAACGATTATAGATACAGCTGCATTTGCATTTTGCCTCTACCGAAAATGCAAAATCCTAAATGGTAAGTAAAATTTGTAATGCATGTTTATATGTATTTAATAACTTCTGAAAATCGCTTTACTTATGCTTATGCATGTATGTGATAAATATGTGCTATGAATTTCCGCTGAATAGAGACAAATTCCAACGAAAGGTGAAATTCTCGGAAAAACCAAAAATAATGTATTTATATAATACTAGCGGGTATAACCCGGCCTTGTTATAAAATCAATGTTCTCAACAAAATTTTGAACAGAAGTTTGAAGCAAATCGGACACAACTTAAAACTTCGCCCGAAAAATCTTTAAATCGCATTCCCCCCGAAGAAGTTTGAATTCTGCGAAAAGTGTGAAACACGTATCAAATGATTTTTCTTATAGATCTTTGGAAACGAATTTGAGCGCGAAACGTCACCCGCTAAATTTTTTACCGCCATTTCCACCAAGGAGGAACGGAATTTTCCTAAAAGTGTGAAACACCCCTCAAATGAATTTGAACATAGATCTTTGAATAGAGGTTTGAGGCCGATCGGATGGTAAACAAAAAGTTACATACAAACGTTTTTCGCGATATTTCCACACTTGCGGGTGGAATTTCCCGAAACCCCGTCTTAACGTGCACCTACATCACAAAGGGCAGCTACAGTGAAAATTTCATGTTCGACTGTACTGGGTCGGGACTGTTTTTATTCTCGACCAGCTATTCTTCTGTAGCTGTTGGCAATGTGCACCACATTCGAGCACAGTCGATCTTTGTTGCAACAGTTGCAATCGCTCTCCAACAAATGCAGCCGCAAGTCCTTCTTAAAGGCATATTGACGCCGTAACTTATTTACGCTGCGCTTGAATATGCTGCGCGAGCTGATCTGTACAATTAAAAAATTTGCCTGCATACAACGCAGAAAAAACTATATATAAACTGATCAAGTCATGTTTTAAATTACTTTTGGATAAAATCAATTTTATTATTATTTATTCGTATGTTTTGTGTTCAGTCTTTTCTGTTGTCATCGATGTTTTGGCAACACTGATTATTGCAATTGAATAACAGGATTTTGCTATTCGATACAAAGAAATTGTGTTCGTTTATGTTTCGGTTAATCGTAATCGCCTGTGCGCTTAATTTAATCTTAAAGTGTTTCGCTACGAAGAAAGAATTAAAAAAACCAAAAATGTTTTTTTTAATCAAATGTGGGGAGTATTATGTACTTTCAGTGAAGCGAATAAAATTGAATGGTCGCTATTGTGTAGTTATTTTCAATGGTGCGAAATACGCAGAAACGATTATAGATACAGCTGCATTTGCATTTTGCCTCTACCGAAAATGCAAAATCCTAAATGGTAAGTAAAATTTGTAATGCATGTTTATATGTATTTAATAACTTCTGAAAATCGCTTTACTTATGCTTATGCATGTATGTGATAAATATGTGCTATGAATTTCCGCTGAATAGAGACAAATTCCAACGAAAGGTGAAATTCTCGGAAAAACCAAAAATAATGTATTTATATAATACTAGCGGGTATAACCCGGCCTTGTTATAAAATCAATGTTCTCAACAAAATTTTGAACAGAAGTTTGAAGCAAATCGGACACAACTTAAAACTTCGCCCGAAAAATCTTTAAATCGCATTCCCCCCGAAGAAGTTTGAATTCTGCGAAAAGTGTGAAACACGTATCAAATGATTTTTCTTATAGATCTTTGGAAACGAATTTGAGCGCGAAACGTCACCCGCTAAATTTTTTACCGCCATTTCCACCAAGGAGGAACGGAATTTTCCTAAAAGTGTGAAACACCCCTCAAATGAATTTGAACATAGATCTTTGAATAGAGGTTTGAGGCCGATCGGATGGTAAACAAAAAGTTACATACAAACGTTTTTCGCGATATTTCCACACTTGCGGGTGGAATTTCCCGAAACCCCGTCTTAACGTGCACCTACATCACAAAGGGCAGCTACAGTGAAAATTTCATGTTCGACTGTACTGGGTCGGGACTGTTTTTATTCTCGACCAGCTATTCTTCTGTAGCTGTTGGCAATGTGCACCACATTCGAGCACAGTCGATCTTTGTTGCAACAGTTGCAATCGCTCTCCAACAAATGCAGCCGCAAGTCCTTCTTAAAGGCATATTGACGCCGTAACTTATTTACGCTGCGCTTGAATATGCTGCGCGAGCTGATCTGTACAATTAAAAAATTTGCCTGCATACAACGCAGAAAAAACTATATATAAACTGATCAAGTCATGTTTTAAATTACTTTTGGATAAAATCAATTTTATTATTATTTATTCGTATGTTTTGTGTTCAGTCTTTTCTGTTGTCATCGATGTTTTGGCAACACTGATTATTGCAATTGAATAACAGGATTTTGCTATTCGATACAAAGAAATTGTGTTCGTTTATGTTTCGGTTAATCGTAATCGCCTGTGCGCTTAATTTAATCTTAAAGTGTTTCGCTACGAAGAAAGAATTAAAAAAACCAAAAATGTTTTTTTTTTGTTTTTTTTTTTACCAAATGTGGGGAGTATTATGTACTTTCAGTGAAGCGAATAAAATTGAATGGTCGCTATTGTGTAGTTATTTTCAATGGTGCGAAATACGCAGAAACGATTATAGATACAGCTGCATTTGCATTTTGCCTCTACCGAAAATGCAAAATCCTAAATGGTTAGTAAAATTTATAATGCATGTTTATATGTATTTAATAACTTCTGAAAATCGCTTTACTTATGCTTATGTATGTATGTGATATATATGTGCTATGAATTTCCGCTGAATAGAGACAAATTCCAACGAAAGGTGAAATTCTCGGAGAAACCAAAAATAATGTATTTATATAATACTAGCGGGTATAACCCGGCCTTGTTATAAAATCAATGTTCTCAACAAAATTTTGAACAGAAGTTTGAAGCAAATCGGACACAACTTAAAACTTCGCCCGAAAAATCTTTAAATCGCATTCCCCCCGAAGAAGTTTGAATTCTGCGAAAAGTGTGCAACACGTATCAAATGATTTTTCTTATAGATCTTTGGAAACGAATTTGAGCGCGAAACGTCACCCGCCAAATTTTTTACCGCCATTTCCACCAAGGAGGAACGGAATTTTCCTAAAAGTGTGAAACACCCCTCAAATGAATTTGAACATAGATCTTTGAAAATAAGTTTGAGGCCGATCGGATGGTAAACAAAAAGTTACATACAAACGTTTTTCGCGATATTTCCACACTTGCGGGTGGAATTTCCCGAAACCCCGTCTTAACGTGCACCTACATCACAAAGGGCAGCTACAGTGAAAATTTCATGTTCGACTGTACTGGGTCGGGACTGCTTTTATTCTCGACCAGCTATTCTTCTGTAGCTGTTGGCAATGTGCACCACATTCGAGCACAGTCGATCTTTGTTGCAACAGTTGCAATCGCTCTCCAACAAATGCGGCCGCAAGTCCTCCTTAAAGGCATATTGACGCCGTAACTTATTTACGCTGCGCTTGAATATGCTGCGCGAGCTGATCTGTACAATTAAAAAATTTGCCTGCATACAACGCAGAAAATACTTTATATAAACTGATCAGGTCATGTTTTAAATTACTTTTGGATAAAATCAATTTTATTATTTTTTATTCGTATGTTTTGTGTTCAGTCCTTTCTGTTGTCATCGATGTTTTGGCAACACTGATTATTGCAATTGAATAACACGATTTTGCTATTCGATACAAAGAAATTGTTTTCGTTTGTGTTTCGGTTAATCGTAATCGCCTGTGCGCTTAATTTAATCTTAAAGTGTTTCGCTACGAAGAAAGAATTAAAAAAACCAAAAATGTTTTTTTTTTAATCAAATGTGGGGAGTATTATGTACTTTCAGTGAAGCGAATAAAATTGAATGGTCGCTATTGTGTAGTTATTTTCAATGGTGCGAAATACGCAGCAACGATTATAGATACAGCTGCATTTGCATTTTGCCTCTACCGAAAATGCAAAATCCTAAATGGTAAGTAAAATTTGTAGTGCATGAATTCGGCGAAAAGTGTGAAACACGTATCAAATGATTTTTCTTATAGATCTTTGGAAACGAATTTGAGCGCGAAACGTCACCCGCCAAATTTTTTACCGCCATTTCCACCAAGGAGGAACGGAATTTTCCTAAAAGTGTGAAACACCCCTCAAATGAATTTGAACATAGATCTTTGAAAATAAGTTTGAGGCCGATCGGATGGTAAACAAAAAGTTACATACAAACGTTTTTCGCGATATTTCCACACTTGCGGGTGGAATTTCCCGAAACCCCGCCTTAACGTGCACCTACATCACATAAGGCAGCTACAGTGAAAATTTCATGTTCGACTGTACTGGGTCGGGACTGCTTTTATTCTCGACCAGCTATTCTTCTGTAGCTGTTGGCAATGTGCACCACATTCGAGCACAGTCGATCTTTGTTGCAACAGTTGCAATCGCTCTCCAACAAATGCAGCCGCAAGTCCTTCTTAAAGGCATATTGACGCCGTAACTTATTTACGCTGCGCTTGAATATGCTGCGCGAGCTGATCTGTACAATTAAAAAATTTGCCTGCATACAACGCAGAAAATACTATATATAAACTGATCAGGTCATGTTTTAAATTACTTTTGGATAAAATCAATTTTATTATTATTTATTCGTATGTTTTGTGTTCAGTCTTTTCTGTTGTCATCGATGTTTTGGCAACACTGATTATTGCAATTGAATAACACGATTTTGCTATTCGATACAAAGAAATTGTGTTCGTTTGTGTTTCGGTTAATCGTAATCACCCGTGCGCTTAATTTAATCTTCAAGTGTTTCGCTGCGAAGAAAGAATTAAAAAAACCAAAAATGTTTTTTTTTTAATCAAATGTGGGGAGTATTATGTACTTTCAGTGAAGCGAATAAAATTGAGTGGTCGCTATTGTGTAGTTATTTTCAATCGTGCGAAATACGCAGAAACGATTATAGATACAGCTGCATTTGCATTTTGCCTCTACCGAAAATGCAAAAATCCTAAATGGTAAGTCAAATTTGTAATGCATGTTTATATGTATTTAATAACTTCTGAAAATCGCTTTACTTATGCTTATGTATGTATGTGATAAATATGTGCTATGAATTTCGGCTGAATAGAGACAAATTCCAACGAAAAGTGAAATTCTCAGAAAAACCAAAAATAATGTATTTATATAATACTAGCGGATATAACCCGGCCTTGCCCGTGGCACGTATGTTATATAATCAATGTTCTCAAGCAAATTTGAAATGATTTTGAATCTGATCGGACGGTAAACAAACAACTTTCATACAAACGTTTTCCGCCAATTTACCACTGTTGCGAGTGGAATTTCCCAAATCGCTGAAACACGTTTTTATTACATTCTTATGTAGAGCTTTGAAAATAAGTTTGAAGCAAATCGGAAACAACTTAAAACTTCGCCGAAAAAATCTTTAAATCGCGTTCCCCCCGAAGAAGTTTGAATTCTGCGAAAAGTGTGAAACACGTATCAAATGATTTTTTTTATAGATCTCTGGAAATGAATTTGAGCGCGAAACGTCACCCTCAAATTTTTAACCTCCATTTCCACCAAGCAGGAACGGAATTTTCCTAAAAGTGTGAAACACCCCTCAAATGAATTTGAACAAAGATCTTTGAAAATAAGTTTGAGGCTGATCGGATGGTAAACAAAAAAGTTACATGCAAACGTTTTTCGCGATTTTTCCACACTTGCGGGTGGAATTTCCCGAAACCCCGTCTTAACGTGCATACACAGGCAGCTACAAAAATTTCACATTCGACTGTACTGGGTCGGGACTGCTTTTATTCTCGACCAGCTATTCTTCTGTAGCTGTTGGCAATGTGCACCACATTCGAGCACAGTCGATCTTTATTGCAACAGTTGCAATCGCTCTCTAACAAATGCGGCCGCAAGTCCTCCTTAAAGGCATATGACGCCGTAACTTATTTACGCTGCGCTTGAATATGCTGCGCGAGCTGATCTGTACAACTAAAAAATTTGCCTGCATACAACGCAGAAAAAACTATATATAAACTAATCAGGTCATGTTTTAAATTACTTTTGGATAAAATCAATTTTATTATTTTTTATTCGTATGTTTTGTGTTCAGTCTTTCTGTTGTCATCGATGTTTTGGCAACACTGATTATTGGAATTAAATAACACGATTTTGCTATTCGATACAAAGAAATTGTGTTCGTTTGTGTTTCGGTTAATCGTAATAGCCTGTGCGCTTAATTTAATCTTAAAGTGTTTAAAAAAACCAAATATGTTTTTTTTTTTTTATCAAATGTGGGGAGTACTATGTACTTTCAGTGAAGCGAATAAAATTGAATGGTCGCTATTGTGTAGTTATTTTCAATGGCGCGAAATACGCAGCAACGATTATAGATACAGCTGCATTTGCATTTTGCCTCTACCGAAAATGCAAAATCCTAAATGGTAAGTCAAATTTGTAATGCATGTTTATATGTATTTAATAACTTCTGAAAATCGCTTTACTTATGCTTATGTATGTATGTGATAAATATGTGCTATGAATTTCCGCTGAATAGAGACAAATTCCAACGAAAAGTGAAATTCTCGGAAAAACCAAAAAAAAATGTATTTATATAATATTAATGTGCACATACATACATAAGTACATATTTTAAATTTAGTAAAATATTAATCATTCATAAATGTATTGTTAATACCCCTTGAATTTTATTTAATTATTTATATTTACATAATTTCTTTCTTTCAAAATAGACCCTGATGAAAATAGCTTTGATGGCGAAGATGAAGATGTGACAAGCCACTGCAGCATCCAGGGTAAACGGAATATTTATATTAAATCAACATCAAATAGACTTTTAATTATATCATACAAGTTTAATTTTATATTAAATATTTTTTACAGAATTTTCTGATGAAAAAAAAGGCCTTGTGCATCGGCAGATAAAACCAAAGGTAAGGACCAATATTTTATTAACTTTATAGGTACATATATATATGATTTTTTCATATGTACATAAACTTGTATCTTTTTACAGAAGCTGCAAATCAAAATAAAACGGCTTTCAAAGAAGCAACTGGAAAAAAAGTCATTGAAATAAACGATTCCTGAAAATCAGACAAAATAATCATTGAAAGTTTAGTTTAGGTTTTTACTAATAAAAAGCCAAAGCAGTTAATAAACCCAACTTATTTTTGTGTCTGTGATTGTATAAGACCAAGAAGACCAGAACTCGATTTTCGTCTAATTGAGTTTATTTAAGCTTATATGGTCGTCCGATCTGCTACCTGTATGTTATTTTTTTTGGATCAAAAGTGGGTGTTAAGGCGGGATTTTCGAAAATTTGTTGAATGCGTAATGGAATGTTAGTAATGTTTTTGTTGTTAATAGCGTTTTCCGCCAATTTACCACTGTTGCGAGTGGAATTTCCCAAATCGCTGAAACACGTTATCATTACATTCTTATGTAGAGCTTTGAAAATACATAAGTTTGAAGCAAATCGGACACAATTTAAAACTTCGTACAAAAAATCTTTTAGTCGCATTCCACCCGAAAAAGTTTGGATTCTGCAAAAAGTGTGAAACACGTCTCAAATGATTTTTCTTATAGATCTTTGGAAACGAATTTGAACGCGAAACGTCACCCACCAAATTTTTGACCTCCATTTCCACGAAGGAGGAACGGATTTTTCGAAAAGTGTGAAACACCCCCTAAATGAATTTGAACAAAGATCTTTGAAAATAAGTTTGGGGCCGATCGGATGGTAAACAAAAAACTTTCATACAACCGTTTTCCGCCAATTTACCACTGTTGCGGGTGGAATTTCTCAAATCGCTGAAATACGTTCTTATGTAGAGCTTTGAAAATAAGTTTGAGGCAAATCGGACACAACTTAAAACTTCGCCCAAAAAATCTTTAAATCGCATTCCCCCCGAAGAAGTTTGAATTCTGCGAAAAGTGTGAAATGAATTTGAGCGCGAAACGTCACCCAGCAAATTTTTTACCTCCATTTCCACCAAGCAGGAACGGAATTTTCCTAAAAGTGTGAAACCCCCTCAAATGAATTTGAACATAGATCTTTGAATATAAGTTTGAGGCCGATCGGATGGTAAACAAATAAGTTACATACAAACGTTTTTCGCGATTTTTCCACACTCGCGGGTGGAATTTCCCGAAACCCCGCCTTAACGTGCACCTACATCACATAAGGCAGCTACAGTGAAAATTTCATGTTCGACTGTACTGGGCCGGGACTGCTTTTATTCTCGACCAGCTATTCTTCTGTAGCTGTTAGCAATGTGCACCACATTCGAGCGCAGTCGATCTTTATTGCAACAGTTGCAATCGCTCTCCAACAAATGCGGCCGCAAGTCCTCCTTAAAGGCATATTGACGCCGTAACTTATTTACGCTGCGCTTGAATATGCTGCGCGAGCTGATCTGTACAATTAAAAAATTTGCCTGCATACAACGCAGAAAAAACTATATATAAACTAATCAGGTCATGTTTTAAATTACTTTTGGATAAAATCAATTTTATTATTTTTTATTCGTATGTTTTGTGTTCAGTCTTTTCTGTTGTCATCGATGTTTTGGAAACACTGATTATTGCAATTGAATAACACGATTTTGTTATTCGATACAAAGAAATTGTATTCGTTTGTGTTTCGGTTAATCGTAATCGCCTGTGCGCTTAATTTAATCTTAAAATGTTTCGCTACGAAGAAAGAATTAAAAAAACCAAATATGTTTTTTTTTTTATCAAATGTGGGGAGTACTATGTACTTTCAGTGAAGCGAATAAAATTGAATGGTCGCTATTGTGTAGTTATTTTCAATGGCGCGAAATACGCAGCAACGATTATAGATACAGCTGCATTTGCATTTTGCCTCTACCGAAAATGCAAAAACCTAAATGGTAAGTAAAATTTGTAATGCATGTTTATATGTATTTAATAACTTCTGAAAATCGCTTTACTTATGCTTATGCATGTATGTGATAAATATGTGCTATGAATTTCGGCTGAATAGAGACAAATTCCAACGAAAAGTGAAATTCTCGGAAAAACCAAAAAAAATGTATTTATATAATATTAATGTGCACATACATACATAAGTACATATTTTAACTTTAGTAAAATATTAATCATTCATAAATGTATTTTTAATACCCCTTGAATTTTATTTAATTATTTATATTTACATAATTTCTTTCTTTCAAAATAGACGCTGATGAAAATAGCTCTGATGGCGAAGATGAAGATGTGACAAGCCACTGCAGCATCCAGGGTAAACGGAATATTAATATTAAATCAACATCAAATAGAATTTTAATTATATCATACAAGTTTAATTTTATATTAAATATTTTTTACAGAATTTTCTGATGAAAAAAAAGGCCTTATGCAGCGGCAGATAAAACCAAAGGTAAGGACCAATATTTTATTAACTTTATAGGTACATATATATTTGATTTTTTCATATGTACATAAACTTGTATCTTTTTACAGAAGCTGCAAATCAAAATAAAACGGCTTTCAAAGAAGCAACTGGAAAAAAAGTCATTGAAATAAACGATTCCTGAAAATCAGACAAAATAATCATTGAAAGTTTAGTTTAGGTTTTTACTAATAAAAAGCCAAAGCAGTTAATAAACCCAACTTATTTTTGTGTCTGTGATTGTATAAGACCAAGAAGACCAGAACTCGATTTTCGTCTAACTGAGTTTATTTAAGCTTATATGGTCGTCCGATCTGCTACCTGTATGTTATTTTTTTGGATCAAAAGTGGGTGTTAAGGCGGGATTTTCGAAAATTTGTTGAATGCGTAATGGAATGTTAGTAATGTTTTTGTTGTTAATAGCGTTTTCCGCCAATTTACCACTGTTGCGAGTGGAATTTCCCAAATCGCTGAAACACGTTATCATTACATTCTTATGTAGAGCTTTGAAAATACATAAGTTTGAAGCAAATCGGACACAATTTAAAACTTCGTACAAAAAATCTTTTAGTCGCATTCCACCCGAAAAAGTTTGGATTCTGCAAAAAGTGTGAAACACGTCTCAAATGATTTTTCTTATAGATCTTTGGAAATGAATTTGAACGCGAAACGTCACCCACCAAATTTTTGACCTCCATTTCCACGAAGGAGGAACGGATTTTTCGAAAAGTGTGAAACACCCCCTAAATGAATTTGAACAAAGATCTTTGAAAATAAGTTTGGGGCCGATCGGATGGCAAACAAAAAACTTTCATACAACCGTTTTCCGCCAATTTACCACTGTTGCGGGTGGAATTTCTCAAATCGCTGAAATACGTATTTATTAAGTTCTTATGTAGAGCTTTGAAAATAAGTTTGAAGCAAATCGGACACAACTTAAAACTTCGCCCAAAAAATCTTTAAATCGCATTCCCCCCGAAGAAGTTTGAATTCTGCGAAAAGTGTGAAATGAATTTGAGCGCGAAACGTCACCCAGCAAATTTTTTAGATCCATTTCCACCAAGCAGGAACGGAATTTTCCTAAAAGTGTGAAACCCCCTCAAATGAATTTGAACATAGATCTTTGAATATAAGTTTGAGGCCGATCGGATGGTAAACAAATAAGTTACATACAAACGTTTTTCGCGATTTTTCCACACTCGCGGGTGGAATTTCCCGAAACCCCGTCTTAACGTGCACCTACGTCACATAAGGCAGCTACAGTGAAAATTTCATGTTCGACTGTACTGGGCCGGGACTGCTTTTATTCTCGACCAGCTATTCTTCTGTAGCTGTTAGCAATGTGCACCACATTCGAGCGCAGTCGATCTTTATTGCAACAGTTGCAATCGCTCTCCAACAAATGCGGCCGCAAGTCCTCCTTAAAGGCATATTGACGCCGTAACTTATTTACGCTGCGCTTGAATATGCTGCGCGAGCTGATCTGTACATTTAAAAAATTGCCTGCATACAACGCAGAAAAAACTATATATAAACTAATCAGGTCATGTTTTAAATAACTTTTGGATAAAATCAATTTTATTATTTTTTATTCGTATGTTTTGTGTTCAGTCTTTTCTGTTGTCATCGATGTTTTGGAAACACTGATTATTGCAATTGAATAACGCGATTTTGTTATTCGATACAAAGAAATTGTATTCGTTTGTGTTTTGGTTAATCGTAATCGCCTGTGCGCTTAATTTAATCTTAAAATGTTTCGCTACGATGAAAGAATTAAAAAAAAAACCTAAAATATTTTTTTTAATAAAATGTGGGGAGTATTATGCACTTTCAGTGAAGCGAGTAAAATTGAATGGTCGCTATTGTGTAGTTATTTTCAATGGCGCGAAATACGCAGCAACGATTATAGATACAGCTGCATTTGCATTTTGCCTCTACCGAAAATGCAAAAACCTAAATGGTAAGTCAAATTTGTAATGCATGTTTATATGTATTTAATAACTTCTGAAAATCGCTTTACTTATGCTTATGCATGTATGTGATAAATATGTGCTATGAATTTCGGCTGAATAGAGACAAATTCCAACGAAAAGTGAAATTCTCGGAAAAACCAAAAAAAAAATGTATTTATATAATATTAATGTGCACATACATACATAAGTACATATTTTAAATTTAGTAAAATATTAATCATTCATAAATGTATTTTTAATACCCCTTGAATTTTATTTAATTATTTATATCTACATAATTTCTTTCTTTCAAAATAGACGCTGATGAAAATAGCTCTGATGGCGAAGATGAAGATGTGACAAGCCACTGCAGCATCCAGGGTAAACGGAATATTTATATTAAATCAACATCAAATAGACTTTTAATTATATCATACAAGTTTAATTTTATATGAAATATTTTTTACAGAATTTTCTGATGAAAAAAAAGGCCTTATGCAGCGGCAGATAAAACCAGGTACATATACATATGATTTTTTCATATGTACATAAACTTGTATCTTTTTACAGAAGCTGCAAATAAAAATAAAACGGCTTTCAAAGAAGCAACTGGAAAAAAAGTCATTGAAATAAACGATTCCTGAAAATCAGACAAAATAATCATTGAAAGTTTAGTTTAGGTTTTTACTAATAAAAAGCCAAAGCAGTTAATAAACCCAACTTATTTTTGTGTCTGTGATTGTATAAGACCAAGAAGACCAGAACTCGGTTTTCGTCTAATTGAGTTTATTTAAGCTTATATGGTCGTCCGATCTGCTACCTGTATGTCATTTTTTTTGGATCAAAAGTGGGTGTTAAGGCGGGATTTTCGAAAATTTGATGAATGCGTAATGGAATGTTAGTAATGTTTTTGTTGTTAATAGCGTTTTCCGCCAATTTACCACTGTTGCGAGTGGAATTTCCCAAATCGCTGAAACACGTAATCATTACATTCTTATGTAGAGCTTTGAAAATACATAAGTTTGAAGCAAATCGGACACAATTTAAAACTTCGTACAAAAAATCTTTTAGTCGCATTCCACCCGAAAAAGTTTGGATTCTGCAAAAAGTGTGAAACACGTCTCAAATGATTTTTCTTATAGATCTTTGGAAACGAATTTGAACGCGAAACGTCACCCACCAAATTTTTGACCTCCATTTCCACGAAGGAGGAACGGATTTTTCGAAAAGTGTGAAACACCCCCTAAATGAATTTGAACAAAGATCTTTGAAAATAAGTTTGGGGCCGATCGGATGGTAAACAAAAAACTTTCATACAACCGTTCTCCGCCAATTTACCACTGTTGCGGGTGGAATTTCTCAAATCGCTGAAATACGTATTTATAAAGTTCTTATGTAAAGCTTTGAAAATAAGTTTGAAGCAAATCGGACACAACTTAAAACTTCGCCCAAAAAATCTTTAAATCGCATTCCCCCCGAAGAAGTTTGAATTCTGCGAAAAGTGTGAAATGAATTTGAGCGCGAAACGTCACCCAGCAAATTTTTTACCTCCATTTCCACCAAGCAGGAACGGAATTTTCCTAAAAGTGTGAAACCCCCTCAAATGAATTTGAACATAGATCTTTGAATATAAGTTTGAGGCCGATCGGATGGTAAACAAATAAGTTACATACAAACGTTTTTCGCGATTTTTCCACACTCGCGAGTGGAATTTTCCGAAACCCCGTCTTAACGTGCACCTACGTCACATAAGGCAGCTACAGTGAAAATTTCATGTTCGACTGTACTGGGCCGGGACTGCTTTTATTCTCGACCAGCTATTCTTCTGTAGCTGTTAGCAATGTGCACCACATTCGAGCGCAGTGATCTTTATTGCAACAGTTGCAATCGCTCTCCAAAAAATGCGGCCGCAAGTCCTCCTTAAAGGCATATTGACGCCGTAACTTATTTACGCTGCGCTTGAATATGCTGCGCGAGCTGATCTGTACAATTAAAAAATTTGCCTGCATACAACGCAGAAAAAACTATATATAAACTAATCAGGTCATGTTTTAAATTACTTTTGGATAAAATCAATTTTATTATTTTTTATTCGTATGTTTTGTGTTCAGTCTTTTCTGTTGTCATCGATGTTTTGGAAACACTGATTATTGCAATTGAATAACACGATTTTGTTATTCGATACAAAGAAATTGTATTCGTTTGTGTTTCGGTTAATCGTAATCGCCTGTGCGCTTAATTTAATCTTAAAATGTTTCGCTACGAAGAAAGAATTTAAAAAACCAAATATGTTTTTTTCTTATCAAATGTGGGGAGTACTATGTACTTTCAGTGAAGCGAATAAAATTGAATGGTCGCTATTGTGTAGTTATTTTCAATGGCGCGAAATACGCAGCAACGATTATAGATACAGCTGCATTTGCATTTTGCCTCTACCGAAAATGCAAAAACCTAAATGGTAAGTAAAATTTGTAATGCATGTTTATATGTATTTAATAACTTCTGAAAATCGCTTTACTTATGCTTATGCATGTATGTGATAAATATGTGCTATGAATTTCGGCTGAATAGAGACAAATTCCAACGAAAAGTGAAATTCTCGGAAAAACCAAAAAAAATGTATTTATATAATATTAATGTGCACATACATACATAAGTACATATTTTAAATTTAGTAAAATATTAATCATTCATAAATGTATTTTTAATACCCCTTGAATTTTATTTAATTATTTATATTTACATAATTTCTTTCTTTCAAAATAGACGCTGATGAAAATAGCTCTGATGGCGAAGATGAAGATGTGACAAGCCACTGCAGCATCCAGGGTAAACGGAATATTTATATTAAATCAACATCAAATAGACTTTTAATTATATCATACAAGTTTAATTTTATATTAAGTATTTTTTACAGAATTTTCTGATGAAAAAAAAGGCCTTATGCAGCGGCAGATAAAACCAAAGGTAAGGACCAATATTTTATTAACTTTATAGGTACATATATATATATTATGATTTTTTCATATGTACATAAACTTGTATCTTTTTACAGAAGCTGCAAATCAAAATAAAACGGCTTTCAAAGAAGCAACTGAAAAAAAAGTCATTGAAATAAACGATTCCTGAAAATCAGACAAAATAATCATTGAAAGTTTAGTTTAGGTTTTTACTAATAAAAAGCCAAAGCAGTTAATAAACCCAACTTATTTTTGTGTCTGTGATTGTATAAGACCAAGAAGACCAGAACTCGATTTTCGTCTAATTGAGTTTATTTAAGCTTATATGGTCGTCCGATCTGCTACCTGTATGTTATTTTTTTTTGGATCAAAAGTGGGTGTTAAGGCGGGATTTTCGAAAATTTGATGAATGCGTAATGGAATGTTAGTAGTGTTTTTGTTGTTAATAGCGTTTTCCGCCAATTTACCACTGTTGCGAGTGGAATTTCCCAAATCGCTGAAACACGTAATCATTACATTCTTATGTAGAGCTTTGAAAATACATAAGTTTGAAGCAAATCGGACACAATTTAAAACTTCGTACAAAAACTCTTTTAGTCGCATTCCACCCGAAAAAGTTTGGATTCTGCAAAAAGTGTGAAACACGTCTCAAATGATTTTTCTTATAGATCTTTGGAAACGAATTTGAACGCGAAACGTCACCCACCAAATTTTTGACCTCCATTTCCACGAAGGAGGAACGGATTTTTCGAAAAGTGTGAAACACCCCCTAAATGAATTTGAACAAAGATCTTTGAAAATAAGTTTGGGGCCGATCGGATGGTAAACAAAAAACTTTCATACAACCGTTTTCCGCCAATTTACCACTGTTGCGGGTGGAATTTCTCAAATCGCTGAAATACGTATTTATTAAGTTCTTATGTAGAGCTTTGAAAATAAGTTTGAAGCAAATCGGACACAACTTAAAACTTCGCCCAAAAAATCTTTAAATCGCATTCCCCCCGAAGAAGTTTGAATTCTGCGAAAAGTGTGAAATGAATTTGAGCGCGAAACGTCACCCAGCTAATTTTTTACCTCCATTTCCACCAAGCAGGAACGGAATTTTCCTAAAAGTGTGAAACCCCCCTCAAATGAATTTGAACATAGATCTTTGAATATAAGTTTGAGGCCGATCGGATGGTAAACAAATAAGTTACATACAAACGTTTTTCGCGATTTTTCCACACTTGCGGGTGGAATTTCCCGAAACCCCGTCTTAACGTGCACCTACGTCACATAAGGCAGCTACAGTGAAAATTTCATGTTCGACTGTACTGGGCCGGGACTGCTTTTATTCTCGACCAGCTATTCTTCTGTAGCTGTTAGCAATGTGCACCACATTCGAGCGCAGTCGATCTTTATTGCAACAGTTGCAATCGCTCTCCAACAAATGCGGCCGCAAGTCCTCCTTAAAGGCATATTGACGCCGTAACTTATTTACGCTGCGCTTGAATATGCTGCGCGAGCTGATCTGTACAATTAAAAAATTGCCTGCATACAACGCAGAAAAAACTATATATAAACTAATCAGGTCATGTTTTAAATTACTTTTGGATAAAATCAATTTTATTATTTTTTATTGGTATGTTTTGTGTTCAGTCTTTTCTGTTGTCATCGATGTTTTGGAAACACTGATTATTGCAATTGAATAACACGATTTTGTTATTCGATACAAAGAAATTGTATTCGTTTGTGTTTCGGTTAATCGTAATCGCCTGTGCGCTTAATTTAATCTTAAAATGTTTCGCTACGAAGAAAGAATTTAAAAAACCAAATATGTTTTTTTTCTTATCAAATGTGGGGAGTACTATGTACTTTCAGTGAAGCGAATAAAATTGAATGGTCGCTATTGTGTAGTTATTTTCAATGGCGCGAAATACGCAGCAACGATTATAGATACAGCTGCATTTGCATTTTGCCTCTACCGAAAATGCAAAAACCTAAATGGTAAGTAAAATTTGTAATGCATGTTTATATGTATTTAATAACTTCTGAAAATCGCTTTACTTATGCTTATGCATGTATGTGATAAATATGTGCTATGAATTTCGGCTGAATAGAGACAAATTCCAACGAAAAGTGAAATTCTCGTAAAAACCAAAAAAAAAGTATTTATATAATATTAATGTGCACATACATACATAAGTACATATTTTAAATTTAGTAAAATATTAATCATTCATAAATGTATTTTTAATACTCCTTGAATTTTATTTAATTATTTATATTTACATAATTTCTTTCTTTCAAAATAGACGCTGATGAAAATAGCTCTGATGGCGAAGATGAAGATGTGACAAGCCACTGCAGCATCCAGGGTAAACGGAATATTTATATTAAATCAACATCAAATAGACTTTTAATTATATCATACAAGTTTAATTTTATATTAAGTATTTTTTACAGAATTTTCTGATGAAAAAAAAGGCCTTATGCAGCGGCAGATAAAACCAAAGGTAAGGACCAATATTTTATTAACTTTATAGGTACATATACATATGATTTTTTCATATGTACATAAACTTGTATCTTTTTACAGAAGCTGCAAATCAAAATAAAACGGCTTTCAAAGAAGCAACTGAAAAAAAAGTCATTGAAATAAACGATTCCTGAAAATCAGACAAAGTAATCATTGAAAGTTTAGTTTAGGTTTTTACTAATAAAAAGCCAAAGCAGTTAATAAACCCAACTTATTTTTGTGTCTGTGATTGTATAAGACCAAGAAGACCAGAACTCGGTTTTCGTCTAATTGAGTTTATTTAAGCTTATATGGTCGTCCGATCTGCTACCTGTATGTTATTTTTTTTGGATCAAAAGTGGGTGTTGAGGCGGGATTTTCGAAAATTTGATGAATGCGTAATGGAATGTTAGTAATGTTTTTGTTGTTAATAGCGTTTTCCGCCAATTTACCACTGTTGCGAGTGGAATTTCCCAAATCGCTGAAACACGTAATCATTACATTCTTATGTAGAGCTTTGAAAATACATAAGTTTGAAGCAAATCGGACACAATTTAAAACTTCGTACAAAAAATCTTTTAGTCGCATTCCACCCGAAAAAGTTTGGATTCTGCAAAAAGTGTGAAACACGTCTCAAATGATTTTTCTTATAGATCTTTGGAAACGAATTTGAACGCGAAACGTCACCCACCAAATTTTTGACCTCCATTTCCACGAAGGAGGAACGGATTTTTCGAAAAGTGTGAAACACCCCCTAAATGAATTTGAACAAAGATCTTTGAAAATAAGTTTGGGGCCGATCGGATGGTAAACAAAAAACTTTCATACAACCGTTCTCCGCCAATTTACCACTGTTGCGGGTGGAATTTCTCAAATCGCTGAAATACGTATTTATAAAGTTCTTATGTAAAGCTTTGAAAATAAGTTTGAAGCAAATCGGACACAACTTAAAACTTCGCCCAAAAAATCTTTAAATCGCATTCCCCCCGAAGAAGTTTGAATTCTGCGAAAAGTGTGAAATGAATTTGAGCGCGAAACGTCACCCAGCAAATTTTTTACCTCCATTTCCACCAAGCAGGAACGGAATTTTCCTAAAAGTGTGAAACCCCCCTCAAATGAATTTGAACATAGATCTTTGAATATAAGTTTGAGGCCGATCGGATGGTAAACAAATAAGTTACATACAAACGTTTTTCGCGATTTTTCCACACTCGCGAGTGGAATTTTCCGAAACCCCGTCTTAACGTGCACCTACGTCACATAAGGCAGCTACAGTGAAAATTTCATGTTCGACTGTACTGGGCCGGGACTGCTTTTATTCTCGACCAGCTATTCTTCTGTAGCTGTTAGCAATGTGCACCACATTCGAGCGCAGTCGATCTTTATTGCAACAGTTGCAATCGCTCTCCAACAAATGCGGCCGCAAGTCCTCCTTAAAGGCATATTGACGCCGTAACTTATTTACGCTGCGCTTGAATATGCTGCGCGAGCTGATCTGTACAATTAAAAAATTTGCCTGCATACAACGCAGAAAAAACTATATATAAACTAATCAGGTCATGTTTTAAATTACTTTTGGATAAAATCAATTTTATTATTTTTTATTGTGTTCAGTCTTTTCTGTTGTCATCGATGTTTTGGAAACACTGATTATTGCAATTGAATAACACGATTTTGTTATTCGATACAAAGAAATTGTATTCGTTTGTGTTTCGGTTAATCGTAATCGCCTGTGCGCTTAATTTAATCTTAAAATGTTTCGCTACGAAGAAAGAATTTAAAAAACCAAATATGTTTTTTTTCTTATCAAATGTGGGGAGTACTATGTACTTTCAGTGAAGCGAATAAAATTGAATGGTCGCTATTGTGTAGTTATTTTCAATGGCGCGAAATACGCAGCAACGATTATAGATACAGCTGCATTTGCATTTTGCCTCTACCGAAAATGCAAAAACCTAAATGGTAAGTAAAATTTGTAATGCATGTTTATATGTATTTAATAACTTCTGAAAATCGCTTTACTTATGCTTATGCATGTATGTGATAAATATGTGCTATGAATTTCGGCTGAATAGAGACAAATTCCAACGAAAAGTGAAATTCTCGGAAAAACCAAAAAAAATGTATTTATATAATATTAATGTGCACATACATACATAAGTACATATTTTAAATTTAGTAAAATATTAATCATTCATAAATGTATTTTTAATACCCCTTGAATTTTATTTAATTATTTATATTTACATAATTTCTTTCTTTCAAAATAGACGCTGATGAAAATAGCTCTGATGGCGAAGATGAAGATGTGACAAGCCACTGCAGCATCCAGGGTAAACGGAATATTTATATTAAATCAACATCAAATAGACTTTTAATTATATCATACAAGTTTAATTTTATATTAAGTATTTTTTACAGAATTTTCTGATGAAAAAAAAGGCCTTATGCAGCGGCAGATAAAACCAAAGGTAAGGACCAATATTTTATTAACTTTATAGGTACATATACATATGATTTTTTCATATGTACATAAACTTGTATCTTTTTACAGAAGCTGCAAATCAAAATAAAACGGCTTTCAAAGAAGCAACTGAAAAAAAAGTCATTGAAATAAACGATTCCTGAAAATCAGACAAAATAATCATTGAAAGTTTAGTTTAGGTTTTTACTAATAAAAAGCCAAAGCAGTTAATAAACCCAACTTATTTTTGTGTCTGTGATTGTATAAGACCAAGAAGACCAGAACTCGATTTTCGTCTAATTGAGTTTATTTAAGCTTATATGGTCGTCCGATCTGCTACCTGTATGTTATTTTTTTTTGGATCAAAAGTGGGTGTTAAGGCGGGATTTTCGAAAATTTGATGAATGCGTAATGGAATGTTAGTAGTGTTTTTGTTGTTAATAGCGTTTTCCGCCAATTTACCACTGTTGCGAGTGGAATTTCCCAAATCGCTGAAACACGTAATCATTACATTCTTATGTAGAGCTTTGAAAATACATAAGTTTGAAGCAAATCGGACACAATTTAAAACTTCGTACAAAAACTCTTTTAGTCGCATTCCACCCGAAAAAGTTTGGATTCTGCAAAAAGTGTGAAACACGTCTCAAATGATTTTTCTTATAGATCTTTGGAAACGAATTTGAACGCGAAACGTCACCCACCAAATTTTTGACCTCCATTTCCACGAAGGAGGAACGGATTTTTCGAAAAGTGTGAAACACCCCCTAAATGAATTTGAACAAAGATCTTTGAAAATAAGTTTGGGGCCGATCGGATGGTAAACAAAAAACTTTCATACAACCGTTTTCCGCCAATTTACCACTGTTGCGGGTGGAATTTCTCAAATCGCTGAAATACGTATTTATTAAGTTCTTATGTAGAGCTTTGAAAATAAGTTTGAAGCAAATCGGACACAACTTAAAACTTCGCCCAAAAAATCTTTAAATCGCATTCCCCCCGAAGAAGTTTGAATTCTGCGAAAAGTGTGAAATGAATTTGAGCGCGAAACGTCACCCAGCTAATTTTTTACCTCCATTTCCACCAAGCAGGAACGGAATTTTCCTAAAAGTGTGAAACCCCCCTCAAATGAATTTGAACATAGATCTTTGAATATAAGTTTGAGGCCGATCGGATGGTAAACAAATAAGTTACATACAAACGTTTTTCGCGATTTTTCCACACTCGCGGGTGGAATTTCCCGAAACCCCGTCTTAACGTGCACCTACGTCACATAAGGCAGCTACAGTGAAAATTTCATGTTCGACTGTACTGGGCCGGGACTGCTTTTATTCTCGACCAGCTATTCTTCTGTAGCTGTTAGCAATGTGCACCACATTCGAGCGCAGTCGATCTTTATTGCAACAGTTGCAATCGCTCTCCAACAAATGCGGCCGCAAGTCCTCCTTAAAGGCATATTGACGCCGTAACTTATTTACGCTGCGCTTGAATATGCTGCGCGAGCTGATCTGTACAATTAAAAAATTGCCTGCATACAACGCAGAAAAAACTATATATAAACTAATCAGGTCATGTTTTAAATTACTTTTGGATAAAATCAATTTTATTATTTTTTATTGGTATGTTTTGTGTTCAGTCTTTTCTGTTGTCATCGATGTTTTGGAAACACTGATTATTGCAATTGAATAACACGATTTTGTTATTCGATACAAAGAAATTGTATTCGTTTGTGTTTCGGTTAATCGTAATCGCCTGTGCGCTTAATTTAATCTTAAAATGTTTCGCTACGAAGAAAGAATTTAAAAAACCAAATATGTTTTTTTCTTATCAAATGTGGGGAGTACTATGTACTTTCAGTGAAGCGAATAAAATTGAATGGTCGCTATTGTGTAGTTATTTTCAATGGCGCGAAATACGCAGCAACGATTATAGATACAGCTGCATTTGCATTTTGCCTCTACCGAAAATGCAAAAACCTAAATGGTAAGTAAAATTTGTAATGCATGTTTATATGTATTTAATAACTTCTGAAAATCGCTTTACTTATGCTTATGCATGTATGTGATAAATATGTGCTATGAATTTCGGCTGAATAGAGACAAATTCCAACGAAAAGTGAAATTCTCGGAAAAACCAAAAAAAATGTATTTATATAATATTAATGTGCACATACATACATAAGTACATATTTTAAATTTAGTAAAATATTAATCATTCATAAATGTATTTTTAATACCCCTTGAATTTTATTTAATTATTTATATTTACATAATTTCTTTCTTTCAAAATAGACGCTGATGAAAATAGCTCTGATGGCGAAGATGAAGATGTGACAAGCCACTGCAGCATCCAGGGTAAACGGAATATTTATATTAAATCAACATCAAATAGACTTTTAATTATATCATACAAGTTTAATTTTATATTAAGTATTTTTTACAGAATTTTCTGATGAAAAAAAAGGCCTTATGCAGCGGCAGATAAAACCAAAGGTAAGGACCAATATTTTATTAACTTTATAGGTACATATACATATGATTTTTTCATATGTACATAAACTTGTATCTTTTTACAGAAGCTGCAAATCAAAATAAAACGGCTTTCAAAGAAGCAACTGAAAAAAAAGTCATTGAAATAAACGATTCCTGAAAATCAGACAAAATAATCATTGAAAGTTTAGTTTAGGTTTTTACTAATAAAAAGCCAAAGCAGTTAATAAACCCAACTTATTTTTGTGTCTGTGATTGTATAAGACCAAGAAGACCAGAACTCGATTTTCGTCTAATTGAGTTTATTTAAGCTTATATGGCCGTCCGATCTGCTACCTGTATGTTATTTTTTTTTGGATCAAAAGTGGGTGTTAAGGCGGGATTTTCGAAAATTTGATGAATGCGTAATGGAATGTTAGTAGTGTTTTTGTTGTTAATAGCGTTTTCCGCCAATTTACCACTGTTGCGAGTGGAATTTCCCAAATCGCTGAAACACGTAATCATTACATTCTTATGTAGAGCTTTGAAAATACATAAGTTTGAAGCAAATCGGACACAATTTAAAACTTCGTACAAAAACTCTTTTAGTCGCATTCCACCCGAAAAAGTTTGGATTCTGCAAAAAGTGTGAAACACGTCTCAAATGATTTTTCTTATAGATCTTTGGAAACGAATTTGAACGCGAAACGTCACCCACCAAATTTTTGACCTCCATTTCCACGAAGGAGGAACGGATTTTTCGAAAAGTGTGAAACACCCCCTAAATGAATTTGAACAAAGATCTTTGAAAATAAGTTTGGGGCCGATCGGATGGTAAACAAAAAACTTTCATACAACCGTTTTCCGCCAATTTACCACTGTTGCGGGTGGAATTTCTCAAATCGCTGAAATACGTATTTATTAAGTTCTTATGTAGAGCTTTGAAAATAAGTTTGAAGCAAATCGGACACAACTTAAAACTTCGCCCAAAAAATCTTTAAATCGCATTCCCCCCGAAGAAGTTTGAATTCTGCGAAAAGTGTGAAATGAATTTGAGCGCGAAACGTCACCCAGCTAATTTTTTACCTCCATTTCCACCAAGCAGGAACGGAATTTTCCTAAAAGTGTGAAACCCCCCTCAAATGAATTTGAACATAGATCTTTGAATATAAGTTTGAGGCCGATCGGATGGTAAACAAATAAGTTACATACAAACGTTTTTCGCGATTTTTCCACACTCGCGGGTGGAATTTCCCGAAACCCCGTCTTAACGTGCACCTACGTCACATAAGGCAGCTACAGTGAAAATTTCATGTTCGACTGTACTGGGCCGGGACTGCTTTTATTCTCGACCAGCTATTCTTCTGTAGCTGTTAGCAATGTGCACCACATTCGAGCGCAGTCGATCTTTATTGCAACAGTTGCAATCGCTCTCCAACAAATGCGGCCGCAAGTCCTCCTTAAAGGCATATTGACGCCGTAACTTATTTACGCTGCGCTTGAATATGCTGCGCGAGCTGATCTGTACAATTAAAAAATTGCCTGCATACAACGCAGAAAAAACTATATATAAACTAATCAGGTCATGTTTTAAATTACTTTTGGATAAAATCAATTTTATTATTTTTTATTGGTATGTTTTGTGTTCAGTCTTTTCTGTTGTCATCGATGTTTTGGAAACACTGCTTATTGCAATTGAATAACACGATTTTGTTATTCGATACAAAGAAATTGTATTCGTTTGTGTTTCGGTTAATCGTAATCGCCTGTGCGCTTAATTTAATCTTAAAATGTTTCGCTACGATGAAAGAATTAAAAAAAAACCTAAAATATTTTTTTTAATAAAATGTGGGGAGTATTATGCACTTTCAGTGAACCGAGTAAAATTGAATGGTCGCTATTGTGTAGTTATTTTCAATGGCGCGAAATACGCAGCAACGATTATAGATACAGCTGCATTTGCATTTTGCCTCTACCGAAAATGCATAAACCTAAATGGTAAGTCAAATTTGTAATGCATGTTTATATGTATTTAATAACTTCTGAAAATCGCTTTACTTATGCTTATGTATGTATGTGATAAATATGTGCTATGAATTTCCGCTGAATAGAGACAAATTCCAACGAAAAGTGAAATTCTCGGAAAAACCAAAAAAAATGTATTTATATAATATTAATGTGCACATACATACATAAGTACATATTTTAAATCTAGTAAAATATTAATCATTCATAAATGTATTTTTAATACCCCTTGAATTTTATTTAATTATTTATATTTACATAATTTCTTTCTTTCAAAATAGACCCTGATGAAAATAGCTTTGATGGCGAAGCTGAAGATGTGACAAGCCACTGCAGCATCCAGGGTAAACGGAATATTTATATTAAATCAACATCAAATAGACTTTTAATTATATCATACAAGTTTAATTTTATATTAAGTATTTTTTACAGAATTTTCTGATGAAAAAAAAGGCCTTATGCAGCGGCAGATAAAACCAAAGGTAAGGACCAATATTTTATTAACTTTATAGGTACATATATATATATATATGATTTTTTCATATGTACATAAACTTGTATCTTTTTACAGAAGCTGCAAATCAAAATAAAACGGCTTTCAAAGAAGCAACTGAAAAAAAAGTCATTGAAATAAACGATTCCTGAAAATCAGACAAAATAATCATTGAAAGTTTAGTTTAGGTTTTTACTAATAAAAAGCCAAAGCAGTTAATAAACCCAACTTATTTTTGTGTCTGTGATTGTATAAGACCAAGAAGACCAGAACTCGATTTTCGTCTAATTGAGTTTATTTAAGCTTATATGGTCGTCCGATCTGCTACCTGTATGTTATTTTTTTTGGATCAAAAGTGGGTGTTAAGGCGGGATTTTCGAAAATTTGATGAATGCGTAATGGAATGTTAGTAGTGTTTTTGTTGTTAATAGCGTTTTCCGCCAATTTACCACTGTTGCGAGTGGAATTTCCCAAATCGCTGAAACACGTAATCATTACATTCTTATGTAGAGCTTTGAAAATACATAAGTTTGAAGCAAATCGGACACAATTTAAAACTTCGTACAAAAAATCTTTTAGTCGCATTCCACCCGAAAAAGTTTGGATTCTGCAAAAAGTGTGAAACACGTCTCAAATGATTTTTCTTATAGATCTTTGGAAACGAATTTGAACGCGAAACGTCACCCACCAAATTTTTGACCTCCATTTCCACGAAGGAGGAACGGATTTTTCGAAAAGTGTGAAACACCCCCTAAATGAATTTGAACAAAGATCTTTGAAAATAAGTTTGGGGCCGATCGGATGGTAAACAAAAAACTTTCATACGCCAATTTTCCACTGTTGCGGGTGGAATTTCTCAAATCGCTGAAATACGTATTTATTAAGTTCTTATGTAGAGCTTTGAAAATAAGTTTGAAGCAAATCGGACACAACTTAAAACTTCGCCCAAAAAATCTTTAAATCGCATTCCCCCGAAGAAGTTTGAATTCTGCGAAAAGTGTGAAATGAATTTGAGCGCGAAACGTCACCCAGCAAATTTTTTACCTCCATTTCCACCAAGCAGGAACGGAATTATCCTAAAAGTGTGGAACCCCCCTCAAATGAATTTGAACATAGATCTTTGAATATAAGTTTGAGGCCGATCGGATGGTAAACAAATAAGTTACATACAAACGTTTTTCGCGATTTTTCCACACTCGCGAGTGGAATTTCCCGAAACCCCGTCTTAACGTGCACCTACGTCACATAAGGCAGCTACAGTGAAAATTTCATGTTCGACTGTACTGGGCCGGGACTGCTTTTATTCTCGACCAGCTATTCTTCTGTAGCTGTTAGCAATGTGCACCACATTCGAGCGCAGTGATCTTTATTGCAACAGTTGCAATCGCTCTCCAACAAATGCGGCCGCAAGTCCTCCTTAAAGGCATATTGACGCCGTAACTTATTTACGCTGCGCTTGAATATGCTGCGCGAGCTGATCTGTACAATTAAAAAATTTGCCTGCATACAACGCAGAAAAAACTATATATAAACTAATCAGGTCATGTTTTAAATTACTTTTGGATAAAATCAATTTTATTATTTTTTATTCGTATGTTTTGTGTTCAGTCTTTTCTGTTGTCATCGATGTTTTGGAAACACTGATTATTGCAATTGAATAACACGATTTTGTAATTCGATACAAAGAAATTGTATTCGTTTGTGTTTCGGTTAATCGTAATCGCTTGTGCGCTTAATTTAATCTTAAAATGTTTCGCTACGATGAAAGAATTAAAAAAAAACCTAAAATATTTTTTTAATAAAATGTGGGGAGTATTATGCACTTTCAGGGAACCGAGTAAAATTGAATGGTCGCTATTGTGTAGTTATTTTCAATGGCGCGAAATACGCAGCAACGATTATAGATACAGCTGCATTTGCATTTTGCCTCTACCGAAAATGCATAAACCTAAATGGTAAGTCAAATTTGTAATGCATGTTTATATGTATTTAATAACTTCTGAAAATCGCTTTACTTATGCTTATGTATGTATGTGATAAATATGTGCTATGAATTTCCGCTGAATAGAGACAAATTCCAACGAAAAGTGAAATTCTCGGAAAAACCAAAAAAAATTTATTTATATAATATTAATGTGCACATACATACATAAGTACATATTTTAAATTTAGTAAACTATTTATCTCTATATATATAACTGTTTGTCCTGACTGACTGACTGACTGGCTGATTGGTGATCAACGCACAGCCCAAACCGTAAGAGCTAGGAAGCTGAAATTTTCACTGTAGCTACCTTATGTGATGTAGGTGCACGTTAAGACGGGGTTTCGGGAAATTCCTTCCGCAAGTGTGGAAAAATCGCGAAAAACGTTTGTATGTAACTTTTTTGTTTACCATTCGATCAGCCTCAAACTTATTTTCAAAGATCTTTGTTCAAATTCATTTGAGGGGTGTTTCACACTTTTCGAAAAATCCGTTCCTCCTTCGTGGAAATGGAGGTCAAAGATTTGGTGGGTGACGTTTCGCGCTAAAATTCATTTCCAGAAATCTATAAGTAAAATCATTTGATACGTGTTTCACACTTTTCGCAGAATTCAAACTTCTTCGGGGGGAATGCGATTTAAAGATTTTTTGGGCGAAGTTTTAAGTTGTGTGCGATTTGCTTCAAACTTATTTTCAAAGCTCTACATAAGAACGTAATAAATACGTATTTCAGCGATTTGAGAAATTCCACCCGCAACAGTGGTAAATTGGCGGAAAACGGATGTATGAAAGTTTTTTTGTTTACCATCCGATCGGACCCAAACTTATTTTCAAAGATCTTTGTTCAAATTCATTTGAGGGGTGTTTCACACTTTTAGGAAAATCCGTTCCTGCTTGGTGGAAATGGAGGTCAAAAATTTGGTGGGTGACGTTTCGCGCTCAAATTCGTTTCCAAAAATCTATAAGAAAAATCATTTGAGACGTGTTTCACACTTTTTGCAGAATCCAAACTTTTTCGGGTGGAATGCGGCTCAAAGATTTTTTGTACGAAGTTTTAAATTGTGTCCGATTTGCTTCAAACTTCCGATTAACTTCAAACTTTTTCATATAGATCTTTGGAAACGAATTTGAGAGTGAAACGTCACCCACCAAATTTTTTACCTCCATTTCCACCAAGCAGGAACGGAATTTTCCTAAAAGTGTGAAACACCCCTCAAATGAATTTGAACATAGATCTTTGAAAATAAGTTTGAGGCCGATCGGATGGTAAACAAATAAGTTACATACAAACGTTTCCCGCGATTTTTCCACACTTGCGGGTGGAATTTCCCGTTGGTTTAAATACGATTATTTTGGGAAATATCAATTGATTTGTACGAATTTGCAATGATAAATGTTATCACCAACCATACAATGCATAGATATGTCAAACGGCGTTTTAATCGGATACCGATAAATTGTCAACGAGTGAGCCCCATGGGTGCCCGCGCCCATTTGAGTGTGCCCAGACAAAGTAAGACTGCTTAGAGTGGCAGCCGAACGCCGGCCTCGAAAGCCGAACGTTCAGTATGAAGCCGCATCTCGCTCAGCGCATAACGTCGCTGCGGCTGATGCTATTTCGTAATATATGTATGTTAGTTTCAGCCCAAATACATACATATGTGTGTATGCGTGTGCAGAGTGTGCCTCGCTCTCACTTATTGTTTTGCGCACTTTTGTGCATCTCCTTCTCCCTGCATAGCTTCTCAAAAACCCCGAGATCTACAAACATACATACATATGTTTGTGTTGTGTGGATGTGCGCACAAGTAGATCGCGGCGTTTGTCGCGAGCCAGAGATTTTTTCTTCAATTGTGTGCCCTTTGTGCCTGTGGTGGCAAAAGGCACACACATTCAAATGCTCTATCATGTATTTCTTCGTCCAGTCAGCCATAATGAGAAGATTTTGATATATTTATATTTATTAAAAACTTAAATCACCTAAATGATATATTTATATATTATATTTTAATATTTTTGTTTACTGTGGGGACCGATTTTGCTTAAAATAAAAAAAAAACTAAATCGTATTTCTGCAAGGGTAATTCTTCGTCGGCTTGTCGAATAATTTAAGAAAAGGCCAAAAATTGAAAATGTTCAATTTTTTTGACTTGCTACTTGTGCACACGCACACTCTTTCGAGTAAGCAGTTGGGTGACATTATTAAAGGGTTTGGCCTGTTGATGTGCAAAACTCCTATTTTCCATGTATGTTGTAAGGGTAAGGGTACCTGAACGTTGGCATAAGTGCATGATAACTCTTTGGGCCTGCCAAGCACACACACTTACACACTTTTCTATATGGATGGAAGCATTTATGCGTTTGTGTGCATGTAGGTTGCCTGCCTACCTGCCCGATGCAAATTTGACAAAAATTTTTGGCATTTCTGAATTTCGAGCTCTACACACAGATACACACACACACAAAAATGTGTGCGAATGAGCCGATCAAGGGTTTGTCGTGAGACAGAGATATTTTCATCAATGGGTGCGTAAATTTGGGCGACGGGCACGGTCTTTGTTTTTTCGGCATGCCTGCGGTGGGCTTGCGGCCGCGTAAGGCACAAATGTGTGAACAGGCAACGAACAGGTGAACCGCACTTCTCGCTCGGGTTCAAGTGCAAGGGTAATTTTTACTGTCATTTTGTATGGGACTGGGAACGAGGTTGCAGCACTGTTGTACAAATATCTTAAGAACTTGCTGATCGATTTTTTCAAGATTGGTTAGGTGAAACTATAGGCTTTATTCGTGTATAAGATATTTAAAGAATGGGGGAAGCCTTAATTTTCAACCCCTTGGTTTAATCATCAAAAAGAAATGAATGTAGACAGTAAATAATTTAACTTTTTGCAATTCTGCATATACATTTTTTTAGGTTTTGTGCTTAAAAACATAAATAAATGCATTTAGAAGTGAGCGATTCTTTTTCCGATAAGAAGTACAAAAAATCGACGCTAAGTCACCGCCGCTAACTTGACCATTATGTGCGTTAAGTAAAATAAATGGTATTGTATAAATTGAATGAAAAGAGCCAATAAGTTTTTACGATTATTTTGGGAATTATCGATTGATTTCTTCTAAAATACCATTTTTCCGGTTAATCGTAATCGCCTGTGTTGTGCGGTAAACCTAATTTCGAAGTTTTTAGCGACGAACAGAAAGTGATAAAAATTGTTTTTTTTTGTGAAATGTGGGGAGTATTATATACTCCCGGAAAAGAAAGTTATAATGAAAAGAGACAAATGTTTCGCGAAATTTAAAGCGCGAAATATGAGGCCTTTAAAATAGATAAAGCTATAAGTGCATCTCGCCTTGAAAAGAAATGCAAAAGCCTAAATGGTAAGTGTTTAATGCATGTACAAGTGCATATTATAATTTTTGGAGAAATCGTGTGATGATCTTTATTTATATGTATGTGCTTTTCTACATATGTATATACATACATATATTATGTAAACTTATGTATGTATGTACTTTTGTATGTGTATGTTGAGGCATGCATATGAATTTCCGTTGAACAATGCTTAAATATTTTCCTGACATTTTGAAGCACTATCTAACCACGAATTAAACAAATTTATAAAAAATTCTCAGACACTTTCTACCAAGATGTGTCTAAAATGCCTATGTACACATTAAAAATTTACCGTTACCTTTTTTGCCTTTCGTATGCAGCTTAGGTGCTAGACTAGTATGGTGTACGAAGATTCTATTGGAGCCAAAAACGTGTTTTTTTTTGTTATTTCCTTAAAACTATTATATCATTAAAAAGAATATATTTTTTTGTTAAATAAATTAATTAATTAATTAATATATAAAGAAAACTGCATTTAAACTTCTTTTGTTGCTCTTCTGCAAGTAAGTTATTTTCGTTATCAAATAATATTTAAGTCGCTATACGAAGACATTATTGGTACACTGTATGTACAAAGGCAAATTAAAACGAAAAGTTAAATTCTCATACGCACATACATAAGTACATACAGACACAGACAGAAATATTGGCAATTGTGGTGTTGTGAACTAAAAATTAAAAATTAGAGAATAGCCAACTTATTATTTTATTAAATATGTTTTTTATATGTTCTTTAATATATCCAATCTATTTGAACGAATTAAAAAAGGAACATTTTTGGTTGCTTTAATCCTTACAAATAAAAAATATTAGATTTGCATATTTTAATAGGGACAAAAGTATTGGCAATTGCTAAAATAATTGTGTTAAAATGTGAAAAAATAAAACAATAAATAAAAATTAATGTTTAGTGACCATGCCATTTTGTTTTATAACGCTTTCTAGGCGATTTGTCATTAAATGCACCAGTTTTCAGTTAAGATATGGTTCAATTTTGTGCCACTTGTCTTGACTTCTCGCCAAATTCTTAATAGGATCTGCCATGCTTGTGTAAATTTATTATATATAATTTATTATATTTCCGCTGCTCTACGGTGGTTTCACACTTCTTAGCGGTAATTTTTACAAAATAAAATATAAATTTATCTTTAAACTATTTTTTCTAATAAATTTTTTTAGTCTCAAACTATAATGCTTACAGATTTGCATTTTGGCAAAAAAAATATTAAAATAAAAACTATATTAAAAATTGCAAATACTTTTGTTCTAATAAAATTACGAGTCCATAGAATTAAAACATTATAAAAATTAGCCGTGCCGCCAACGTTTGAAAATATTATATATTTTTTTTTACAGAAGCTGATAATCAAAAATGTCTTGATGTGGAGGCAGATATGCCCACAAACTGCGGCTCCAATGTTAAGGATAAATATTTACTCATACTAATATACATATATTAATTAGTAAATTGTCATATCTAAATACAATTTTATACAATAAATGTATCTATTTTTTTTTTACAGAAGCTGATAACCAAAAATGTGTTGATGTGGAGGCAGATATGCCTACGAACTGCGGCTCCAATTGTAAGGATAAATATTTACAAATACTAATATTCATATATTAATAAGTAAATTGTCATATCTAAATACAATCTTATACAATAAATGTATCTATTTTTTTACAGAAGCTGATAACCCAAAATGTCTTGATGTGGAGGCAGATATGCCCACAAACTGCGGCTCCAATATTAAGGATAAATATTTACAAATACTAATATACATATATTAATAAGTAAATTGTCATATCTAAATACAATCTTATACAATAAATGTATCTATTTTTTTACAGAAGCTGATAACCAAAAATGTCTTGATGTGGAGGCAGATATGCCCACAAACTGCGGCTCCAATGGTAAGGATAAATGCTAATTTGATTAAATGAATGTGTATTTTTTTACCACACATAAATGCGCTAATGCGCTAGACATATATGTTATTTTATAAAACCGGAATCCTCTTAAAGCTTCCAAAATAAAATATTCGGTAGCCCGGAGAGAACCAATCATTCTTTTATTGCAAATATATTAAATATTATTTCCACAACATCTGAATAGGTGTACGTAATAAATTTCTAACCATACTTACTTATATATTTTTATTGCACAGAAGACTCAACTTTTATTATCCCGATAAATCATCGTCATATTTAAACAATACATGTTTTTCTCACAATCCAACGGCACCCTTATATGATATTAGAAAAATTGCTGTGCCAATTGCTAAGAACCAAAAAAAATGTAAACGGCATTTTTGCATATTTGTAAAACTTCACAAACAAAATTTGCACGCCACATAGAGCTAAAACATAGAGTGGAACCAGAAGTAAGAGAGATCAGCAGCTTACCAAAAGGCAGCCAGCAAAGAATGAAACTGCTAAATTCCTTACGGAAAAAAGGCGATTTCATTTATAATACAGATGCTTCTTACAATGAAGGAACTTTTATAGTTCCCCGGCAATTAATGGAAAACTCAAAAAGAGGAGCTTTGGATTTTGTGTGCTGCAATGGATGTAAAGCCTATTTTCCAAAGACAACAATTTAAAATCATATTAAAAATTGTAGCAGTTATATCCATAAAAAAGGCAACCGGGACATATTAAAGTCTGGACGAAGCGCTACAGGCTATATGCATAGTGCTGCAAATTTTATATTGCGGAAAAAAATAATGCCTGTCCTCAATGACGATGCCATCACTAGGACACTATTATATGATCATCTTATTATATTATTTGGAAATTCAGAAGCTAAGAAACACTCGGAAGTACAGCATGATATGATAAGAGCAAATATGCGTTATCTAAGCCGCCTTTTAATAGCAATAAAATCGGAATGCCCCGACGTTGTGGAGCTAAAAAATGTCATTTGCCCCAAATATTATGATGCTGTTATTTCTGGCATTCGTTGTGTTGCTGAGTTTGATTATGAAAATATGAGTTTTAAGAAGCCCACTGCAGCCACAACGCTAACATGCTTGGAAAAACAATTTGCAAGTATATTAGGAGCACAGAGCATTAAGGATGGCGACGACATCAGAAAGAATTTAGTGAATGATTTCTTATCCCTTTGGGAAACAGAAATAAATATAAATATTAATAAAAGAGCAGTTGAGGATCAAACCAAAAAACATAGATCTGTTAAAGTTTTAATACCAACTGTAGAGGACATAAAAATACTTTATGATTTTGTTTACAATTTATCCGCTAAAGCTTTTAATGAGTTAAGAGACAAATTCCCCATGTCATCATTAACCTCGTTAAAGCAGAGCACTCTAATCAGTTTGCTTATTTTTAATCGGCGCAGAGTTGGCGAACTGGAAAGGCTTACTCTTGAGAGTTACAGAACTGCTCATTCAATTGGGGACATCGACGGAAGACGTAATTCTACCCTATATAAAGACATGTCTGCCAAAATGAAAAATATATCACAAAATTTCACCAGGGTGATCATTCGTGGCAAAAAAAACCGCACAGTTCCAGTTCTTTTTACACCATGGGATTGGTATTGCATTGACAATATACTGGAATATGGCAAACGCACAACAAATAAACCAGCTACATATATCTTTAGTGTGCCAAACCCGCAGCCACTAAGAAAGGAATATATTCGTGCGTGTCCAATCTTAGAGAGATATGCAAATGAATGTGGTGCACGTTGTCCTGAATCCCTTAGAGGCACAAACCTACGAAAACAATTGGCCACACATACCTCTTTGTCCAATGTAAAGGACATTCAAATTGGTTATTTGGCAAGCTTAATGGGTCACCATAAAGACATTCACATAAATTACTATCGTGTTCCTGCCTCTGTAGCGGAAATGACCCAATGACCTCAATTACTTATGTCAGCAATGAACATGGAAGAGGAAAATGCTGAAATTGTAGAGGCTAATCCCGAGAGTGAGTTAATTTATTAAGTCCGTTGCGAAGAAAATTTGAGTAATAGCTGCAATGCTTTAGGCCTGGAACTGTCATATTCAGAATACTTCAAAAGAAGTTTTCCAAGTATCGGAACTCCGATACAGTCAAAGATATTTTCGCTATTTAAAAAATTAGTGATGGTTTTGGCGACCTTTCCATACTTAAAATATTTTGTTGGCTGGGCCGAGTTCCGTGTTTTTTAAAATAAACAGTTCAAAACAATTTAATTTAATATTTTGCTTATTTTATTGCAAGCTAAATATAAAATTAAATTTTTTTCAACTGTTTATTTAAACATAACCGGACCTTGAGCAAGACAACAAAATATTTAAATAAAAATTATATATACTTCAACATACTTTTTCTTACAGCTGAAACAAATAATTCAGACAATTCAGATGAGTATAATGAGTCTAATGATAAAGAGCCGCCGGAGTTTGTATGTACGTCAGATGACTCAAATTATTCGCCTCCCAAAAAAATGTTAAAACGTCGATGCAGTTAGTATTACGAATAGCTAACAAGTAATAATTTTCAGTATAATACTTAATATATCAATACAAACAGAGTGCCGGTTGCAGGAACTTATCCCACGGTTAAAGCTCATGTCCTTCACTTTTATGGAGCTCAATCTCTAACAGATCAGTTACTAACGGCATGATAAATCAAAACTTATTCATTTACTTATATAAATAAGTTTTAATTTGTCATGACGTTAGTAACTGAGGTGTTAATAATTTAAAAGTAATTTCCATTGAATTTTAGCATGGATATTTATAGATAAGAAATATAAAAAGTTTTCACTTACTGCAAGCTCCCGTGCTAACTTACGTTCGCTTCCAAAGCTTCTGTGCAAATTGCAGAATTGTAGCTCTAACTGTGTGGGTTGTATTTCGGTTGTCAGTCAGCATTGCCAAACAGAACTATTTATATAAATTTCGTAAATTTTATAAACAAATTCAACTCCTGTAATATCACTGTAATTCAAAACTTTATCTTTTTTTTATTGCAGCGTCACCGTTTTGGAAAAACGCGCCGTGTACGATGGGGCCCGGACGAACGCAAGCAGCTATAAAAGATATTTGGGAATTTGGAAAATTTGGAAAAATTTCCATCACTTAAAAAATGTTCGGAAATTATAAATTCAAATCCATGTTTTCGCGGGCGCACCTCAGCCATACTAAAGACATTTCTGGACAACCAGAGAAAAGCGGAGGGGAGGAAAAAATCATTGTAACAATAAAAATAAAATTCCATTTACATTTTTGAAATCTTGTAACAAAAAATATAAAATATGTATGGTTACTTTTCATACAAATTTATAGTGCATAATTTCGTTTAATATTGATAATATTGTCGTTATTCTTATGTTACAACTGATCCGACGGAAAGATGGAGAGACGGGTATGTCTAAATCGACACGATTTCGATTAATAATATATATAGATTTAATTTACTTTAAACTGCTAAATTAGCAAAACTTCGTTATACCACTTGAATACATTTTTAATGGGTTAACGGTATACAAAAAAAAAATCTCAAATACTTACTCAAATGGGATTTATCTCTATTGATTAATAACAAATAATAATAAAAACGGTTCCGACTTTAATAGGAAAATATCTTTCAATTCAATTCAATTTTCATATAATAATAATAACTTTGTAGAATATGACAAATGGAGGATATTTTCACCTTTTCACATTCACTTTTAAATATGCAAGCATTGTATACACGCGTAATTTTTAAAAGTTTCCGTGCGCGTTTGGTAAATTTTTTGTTCAATACCATAAAACGTTTGTATATTCGGTAATATGCGCTAGAGTTATTTTAGGGACTTTGTCCCCAGTAAGGACGTCTCCTATAGTGTTCCCGAATTAATCGTTACTTATCAAATTCATTCCACCGTTCCCTGTCCCTAAAAATAGCTGTAGCCAATAAACCTTTGGACCAAGTGGCAACTCTAAATTTTTGTTCCCTAAATAAGCTTTCTAATGGATTATGATTATATATAATATTTTGGTAAAGTATTAAAAGTCAGTTTTGAAGACTCGGTCCCACAAATAATCTTTACATATCGTGTCCCCAAATAAATCTCTTTATAGCCGAAGGCACATATTTTTTAACAGAAAGCCCCAAAATGCCTCATTCTTACAGAGATGATTATTTGGGTGCTTATTAATAGAAAAACATTGCGAAAGTCCCAACTTTTGTCTGTCCCCAAAATAGGCGTATCATATACATATATATATATATATATATATATATATATATATATATATATATATATATAGATATATATAAGTCAAAACACGTTGTATATATATACATATTATATATACATATTAGAGATATATATACATATTAGAGATGAGCTGTCGTAGTTATTAATATTTTCCATATTAGTTTAGTAATTTCGAGTGCAGCGAGTTTCTGAGAGTTCCTTCTTTCGCACGTGTTTTGTCTAAATGTAGACCTATACAGCACCATCTACAATCGACACCCAAAGTAATTATCGATAAGGCACTTAATTCAAGCAAATCATCTATTCCCCGACACGGCCATTCTGACAATACATTTTTTTTTAAATCTTTATAAACAAACTTTAATTTCAATCAGTAACCTTCTTTATACCTAACTAATTTCTTAGAGTATACTCGCTTAACATAACAGATTATGCATCATTTTCTTTAAACATATTCGTTTTCATTATCTTCATTAAATTTTTATCATTTAATTACTGTTGTTCTATTGAGCTTTTTCAATAGCTTTCACAAATAGAAATAATTAACTAATAATTTTTTGTGTTCAAATTGTTTTTATATTTCTTAAAGTTGCGAGAAGCAGGCAGACCCGAATTGGTCTGTGCTTATTATTTAAGAACAATAGTTTATATATAGGCAAGCGAACCCGAATTAGTACGAGCCAATTTTAGCGAAGCGACAATTATTAGGTTTAATTTTGAGTAATGCAAGTGGCCGATGCGTACCAAATGCATGAAGCGAACAAACTTAACTAACTCGATGCGCAGCATCGAGGCCTTCGCATAAGTAAAGCTAGGGCAATAAAACGATCGTTACAGCGAAGAGCGGCAGCTCTATGTAAATGAGTTCTTAAGAGCGAAATTTAGGCAATTGCTTTGCAGAGCGAGTATTATAAGATAAAATTAAGATGCTGCTCTTATCAGTTGCGAGGTCGCTCCAGTTGTTTTGGCTGCGTAACCAGACATTCTCCCCCCGTTGGAAGGCATGGGCTTTCAACAGATTCCTTGATGGGTAATAGGCATAGCTTGTTTTCAGCTCTTCTCGTTTCTCCTGTTGCGGTGCGCAAAATGGCTACTCGAGCCACTCCATCCTTTCCCACGATTAACTCCGTGATTCTCGCCAGTGGCCACCTTAGAGGCGGCAGATTTTCATCCTTTATGAGGACTATGTCGTTGACGCATAGGCCTGGTTTCGGAGTACGCCATTTGGAGCGCTGCTGAAGCAGTGTTAAGTATTCTTCACGCCAGCGAGACCAAAACAGTTGTTGGAGGTATGTTACGCGTTGCCAGCCATCCAGACGATTGAATTGAAGGTGCGTCACATCAGGTTCAACGAACGATGAGCTGGGTCCACCAATCAAGAAATGAGCTGGAGTGAGCACATCTAGATCTGCTGGATCTTCTGAAAGAGGAAACAATGGCCTGGAATTAATTATCGATGCTATGTGGCAGACTAGGGTGCGAAACTCTTCGAATTTGAGAACACAAGATCCAACAGCACGATAAAAATGATGTTTCGCTGTCTTCACTGCTGCTTCCTAAAGGCCGCCAAAATGCGGTGAACGAGTCGATATAAACCTCTTAAGCGCATTCAAGAATGAAGCTGTCGACAGATCCTTGACCAGTTCCAGGTGAACCGCTTTAGTCGCGAAGCAGACGAAGACAGCCATGTAACATTTGACTGGAGCTTTATTTCGTACGTCTGGCTTATAGAAAAATGGTCCACAGTAGTCAACGCCAGAGACTTCAAAGGCTCGACAAGCAGTCAAACGTTCTTTGGGCAGATCAGCCATTATATGCTCTATTAATCGAGGCTTGGCACGAAAGCATCTCACACATTTTCCAACCACCTTGGATACGGTCTTCCTTCCACCAATCGGCCAATACTGCAACCGAATATGAGCAAGAAGTGCCCGTGGACCAGCGTGTAAGTCCCGATTGTGAAACCGTGTGATGACTGAGTCTGTGATGGGATGGTGACACGGGAGAATTATTGGATGGCGAGTGTCGAAATCCAGCGAAGAGTTTTTCAAGCGCCCATCAACTCTAAGAATGCCGAAGTCATCCAAAAAAGGGTTAAGTGATGCGATGCAACTGGACGGTTTAACAACTCTTCTCGATTGCAATGATTTGATCTCCTCCCACAGGTGTGCCCTCTGGACGAGCCTTAATAAGAGTTGGGTCCCATGTTGTATATCAGACACTGTTAGTCCAGGATACCTGCTTCTGTGTATGAATTTATAAATATATCCGAATATACGCTGCATTGTATCAAATGAGTTGACGTATTTACAAGTGGCAGTTATATCAACGAAGGGAGATGACGCAATAAGGACCCTTTTTTTAAGTTCGAGTTCTGTCCTTTCTAACAAGCAAGAAGCAGGCCAGTCCAATTTGTCTTTAACTAGAAATTCTGGGCCGTTGAACCACAGTGACGATTGATCTAATTCACTGGGCGTAGATCCTCTCGAGAGTATATCTGCCGGGTTGAGTGAAGTAGGCACGTAACGCCATTCCATGCCATTAGTTAGCTCTTGAACTGCTGTGACGCGATTAGCCACAAACACATTGAGCTTGCAGGGCTCGGTCCTTATCCAGGAAAGGCATACAGAAGAATCCGACCAACAGTAGAATTTTCCATCGAACAGATTCATTTTAGATATCTCACGCATGAGATTAAATAATAAGACGGCGCCACAGAGCTCTAGCTTTGGAACTGTGATTGTTTTCAGAGGAGCTACACGCGATTTGGAACACAGCAACTGACAACTGGCTGATGTTCGTCGAGAAAGGACGTAGGCACAGGCCCCATATGCTTCGATGCTGGCGTCGCAGAAACCGTGAACTTCTATCTCTGCTGCAGGTATTGACACGAGACGAGGAAATTTAAGAAACTGTGCCTTCTCAAAACTGCAGCAAAGATCATGCCAAGCTGTTGCTAGTGATGATGGCAAGCTCTCGTCCCACTCAAGCTTCTCCTTCCAGATCTGCTGCATAAAGATTTTAGCCTTGGCAATTACCGGCCCTATGAGTCCAAGTGGGTCATACAAGCGAGCTATGGTCGATAGTATTGATCTTTTGGATGGTTTAGATCTCTGCTGAATGGACGAAAAAGAAAACAACAACCGATCCGACGCTGAGTCCCAAGCGAGTCCAAGAGTTTTGGTGATGTCGCTACCATCATCAAACTTTAGAGAAGATTCTCTGTCCTCTACGGGTATCCCTTTCAGTACAGCAGCATTGTTTGAGCACCACTTTCGCAACTTGAAGCCCCCACTTGCCAAGATTCCAGCCGTCTGATTAAGAATTTCCTTTGCTTCCTGAATTGAATCACCCCCTGAAATGAGGTCATCAACGTAGAAGTCACGCCGCAAAATCCGAGATCCAATTGGAAAATTAGTTTCCTCATCCATAGACAGCTGATGCATAGCACGGATGGAGAGGAATGAAGCTGGCTTTGTTCCTTATGTAACTGTACCCAGCTTAAAAATCTTTATATCCTGTTCTGGCGAGTCTCGCCACAGAATGCATTGGAGAGAATCATCCGGTGCGGAAACGCGTACGCAGCGATACATTTTTCCAATATCTCCTGTTAGGGCGATCGGGAAATTACGAAAGCGAAGAAGGATATGAAACAGCGAGCTTTGAATAACAGGTCCAGCCATCAATAGTTCATTTAATGAATAACCTGACGAGGTAGCTGCTGAGCCGTCGAAAACGACTCGCAATTTTGTCGTTGAACTGTCTTCTTTAAAGACACAGTGATGAGGAAGAAAGTATTGACAAAGTCCTATAGACTCTGGAGCAACAGGCGACATATGACCAAGATCCAAATATTCCTTTAGGAAGTTTGAATATTGAATCTTCAAATCTGGACGATTTTGTAATTTGCGTTCCAGGGTCAGGAACCGACGAAAGGCTTGTTGGTATGACGTCCCCAGACATTCCAAACTTTGCTTGAAGGGTAAACGAACTGAATATTGGCCACTAGGCAATCTGATATGAGTCTTTACGAAATGTTCTTCACAGATGTTTTCTTTCTTTGAAGTGGTAGGTGTACTTTCCAAGCAGGATTCTATCTCCCAAAATCTTCGAACCAATTCATCAGCACGTTCTTCAGAACTTGACTCAAGTTTGCCCGCAGTATGCTTTGCCATTAACATAGAACCACTCAAGCGCGGTCCGCCTCCAGAAACTACCCAACCAAGCCGTGTTTTTTGAAGACACGGTAGTCCTGGGAGAAGCCTTATCTGGCCGACGCTGAGAAGGTCGTAAAACAGGCTAGCTCCAAGTAGCAAGTCCACGCGTTGAGGTTTAAAGAAAGACGGATCTGCAAGTTTTATGTTATCGGGAATGTTCCAATTCGTCGTGTTGATAGTAAAACTCGGTTGGCTATCAGTTATGTTAGGCGCTACCAGAGCTGTAAGGCATGTTGAGTATTCAGAGACTTGAGACTGTATTGTGATAGTGACCGTGTTTCCTTCTGTTTCAAAACGAGAATCTCCTAGACCAGAGACAATGGCTGAGGACTTGTGCTTCTTTAGCTGAAGCTGTTGAGCAAGGCGCGACGTTAAAAGGTGAAGCTGAGAACCAGAATCCAAAAGGGCACGACAAGGTATCAAAGTGCCGGAGCGATTTTTAACAAAGATCATAGCCGTAGCCAAGACGACAACATCACTACTGAAATACTGGGCAACAAGAGATGTGGAGGTAGATGGCGATGACTTAGCGAAAGAGGCATGGGCTATCTGCGATGAATTTGCAGGCTCAGTCAGCTGACCAGACGGAAATACCGAATTATTTAAATGCAGCAGCGAATGATGTTTCGCCCCGCAGGTCCGACAGCATCCAGAGCTGCATGATCGAAATTTATGACCTTTTTTTAGGCAATTCAAGCACAATGCAACTCGTTTTGCTTCCCTAAGCCGTAATGCAGGGGTCAAATTTCGAAATCGAGAACAATTATATATATTATGACCAGGGCTGTCACAAAATACGCAGACATGGGCGTCGTGGTTAGTGGCGATAAATGACGATCTACTGGTGTTAATTGCTCTAGTTTTTCCCACCTGATGGCTAGGGGCATAGCTTGCCATAGCAAAATTTACTGTTTCCATAGTTCGGCATCTCTGCTCTAGAAACGTAGCCATATGCTCCCACGATGGTATTAAGTTGACGAACGACGAATCCTCTAGCCTTTCTTCCCATTTGGCTTGTGATATTGGGTCCAGCTTTTGTAAAATAATTTGCACAATGATGCATCCAGCGATTTGTTCGGAGTTGCCCATGCTCTTTAACGCGCGAATATGTGCGTTGAATTGGTCGGATAACTCCCTTAGCGACACGGCCGATCCACCTGCCACCCTCTTGAGCCCCAATATCTCAAGTATGTGTGCCTGAAAAACCAAACGTCTGTTATTAAACCTTTTCTCCAATAAATTAAGTGCTATGGCATAATTATCGTTTGTTATTTCCAATGATCGAATCGCGTCCAGCGCTGTATCCTTCAGGCACGATCGAAGATGCTGCAGCTTTTCGATATCTGCTAGATCAGGATGATTTTCTATGACGGTTGTGAACATAGAATAAAAGTCGGCCCATTCTGTGTAACCACCACTGAACGTAGGCAACTTTATTGAGGGTAGTGTCGGCGGTGCCTTAGCTCTAGCTGTCTGCGAGGGCAGCACAGATTGGTCGCGAAATGTTGAGCAGGGCAATGTTGAGACACGTTTCGCAATTTCACTCCGAACCGAAATTTCCATAGAAACTGCTAACTCATCGAAGTCCTCACGCAATTGGTTACCGATTTCATCAAAGTCTAGTTCTTCGAGGCTAGTGTGAGTAATATCAAATGAGGTCTGAAGCCGCTCGATTTGCTTCAGCCTAACACTAAGACCGCACTCATCAATTGCACTAAGTGGCGAATTAGTTATAGCATTTCGAAGTGTTTGCAAACTGTCATAAATTGAAATGGCTTTGCGCTTCAGAAAGGTCACCCTGTTTGCAGAGGGCACTGCACTAGAGGCATTATTTTCGCTTGCCATTAGAAGCGTGATAGAAAGCGCGTGCCAAACTAGCTGAGTAACTAACAACGGTGATCGCTAGTACATGCAAACCGTTCAAAAAAGTGTCAAGCTATGTAACGAAGCAACGGCAATAGCTTTTACATAAGTACCGCACGCATGAGCAAAGACTTTAAGCGACCGAAAGAGTAGGCAAAGCGACGGCGATAAGTATGTACATATGTATATAAAGTGCACAAAACGAAATGCCAGGTGGTGTCTTTTAAGATTATTGCTTTAATGTAAAGCAAATAATCTTACAACAACAAAAATAAAAATCACGTCGGGGTCACCAAAATGTTGCGCTATTGAGCTTTTTCAATAGCTTTCACAAATAGAAATAATTAACTAATTATTTTTTGTGTTCAAATTGTTTTTATATTTCTTAAAGTTGCGAGAAGCAGGCAGACCCGAATTGGTCTGTGCTTATTATTTAAGAACAATAGTTTATATATAGGCAAGCGAACCCGAATTAGTACGAGCCAATTTTAGCGAAGCGACAATTATTAGTTATAATTTTCACAAATTTTGAGTAATGCAAGTGGCCGATGCGTACCAAATGCATGAAGCGAACAAACTTAACTAACTCGATGCGCAGCATCGAGGCCTTCGCATAAGTAAAGCTAGGGCAATAAAACGATCGTTACAGCGAAGAGCGGCAGCTCTATGTAAATGAGTTATTAAGAGCGAAATTTAGGCAATTGCTTTGCAGAGCGAGTATTATAAGATAAAATTAAGATGCTGCTCTTATCAGTTGCGAGGTCGCTCCAGTTGTTTTGGCTGCGTAACCAGACAATTAGATTACATCACATGCGTTTCAACAACATATTTTCTTCGTTATGATCTTCTTATTTCTCTAAATCCACAACATCAACAACTACTAGAGCTTCAGGGCCAGGTACCGCCATGTAGCAATCAATCACTACCTTCTGTTTCAATTGTTCCACTACCGTCTGTTTCTCTACCGTCTATTTCAACGGTTCCACTACCGTCAGTTTCGACGGTTTCACTACCGTCTGTTTCAACGGTTCCACTACTGCCAGTTTCAACGTTTTCACTACCGTCTGTTTCAACGGCTGCTCTACAGCCTGTTTCAACGGTTTCACTACCGTCTGTTTCAACGGCTTCACCTAGCTGGTTCTCTTCGATTTCTAGCTCGCTTGGTACCTGCCCATCCGCCATAATTCTTCAGCTCTCATGCGGATATTTGTATATTTTACTCTTCATACATTTGAGCATATACCTATCATTATCTAATACCTTTTTTATTTGAAAAGGACCTCGAAACTTTGGATCGAGCTTCGTTTGGTGTCTTTCACTGCTGTTTAAAAGAACAAAATCACCCTCACTGAATCTTACTAACTTTGCCTTGTTTCTGTCAAACCTAGACTTCTCATATTTGCTCGCAATTTCCATATTTTTTGAAGCTAATGTTCTGATTTCGGTCAGATTAACCTCAGTTTCAGATTCACTAACCTTTCCCATTACCAGTTCCAAAGGACTCGCTTTGGTGACTCTATTTACTGTACAATTGATGGCTAGCTGGACCTCTTCCAATGCATCTTGCCAAGAACGCGCACTTGATTCAACAGCAGTTAACAAATTCTTCAATGTGCTCATCACCCTTTCCACTTGACCATTCGCACGATTTGCTCCCGTAGCTATCAAGTGCAGTTTTACCTTTTGAGATGCGCAGTAGTCTACAAATTTAGTACCCGTGAAACTTCTTCCCTGATCCGCCACAACTTGGTTCGGCACGCCAAATAGAGATATCGAAGATTTTAATGCCATAATACAACTTTCCGCACTTAGGGTATAAGTATGGTACAGATAAACGTACTTGGTAAATTCGTCAATCTGTACAATGACATATTCTTTTCGATCACTCTTTTTGGAATGGGGTGTAACTCAATTTGTGGTTTTCCTGACTTTGATTTTGAAACTCTGCAAGTTATGAAGTTTTCCACAAACTTTCGAACGTATTTAGCCATGCCTTCAAATCAGTAATGGTCATACACTTTATCGAGTGTCTTTTCCCATCCTAGATGCGTAATGGCTTCATGCACTTGGTTTATAACCGACCATCTAAACGCTCGAGGTACTACTGGTAAACAAAGAGTTTGGCAGTTTCTCTGAATCTTCCTATATAGAACACCTGTTCTTAAATCGTACGTCTTCGAAATCTCTAATGGATAGTTATCATTATTTAATTTATGTAGTATCTCAGCAATATCTTCATCTCTTTGTTGCTCTGCCCGAATCCAATTTTCTAAAAGCTCAGCTAATTCAATTCGCTTTTCGACAATCTTTGACTCTTCGGTAAACTTATTGTGAGGTAGAGGATTTCTAGACAAAAAATCGACGTGAGCCATCCCCTTGCCTTCACGATATTTTATATCAAAGTCAAAGGTTTGAAGATATTCCCACCAGCGGTGAACCCTTGGCACCAACTCTATTTTTGTTCGGGATGACTTTAACGAATTACAGTCAGTGAAGATTATAAACTTTCTGCCTTGTAAATAATGCCTAAAATACTTAACTGCCTTAACCACGGCAAGAGTTTCAAGTTCATATGAGGTGTATTTGGCTTCGGTTGGGGATGTCGTCTTGCTATAATGTGAATTATGTGAATTATTTTTATACGAATCTCTTCATGTTCATCTTTCCACTCAAAATTACTTTTCTCTGACGTAAGTGAATATAGAGGTTTTATCATTTGTGAAAAACCAAAAACAAATTGACGGAAATATGATGCCAATCCTATAAATTGACGCAACGTTGTAACCGATCTAGGAGGTGGCAATGCACTCAAGGACTCAATTTTTCGTGTGTTTGGGCGAATCTGCCTGCACCTCATATCCCAAGTACTGTACAGAAGTTCTTAGAAAGAAGCACTTTTCTACATTAAATGAGAATCCAGCCTTTGAAAGAATATCCAAGACGATTTGTATCCTCTCTAGCGCCAATACTTTAGTTGAAGCTATAATCATAATGAAGACAATAACATATGAATAGGCAACAGCTCCTAATGCTTCCAATATTGCTCTTTGGAAAACAGACGGTGCATTTTTAAGTCCAAACGGCATTGAAAGAAACTCGTATTGCCCGTCCGGGGTAACTAACGCAGTATATTCAATAGACTTTGAATGCATTGGAACCTGATAGTAACCGCTTGCCATGTCTAAACAGGTAAAGAATTTCGCTCCTCGTAACCTGGCTATCTGGTTGGCTATTAATGGTAAAGGAAATTTATCTGCGACTGTATTTTAATTCAATTCCCTATAGTATAGCCTCGCAGATCCATTCTGTTTTTTGACCAGCAACGCAGGACTGGCAAACGGAGAACAACTGTGTCTGATAATCTTGCACTCTAACAACTCGAATTAGCTCTCTTTCACTTGCGCTAAATCTATATGGTCTTTTCTGTAAAGTTTTATTTTCATCAATCACGCGAATACTCATTTCACCTGTACTGACATGGGTCTGAGGAGTTCTCATTATAAACGAATCAGTTTAAGATTTTAACAAGTTATTAATTTGTCTTTGTCTTCGCCATATACATCAGTTTCTATCTTATCAAATGAATTGTTAGACAAAGTAGTACATACGTTGACTGTTTTATCTTTTACTATCTCTATCCCTCACAGGATACTAAAGCTGAGTATCCTTGACTAAAACTTCACGACCTAACACAATATTGTTTCGCATACATTTGTCTGGTATTACATGAAATATTACATTTAAACTATTTCCATCAATCATTACATCGCAATCAATTTGGATCGGACTATGAACATTTGCGTTACCAATACCTTGATCTTTTACCACTTAATTTACTAACAAAACTTTCTTTAACTAGCGAACATTCTGCTCCTGAATCAAACATAATCGGAATATTCTCACCTCGCACCACATACTTGCTTTTGGCTCATCTCGATACTACCGCTCTCTTTACTGTACCATCCATTGTATCACCAGCTTTCGGCTTGCGACCTATATGACCCTGCTGCTGACAACGATAGCAAGTGATGTTGCTCTTTCCATGCTGTTGAAGAGGTTGAGGATCTCGGTGATCCTGTCCCTGCGATGTACCCACAGAATGCTTTCGACTCCTGCAATCGGCCATCTTGTGTCCTATGTTACCGCAAAGATGACACCCGATAGGAAGCATCTTAACACGCTTTGCATCCGAATTCTCACTTACAAAATGTTGTGGCCTCTTGTCAAGCGCAAACACTTGCAGCTCACTCTGTAAGTCGCGTCGGTTTTAAATATTGGCTGTGATTCTCAGCACACGACGATCAAAGTTGGCCAAATGTCCCAAAACAACTGATACAGCAATATTCTCAGTGTTCATGTCTCGCCATTTTGACACGAGTGACGTCACTTAACGGCTTGCATATACCGAGAGACCTTCACCGTTGCTCGGGCGGCTATTAAGCAAATGTAGAAATGCGGCTCTGGCCTCTCTGTATTTGCATATCTCAGTTCGAATAACTGTTTGAACTCCGGCCATGTTATGCCCCGTAACAAATTTGGACACCACTGAGATGCACTTCCTTCAAGAGACTTACTTATCCAAAAAAAGAGATCCTTGCAATGGTTTTCGCTTAAAACGATATCAACTGTTGCACACCATTCGTAGCGTCTGATCCAGGAATGTCTGATATAGAGATGACTGTCGTAGTTATTAAATTTTCCATATTATTTATAATTTCGAGTCACATTCTGAGAGTTCCTTCTTTCGCACGTGTTTTTTCTAACCGTCACAGAACCACGCTCGATAAATAGCGTTGCCACTAATATCTCACTCGATAATACTTAAACAACACTGTCTAAATGTAGACCTATACAACACCATCTACAATCGACACCCAAAGTAATTATCGATGAGGCGCTTAATTCAGGCAAATCATCTATAATATATATATATATATTATTGTTGATGATAATCAACAATTGGCAGTGGGTGAGCGTTTTGCAAATTCGCAAAGCATCGAATAGGTCGTTTAGACGCAATCTGTGACTGCTAGGGTATTTCCTCATTACCGCCAACATACTGTCTGAGATTTGCAAGATTGTGTGATTATGTTCTACTGGGAATATTTGGATTTGTTGCATATGAACTCTAGGGTATTCAATAATGGAGTGGATGATGCTATCGGAATGTAAAATATTAATATTAGATACTTCCACAAAGCTAGTTACAGGGATATCTGTGAGTTGTTCATTTAGAATAGATTTGAAAAGACGTGCTCAAAGATAGTTGTATTTATTATTGACCAATTAATTTTTACGAAGTCGGACGCATCAGGGATGCCAGCCACGATTTTTAACGCTGTGCCTAAAAAGTCAAAGCTTCTAGCCATCCTGTGGTGAGCTTGTAACGCAGACAACAAGTTTCTATTGTGTTCGATATCTATGTCTAAGACCTTTCGATGTGGAAGCTATGACTTTCCCTTTGCCGCATCCACTTTACGTAGGAGTGCCTTAAGGTCTAATATTGGAATGTAATCCGTATGTGAATAGGTCGCCAAAGAGAGAGTTCTCAGTTGAGAGTGATTGACGTGTTTTACTTGTGCTCTAAGATACTTATATATTTTTGCGCTTTAATCCTGCTTTTTAATTCTAAATTTTCCATTTTTGGTGCTTTATTTAAAAAGCTTTTTTAACTTGTGCAAAGTGTTATCTGTTGTGCAGCGTAAGTCTGTTAATTATTGCATTTATTAAACGCTTCGTCAGTTCCGTATTGTTGTTATTGCCTGTTTTGATTCTTTTGATTTGGTTCTCCCCTGGGCATACACTTGTTTGTGCGTGTTTGCTGCTACATATTTCTGCCTGTGCATCGCGCTCTCACAAATTTTTTGCTATTGCTTCTCGCTCCAAACAATTTGTTTATGTACGAATAGTTATTTTTTGGGCGTTTACTTGCTCTTTTTTTGTGCACCGTGTTTCATTTTGCTCTGCGATCTCGCAACTTCTGCTTTTTCTTTTAACGTTGGTAGTAATTATGTCGTGCTGTAAGAAACCTCGCATGTTCAAGCAGGCTGATGATTCTGCATTGCCGCAATTTGTTAATTGCTGGCTGTGTGAGAATTTAATGCATGCTAAATGTGCAGGTCTCACTTGGCGTGATTGCGACAAGATCGCTGCAATTGCCAAGAAGGGCTGCAGCGGCTTGCGTTGGTCGTGCCCTGTATGCATCGACAAGCAAATTTATTTTTCCAGAATGTATAATTCTGTGAGAAATCAATTCTTAAAACTAAATAACGTGGCTAAGCAGCTCTCGAGTAGCTTTGACTCGAGTTTTGAGCTGCTTAGCAAATACAAATTCGAGTCAATTTTTGCAGTTGCCCTTTCCGTCTGTCCAGAAACTTATGCCTCTTTTGTCGCTGCCTAGCAACTTGGATTTATCTCCAATGTTGTCATTATCGCCTTCTCCGAGCGACTACCCAAATATTACCCCTGTTTTATCCCCTGTAATAGTCCCAGTAGTCCCCGTACCTGAACCTGTCCTAGTTAGCCAAACTGCCTCAGCCCCTCAGCTCCTCAGCCGCAAAGGTAGACCTGCGCGCAATCTTGCCCAGATTGTTAAAAACAATCATGGTGCCTCTTTGGCCCCACTAAATTCTGTTTTACTTGCAGCCCCATAAGCTCCTACTTTAACTGTTGTTGCCCCTCTTAGGCAAGTTTTCGTGTCTCGACTTTCGTCTGACACAACCTCTGAGTCATTGGCAGCCTATATTTCTAGCAAATCTTCTGCTAGCGTGTCAATTACCAAATTTAATTTCTCAACTCCTCGTGAAATATCTTCATTCAAAATAAATGTTTCACATGACATGTTCCAAATCATTGTGACCCCAAAGTTTGGCCTCCACACATGATTGTTCACGAATTCAAGCCAAAAAAGCGTAGCCAGCCTGTCACCCTTCCAGTCACTTCAATACAGGGTACCATTTCTGCCCCAAAAAACTAACTTCTTCTTCTGACCAAGTCCCTATTCATTATCAGAATGTCAGAGGTCTCATTTCCAAACTTCAAAATCTTTTCATGGCCAGAACTTCCTTCGATTCGTATATAATTGCATTTTCAGAAACATGGTTAAATTGAACCATACCTGATTTTGGGGGTTTTTCGAATAATTTTATTTTGCATAGAAATTATCAGTATTAATTGCCGTTAAAGCTGAGATTGTCTCAGTCAAGGTGTCTCTCCTACACGGAATATTTATATTACATGCTCTTATGTTCCTCCTTCTTCTGATATTCAAGTTTATATGAAACATATTTCTTGTATTAAAGAAGTTTCTTCACACGTGCGTGATAATGACCTGTTTGTTGTATTGGGTGATTTTAATTTGCCGAACATCTCTGGGTCATTATTCACTGCCGAAAATTATCTAGTGCCCTCAGCACAGCATGACTTTATAGATTGCATGCTTGATCTTTCGTTGTTTCAAATTAATTCAGTTTCTTATCATTTGCATAGAACACTCGACCTCGTATTTGTTAACGACTGAGGATGTATATCATCCTACTTTAGAGGTTGCAATGTTCAATTGTAATCCTCTCATTTCGTACTCATCAGCCAATAAGCCCCGCCGTTGCTTTCGCAAAGGAAATTATTCATTGCTGAATCAACTTATTTATGCAACCGATTGGTCTTTCTTATAAGACTCGGTTGATATGAATACTGCTAATAACTTTTTTTATACCACCCTAAACTCCCTCTTAGATATGTGTATTCCCAAGTCAATTCCTTCGACTACTTCTTCAAAGCCACCTTGGTTTACTCCCAGATTATCAAATCTAAAAAATATAAACTCTTAATATTTTAAAAAGTTTAATAAGTCTGGTTCGTGTGCAGACTTTGCTAAATATTCCATAGCCAAGTCGAACTTCTTTCTTCTGAATTCTCAATGCTATGTGAATTATCTAACTCGTTGCAAAAGGCAATTTGCACTGAATTCGAGACAGTTTTAAAATTTTGTAAACTTGAAGCGTAAAGCTTTTTTCTCTCGGGATGGATAAAGCTAGCAATGGCTCTGATTCTGCTTACCCCTTTGCTACTTTTTTCCAATTTACTTACTTTTCATTGTGTCCTAATAATAAATCTTACCCTTATACTATTACTTCCTCTAGTTCTATACATCCTCCTATTATTTCCCATTCCTCTCTCCTTTTAGCTTTAAATTCTTTAAAATCTTCTTTTTCTCCTGGGCCTGACAATATTCCTAGTTGTCTACTCAAGGAGTGTAGTTCTTCCCTTGTTTATCCATTGCTTAAGCTTTTTAATCTATCCCTTGAATCTTCTGTCTTTTCATCTCTTTGGAAAGAATCTTATATCATTCCTCTCCACAAGAAAGGTGGAAAGTCTGATATACAAAATTACAGGGGCATTGCAAAAGTGTTCGCTATTCCTAAATTATTTGAAAAAATAATTACTTCGAATTTGCAGCATTTCTGCAAATCAGTTGTTTCCCCTGTTCAACACTCACTCTGTCCTAATAGCAAGTCTTACCCTTATACTATTACTTCCTCTAGTTCTATACATCCTCCTATTATTTCCCATTCCTCTCTCCTTATAGCTTTAAGTTCTTTAAAATCTTTTTTTTCTCCTGGGCCTGACAATATTCCTAGTTGTCTACTCAAGGAGTGTAGTTCTTCCCTTGTTTATCCATTGCTAAAGCTTTTTAATCTATCCCTTGAATCTTCTGTCTTTCCATCTCTTTGGAAAGAATCTTATATCATTCCTCTCCACAAGAAAGGTGGAAAGTCTGATATACTAAATTACAGGGGCATTGCAAAAGTGTTCGCTATTCCTAAATTATTTGAAAAAATAATTACTTCGAATTTGCAGTTCTGTTCAACATGGATTCGTAAAGAATTGGTCAACTACGACCAATCTGCTTGAGTTTACTTCCTTGGTAAATGATGCTTTCCTTTCGAAAATGCAAACTGATGTCATTTACACTGACTTCAGAGAGGCGTTTGACTCTGTGCACCATGATATTTTACTTCTTAAACTTGATCGAATAGGTTTTCCTCCGTCTCTTTTGCGTTGGATTAGTTCTTATTTAAAGGGTAAGACCCAAAGAGTAATGCTGAGACTGACAGCCTCTAAACAGGTTCACGTTACTTCTGGTGTTCCTCAAGGTAGTCATCTCGGACCTTTACTCTTTTTATAAATGATTTCCCTCTGTTATATCACATGCCCGTGTACTCATGTATGCGGACGGCGAGAAACTTATTTATACACTAATCCCCTACATCATTCTCGTCTTCAAGACGATTTGAACGCTATGGAACTTTGGTGTTCGGCCAATCAATTGCATCCGAATTGTTCAAAGTATATGTTTATGACATTTAATCGTACTACACCTTATCTTGTCAGTTATACAATCGACAATACTCCACTGCAACGTATACAACAGTTAAGGATGAAGGCGTTCTTTTTGATATTAAGCTCTGTTTCAATCTTCACATAGATACCTACGTTAATGAGGCAAAAGGTGTACTTGGATTCATTAAACGATGGTCTAAAGAGTTTAACAATCCTTTTATACCGAAACTTCTGTACATCTCTCTTGTTCGCCCTATCCTTGAATACTGCTCTTGCATATGGTCTCCGCAGTATAACAATAGCCAGGATCGTATTGAATCTGTTCAGAATCAAGTTCTGCTTTTTGCCTTACGAGGTTTAAATTGGGACCCTAATCTTCGGTTGCCATCCTATCCCAGCAGGCTGCTTCTTCTTAATCTTCCGTCGTTAACCAGCCGTAGGACAATTCTCGGTGTTGTAATTATACAAAAGTTGGTTGTTGGCGATATAGATTCTCCTTTTCTGTTAGGGCGTCTTCAATTCTCTGTTCCGGCTAGACCAATCAGAAATTACCGCCCCTTATTCCTATCGACGTGCACAACAGACTACGCTATGCACAATTCTTTTCGCGTGCTATGTAAAAATTACAATAGTTTGCATCACGTTTTCTCTACCGAACTTTCTCTACCCCTAATAAAATCGTTGCTTTCAGGATACCTTCGGGAAGTCACTGACCTTTCCCAGCTATGAGCAGGGGTATAGCTCGCCGGACAGGCTGTAAATTTTCCCCCAACGGGTCGGTGATTTCCCATTACATTCATAGTACTATCTTTTAATCCTATTTACTTAACACTCTATATATCTAGCATACAGTTTTTTACTTTATTCACAATCTTCTTACTTTATTTTCTTCTATTTATGGTATTTTCTTAAATAATATAGCAAATTAAGACTATTTTTAATTTTACTTAAAAACACTTTTTCCTACTTACACCCTTCTTCTTAGATGTAGGCTCTAATAGCGTCACTGACAAAATTAGCTGTGAAAAGGGGCACAGCTGGCCGTACTGGCAAATAAAAGACCTCCATCGGTCGGTGATGCTATAAGAAATTTGTGTTCTCTAACTAGGCTTTTAGCATTTAATTTTCATAATTGTATATATAATGTATTGAATTATTAGGAAGACACTCGTTTAGTCCACCATTAATAAATAAATAAATAAAATCAGCCTCAACTTTTTGTTTCACGCACAAGGGGGCCAGCTTATTGCCGAGTCTTTTGTTTACCAAAACCTTATCTCCTACTTCTATCTTGTCCGGGTTTCTCCGACCGCTAAACATCTTGTGCTATTTAGTGCTGGCTCTTATCTGTACTTGCCAACCTGGGTCGGGATTGAACATTATGCCAATTTGTCTTCGATTGTAAATGAATTGTGTGGTTATACTCGACCGCGAGTATCAAAATTACCTCAGATGTGTCGTCGATTCCCCTTTTTATTTTTAGACACCTTGCCTATTCTATTTGCGTGCTCCCCTTTTCCTCCCACCTTTTCGTTTGATATGCCGTACAACAATTGTATAAAAATAATGACCGATTCGTCTCTGAGTTAAAAGACGCCTCGTTGTTGCACTTAATCGCACGGAAAATGGAAATGTGTTCATTGATTGGATAAAATATGCTTTCACGTCTCTTGTGGTGCAGAACGCAATATATGGAACGAAGGCGAACATAGAAATTTTGTCTACGCATATCGCCAAGCTTTTGTTTCTTCTTATCGGTTGGAGTCTTTCCACAGTGTGATGTGGGTTTGGTGTTTCGCCAAGCTTTTGTTTTATTGGGTGCCTCGTAAACTTTGAACAGACCCTACAGCTTATAACAATTTCGTTGGCTAACTTTGTCTAACTTTGTCCCTTTCTAACTAACTTTGTGCGCTCGTTATGTGCCGTCGGGAGAATGTAACGCGTCTCGTTGCTGTCGAAAATGTCCGACACGATGTTTTTGCAGTGACGGAACTTCGTAGCTAAGAAGCTCCGAGCCAGGTCGCAACGAAGTGCGTTAACCACATTTGAGTTAACCCCTTTGTCAGTGAACTGTATTAGATAAAGTGTCTGTTACCAAACAGAGTTCAATCTCTTATAAAATTATTTGATATTGTAGGTGATAGTCGACCTTACCGGGCTTGTAGAAAATCATAACAGTGAACACACCACCGCTTACTTTTCCACCGCTTACTTTTTAGTCGGAACTATATTCTGTGACAGAAAATGTTAAAGATTGATGGTCAATTTATTGTATGTATGTATGTGTCGGAGCATTGCTATTGTTATTGTTATTGTTATTGTTATTCGAATTTAAGTACAGCAACATGATTATTGTATGAGTCGAAATTAAAAGAAAGAAGAATAGAGAAAACAGAGTAACTGTCATTGTCGACTTGTATTTCTTATATCACTGAGAGTCGGTGAGAGGACTAACTGTTAATTCTCTCGCTGAGTGTGAACCGTGCGTAAGTTGTTGGTGTGTTGCATTCTTCTTTCGGGTTCGTTCTGTACATGAACCGAAGAAGAATGTGAGTGAGACTGGACTATCTATTTGCGAAGGGTGTGCGGGAGAGCAGGATGGCAAATGTGTCATAAGCAAACTGCGCATTAGAATTTGGCGACAGGCGTGCGTGTATGCAAAAAAGAAGGCGGTAGTCAGTCTTGGTAAAATATTGAAAGAGCACAGACACAGAATATTTAACAAACGCTTAAAAATAAAACTATGGCACGAAAGGGACGCTGCTCAAAGTATGAAGAATTCTGACCCTACGGCCGCTTCGACATCAGAAGTGGGATTGGATCCTCCTAACTCTCAGTTGTGTCAAATTTTGGATCAACAAAATAGAAATTTTATTGAGTTGCTGCGAACAGTACAGGCTAGCGCAGCGCCTCGTGAGTCAAAGACGGTGTTTTTACCAAAATACAATCCCGAAGCTACCGTTCCTGATGCATGTGCTTGGAGTATTACGGCCGATATGATTTTTATTGAAAATCCACTTGAGGGTTGTGAGCTCGTGATTGCCCTCAGTAAAGCTTTGGAGGCCAGTGCATCGCAATGGCTTTTACAAATCTGTTTTCCTGGCATGACTTGGGTTGAGTTCAAGCAACTTTTTACCCAAAGATTTGTCGGCGTAGAGACAACCACAGCAACATTTCTTATACTGCTAGACGGACGCCCAGGGACTGGAGAGTGCATGTCGTCGTATGCAAGCGGAATCGTCACTTCGTTAATGACGAAAATGAAAAATATGGAGCTGGAGGAATTGTTGATGTCAGTTGTGCTTGCGCATACTGCGCAACTGGACAGCAGACTAAAAAAGCTTGTGTGCACCACAAACATCAAGTCGCGAAGCGAATTACAGCAACGGTTGCAGGTATATGAAATCGGGCAGCGTAAAGAGACTTCGAAAGCAGAAACTACTGTGGGACCTGAAAGGAAGAAGCAGAAGTTTTCAAACATCGTTTGCCATTATTGTGGAAAGACAGGGCACAAAATCGCAGACTGCCGCCAGAAGAAAAATCGCGAATCACAACCATTGGGAAGCGGGCATGCTGGAGGCATTGGTATGAGACCAAAAGAGCAAAAATCCAACGTAATATGCTACACGTGTGGACAGGCTGGCCACATTTCTACTGGGTGCCCTTTGACTGGACAAAGCACTGAAAAGAGAGTGAACATATGTTCGGTAATGGAACCAAAAGGTGTGCTCGTTTATTCTGGTGAGTTCCTTGGATTTTTGTTTTGACTCTGGAGCCGAGTGTTCACTCATTAAGGAAAGCGCAGCTGGAAAATTCTCTGGAAAAAGATTTTTTAACGTAGTAATGCTTAAGGGTATTGGAAACGATTCTGTATGTAGCTCCACGCAAATTTTGACCAATGTAACCATTAATGACTTTATTTCGGAAATGTTATTCCATGTCGATATGGACAAATATTTGAAACACGATGTTATGATAGGCAGGGAAATTTTAAGTCAAGGTTTCGGAGTGACGATCGAGTCAGACAGATTCTGTATTTATAAAGTAAAGCTGATTAATGTTGTTACTGAACCCAAAACATATGAAGAATGTATTAACCAAAATGTAGAGTTAGACGAAGCTCACAAGAGCCGTTTATCAAACGTTTTGAAACCATACATGGAACATTTTATCTCTGGCGTTCTAAAGAAACAGGTTAACACAGGCCAGTTGGAAGTTCGGTTAATAGATCCAAATAAAACGGTACAAAGGCGACCATATACATAGGCTTAGTGTAGATGAGAAGCAAACTGTTCGCGAAAAAATTAATGGGTTGATGGCGGCAAATATTATTTGCGACCAAATTGCAAGGTTACGTGGGGAAGGTATTTTTCTTGTTTGGACATGGCCAGCGGATTTTACCAAATACCTATTCACCCAGATTCGGTAGAGCGTACAGCATTTGTAACACCAGAAGGGCAATTTGAGTTTTTGGCAATGCCGTTTGGTTTAAAAAATGCTCCGTCGGTGTTTCAGCGGGCAATAGTAAAAGCGTTGGGGCCACTTTCGTATTCGTATGTTGTGGTTTACATATATTGGTCGTGGCCGAAACTAAAGATGAGGCAATTTCAAGATTGCAGAAAGTCATAGAAATTCTTATTCAAGCTGGATTCTCATTTAATTTCAAAAAATGTACATTTTTAAAATCAAAAATAGAGTGTTTGGTTTACGAAGTAGAGGCAGGTGAGCTTAGACCTAATCCTCGAAAATTGCAGGCGTTAGTTGAATTGCCACCGCCGCAAACGGTTACGCAGCTAAGAAAGTTCATTGGATTAGCATCATACTTTAGACAATTCATCCGAAATGATCCGAAACTTTAAAGCCTCTATTTTGTCTTAAGTCTAAAGACAATAACAGTTTTGATTGGAAAGAAAGTCATGAAGTAGTGAGAAAGGAGATAATCTTTGCACTGACCCGTAGCCCGGTATTAACCATTTTCGATCCACAATATCCGGTTGAGCTGCATACAGATGCATACAGATGTATAACAGTAAATGTACAACCCCAGCAGAGTCAAGGTACAACTCATATCTTTTGGAAACCTTGGCAGTATTTAACGCAGTAAAATATTATCAACATTATTTAAAAGGTATCAAATTTACAGTATATACTAACTGTAACTCTTTAAAGGCAAGTCAACAAAAGATTGAGTTAGATGACAAGGTATATCGATGGTGGTTTTACTTGCAATCTTTTGAATTCGATATTGTGTATAGAAAGGGAAAACGCATGGCGCATGTAGACTTCTTCTCAAGAAACCCAATAACAAAAAAGCTACAGTTTGCTGTCAAAGCTCCTGAAATGCGCGTAGATTTAACTGAATTAAGTGACACCTGGCTTATAGCTGAACAGCAACAAGATCTCGAAACGAGAATGTTGCCAGTACGTATGAGTTGAGACTAGGCTAGGCTTGCTGTATCGTAAAATTCAAAGAAATGGTAGAACCCATTTGTTACCTGTAGTTCCAAGATCTTATAGATGGGCTGTCATTAACCACATTCATGAGGCTATAATGCACCTTGGTTGGGAAAAGAACTTCGATAAAGTGTACAGTTGTTACTGGTTTGAAGGTATGACGAAATACGTACGAAAGTTTGTTGATAATTGCATCACGTGCAAGCTATCGAAACCGCAATCTGGGAAAATTCAACAAGAGATGCATCCGATTCCTAAAATCGAAATACCCTGGCATACGGTACATGTAGACATCACCGGTAAACTAAGTGGCAAGAACGACCAAAAAAGAGTATGTTATAGTCTTTATAGATGCGTTTACAAAGTACGTTTATTTGCACCATACACTGAAGATAGATGCAGCTAATTGTGTAGTATCACTGAAGGTGGTTATTTCCTTGTTTGGTGTACCATCCCGTATCATAGCAGATCAGGGACGATGCTTTGCCGGATCGGGGTTTAAGGAATTTTGCTCTGCACATAATATCGAGTTGCATTTAATTGCCACAGGAGCTAGTCGAGCAAATGGACAGGTCGAACGCGTAATGAGTACACTTAAAAGTTTACTAACAGCGGTAGAGACGGGCCAACGTTCGTGGCTAGAGGCATTAAAAGAGGCACAGTAAGCAATAAATTGCACAGTCAATCGGGTCACTAAGTTTAGTCCGTTACAGCTTTTAATTGGAAAAGATGTAAGACCATTAAGGATGCTATCGAACATTGTTGATGAAAAATATGATAATCTACAAAATCTAAGAGCACAAGCAAAAGATAATATAGAAAATTATGACTGCTATGATAAGAACAGAAGCGATAAAGGCAAAGCAAACGTTGTAAAGCATAAAGTGGGTGATCGTGTTCTGCTCAAGTGTGAAGAGAGAAATCAGACCAAATTAGATCCCAAATTTAAAGGCCCATTTGTCATAACAGAAGTACTTGAAGGAGACCGATATTGTTTGAAGTCATTAACAAGCAAGCGAACCTACAAGTATCCTCATGAGTGTTTAAGAGCGTTACCGGTCGAGACAGTTTCTGCGGAGATGGATGAGGATATGATGAGTAATATCGTTGAAACAGACGAAATTGGTACCAGTGAAGGTACAGGTGTTGGCGTTGAAACACACGCAAGAGACAGTGCTAGTGAAGGTACTAGCGTTGAAACAGGCGCATAAATGTGTAACGTCATGATCAAAAGGCCTCTTCGAGAAACATAGGTAGACTTGGTGCGCTATCTGGACATTCATCTGTATGATTTGGCTATCAAATAAGTTGTAAAGATTCTTAACATTGATTTAAAGAGCACGAAAGAGCACTTGAGCGGAGCATACCAACATGAATTGCTAAATTTATACACGAGGACGTGTAATTGTCAGAATTGGCCGTGTCGGAGCATTTTTTTTTTTTTTTTTTTTTTTAACGCGAATCCCGAGGCAACGTACTGCATCCCACCTCCCGCCCAACCGACCGAGGGGCGCAGTCGTGTAACGTACGACACGAAATGCAAAATAAATATGAAGAAAAAAAATATTAAAAAAAAAACGTCGATACAAACTACGAGTATGTGTACAAATACAATTTCAAATAAAAATAGGACTATCTACTTGCTAAATAGTTTAGAATAGAAGACTTTATACGAGGAAGAGAAGCTTCCGAGCAGAATACTCTGTAATGCTTGTTATAGTCATCACAGAGGACCCTGAACGGTTCATGCAAGGCATAATTAGTGGAGCAAAATTGAAGCGATAAAGGTACAAAATTACGTGTTAGTCTAGTAGGGATAGAGAAATTTAATTGGCTAGTCAACACAGAAGAGTCGATTTCACCAGTAATTAATTTATGAATAAATATTACACCCAGCATGGTTCTACGATTAATTAAAGAAGGAAGGTTAATCATCAGAAGTCTACTGGAGTATGACGGTAACCGCACACGAGGATCCCAATTTAAACCACTAAGGGCAAACAACAAGAATTGTTTCTGAACGGATTCAATTCTGTCCTGATGGGTAGCATATTGTGGTGACCAGATACATGAGGCATACTCAAGAATAGGTCGTACCAAAGATATATAAAGTGTTTTTGTCGTGTACGGATCGTCAAACTCCTTCGACCATCGCTTGATGAAACCCATTACTATTCTGGCCTTATTGACCACGGTATTAACATGAGAGTCGAATTTAAGTTTATGATCAAGGATGACACCTAGATCATTAACTTCATTAGAAGTACTATTAACACGCTCAAGCGGTATGCTATCAAGGATGTAAGAAACCAATTGAGGAGGGCTTCTATAGAAGGTCATTACCTTACATTTAGAGCAGTTTAAGTTTAACAGGTTGGCTAGACACCAAGCCTGAAACGCATCAATGTCCGCTTGTAGGAGATAACATGATGCCATATCCTTATATGCAAGGCACAATTTTACATCATCAGCATACATTAATACTCGAGAGTGAGACAGTATCGAGGGAAGGTCATTGATGAAAAGAGTAAAGAGTAGCGGGCCAAGATGACTACCTTGAGGAACACCGGAAGTCACCAGAATACGTTTAGAAAATGAATTTCTGAAAAGAACCTTTTGGGTTCTGTCACGCAAATACTCTGAAATCCAGTTCAAAAGATTGACTGGGAAGCCGAGAAGGCTTAATTTATGAAGCAGCAAGGAATGGTTGACAGAGTCGAAAGCCTTACTGAAATCAGTATAGATGACGTCAGTCTGCTTTCTTTTCTTAAACCCATCAATTACAAACGAAGTAAACTCAAGAAGGTTAGTGGTTGTAGATCTGCGCTTCACGAACCCATGCTGGGAAGGTGAAATAATAGAACTACATAAATGCTGCAGTTGAGATGTTATAATTCTCTCAAAAGCTTTAGGTATAGCGGATAATTTGGAAATACCTCTATAGTTTTCGACTTCGGACTTACTCCCTTTCTTATGGAGAGGTATAATGTATGATTCCTTCCAGATGGTCGGAAAAGATGAAGTGCTTACGGACAATTCAAAAAGTTTTAAAACAGGTTTACATAATGCTGCAGCGCAGTATCTAAGCACGCAAGCAGGAACACCATCAGGGCCCGGTGAGTAAACCGGCTTGATAGTATTAAGGTCGCTAAGAAGCGAACTTTCGGTAATAATGGGATTAAAGATGCAGTTTGACCTCTGTAACTGATAAGGATAAGGCTGATTTTTATTATACCTAGAGGAGGAGTAGGTAGTTTGAAAAAAGTTTGCGAACAGATCGGCTATGCCTGGATCAGTGTTCGCGCTCTCATCTGCAAACTTAACCGAAGAAGGCAAAGTAGATGTCTTTCGTTTAGAATTGACAAAGTTAAAAAATTGCTTAGGATTATGTGAAAATTGAAGGCGACAACGCCGAAGGTAATTCTTATAGCAGATGGAATTTTGGGTGGAAAAATTTGATCGGGCAACTGCATAGCGGGAGAAATCGGAGTGATTTCCCGATTTCTTAAACTTTTTATAACACCTCGACTTCACGTTTTTTAACCTCATAAGTTCATTTGAGAACCAGGGAGGCCTATCAGGCCTCGCAGGGTGATCAAGAGGAACGCAGACATCAAAAATCGGGTACAAGGTGTCATAAAAAAGTTTCACGGCAACATCAATGTCTGCACAATTGTACAGTTGGGACCAGTCGACTTGCAGAATAAGATCATTTAGCTTATGAAAATCAGCTTTTCTGAAACAACGCATGCGTTCAGCTAATTCCGATTCCTTGATAGGGACTCGGGCTGGTAAATCAATGACCATTTCCAGAGTTGGATGAAAAGGGTCTTCAGGAAGTGTAAGCGGATTGATCCTGTGCACAACACTGTTGAACGAATCCAACACGAAAATTAGATCAAGAGATCTGTTTCTTGAATTGCGCACACGATTAACCTGCCGTAAGGACATTTCATGTAGACCATCAATAAATTCGTTTGACGATGACGGCAACAGAAAGTTTGAGTCTGATGGCGATGACCACTCGACAACAGGAAGATTAAAGTCCCCAAGAACTACTAATAGGTCTCTATCAGAAAGTAGGGAGGAGATAGATTTAATAGCGTTAAGATGGGTTTGATAGATAGACAAATTAGATAGAGGAGGTAAATATGAACATGTAATGAAGATAGAAAAAGTACCAAATACAACTCGTACAGCCACCAACTCCATCTCTGAGATGGGAAGATCAATGCGTTCCGACGAAAGAGCAGACTCGACAGCTATAAGTACTCCTCCTCCGATACGGGAAGCTCGATCGCATCTATAAGTGGTGTATTTGGAGGTAAAAATTGAAGAGTCTGAGATGTCCGGCTTCAGCCAGGTCTCAGTAAAAGCGATAATTTGAAAATTAAAAGCAAGAGAGTCTAAATACAGTTTAGCGAGTTTAGATTTAAGACCTCTAACATTCTGGTAGGCAAGCTCGAAAGATGGAATTAGTTTTTTGACGCAGCAACTAAAGTTGATGCGCCATTAGAAATAGGTGGTAATAAAATCGGAGTCCGATTTTTCTTTTTGGCTTTATATTCTTTTACTATTAAGTGCTCCGGCCAAAACTCTTTACAACAAATATCAGTAAATATTTCTGGCGGAACACTTATTTTAAAGGACGCAATTTCTCCACCAGTATACCTGGGGCTTGGATTTTTGCCTGTATAAAGGCTTTTACATCATCTGATGAAAAGTGAGGGGCAAGCCTAGAAACAAAAATAAGTCTCTTCGGTGGAACACCGACTAGAGGCTTAGGTGCCACAGGTAGGACAGTGGGAACACTATTAACTATGGTACCTATAACAGCCGGTAGTCCGGACGACGAGCCTTCTAGCGGCTGTTGTAAATTTAATTGTTGCTGTCGCCCTTTCGGAACACCCGCGACAGCGGACGACACGGATAATTCAACTGGTTTTTCTCGTGCCGATGTCACACATTTCGGGACAGAATCAGTGTCCGCAGCAGACCTCACAGCTACCGGAGTAACAAACGAGATGAGCTGCTGTGTAATCGGTGTAGTAGGCTGCTGATTAGCAGTCGGAGGCTGAAGGGTATTAGGCAACGGCAGATCACAAGGAGTGGGCTTTTTAGGCCCCGGAGACTCATCCAATAGTTTAAGGCTATTAAATTGGGTGTCCAGGGCTGTGAGCTGATCGTTAAGTTTACGAAATCCAACAATCAGGCCCCTAAAGCCACTCCTGGTCTGACGCATAAACGCCCGCATTTCACCATCAATCTCCCTACACGAGTCGCAACTATAGTGTAAACCATTTCGTTTGGCAACAGCATCCCCCACAAGACCAGTGTAGCACATTTAGAATGCACGACATTATCACACAGCCAACAAGGTATGCTGGATTGACTTGCCGTAATTGGCATTTGGCAAGTTTCTATAAAACAGACAATTTTATGGTCCATTATTATGGGTCTCTACTGTATTAACACAGCCAAAGGTAAAAAGAGAGTTATTTAGATTAGATTAATAGCGTATGGAGCACCAACAAGCGGCAGAAAGTAGAAAAAGATCAAAGCGCAAGTTGAAAAGTTGAGAGAGCGCGAGAGTGCGAGAGTAGTCTATTTATAGATTGCTTGCTTGCCCACGAAATCTTGCACACCAGAGAGGCGATGTGCAGTTAAACATAAACAACAAACAACAACAAGAAGCTTACCCACAGAGCTAAATAGCGCAAGCGCACAAACAAAAATGCACAAGAACACAGGTTTAAAAGAAATAATATTTAAATAACAAAAATGCACAGACCACAAGCATGCACTCGCGATAAATAAAAAATAAACCGAGAAGGCGAACAGAATAGTAGAAATATATAAAATATAAATAATTAAAACGCCGGTGTTTTATTAAATCAAAAACAAAACGGAGAGCACAAAAAAAACACGTCTGTTCGCTTCAAGTCTTATATATTTACTATTGTTATTGTTATTCGAATTTAAGTACAGCAACATGAATATTGTATGAGTCGAAATTAACAGAAAGAAGAATAGAGAAAACAGAATAACTGTCATTGTCGACTTGTATTTCTTATATCACTGAGAGTCGGTGAGAGGACTAACTGTTAATTCTCTCGCTGAGTGTGACCCGTGCGTAAGTTGTTGGTGTGTTGCATTCTTCTTTCGGGTTCGTTCTGTACATGAACCGAAGAAGAATGTGAGTGAGACTGGACTATCTATTTGCGAAGGGTGTGCGGGAGAGCAGGATGGCAAATGTGTCATAAGCAAACTGCGCATTAGAATTTAGCGACAGGCGTGCGTGTATGCAAAAAAGAAGTCGGTAGTCAGTCTTGGTAAAATATTGAAAGAGCACAGACACAAAATATTTAACAAACGCTTAAAAATAAAACTATGGCACCAACGAAGGGGACGGGGCTCGCTGCTCAAAGTGTGAAGAAATCTGACCCTACGGCCGCTTCGACATATGTATGTATTTTTTACTCCGTATGAAGTTGGGTTTCATTGAATTCTATGAGCATTTTCTTAGATCTGTGTTTAATAACTAAACTATTTTCACCCTGAGGATACAAGAGAACGGCTTTGTAATGAAAGAGAAGCCTTACTCAAAATTTCTGTATTAATCAGCTAAGCCCAAAAGAGCTCGAACAAGGATGTCGATTCAACGTACTCCTTTATGGCCTTGTCCTTTTCGGAGTTCGTTTATTATCCCTTCGTTAGTAACAACAAAACCTAGAAATTCAACTCTAGTCTTTAAAGACTTCGACTCTTCTTGACCCACTCTCATGAGTGCAACAATTTGGCTTTTTAATTGCATCGATGACATAGACATTTGGGCAAGTCTTGCCTCTACGTTAACGGATGTCTCGATCGCATTCTGATGCAGATTTTTATGATAGCCGGACTTTAGATCCAGTGTTGTGAAACTTTTTCCCTACAGTATGAAAAATATGTGTGTGATATTATTTAATCCGTGAATGGAATTTAATAGAGATGGTGGAATCCACAGGGAAAGCGTTTTTTAACACTGGGAATGCTGGTAATGCTACATTGTCATTCGCTTTGGACTATTGGGCTTCTTCTTGAGCATCATGATTTAACCTTTGTCTCCTTTGCCCGGAGACCCGCTCATAAGTATTCGCTATGGCGCAGATCCGTGCAGAGTTTAAAAATGAATTTGAAAAACATGAAGTCTAGTGTAAGTTAGATTTAGGGCGGAGCGAGAGCGCAATAAAGCTTTATCACTCGCTTTGGAGCGAATTCGCCTCGCTTCGCCGCCTTAGCGTAATGTATGCTTAAGTCAGTTGTCGAATTATATCAAAGCGATACGCATAGCAATCTTTTAAAGCCACCAAAATTTTCAATTTGTTTAATTGTATAAAATAATATAATTTTTCATTGCGCCCCCGGATGGACTCATTTAAAAGATAATTGTGTGTAGAAGACAAGTGGTTTAACTGCAAAGCTGTGGCTCGCGAGTGATTTGAAATTGAAAATAAAAATAAATTCACGTCGGCCGGAAATATTTATAAAAAAAAAATAATAATAATAAATCTGTCCTGCTGCCATCGTTGGAGAATGCCAGGCAAAGTAGCTTCCAAAGTGGAACGTCCGGAACAGCAGGTACTGTGCTAAAATTTGAAAGCCCAACTCTATTGGTTTGGTTGCGCTAATGAAGCCAACGCTTTCAATTCTTGGCACATATGTAAAGTAGTTGAGCATTATTAATATTTGCATGCACTTACTAACCGGTTTGGAGATTCCTAAATATAATTAAGTATTTGTGCGAATAGTGCGAATGAGCGAATGATAATCAGTGTTAAAAATTAATTGTCCATACAATTTCATTTCGCTTAGCTTTGTCGTTCCCACCCTTCTTGCCATCACTCGCAAGCACTGTAAATTATACAGTTGTCCGAGAACAAGCGCTTGTATACAAGTGCAGTGCAATTGTTTTTGCACGCATTTTTCGTTGGCGCGTTTCAGTCAAGAGACGCTCGCTCCCCTACGCTTTATTGATCAGGCATATCAGTTTTTGAATTTGTTTGGCAAATTCGATTTTAATTTAAATTAATAATTATTAAATCCAATTTAGAGTCAAATACGGCTACCAAGTAAAGTTTTGACGATTCAAAATAAAACTCAATATGTCCGTTAAAAGCATAATGCATTTAAATGATCAAATAATAAAGGGTAAATTAAACCTAGAGTCTACAGAGTTAGAATGTAGATTAGAAATGCTGGCTTCACATATAGATACAGCGTTAAAAGATCAGACTCGAGTAGTAACGTTTGACCCAAATGATGAGTATCGTGCCGAGCTCGAAGAACTTTGTATTTCGACAAAGGCTCGACTAAGGTCCGTTATCATGACATTAAGTCCTGCAACTCCTATAGGTATGACCGTCGCGGGTATACGCACACTTCTTCCGCATCTGGCACTTCCCAAGTTTAGTAAAAAATACTCCGAGCTTAAGAATTTTATTAGCCTGTTCGAAACTCTTGTTCATAACGATCATGCGATCCCGAGCATAGAGAAATTCAATCATCTGATCTCCTGTCTCTCAGGTGAAGCTCTAGGCACTGTTAGAGCGTTTAAAGTCACCGAGGAGAATTATTTAAAAGCATTGGACAGTCTAAAGAGAGTATACGACAATGAATGTCTAATATTTAATGAAAATATTTCGGCTCTCTTTAGCCTTCCAAAAATAACGCAGCCTTCTGCGGCATCATTGAGATCAATGATATACACTGTCACCGCCATCTACGGCTCGCTCCTGTCAATAGGTGATGACAAAAAGATTTCTAACGCGATTCTCATTCACCTCGTTATGAACAAAGTTGATCCAATGACCAGACGAAAATGGGAGGATCAACTCGATTATGCAATCTTTCCACTATGGATATATCAACACCTTTCTGCTGAAGAATCAGCCAAAGCTTCGTCCGATGGCCCGAAGCCAGAGTCAAAGGCTGTTTCCAAAAACAATAATCGAGGTTCGTTTTCGTATTCTGTGGCTAGTGGAAGAAATGTTTTTATTGCGGTTCCGAAGGCCATTCGATATTGAATTGCTCAGCATATGCCGCGTTATCAGTACAGCGTTCGCTAAGGCGGCTGCTTTATGCATCAATTGCCTTCGGAAGCGGCACACTGTTGCCAAATGTAAGGCAAACAAGTGCAGAGTATGCAGTCGTTCTCATAACACACTGCTGCACAGATACTCTGCCGTTTCTACCACTCGAGCGTTACCACCACCCCTTGACTCCGCACAGGATCAACCATCGACCTCACATGCTATGCATGTGATAGTGTAATCCTAGCTACCGCAGTCGTTAGCGTTAAAACGAGAAGTGGCGAGTTCGTTTTGGATAGAGCTTTACTCGATTCTGGATCACAAATTAATTTTGTAACCGACGAGCTAGCACAACGATTGCAGCTGTGTAGAGAAGAGGCCAGTATAAGCTTACTTGGGACAGCTCAATGCAATACTCAAGTAAGAAAGAAGATTCATTCAGTGGTGAAGTCGCGAGTCAATTGCAGTGAGTCCTCGTTAGATTTGTGGATTTTTAAGACCATTTCTGGTTACCAGCCTGACCATACGGTCAATGTCAGTGGTTGGAAAATCCCTGAGAACCTGCAATTGGCTGATCCATATTTTCATAAGCCACAGAAAATCGACATGCTCATCGGAGCTGAGACGTTCTTTGAGCTTCTGTCTGTCGGTCAGATTAAGCAAGGTCCGAATTGTCCGATTCTGCAAAATACACTTGTTTGCTGGACTGTATCAGGGCATTACACGCCGTTAAGTCATGAGAAAACTCATGCTATCAATCTGAGTTGCCCAGTAGAGTCTTATACCTCGATATACCGGAAGAATATTTAACTTTAGGGCACATGTCTGAAATAGATGATCAGATTCCAAGTACTCACACTACTTCATTCTGCATCAGTGTGTTTTAAGACCACAAAGCACATCGACGAAGTTACGCGTTGTTTTCGACGCGTCCTGTCGGACATCATCTCAAATTGCGTTGAATGACCTTCTAATGGTTGGACCGACCATTCAAGAGGAGCTGTACTCGACTCTACTTCGATTTCGACTCGACAAATATGCGTTGACAGCTGACATCAAAAAGATGTATAGGCAGGTCATGGTGCACGAAGCGGATAATGATTTCCAGCTCGTAGTGTGGAGAAAGAACCCATCCAACTCTTTGAGGTCCTTCAATTTAAACACCGTAACAATACGGTTTTTAACAAAGCTAAGTGAGATGAGCGAGTCATCACACCCTAAAGCTGCTGACGTTATCAGGTACGACTTTTGCGTCTATGATCTACTAACTGGTGCTGCATGCGTAGAGAACCTTCAGACAATTAAGTCTGCAGTGTCGCAAATACTCAAAAGCGCAGGTTTCGAACTAACCAAATGGTTTTCTCCGCAGCAAACGCAGCTAAGTCGATAACGATCTCAGAGTCTGACACAACCAAAACACTTGGTGTGCTGTGGTTGCCAAATAAAGATGCCTTTCAATAAAACATTGACGATTCATTCATGGGTCTTAGAGCGACAAAACGGAATATTCTTGGCTGGTCTGGTCTACTCCAAACGCAGCCACACTGCAGAAGGTTGTCGTATTTCGTTGTTGATATCCAAATATCCCTCAAGACGAAGACTCTTCCCCGACTTGAGCTGTGCATGGCTCACCTTCTCGCAGATTTTTGTCATCGAGTCAGAAATCTCATAAGATAACCGATTGAACGGACAGTTCTTTGTTCTGGTTCTAAAGTCACGCTTTGTTACGGGGCGAAGTGAAAATGTCTATTGTCACTAAGTCCTACTCGTACGTAGCGAATTGAATCGTGTCGTTTCGTACATCGAATCGAATGTTGCTTCTTTTCGACGCTAGAAATCCCTGCCAAATACGCGCCCGGCACGACTCTCGGCGCCAACATTCTGAAATATTCTCTGCTGCAGAGAGTGTCTGAGGTATTCTCTGCTACGGCGGAGATTTCTGCGAAGCAAGCGACTTGCAAAGTCACAACCTGAGCTGCCTATAGAGACACGTGTTGCCATAACCTCAAAGCGGACTTCATTGTATTGGTGTGGCGAGATGGCTGACGGTGATGAACAAGATGCAAGTGCGAGAAGGACGACAAGTAGTAATCAACCCGGTGGAACTGCAACGCTTGTAACGGCATGGTCAACGGGACAGGCTGACGGATCGCCTGTCCTCGCTGAAGTTCAAGATAAAGTCGCCGGCCTAGAAAAGAGTAACGGAGCAGCAAACATAGAAATTTATAGCGGCTGTCCGTCTACGTCGTCTGCAGCTACTGGTCCAAGGGAAAGTTCAACACCGACGCAGCAAAGAACTGAGAAAGAGGGAGCATTCTTCAAGCCTTTGGTATGCCAGAACGTGATCTGCAAGCAGAAACAGGTTGCGGCTAATTGGAGTGTACACCCTAGTTTGCCATATCAAGCAAACACGGCGGTGTTTAACCAGGCTACGGAGCCCAGTACTGCCGCGTACATGGGCCACACAGGTCTGGGAGCGCTTAATAGATCGATAGAGCACCCGCCGCGGCAGCAATTCGATAATGTACATTCTAATGCTGCGACGCCTTGGAATGGACCGCTGACATCTGCGCAAATCAGTGCGCGACAAGTAATCAGCAAAGATTTACTAATATTTACTGGCAAACCAGAGGAATGGTTGATCTTTATCAGCAATTATGAGCAATCCACAGAGAGATGTGGATTCAGCAATGAGGAAAATCTTATCCGGCTTCAGAAGTGCCTCAAAGGGCAAGCCCTGGATGCGGTGCGTGGAAAGCTTATGATACCAGCTACAGTGCCGTATGCTATAGGCACATTGCGAATGCTGTAGGCCGCTCTGAAATAGTACATGCTGCGTTGCAGCAAAAGCTACGAGAGGAACCAGCAATAAAATCGGACAATTTGAACACTGTTATCCGACTGGCCTTAGGTCCAAAACTACTGCGCAACGATAGCGGCCATTGGTATGCACGAATATCTTTACGATCCCGCGCTGTTAAACGAACTTGTTGCTAAGATGCCCAGCAATATGAAATTGGACTGGGGTCGGCATCGAATGTCAAATGATGGTAGTAGTTTAGCCACCTTTGATAACTGGCTGTTTAATGTGGCTATGTGCGCCACTATGGTCACGCCCTACGAGATACCACGGACTGATAACGAAAAGAAGAGCTCCACGAAAACCACTAGAGAGCGAATTTTTGTGCACAACAGGGTAGACAACCCTGAGGGTTCGCAGCAACAGCGTTATCAACAGGAACAGGAGAGAGTTTCATGTGCAAAGTGCGCTAGTAACCACCGTCTTTCAGATTGCGGCGACTTTAGAGCCATGGGTACAAAACAGCGGTGGGAACTTGTCAAGGAAAAGCGGCTCTGCTTTTGTTGCTTTATGCGACATAGTGCACAACAGTGTAAAACAAAGAAGAAATGTCACGTGGATGGTTGCGAGTCAACGCACCATGTACTGCTACATACGCATACCACGAGCGGTAGTAAAGATGAGCACACCGGCCAAGGTAGCAACAAGTCAATGTCAATGGAATCTGCCGTTATGTTTCATGCCAGGTCCGCAGGTAAGACACTGTTTCGATATGTTCCAATCACGCTCTATAGTAAATCAAAAAGCGTGCGCGCATATGCATTAGTGGATGAAGGAGCTGAGTGTACGCTAATAGAAAGAGCGCTTGCAGACGAGTTGAAACTAGATGGTCCGGCGACCCAGCTGTGTCTCAAATGGACAGGCGACATAACCAAAAACGAACCTGAGTCTATGTCTGTGGCTGTGAGCATTTCAACTCCAGAACATAATGCGGTACAGTATGCGTTGAAAAACGTGCGAACTGTAGCGAACTTGGACTTACCAGAGCAAAGTATCGGGCCACAGTTGCTTAAGTCTCGGAAGTATTTATATATGCTTTCCATCCTGCCGTATAACAACGTAAAGGCTCAGCTTACTATCGGCTTGGACAACATCAAAATAACTGCACCCCTGGAGATACGAGAAGATGAAAACGACGACGTCATAGCAGCGCGAAGCAGACTAGGATGGGCTGTATATGGCCGCCCTATGGTGGGTGAAAGCACCACGCCTCGTCTGCTACATATTTGCCAGTGCAGTGCGACACGTGGGATGGATGTGGCTCTGAAGAGCTATTTTGCCCTGGAGTCACTAGGTGTGAGCGTCTCCTCAAATCCGCTGAGATCCAGAGAGGACGAACGCTCGATGCAGATAATGGAGGCAACAACAACTTATCTGGAAGACGAAAAGCGCTGGCAGACTGGCCTGCTATGGCGGTTTGATCGCATTCATATGCCAGACTCTTACCAGATGGCGGTTAAGCGCCTTAAATGTCTAGAGGCAAAGATGTTCAAAGACCCGCCACTAAAGGAGTTCATGATGAACATGATGCACGACTATAAACAGAAAGGATATATCCGCCGGCTGAAAGATAGTGAGTTAGTAGCTAACACGATGTCGTGGTTTCTTCCTATCTTTACAGTCACCAATCCGAACAAGCTAAAGACACGCTTGGTATGGGATGCAGCCGCCAAAGTTAGTGGCACTTCGTGGCAAGAATCGCAATGCCGAGCGGTTCGTAGCGGAGCATCCGGATGCCGTAAAGGCGATTTGCGAAAACACATTTGTAGACAACTGGCTGCAGCCGGTAGATTCAGAATCCCAAATGATGCAGTTAGCTGAGACTGTAAAAAGGATTCATGCTAGTGGCGGTTTCGAGATGCGCCACTGGACATCAAATTCAAAGCAAGTTATGAAGGCGCTGGAAGACGACTGTGAGGGCTTGGACAAGCGTATCAGCGCTCAGGATGAAGCGCAAGAAAAGGTCCTGGGCCTGTGGTGGCTACCTGGACAAGATCTGTTGACCTTTGTGGTAAAGCCGAACTTGCTTGCAAAAGCATCTAAGGAGCGCCCAACTAAAAGACGCGTTCTAAGCGTGGTCATGTCTATTTTCGACCCGCTTGGGCTGCTAGGATTCTTTAATATACGAGCCAAGATCAACCATCGACCTCACATGCTATGCATGTGATAGTGTAATCCTAGCTACCGCAGTCGTTAGCGTTAAAACAAGAAGTGGCGAGTTCGTTTTGGATAGAGCTTTACTCGATTCTGGATCACAAATTAATTTTGTAACAGACGAGCTAGCACAACGATTGCAGCTGTGTAGAGAAGAGGCCAGTATAAGCTTACTTGGGATTGCTCAATGCAATACTCAAGTAAGAAAGAAGATTCATTCAGTGGTGATGTCGCGAGTCAATTGCAGTGAGTCCTCGTTAGATTTGTGGATTTTTAAGACCATTTCTGGTTACCAGCCTGACCATACGGTCAATGTCAGTGGTTGGAAAATCCCTGAGAACCTGCAATTGGCTGATCCATATTTTCATAAGCCACAGAAAATCGACATGCTCATCGGAGCTGAGACGTTCTTTGAGCTTCTGTCTGTCGGTCAGATTAAGCAAGGTCCGAATTGTCCGATTCTGCAAAATACACTTGTTTGCTGGACTGTATCAGGGCATTACACGCCGTTAAGTCATGAGAAAACTCATGCTCTCAATCTGAGTTGCCCAGAAGAGTCTTATACCTCGATATACCGGAAGAATATTTAACTTTAGGGCACATGTCTGAAATAGATGATCAGATTCCAAGTACTCACACTACTTCATTCTGCATCAGTGTGTTGTAAGACCACAAAGCACATCGACGAAGTTACGCGTTGTTTTCGACGCGTCCTGTCGGACATCATCTCAAATTGCGTTGATTGACCTTCTAATGGTTGGGCCGACCATTCAAGAGGAGCTGTACTCGACTCTACTTCGATTTCGACTCGACAAATATGCGTTGACAGCTGACATCAAAAATATGTATAGGCAGGTCATGGTGCACGAAGCGGATAATGATTTCCAGCTCGTAGTGTGGAGAAAGAACCCATCCAACTCTTTGAGGTCCTTCAATTTAAACACCGTAACAATACGGTTTTTAACAAAGCTAAGTGAGATGAGCGGGTCATCACACCCTAAAGCTGCTGACGTTATCAGGTACGACTTTTGCGTCTATGATCTACTAACTGGTGCTGCATGCGTAGAGAACCTTCAGACAATTAAGTCTTTAGTAGCGCAAATACTCAAAAGCGCAGGTTTCGAACTAACCAAATGGTTTTCGAATTCTCCTGAGTTCTCCGCAGCAAACGCAGCTAAGTCGATAACGATCTCAGAGTCTGACACAACCAAAACACTTGGTGTGCTGTGGTTGCCAAATGAAGATGCCTTTCAATAAAACATTGACGATTCATTCATGGGTCTAAGAGCGACAAAACGGAATATTCTTGGCTGGTCTGGCTTGTTTAGCCCTCTGATAATCAAGGCAAAAATCCTTCAGAAATTAGACTGGAATGAATCTGTCCCTCAAAGTTCGGATAACTCGTGGCAGCAACTGAAATCTACTCTGATTCAGTTGCAACGAATAAAGATACCACGATACGTGTTGACAGAGCCTACTTCACCGATCGAGATACATGGTATTGCCGACGCCTTAATAAGAGCGATTGGCGCATGCGTATATATACGCAGCCACACTGCGGAAGGTTGTCGTATTTCGTTGTTGAGATCCAAATCTAAAGTAGCCCCCCTCAAGACGAAGACTCTTCCCCGACTTGAGCTGTGCACGGCTCACCTACTCGCAGATGTTTGTCATCGAGTCAGAAATCTCATAAGATAACCGATTGAACGGACAGTTCTTTGGTCTGGTTCTAAAGTCACGCTTTGTTACGGGGCGAAGTGAAAATGTCTATTGTCACTAAGTCCTACTGGGCATCGCATTTTTCTGTAAGCGGCGCTCGCTTCTTACGCTGGAAGTGCACCGTTAGAATTAGTTTGTACATACAGAAGTCGATATCACGCAGCTGCACAATTTGCCTTTTCGTCGAGGTTCACTTTCGTTTTGTGCTTGCAGCTGTATGAATGTAAGTCTCATAAACTTGTTAAATATGCGTAGATCATTAAATAATGAAAGATAATAAAGATATCAGCCAATCGTACGTAGCGAATTGAATCGTGTCGTATCGTACATCGAATCGAATGTTGTTTCTTTTCGACGCTAGAAATCCCTGCCAAATACGCGCCCGGCACGACTCTCGGCGCCAACATTCTGAAATATTCTCTGCTGCAGAGAGTGTCTGAGGTATTCTCTGCTACGGCGGAGATTTCTGCGAAGCAAGCGACTTGCAAAGTCACAACCTGAGCTGCCTATAGAGACACGTGTTGCCATAACCTCAAAGCGGACTTCATTGTATTGGTGTGGCGAGATGGCTGACGGTGATGAACAAGATGCAAGTGCGAGAAGGACGACAAGTAGTAATCAACCCGGTGGAACTGCAACGCTTGTAACGGCATGGTCAACGGGACAGGCTGACGGATCGCCTGTCCTCGCTGAAGTTCAAGATAAAGTCGCCGGCCTAGAAAAGAGTAACGGAGCAGCAAACATAGAAATTTATAGCGGCTGTCCGTCTACGTCGTCTGCAGCTACTGGTCCAAGGGAAAGTTCAACACCGACGCAGCAAAGAACTGAGAAAGAGGGAGCATTCTTCAAGCCTTTGGTATGCCAGAACGTGATCTGCAAGCAGAAATCGGTTGCGGCTAATTGGAGTGTACATCCTAGTTTGCCATATCAAGCAAACACGGCGGTGTTTAACCAGGCTACGGAGCCCAGTACTGCCGCGTACATGGGCCACACAGGTCTGGGAGCGCTTAATAGATCGATAGAGCACCCGCCGCGGCAGCAATTCGATAATGTACATTCTAATGCTGCGACGCCTTGGAATGGACCGCTGACATCTGCGCAAATCAGTGCGCGACACGTAATCAGCAAAGATTTACCAATATTTACTGGCAAACCAGAGGAATGGTTGATCTTTATCAGCAATTATGAGCAATCCACAGAGAGATGTGGATTCAGCAATGAGGAAAATCTCATCCGGCTTCAGAAGTGCCTCAAAGGGCAAGCCCTGGATGCGGTGCGTGGAAAGCTTATGATAACAGCTACAGTGCCGTATGCTATAGGCACATTGCGAATGCTGTAGGCCGCTCTGAAATAGTACATGCTGCGTTGCAGCAAAAGCTACGAGAGGAACCAGCAATAAAATCGGACAATTTGAACACTGTTATCCGACTGGCCTTAGGTCCAAAACTACTGCGCAACGATAGCGGCCATTGGTATGCACGAATATCTTTACGATCCCGCGCTGTTAAACGAACTTGTTGCTAAGATGCCCAGCAATATGAAATTGGACTGGGGTCGGCATCGAATGTCAAATGATGGTAGTAGTTTAGCCACCTTTGATAACTGGCTGTTTAATGTGGCTATGTGCGCCACTATGGTCACGCCCTACGAGATACCACGGACTGATAACGAAAAGAAGAGCTCCACGAAAACCACTAGAGAGCGAATTTTTGTGCACAACAGGGTAGACAACCCTGAGGGTTCGCAGCAACAGCGTTATCAATAGGAACAGGAGAGAGTTTCATGTGCAAAGTGCGCTAGTAACCACCGTCTTTCAGATTGCGGCGACTTTAGAGCCATGGGTACAAAACAGCGGTGGGAACTTGTCAAGGAAAAGCGGCTCTGCTTTTGCTGCTTTATGCGACATCGTGCACAACAGTGTAAAACAAAGAAGAAATGTCACGTGGATGGTTGCGAGTCAACGCACCATGTACTGCTACATACGCCTACCACGAGCGGTAGTAAAGATGAGCACACCGGCCAAGGTAGCAACAAGTCAATGTCAATGGAATCTGCCGTTATGTTTCATGCCAGGTCCGCAGGTAAGACACTGTTTCGATATGTTCCAATCACGCTCTATAGTAAATCAAAAAGCGTGCGCGCATATGCATTAGTGGATGAAGGAGCTGAGTGTACGCTAATAGAAAGAGCGCTGGCAGACGAGTTGGAACTAGATGGTCCGGCGACCCAGCTGTCTCAAATGGACAGGCGACATAACCAAGAACGAACCTGAGTCTATGTCTGTGGCTGTGAGCATTTCAACTCCAGAACATAATGCGGTACAGTATGCGTTGAAAAACGTGCGAACTGTAGCGAACTTGGACTTACCAGAGCAAAGTATCGGGCCACAGTTGCTTAAGTCTCGGAAGTATTTATCTATGCTTTCCATCCTGCCGTATAACAACGTAAAGGCTCAGCTTACTATCGGCTTGGACAACATCAAAATAACTGCACCCCTGGAGATACGAGAAGATGAAAACGACGACGTCATAGCAGCGCGAAGCAGACTAGGATGGGCTGTATATGGCCGCCCTATGGTGGGTGAAAGCAACACGCCTCGTCTGCTACATATTTGCCAGTGCAGTGCGACACGTGGGATGGATGAGGCTCTGAAGAGCTATTTTGCCCTGGAGTCACTAGGTGTGAGCGTCTCCTCAAATCCGCTGAGATCCAGAGAGGACGAACGCTCGATGCAGATAATGGAGGCAACAACAACTTATCTGGAAGACGAAAAGCACTGGCAGACTGGCCTAGAGGCAAATAAGTTCAAAGACCCGCCACTAAAGGAGTTCATGATGAACATGATGCACGACTATGAACAGAAAGGATATATCCGCCGGCTGAAAGATAGTAAGTTAGTAGCTAACATGATGTCGTGGTTTCTTCCTATCTTTACAGTCACCAATCCGAACAAGCTTGGTATGGGATGCAGCCGCCAAAGTTAGTGGCACTTCGTGGCAAGAATCGCAATGCCGAGCGGTTCGTAGCGGAGCATCCGGATGCCGTAAAGGCGATTTGCGAAAACACATTTGTAGAAAACTGGCTGCAGCCGGTAGATTCAGAATCCCAAATGATGCAGTTAGCTGAGACTGTAAAAAGGATTCATGCTAGTGGCGGTTTCGAGATGCGCCACTGGACATCAAATTCAAAGCAAGTTATGAAGGCGGTGGAAGACGACTGTGAGGGCTTGGACAAGCGTATCAGCGCTCAGGATGAAGCGCAAGAAAAGGTCCTGGGCCTGTGGTGGCTACCTGGACAAGATCTGTTGACCTTTGTGGTAAAGCCGAACTTGCTTGCAAAAGCATCTAAGGAGCGCCCAACTAAAAGACGCGTTCTAAGCGTGGTCATGTCTATTTTCGACCCGCTTGGGCTGCTAGGATTCTTTAATATACGAGCCAAGATCAACCATCGACCTCACATGCTATGCATGTGATAGTGTAATCCTAGCTACCGCAGTCGTTAGCGTTAAAACAAGAAGTGGCGAGTTCGTTTTGGATAGAGCTTTACTCGATTCTGGATCACAAATTAATTTTGTAACAGACGAGCTAGCACAACGATTGCAGCTGTGTAGAGAAGAGGCCAGTATAAGCTTACTTGGGATTGCTCAATGCAATACTCAAGTAAGAAAGAAGATTCATTCAGTGGTGAAGTCGCGAGTCAATTGCAGTGAGTCCTCGTTAGATTTGTGGATTTTTAAGACCATTTCTGGTTACCAGCCTGACCATACGGTCAATGTCAGTGGTTGGAAAATCCCTGTGAACCTGCAATTGGCTGATCCATATTTTCATAAGCCACAGAAAATCGACATGCTCATCGGAGCTGAGACGTTCTTTGAGCTTCTGTCTGTCGGTCAGATTAAGCAAGGTCCGAATTGTCCGATTCTGCAAAATACACTTGTTTGCTGGACTGTATCAGGGCATTACACGCCGTTAAGTCATGAGAAAACTCATGCTATCAATCTGAGTTGCCCAGAAGAGTCTTATACCTCGATATACCGGAAGAATATTTAACTTTAGGGCACATGTCTGAAATAGATGATCAGATTCCAAGTACTCACACTACTTCATTCTGCATCAGTGTGTTTTAAGACCACAAAGCACATCGACGAAGTTACGCGTTGTTTTCGACGCGTCCTGTCGGACATCATCTCAAATTGCGTTGAATGACCTTCTAATGGTTGGGCCGACCATTCAAGAGGAGCTGTACTCGACTCTACTTCGATTTCGACTCGACAAATATGCGTTGACAGCTGACATCAAAAAGATGTATAGGCAGGTCATGGTGCACGAAGCGGATAATGATTTCCAGCTCGTAGTGTAGAGAAAGAACCCATCCAACTCTTTGAGGTCCTTCAATTTAAACACCGTAACAATACGGTTTTTAACAAAGCTAAGTGATATGAGCGGGTCATCACACCCTAAAGCTGCTGACGTTATCAGGTACGACTTTTGCGTCTATGATCTACTAACTGGTGCTGCATGCGTAGAGAACCTTCAGACAATTAAGTCTTCAGTATCGCAAATACTCAAAAGCGCAGGTTTCGAACTAACCAAATGGTTTTCGAATTCTCCTGAGTTCTCCGCAGCAAACGCAGCTAAGTCGATAACGATCTCAGAGTCTGACACAACCAAAACACTTGGTGTGCTGTGGTTGCCAAATGAAGATGCCTTTCAATAAAACATTGACGATTCATTCATGGGTCTAAGAGCGACAAAACGGAATATTCTTGGCTGGTCTGGCTTGTTTAGCCCTCTGATAATCAAGGCAAAAATCCTACTCCAAGATCTCTGGCTTCAGAAATTAGACTGGAATGAATCTGTCCCTCAAAGTTCGGATAACTCGTGGCAGCAACTGAAATCTACTCTGTGTTGACAGAGCCTACTTCACCGATCGAGATACATGGTTTTGCCGACGCCTTAATAAGAGCGATTGGCGCATGCGTATATATACGCAGCCACACTGCGGAAGGTTGTCGTATTTCGTTGTTGAGATCCAAATCTAAAGTAGCCCCCCTCAAGACGAAGACTCTTCCCCGACTAGAGCTGTGCACGGCTCACCTACTCGCAGATTTTTGTCATCGAGTCAGAAATCTCACAAGATAACCGATTGAACGGACAGTTCTTTGGTCTGGTTCTAAAGTCACGCTTTGTTACGGGGCGAAGTGAAAATGTCTATTGTCACTAAGTCCTACTGGGCATCGCATTTTTCTGTAAGCGGCGCTCGCTTCTTACGCTGGAAGTGCACCGTTAGAATTAGTTTGTACATACAGAAGTCGATATCACGCAGCTGCACAATTTGCCTTTTCGTCGAGGTTCACTTTCGTTTTGTGCTTGCAGCTGTATGAATGTAAGTCTCATAAACTTGTTAAATATGCGTAGATCATTAAATAATGAAAGATAATAAAGATATCAGCCAATCGTACGTAGCGAATTGAATCGTGTCGTATCGTACATCGAATCGAATGTTGTTTCTTTTCGACGCTAGAAATCCCTGCCAAATACGCGCCCGGCACGACTCTCGGCGCCAACATTCTGAAATATTCTCTGCTGCAGAGAGTGTCTGAGGTATTCTCTGCTACGGCGGAGATTTCTGCGAAGCAAGCGACTTGCAAAGTCACAACCTGAGCTGCCTATAGAGACACGTGTTGCCATAACCTCAAAGCGGACTTCATTGTATTGGTGTGGCGAGATGGCTGACGGTGATGAACAAGATGCAAGTGCGAGAAGGACGACAAGTAGTAATCAACCCGGTGGAACTGCAACGCTTGTAACGGCATGGTCAACGGGACAGGCTGCCGGATCGCCTGTCCTCGCTGAAGTTCAAGATAAAGTCGCCGGCCTAGAAAAGAGTAACGGAGCAGCAAACATAGAAATTTATAGCGGCTGTCCGTCTACGTCGTCTGCAGCTACTGGTCCAAGGGAAAGTTCAACACCGACGCAGCAAAGAACTAAGAAAAAGGGAGCATTCTTCAAGCCTTTGGGATGCCAGAACGTGATCTGCAAGCAGAAACAGGTTGCGGCTAATTGGAGTGTACACCCTAGTTTGCCATATCAAGCAAACACGGCGGTGTTTAACCAGGCTACGGAGCCCAGTACTGCCGCGTACATGGGCCACACAGGTCTGGGAGCGCTTAATAGATCGATAGAGCACCCGCCGCGGCAGCAATTCGATAATGTACATTCTAATGCTGCGACGCCTTGGAATGGACCGCTGACATCTGCGCAAATCAGTGCGCGACACGTAATCAGCAAAGATTTACTAATATTTACTGGCAAACCAGAGGAATGGTTGATCTTTATCAGCAATTATGAGCAATCCACAGAGAGATGTGGATTCAGCAATGAGGAAAATCTTATCCGGCTTCAGAAGTGCCTCAAAGGGCAAGCCCTGGATGCGGTGCGTGGAAAGCTTATGATACCAGCTACAGTGCCGTATGCTATAGGCACATTGCGAATGCTGTAGGCCGCTCTGAAATAGTACATGCTGCGTTGCAGCAAAAGCTACGAGAGGAACCAGCAATAAAATCGGACAATTTGATCACTGTTATCCGACTGGCCTTAGGTCCAAAACTACTGCGCAACGATAGCGGCCATTGGTATGCACGAATATCTTTACGATCCCGCGCTGTTAAACGAACTTGTTGCTAAGATGCCCAGCAATATGAAATTGGACTGGGGTCGGCATCGAATGTCAAATGATGGTAGTAGTTTGGCCACCTTTGATAACTGGCTGTTTAATGTGGCTATGTGCGCCACTATGGTCACGCCCTACGAGACACCACGGACTGATAACGAAAAGAAGAGCTCCACGAAAACCACTAGAGAGCGAATGTTTGTGCACAACAGGGTAGACAACCCTGAGGGTTCGCAGCAACAGCGTTATCAACAGGAACAGGAGAGAGTTTCATGTGCAAAGTGCGCTAGTAACCACCGTCTTTCAGATTGCGGCGACTTTAGAGCCATGGGTACAAAACAGCGGTGGGAACTTGTCAAGGAAAAGCGGCTCTGCTTTTGCTGCTTTATGCGACATCGTGCACAACAGTGTAAAACAAAGAAGAAATGTCACGTGGATGGTTGCGAGTCAACGCACCATGTACTGCTACATACGCCTACCACGAGCGGTAGTAAAGATGAGCACACCGGCCAAGGTAGCAACAAGTCAATGTCAATGGAATCTGCCGTTATGTTTCATGCCAGGTCCGCAGGTAAGACACTGTTTCGATATGTTCCAATCACGCTCTATAGTAAATCAAAAAGCGTGCGCGCATATGCATTAGTGGATGAAGGAGCTGAGTGTACGCTAATAGAAAGAGCGCTGGCAGACGAGTTGGAACTAGATGGTCCGGCGACCCAGCTGTCTCAAATGGACAGGCGACATAACCAAGAACGAACCTGAGTCTATGTCTGTGGCTGTGAGCATTTCAACTCCAGAACATAATGCGGTACAGTATGCGTTGAAAAACGTGCGAACTGTAGCGAACTTGGACTTACCAGAGCAAAGTATCGGGCCACAGTTGCTTAAGTCTCGGAAGTATTTATCTATGCTTTCCATCCTGCCGTATAACAACGTAAAGGCTCAGCTTACTATCGGCTTGGACAACATCAAAATAACTGCACCCCTGGAGATACGAGAAGATGAAAACGACGACGTCATAGCAGCGCGAAGCAGACTAGGATGGGCTGTATATGGCCGCCCTATGGTGGGTGAAAGCACCACGCCTCGTCTGCTACATATTTGCCAGTGCAGTGCGACACGTGGGATGGATGAGGCTCTGAAGAGCTATTTTGCCCTGGAGTCACTAGGTGTGAGCGTCTCCTCAAATCCGCTGAGATCCAGAGAGGACGAACGCTCGATGCAGATAATGGAGGCAACAACAACTTATCTGGAAGACGAAAAGCGCTGGCAGACTGGCCTAGAGGCAAATATGTTCAAAGACCCGCCACTAAAGGAGTTCATGATGAACATGATGCACGACTATGAACAGAAAGGATATATCCGCCGGCTGAAAGATAGTAAGTTAGTAGCTAACACGATGTCGTGGTTTCTTCCTATCTTTACAGTCACCAATCCGAACAAGCTTGGTATGGGATGCAGCCGCCAAAGTTAGTGGCACTTCGTGGCAAGAATCGCAATGCCGAGCGGTTCGTAGCGGAGCATCCGGATGCCGTAAAGGCGATTTGCGAAAACACATTTGTAGACAACTGGCTGCAGCCGGTAGATTCAGAATCCCAAATGATGCAGTTAGCTGAGACTGTAAAAAGGATTCATGCTAGTGGCGGTTTCGAGATGCGCCACTGGACATCAAATTCAAAGCAAGTTATGAAGGCGCTGGAAGACGACTGTGAGGGCTTGGACAAGCGTATCAGCGCTCAGGATGAAACGCAAGAAAAGGTCCTGGGCCTGTGGTGGCTACCTGGACAAGATCTGTTGACCTTTGTGGTAAAGCCGAACTTGCTTGCAAAAGCATCTAAGGAGCGCCCAACTAAAAGACGCGTTCTAAGCGTGGTCATGTCTATTTTCGACCCGCTTGGGCTGCTAGGATTCTTTAATATACGAGCCAAGATCAACCATCGACCTCACATGCTATGCATGTGATAGTGTAATCCTAGCTACCGCAGTCGTTAGCGTTAAAACAAGAAGTGGCGAGTTCGTTTTGGATAGAGCTTTACTCGATTCTGGATCACAAATTAATTTTGTAACAGACGAGCTAGCACAACGATTGCAGCTAGGTAGAGAAGAGGCCAGTATAAGCTTACTTGGGATTGCTCAATGCAATACTCAAGTAAGAAAGAAGATTCATTCAGTGGTGAAGTCGCGAGTCAATTGCAGTGAGTCCTCGTTAGATTTGTGGATTTTTAAGACCATTTCTGGTTACCAGCCTGACCATACGGTCAATGTCAGTGGTTGGAAAATCCCTGAGAACCTGCAATTGGCTGATCCATATTTTCATAAGCCACAGAAAATCGACATGCTCATCGGAGCTGAGACGTTCTTTGAGCTTCTGTCTGTCGGTCAGATTAAGCAAGGTCCGAATTGTCCGATTCTGCAAAAAACACTTGTTTGCTGGACTGTATCAGGGCATTACACGCCGTTAAGTCATGAGAAAACTCATGCTATCAATCTGAGTTGCCCAGAAGAGTCTTATACCTCGATATACCGGAAGAATATTTAACTTTAGGGCACATGTCTGAAATAGATGATCAGATTCCAAGTACTCACACTACTTCATTCTGCATCAGTGTGTTTTAAGACCACAAAGCACATCGACGAAGTTACGCGTTGTTTTCGACGCGTCCTGTCGGACATCATCTCAAATTGCGTTGAATGACCTTCTAATGGTTGGGCCGACCATTCAAGAGGAGCTGTACTCGACTCTACTTCGATTTCGACTCGACAAATATGCGTTGACAGCTGACATCAAAAAGATGTATAGGCAGGTCATGGTGCACGAAGCGGATAATGATTTCCAGCTCGTAGTGTAGAGAAAGAACCCATCCAACTCTTTGAGGTCCTTCAATTTAAACACCGTAACAATACGGTTTTTAACAAAGCTAAGTGATATGAGCGGGTCATCACACCCTAAAGCTGCTGACGTTATCAGGTACGACTTTTGCGTCTATGATCTACTAACTGGTGCTGCATGCGTAGAGAACCTTCAGACAATTAAGTCTTCAGTATCGCAAATACTCAAAAGCGCAGGTTTCGAACTAACCAAATGGTTTTCGAATTCTCCTGAGTTCTCCGCAGCAAACGCAGCTAAGTCGATAACGATCTCAGAGTCTGACACAACCAAAACACTTGGTGTGCTGTGGTTGCCAAATGAAGATGCCTTTCAATAAAACATTGACGATTCATTCATGGGTCTAAGAGCGACAAAACGGAATATTCTTGGCTGGTCTGGCTTGTTTAGCCCTCTGATAATCAAGGCAAAAATCCTACTCCAAGATCTCTGGCTTCAGAAATTAGACTGGAATGAATCTGTCCCTCAAAGTTCGGATAACTCGTGGCAGCAACTGAAATCTACTCTGATTCAGTTGCAACGAATAAAGATACCACGATACGTGTTGACAGAGCCTACTTCACCGATCGAGATACATGGTTTTGCCGACGCCTTAATAAGAGCGATTGGCGCATGCGTATATATACGCAGCCACACTGCGGAAGGTTGTCGTATTTCGTTGTTGAGATCCAAATCTAAAGTAGCCCCCCTCAAGACGAAGACTCTTCCCCGACTTGAGCTGTGCACGGCTCACCTACTCGCAGATTTTTGTCATCGAGTCAGAAATCTCATAAGATAACCGATTGAACGGACAGTTCTTTGGTCTGGTTCTAAAGTCACGCTTTGTTACGGGGCGAAGTGAAAATGTCTATTGTCACTAAGTCCTACTGGGCATCGCATTTTTCTGTAAGCGGCGCTCGCTTCTTACGCTGGAAGTGCACCGTTAGAATTAGTTTGTACATACAGAAGTCGATATCACGCAGCTGCACAATTTGCCTTTTCGTCGAGGTTCACTTTCGTTTTGTGCTTGCAGCTGTATGAATGTAAGTCTCATAAACTTGTTAAATATGCGTAGATCATTAAATAATGAAAGATAATAAAGATATCAGCCAATCGTACGTAGCGAATTGAATCGTGTCGTATCGTACATCGAATCGAATGTTGTTTCTTTTCGACGCTAGAAATCCCTGCCAAATACGCGCCCGGCACGACTCTCGGCGCCAACATTCTGAAATATTCTCTGCTGCAGAGAGTGTCTGAGGTATTCTCTGCTACGGCGGAGATTTCTGCGAAGCAAGCGACTTGCAAAGTCACAACCTGAGCTGCCTATAGAGACACGTGTTGCCATAACCTCAAAGCGGACTTCATTGTATTGGTGTGGCGAGATGGCTGACGGTGATGAACAAGATGCAAGTGCGAGAAGGACGACAAGTAGTAATCAACCCGGTGGAACTGCAACGCTTGTAACGGCATGGTCAACGGGACAGGCTGACGGATCGCCTGTCCTCGCTGAAGTTCAAGATAAAGTCGCCGGCCTAGAAAAGAGTAACGGAGCAGCAAACATAGAAATTTATAGCGGCTGTCCGTCTACGTCGTCTGCAGCTACTGGTCCAAGGGAAAGTTCAACACCGACGCAGCAAAGAACTGAGAAAGAGGGAGCATTCTTCAAGCCTTTGGTATGCCAGAACGTGATCTGCAAGCAGAAATCGGTTGCGGCTAATTGGAGTGTACATCCTAGTTTGCCATATCAAGCAAACACGGCGGTGTTTAACCAGGCTACGGAGCCCAGTACTGCCGCGTACATGGGCCACACAGGTCTGGGAGCGCTTAATAGATCGATAGAGCACCCGCCGCGGCAGCAATTCGATAATGTACATTCTAATGCTGCGACGCCTTGGAATGGACCGCTGACATCTGCGCAAATCAGTGCGCGACACGTAATCAGCAAAGATTTACCAATATTTACTGGCAAACCAGAGGAATGGTTGATCTTTATCAGCAATTATGAGCAATCCACAGAGAGATGTGGATTCAGCAATGAGGAAAATCTCATCCGGCTTCAGAAGTGCCTCAAAGGGCAAGCCCTGGATGCGGTGCGTGGAAAGCTTATGATAACAGCTACAGTGCCGTATGCTATAGGCACATTGCGAATGCTGTAGGCCGCTCTGAAATAGTACATGCTGCGTTGCAGCAAAAGCTACGAGAGGAACCAGCAATAAAATCGGACAATTTGAACACTGTTATCCGACTGGCCTTAGGTCCAAAACTACTGCGCAACGATAGCGGCCATTGGTATGCACGAATATCTTTACGATCCCGCGCTGTTAAACGAACTTGTTGCTAAGATGCCCAGCAATATGAAATTGGACTGGGGTCGGCATCGAATGTCAAATGATGGTAGTAGTTTGGCCACCTTTGATAACTGGCTGTTTAATGTGGCTATGTGCGCCACTATGGTCACGCCCTACGAGACACCACGGACTGATAACGAAAAGAAGAGCTCCACGAAAACCACTAGAGAGCGAATGTTTGTGCACAACAGGGTAGACAACCCTGAGGGTTCGCAGCAACAGCGTTATCAACAGGAACAGGAGAGAGTTTCATGTGCAAAGTGCGCTAGTAACCACCGTCTTTCAGATTGCGGCGACTTTAGAGCCATGGGTACAAAACAGCGGTGGGAACTTGTCAAGGAAAAGCGGCTCTGCTTTTGCTGCTTTATGCGACATCGTGCACAACAGTGTAAAACAAAGAAGAAATGTCACGTGGATGGTTGCGAGTCAACGCACCATGTACTGCTACATACGCCTACCACGAGCGGTAGTAAAGATGAGCACACCGGCCAAGGTAGCAACAAGTCAATGTCAATGGAATCTGCCGTTATGTTTCATGCCAGGTCCGCAGGTAAGACACTGTTTCGATATGTTCCAATCACGCTCTATAGTAAATCAAAAAGCGTGCGCGCATATGCATTAGTGGATGAAGGAGCTGAGTGTACGCTAATAGAAAGAGCGCTGGCAGACGAGTTGGAACTAGATGGTCCGGCGACCCAGCTGTCTCAAATGGACAGGCGACATAACCAAGAACGAACCTGAGTCTATGTCTGTGGCTGTGAGCATTTCAACTCCAGAACATAATGCGGTACAGTATGCGTTGAAAAACGTGCGAACTGTAGCGAACTTGGACTTACCAGAGCAAAGTATCGGGCCACAGTTGCTTAAGTCTCGGAAGTATTTATCTATGCTTTCCATCCTGCCGTATAACAACGTAAAGGCTCAGCTTACTATCGGCTTGGACAACATCAAAATAACTGCACCCCTGGAGATACGAGAAGATGAAAACGACGACGTCATAGCAGCGCGAAGCAGACTAGGATGGGCTGTATATGGCCGCCCTATGGTGGGTGAAAGCACCACGCCTCGTCTGCTACATATTTGCCAGTGCAGTGCGACACGTGGGATGGATGAGGCTCTGAAGAGCTATTTTGCCCTGGAGTCACTAGGTGTGAGCGTCTCCTCAAATCCGCTGAGATCCAGAGAGGACGAACGCTCGATGCAGATAATGGAGGCAACAACAACTTATCTGGAAGACGAAAAGCGCTGGCAGACTGGCCTAGAGGCAAATATGTTCAAAGACCCGCCACTAAAGGAGTTCATGATGAACATGATGCACGACTATGAACAGAAAGGATATATCCGCCGGCTGAAAGATAGTAAGTTAGTAGCTAACACGATGTCGTGGTTTCTTTCTATCTTTACAGTCACCAATCCGAACAAGCTTGGTATGGGATGCAGCCGCCAAAGTTAGTGGCACTTCGTGGCAAGAATCGCAATGCCGAGCGGTTCGTAGCGGAGCATCCGGATGCCGTAAAGGCGATTTGCGAAAACACATTTGTAGACAACTGGCTGCAGCCGGTAGATTCAGAATCCCAAATGATGCAGTTAGCTGAGACTGTAAAAAGGATTCATGCTAGTGGCGGTTTCGAGATGCGCCACTGGACATCAAATTCAAAGCAAGTTATGAAGGCGCTGGAAGACGACTGTGAGGGCTTGGACAAGCGTATCAGCGCTCAGGATGAAGCGCAAGAAAAGGTCCTGGGCCTGTGGTGGCTACCTGGACAAGATCTGTTGACCTTTGTGGTAAAGCCGAACTTGCTTGCAAAAGCATCTAAGGAGCGCCCAACTAAAAGACGCGTTCTAAGCGTGGTCATGTCTATTTTCGACCCGCTTGGGCTGCTAGGATTCTTTAATATACGAGCCAAGATCAACCATCGACCTCACATGCTATGCATGTGATAGTGTAATCCTAGCTACCGCAGTCGTTAGCGTTAAAACAAGAAGTGGCGAGTTCGTTTTGGATAGAGCTTTACTCGATTCTGGATCACAAATTAATTTTGTAACAGACGAGCTAGCACAACGATTGCAGCTAGGTAGAGAAGAGGCCAGTATAAGCTTACTTGGGATTGCTCAATGCAATACTCAAGTAAGAAAGAAGATTCATTCAGTGGTGAAGTCGCGAGTCAATTGCAGTGAGTCCTCGTTAGATTTGTGGATTTTTAAGACCATTTCTGGTTACCAGCCTGACCATACGGTCAATGTCAGTGGTTGGAAAATCCCTGAGAACCTGCAATTGGCTGATCCATATTTTCATAAGCCACAGAAAATCGACATGCTCATCGGAGCTGAGACGTTCTTTGAGCTTCTGTCTGTCGGTCAGATTAAGCAAGGTCCGAATTGTCCGATTCTGCAAAAAACACTTGTTTGCTGGACTGTATCAGGGCATTACACGCCGTTAAGTCATGAGAAAACTCATGCTATCAATCTGAGTTGCCCAGAAGAGTCTTATACCTCGATATACCGGAAGAATATTTAACTTTAGGGCACATGTCTGAAATAGATGATCAGATTCCAAGTACTCACACTACTTCATTCTGCATCAGTGTGTTTTAAGACCACAAAGCACATCGACGAAGTTACGCGTTGTTTTCGACGCGTCCTGTCGGACATCATCTCAAATTGCGTTGAATGACCTTCTAATGGTTGGACCGACCATTCAAGAGGAGCTGTACTCGACTCTACTTCGATTTCGACTCGACAAATATGCGTTGACAGCTGACATCAAAAAGATGTATAGGCAGGTCATGGTGCACGAAGCGGATAATGATTTCCAGCTCGTAGTGTGGAGAAAGAACCCATCCAACTCTTTGAGGTCCTTCAATTTAAACACCGTAACAATACGGTTTTTAACAAAGCTAAGTGAGATGAGCGAGTCATCACACCCTAAAGCTGCTGACGTTATCAGGTACGACTTTTGCGTCTATGATCTACTAACTGGTGCTGCATGCGTAGAGAACCTTCAGACAATTAAGTCTTCAGTATCGCAAATACTCAAAAGCGCAGGTTTCGAACTAACCAAATGGTTTTCGAATTCTCCTGAGTTCTCCGCAGCAAACGCAGCTAAGTCGATAACGATCTCAGAGTCTGACACAACCAAAACACTTGGTGTGCTGTGGTTGCCAAATGAAGATGCCTTTCAATAAAACATTGACGATTCATTCATGGGTCTAAGAGCGACAAAACGGAATATTCTTGGCTGGTCTGGCTTGTTTAGCCCTCTGATAATCAAGGCAAAAATCCTACTCCAAGATCTCTGGCTTCAGAAATTAGACTGGAATGAATCTGTCCCTCAGAGTTCGGATAACTCGTGGCAGCAACTGAAATCTACTCTGATTCAGTTGCAACGAATAAAAATACCACGATACGTGTTGACAGAGCCTACTTCACCGATCGAGATACATGGTTTTGCCGACGCCTTAATAAGTAGCCCCCCTTAATAAAGTAGCCCCCCTCAAGACGAAGACTCTTCCCCGACTTGAGCTGTGCACGGCTCACCTACTCGCAGATTTTTGTCATCGAGTCAGAAATCTCATAAGATAACCGATTGAACGGACAGTTCTTTGGTCTGGTTCTAAAGTCACGCTTTGTTACGGGGCGAAGTGAAAATGTCTATTGTCACTAAGTCCTACTGGGCTTCGCATTTTTCTGTAAGCGGCGCTCGCTTCTTACGCTGGAAGTGCACCGTTAGAATTAGTTTGTACATACAGAAGTCGATATCACGCAGCTGCACAATTTGCCTTTTCGTCGAGGTTCACTTTCGTTTTGTGCTTGCAGCTGTATGAATGTAAGTCTCATAAACTTGTTAAATATGCGTAGATCATTAAATAATGAAAGATAATAAAGATATCAGCCAATCGTACGTAGCGAATTGAATCGTGTCGTATCGTACATCGAATCGAATGTTGTTTCTTTTCGACGCTAGAAATCCCTGCCAAATACGCGCCCGGCACGACTCTCGGCGCCAACATTCTGAAATATTCTCTGCTGCAGAGAGTGTCTGAGGTATTCTCTGCTACGGCGGAGATTTCTGCGAAGCAAGCGACTTGCAAAGTCACAACCTGAGCTGCCTATAGAGACACGTGTTGCCATAACCTCAAAGCGGACTTCATTGTATTGGTGTGGCGAGATGGCTGACGGTGATGAACAAGATGCAAGTGCGAGAAGGACGACAAGTAGTAATCAACCCGGTGGAACTGCAACGCTTGTAACGGCATGGTCAACGGGACAGGCTGACGGATCGCCTGTCCTCGCTGAAGTTCAAGATAAAGTCGCCGGCCTAGAAAAGGGTAACGGAGCAGCAAACATAGAAATTTATAGCGGCTGTCCGTCTACGTCGTCTGCAGCTACTGGTCCAAGGGAAAGTTCAACACCGACGCAGCAAAGAACTGAGAAAGAGGGAGCATTCTTCAAGCCTTTGGGATGCCAGAACGTGATCTGCAAGCAGAAACAGGTTGCGGCTAATTGGAGTGTACACCCTAGTTTGCCATATCAAGCAAACACGGCGGTGTTTAACCAGGCTACGGAGCCCAGTACTGCCGCGTACATGGGCCACACAGGTCTGGGAGCGCTTAATAGATCGATAGAGCACCCGCCGCGGCAGCAATTCGATAATGTACATTCTAATGCTGCGACGCCTTGGAATGGACCGCTGACATCTGCGCAAATCAGTGCGCGACAAGTAATCAGCAAAGATTTACTAATATTTACTGGCAAACCAGAGGAATGGTTGATCTTTATCAGCAATTATGAGCAATCCACAGAGAGATGTGGATTCAGCAATGAGGAAAATCTTATCCGGCTTCAGAAGTGCCTCAAAGGGCAAGCCCTGGATGCGGTGCGTGGAAAGCTCGTGATACCAGCTACAGTGCCGTATGCTATTTGCACATTGCGAATGCTGTAGGCCGCTCTGAAATAGTACATGCTGCGTTGCAGCAAAAGCTACGAGAGGAACCAGCAATAAAATCGGACAATTTGAACACTGTTATCCGACTGGCCTTAGGTCCAAAACTACTGCGCAACGATAGCGGCCATTGGTATGCACGAATATCTTTACGATCCCGCGCTGTTAAACGAACTTGTTGCTAAGATGCCCAGCAATATGAAATTGGACTGGGGTCGGCATCGAATGTCAAATGATGGTAGTAGTTTGGCCACCTTTGATAACTGGCTGTTTAATGTGGCTATGTGCGCCACTATGGTCACGCCCTACGAGACACCACGGACTGATAACGAAAAGAAGAGCTCCACGAAAACCACTAGAGAGCGAATGTTTGTGCACAACAGGGTAGACAACCCTGAGGGTTCGCAGCAACAGCGTTATCAACAGGAACAGGAGAGAGTTTCATGTGCAAAGTGCGCTAGTAACCACCGTCTTTCAGATTGCGGCGACTTTAGAGCCATGGGTACAAAACAGCGGTGGGAACTTGTCAAGGAAAAGCGGCTCTGCTTTTGCTGCTTTATGCGACATCGTGCACAACAGTGTAAAACAAAGAAGAAATGTCACGTGGATGGTTGCGAGTCAACGCACCATGTACTGCTACATACGCCTACCACGAGCGGTAGTAAAGATGAGCACACCGGCCAAGGTAGCAACAAGTCAATGTCAATGGAATCTGCCGTTATGTTTCATGCCAGGTCCGCAGGTAAGACACTGTTTCGATATGTTCCAATCACGCTCTATAGTAAATCAAAAAGCGTGCGCGCATATGCATTAGTGGATGAAGGAGCTGAGTGTACGCTAATAGAAAGAGCGCTGGCAGACGAGTTGGAACTAGATGGTCCGGCGACCCAGCTGTCTCAAATGGACAGGCGACATAACCAAGAACGAACCTGAGTCTATGTCTGTGGCTGTGAGCATTTCAACTCCAGAACATAATGCGGTACAGTATGCGTTGAAAAACGTGCGAACTGTAGCGAACTTGGACTTACCAGAGCAAAGTATCGGGCCACAGTTGGTTAAGTCTCGGAAGTGTTTATCTATGCTTTCCATCCTGCCGTATAACAACGTAAAGGCTCAGCTTACTATCGGCTTGGACAACATCAAAATAACTGCACCCCTGGAGATACGAGAAGATGAAAACGACGACGTCATAGCAGCGCGAAGCAGACTAGGATGGGCTGTATATGGCCGCCCTATGGTGGGTGAAAGCACCACGCCTCGTCTGCTACATATTTGCCAGTGCAGTGCGACACGTGGGATGGATGAGGCTCTGAAGAGCTATTTTGCCCTGGAGTCACTAGGTGTGAGCGTCTCCTCAAATCCGCTGAGATCCAGAGAGGACGAACGCTCGATGCAGATAATGGAGGCAACAACAACTTATCTGGAAGACGAAAAGCGCTGGCAGACTGGCCTAGAGGCAAATATGTTCAAAGACCCGCCACTAAAGGAGTTCATGATGAACATGATGCACGACTATGAACAGAAAGGATATATCCGCCGGCTGAAAGATAGTGAGTTAGTAGCTAACACGATGTCGTGGTTTCTTCCTATCTTTACAGTCACCAATCCGAACAAGCTAAAGACACGCTTGGTATGGGATGCAGCCGCCAAAGTTAGTGGCACTTCGTGGCAAGAATCGCAATGCCGAGCGGTTCGTAGCGGAGCATCCGGATGCCGTAAAGGCGATTTGCGAAAACACATTTGTAGAAAACTGGCTGCAGCCGGTAGATTCAGAATCCCAAATGATGCAGTTAGCTGAGACTGTAAAAAGGATTCATGCTAGTGGCGGTTTCGAGATGCGCCACTGGACATCAAATTCAAAGCAAGTTATGAAGGCGCTGGAAGACGACTGTGAGGGCTTGGACAAGCGTATCAGCGCTCAGGATGAAGCGCAAGAAAAGGTCCTGGGCCTGTGGTGGCTACCTGGACAAGATCTGTTGACCTTTGTGGTAAAGCCGAACTTGCTTGCAAAAGCATCTAAGGAGCGCCCAACTAAAAGACGCGTTCTAAGCGTGGTCATGTCTATTTTCGACCCGCTTGGGCTGCTAGGATTCTTTAATATAC